>OZ020510.1:13964366-15169656 GCA_963971375.1 Platycheirus rosarum | reverse complement strand
CTTGAAAACGATTAGGGTAGTTGGGTTTCAAATATCTAAAACAACTTGACTGTAGATTTGTTCGAATTTTTAAAAAGTGATTAAGATATTTGTTGAGTAATTCAATATTCAAACTGAAAACTGAAAGAAAAAAACATTAATATAAAACCCAATAAACTTGATGTGTAACAAACTACATTATCTGAACTACCAAATTATTTATTAAATAAAGAAACTTTTATACCAATCTGATAAACAATTACTATTTCGTTAAAATTTTCTAAGCTTGGCAAGCTTATTATTTCTTCTTAGTGCCATCTTACGAATCCTTCTCCAGTATTGTTTACTTTCCGGGTCTAGTTCTTCCAATGGAACTATACCTTCATAGTTAATTTTCCACAGCCAGTCTGGATATTCCGAGTCAGGCTTTAGCTAATATAACAAAATATTTCTACACTTGGATTATACTTGCAGATAAGTACTTACCTTTATGTCTTCTCCGGTTTTGTTAATGTTGCTGCCACAACAATATGACACTAGTTTATTTACATCAGTTTCTACTGGAATTACTTTCTTTTCAACAATAGGGCCTAGTTTTCCAAGTTTCTTCTTTTTGGCCATCGGTGAGGCTGAAAATTTTAATTTCAATAATTTTTGGTTTTGAATATAACCCCAACCAAATGTGTACAATACCTGCCATTGGCTTTGCATAACTTCTGGTCAAAAGTGATGGCAAGATGATTCGTTGCCTTAATATATTAAAAGTAAGGGTAACTGTTGAAATATTCATTTTTGTGTATCAAATGAAAACTAGAATATTGTGTTTCAAGTTAAAGTTTAAAAGAATTAAAATAAACGCAAGAAAATGGCAAAAACCCTATATCCGTACTTGGACATTGACAGGTGACAGCAGAGAAGAAATAAACAACGATGAATTGAGATCATTTAAAAATTCATTTAATGTGGGTTTCTATTGAAAAGAAAAACGGTTTTATTTGATATTAAATACATTTTTGTGTTCTGTACAAATATTTAATAATGTTTTAAGTTAAAAGATTGTACAATTTTTATAAAATAGTGACAATAGTTATTTTGTTTTAAAGTTAGGTAAAGTCCCTGTGTTAGGGCGGGGGTAAAATATTCCTGCAGCGCAGAAGTGGGAGAGTTGTGGTCCAAGTCGAGGGTCATAAAAATCGTCGGTTAAAGGAGAAGAAAAAAATATACCTAATTAAAATCTATCAAATAAGACTATTAAATTAGAAAATAAATCTCGTTTTTTTCTTTCAGTAAAAAAATACCGGGTTCACCCATCATGTATATAAAGCCTTAGCGCATTCTTTTTGTTGATTTTATTTTGTTGATTTTTATTTTATTTATTATTTTTATTCTTAACACCCTGTGTTATAGTTCGAGTCTCATTAAACATGACATTTGACATCAGTTCACTCATTTGTTTAGGTATTTTTATATAAAGTTCATTCTTTCAAAGTCTCAAGGAAACCGGCAATACCTTATGAAACCTGAAGATTCCGATTTCGACGGATTGATATTGATAGCTGCGAGCTGGTATCTGCCTGGCAGTTCGCTGCTCCGAAAACACAACTCATAGGTATTATTTACAAGACCAAAGTTTCACATTGACTGAAAAAATGAGGATTCCATCAAACGCAACACTTGCCAAAATAGTTGTTTATGGTGCGGTAGCTTCTATATCCGGTGTCATGTACATGCGATACAAAATTGAAGATCGCATAAGAAACACGCAGTATTTCAAATCTGCTTTCCAGACACTACGCCAACATAAAGGTATATAAATGATTGTAGTTTGTATCTAATAAATCAAATTAAAATAGGGAATCTGCAGGTGCTGTAAGCCTTCTGGGTGAACCCATTAAAGAAGTTGGATTTGATTTAGCTGATGAGAAGAAGAATTTCTGCGATGGACAAACGGCTCGTTTTGAAGTGTCTGTGAGAGGACCTAAAGATAGAGGTATGGTAGCTACTTGGTCAGCCTTTTCTTATATAAATCTATTTAATTACCCACAGGAACAATATTCTTTTGGGCAACTCGTTCCGATGAGGTAGGATGGGTGTTAGATAAATTGGACTTAGAGGTGAAGTCTCAACCAGATAAGAGATTCTTAATTAAAAAGAATGATAGTTAAATTATTTATTCTATTCTAATGTGCAATTGGTTAATAATACAAAAAATATTTAATTCTTTTGTAATAGGTTCTTTAATGTTTTTTTTTTTATTAAAGAAATATTTAATTAAACAAGAAAAAAATGCCACGACGGAGTAAGTAGATTGCGACCAACTCAGCTGGTGTTTCTTTTTTTAGTGAGTGATTCTAAGATTATCAGGAACATCCGCATTTATTTCGTTTCAGAACATCAGCGCAGAACTGAAACGTAGAATCACTTGCTAATTGCTGTTTCTTTGGGCTTCATAAGCAATTAAGTAATAATGCCCTATCAAGAAGAACCAAGGAGCCATAAAAAACACACCATCCCGGTGCTGCTATATGGTGCAGAAGCATGGAATCTTTTTCCCAGTCGGATGGAAGCTATCTTGGGGTGTACGAAAGAAATCTTCGTATTCGATTCTTGGCCTTGTTTGTGATTCGGTAAACAACGAGTTGTACAGCGACATAAGCCTAGGCAAAAAAATCCCTATCTAACAGCTAAATTGTTATTTAATTTAAATCGATGTATTTTTCCGCAGTCTTCGACGATGTACCCAAAGGAAAAAGGTAGAAGGGGACCTCCTACTGCTTGGAGTGCCAAATTAGAGGCGGCTGAAGAACCATACTAAACCTCGAATATTAAAAAAAAAATACCATCAAAAGCTTAGCACCACTCGATCTTGTCGATTTTCGTTTGTTCGAATATTTTCAAAAACTGTCGTAGTTCCGATTTTTCGAATTCGAACCATTTTATTGTAAATAGAACCGTAACATAGTAAGGCCCCAGGCCCAAGAGCTATGTAGTGCCACCGGAGTCTACCGAGTTTTATTTATTCCACATCTGCTTCGAGGTAGATTTCATACAATTCAAAATTCTTCTCCGGAATCGTCCTCCCAGGCACACGGGCCAACAATTATCCGTAAGACTTTCCTCTAGAATGTGGTTAAGATATCAGAGTGCCTTTTAGTAAGCACCCAAGTCTCGGATCCGTAGTACAAGTAAGACCATTTTAAGGTAAGATTTCTGGATTTGAAGAGCCTCGACATATTGTAGTAGGTTCTGTTGGACTTTCCCTGATTTTTTAAATGCAAACAAACATCAACACTGCAAAATAAAAATGTAAAAATATGGTACTTTTGTATACATTTTTAGCAAAATTTGATTTCATTTTTGAGCAAACATCAACACTTCTAAAAAAAGTTAAAAAGCTTTCCAATCGACGGTATTTGCACGAAGAAATGGAGTATGAACTTTTACTATTATGAACTCGATCTTTGGCAGCGCGAATTTCTTCCTCCTTAGTTTTAACCGCTGCTAGTTTTGATCCCCATGTAGCTAAAGGATTGAATTACTTCAAAAACATGCCTATGCTGATTATTGGACCAACATTTCTCGCAGACGTTGCAACCATGTACTTGGTTTTAGCTTCATTAATATGCAACTTTGTGCCGCCTGCTCGATCTGGGTAAAGAACTCTCGTATAGCTTTTAGAATTCAGTCGATGATGTCCATGTCGTCTGCGTAAGCCAATATCTCACCTGACTTGGTGACTCTGGCACGCCAACAAGAGGGGACGTGCCAGAGTCCGGATTGCTTTCTCCCACGCTAGGGGCCCAATTCCTGAATACGAGTCGAGGAAGTTTTCATGTGAGATCGACAAATTTGTATTCTCGAACACGACTCACTAATTATCGGTATTCCCCAACTCGAATGTCGAACGTCAAATGACACTCGAATGATACATACCTATTCCTGAACTCGAAAGTGACGCTTTTTTCTGTGAGAAATCATTCATGTTTAAAAAGTTTTCGAGAGCAGCAGTGATGGATGCAAAAATGTAGGTAAACATAAAAAAAAGATTAATTTTTTAATTGTTATGGATAATGAAGTGTTTGAAACAAAATTTAAATATTTGTTGGTGGTAGGTATTTGGCATAGACGACGATTTGGCGTTTGTTTTAAATTTGTGCTCCATTACTTGCAGCAAATGTACAAAAATTGTTTTATAAAATATCTCTGTATTTTTTTTTGGACTTTTACGATTTAAAGTGATTAATTTTCTATCAAATTACATTTAACGATTAGTTCTCAAATCAAAAGATTTTTTTGTGAAACGTCAAGTCAACATTTAGTGAAGTTCGTTACAATTCAAAGGGTGTGTTCAACATTTTCGGAGTCATGTCATGTTTTTGGCTCTCACTAGAGTTGTGGAATACCGATTCTTACTCGACTCGACCGTGAGCTCTCGAGTGACATCTCACTCGACTCGTATTCAGGAATAGGCCCCCTGACATTTCTTGGTGTTCCCATAATAATGGGCTTCATACGTAAGAGAAGCCTTAATTTCTACACTCTTGACACGTTGACACAGGGTCACTTGGTGGAGGCCAGATTCTTTTTTTATTTTAAAAATATCCATTGTCTTTTAAATGTAATCGAATTCGACCTGCATATGTATATATTTAAAATGGCCAAGTAATTTGACAAAGCCCCAACATTTTGTACGCGAGAAAACTTTCAGACATCACCCCCCTAGCGCGCCGATAAGAAAATATAATAAAAAAAAAATAACCTCGCTGGGTTGTAATTATAGAAACATATAATTTTCTTTTTTTGTTCGATTTATTTATTGATCTATATTTCTAGCTTTTAAATTATTTTCAATAAAAGAAAAGTATATCTCTTTAAGATTAACAAATTGACGACTTTATTTACTAGAGCTTTTCTTTGTTTCATAATATTCAGTTAAGCATTTCATTTTAATAAAATCTGTATCCTTTTCGAATCGCTCCGAACGTTAAACGGTTTTTTTAATCGAATCTACAAAAAAAAATTATTTTTATTTTAAACATAAAAACTTAAGGACTCCGACAATTTAAACAAAAACGAAAATCAAACAAAAACTATGAGTTAATTGAAACGTAAATAAATTTTGCATTTTATTTGTTAATAATGCGTTGCATGAAGAATTATTTTATTATCTATTGATAAAAATATATATTTATAAAAAAATTATATATATTTAGTTATACTTTATAAACGAATCCCAATGTATATAAAAAAAGTGTTCTTTTTTATATAACCAATGTAGAGAGAGTAACCTACCATTAACGGAATAGTGTGTGTTTGAAGATATATATAAAAAATAATTTAATACAAAACGTAGGAAACTAAATGTTAAATGTAAATTAAATACAATTTTGATTTGAACGGCATATTTTTGAAATACTTTCTGCTTTTGTATAAGCCAGCCACTATTTGCACAACAAAGTATATAAGTTGATAAATTTTCTTTATTCTTTTTTTTGTTTTTTTTTTTTTGTTTTGTTTTGTTAATAGGTTTTTGTTTCGTTTAAAGAAAAAATGAACAATATTTTTTTTAAATATATATATAAATGCCTTATTGCGTTTTCAGTTCTTTGCCAATACTATACGACACGATTTTGGTCCAATCAATTTTAGTTCGGGTGATCGGGAGTTGTCGGCGCATGGCCTTGAATGTTGTGTCCGACATTGTTTGGTAATTTTCGGATATTGCCAGTTGGTATTCGTTTTCGGCTTCTTCAATTATTCGAATAATCTCTCTGGCTGTTTGTTGTTCATTAGTTACTATGAGAGCATCGCGACACTCTTTCGATGACACTAGTTGTACATTACCATCTTCGTAGTAATGTACCTAGTTGAAAAAAAATAAAATAATTTTTTTTCTTTTAAATTAAACAAAATTCTAACAAACCTGCACTTTTAAGACACCTTTTAGTTCCGCACTGCCATTGCCTGGTTGAAAACTAACGTGCCACTGTGACCGCCATCGTCCGTTCCAGTAGTTTTTCGGCTGAAACTGATGATCTTCAATGCAGATGGTTAATGTTATTTGTCCACCTTGTGACTTTCCAAAAACGGAGCAGACCTAATAAAACAGTTAAATTTGTTTAATTAAAAATGTTTTTTGCAATTTATATTTTATTTGCTTACGCCGTGTCTGTAGTGGTTGGAAGTATATGCAATTGCTTCAATGTCGAGTGCAGAACGCCATGGCTCTGCGGATACATCGCTTTCTAAGTTTTGATAGTCAGTAGCTTCTTTTCGTAAATGGTCGTATTTAAACGATTGCTTAGTGCGTGGATCATAAAAGCGTCCGCTGCCTAGAATGATATTGTTTACCGTTTAACCAAAGAACACTCAAATATAACGGTAGAATAATTCAATTGCCAAAAAAAACATAAAGTTAAGATATGTGTATATTAAGTGTTTTTCCGGACTAAGTTCCTAAATGGGCATTGGGCAATCTATAAAGAGGGATAATCTCTCCACCTCACCTCTTCGTGGTTTCCCCGGAAACCTACATCTCAGCAGTATACCTAATACGTATTGTGCGAAGAGAGAACAAAATATTTGTTTTGAATTCAACACAACTTATGATAGGGTGATCGGGGGTAGCCCAGGACAGGGGAAATCCTTGGTGACTGAAGAAACTAAGGAATTCCGCAAGCAAGTAACTACTAGTATTCCAAGAAGAGGTGATTAAGGTCGTATGTATGTAAGTATTTAAAGATCTTTTTAAAAAGATGACGTCGTCGCAGGTTGCATTCTTGCGAATGAGAACTTGCAGTTTAACAAGTTTATTTCTGCAACTCCGGTAAAGCATAAGTTAAAGAATGTTGATTTCTGAAATAAAACGTACCTATCGTAGTATATCTACCAAAAGAACTTTGTAGGAGGAGAATTTTAACTGACGGATTTCATTGTTGATTAAAGGGATTGACCGAATTGTCAAACTTATTAGTGGCCTTTTAGTTCGGGTTACAATCAATTCGAGGTTTGATTGCGCCTGCAGTAAAAGTGTGCTTAAACACCAATAAAACTAATAGAATCGTCTCACTTATTAGTGGACGGGGCCCCTTTGAGTTGGTTTTAGTATAGAGTCCGGGTTTGGGTGCGCATGCAGTAAACTGCAGTAAAACTTAGCATGAGTTGGCATCCTATCTCTGCGACAATGGCGTGGGATTGGAACACTTATGGTGTTTTTTTTTTTTGAACTGTTGCTCTTTTAGAATGGTGGGCCTTGGCTATATCGGTCATAGTTCATCAAGTTCGATACTTCGGTAAAGAGCGAAAAGTACTGTGCCCATGCTGTATTGGGAATTACGGGTTATCAAAAGCACCAGCTAGTTACTCGAGTTTACCTGATAGTAGATGACTGTCAAATTGTGATTGACCCCCTTGTGGGAGATTCGTAGTACTAATTAGAAAGTTCTTATTGACCAATTAATATCCTGGGACTAAGGTTTTCAACCAGAAGCTTACTGGAAAGGTACTGGTGGTTGGTTTGTCAAAACTCTGCTTTTTTGGAAAGTAATGCAACTAGATAAAGAATTCATGAAGGACGACGCACTCAAGAAAGACGTCTTAGGCTAGCTTAAGTTCGAATTAGTTGTAGAGTCCTGCTGCCTCAAGTTACATTATGCAGCGTAACAACTAAATTTGGAAGTATTGGTTTTACATTCAATAGAAATTATTATGTCAAGTCCGTCGTGGTAAAAACAGTTGATCCAATACTTAATATGATGTGCAAGATATATTCCTAAAATCACATGAAACTATGCTATCATTTATTCGATAACAGAAAGGAAGGAAAATGTTGCCAAAGCAGTAGTTCAATCACCTGATGAGTATAAGAGTGAGTTCATCTTTTAACGTTCCTCTTAGCGTTACCGTTGTATAAGGAAATAAATTCGGAAATTGGTTAGATTTTTTTTTAATGACGGTTTCTGGATCAAACATAATGCATGGAGCTCTACAGTTTGAAGTTAACAAAAACCTCTAACTATACCGGCCTGTTACTAACTCTTTTCAATTACGCGTTTCAAGCTACACTGAATGACAACGCCAAATAAAATAGGGAGCCGGTGTTCAGGCAGTTCATAAGCTCCCACAGGTTGCATGAGTCATAGAAATGGAAGCTTCAATGAAATTGGTCGTTTTGAGTACCAGGCTCCTGCGTAAAGATATCTATCTACAAAGCCACCTGAAAATCACCTGATGAAGTCACTTGTTACCAAATTGACCATGTGTTCATAAATTGTCGCCACTACTCGACTAAGCCACTACGTATCGAGGTGCCAACATTGACTCAGATCAATATCCTGTTGGTATGGTGTTCCGTGAACGGATTGCTCTGCGCCGCCTCGAATAAACACGGCTGCCCTACGCGATGAAAATAAAAGCAATACCGTAGAGGGCGTAGATGAAAAATGGTCACGCCTTATTAACAAAGTCATTACTACTGCTGACACTATCTTATGGCAGTAGCCGCAGAGATCGCGCGGAAGTTCTACCAATTCACCAGAAACATGTCGCACCACGATGCACATATTGAAAGGACAGAGAAGGAAATCTGACCACCGATCCTGAAGGCAGTCAGGAGCGATGGAGTGTATTTTAATTAATTGTTCAATCACCATTTCAAGAGGCAGACCTCATGCTGAAGCCAAGCATTGAGGATATACAAAAGGCGATGGCATAGCCGCCGAGCTGATCAAACTTGGATGACCAACACTGCATCAACCAATTCATGAGTCATATACACGTAATGGGAACACAACGAAATGCTAGAAGACTGGCAAAGGCATCATAAATGTCCCTTAAATAAGAAGTGCAGCAATTATAGGGCTATAACATTGTTTAGTACATCTTATAAGATATTCTCCTCTATCCTGCAAGAACGGATAGCTTTTTACGGTGAAACCATAATTGGCAACTATCAACGTGGATTCATACCAGGCAAATCAACAATTGATCAGATCTTTACCCTTAGGCAGGTGATGGACAAAAGTCTGGAATTTAACATTCCAACATACCATCTTTTTATAGGCTTTAAACCCGCCTACGATAGCATAGCCAGGGTAGAACTTTATAAAGCCACGAGATAATTCGGCATCCCAAATAAATTGACGCGACTTTATAAGCTGACTATGGCCAACATTACAAGAAGCTCGTTTGGCGAAGAGGAAAGTACAATTGATTATTTCTCATACGCGGTATTAATAACAATTGGCGCAGTTGAGTGAACCCCTTTCTTGTGCATCGGGCCAACTTATTTATATTTTTAAATGAAGTAGATGCCATGGTGCACGACGCTATTGAAGAAAGCCAGTAGACTGCTTTGTTTGGTATACCTTACCCACAGGGAACAACTCCTGATAATAGAACTGTGAATAAACCTAATAAATTTGCATAAATTCGTAATAAACAAGCGTTATTAGTTTTTATTGTCTTTTTATATCTGCTGCTGCCCCCTGGCCGTTCAAACAAGTGATTTATATGAAGCGAAAGCAGCTTAATTATACTGAAGTTAAAAAAAACCTTTCTCCTCGTTTAATTTGACAAAGATCCAGAGAAGATTTAAACTTTATCCAGACAAAAAATTTCTTGTGCACACATTGCCTTTGTAAGCCTGCAAAACAACTCGACTTACAACTCCTAAAACTTGCCCCAAATAAACTCAAAAAAAAAAAAAAAAACATTTTTGTCGTTTTCAATTAATTGTCGCTTTGATAAGCGATCCATCAACACACAAAAAAACTCGATACCAAAACTGATTTGTTGCTAATTTAACAAACCAAATACGATTCAAAGCGAAAGATAACCAAATATGGGCACAACCATGAAAACTTGTCCCTAATTTAATTGTACCTAAAAAAAATTGCATCTTGTTCTGGATCTCGTATAGCATTTTCTTACCCAAATCATTGTGTTCCGAGATAACAGCATTGTGATCGCTTCCCTCGATCCTGACCGGGGTCAACTGATCTTTATTATACTGAGCAAAGGCACAGCTAGCACCTTCCTTGAGGAGTCCATCGTTCTTGAGCAATTCGCGGACATCGTTGAACACTTCATTGAACTCTCCAGGCGGTGCATGAAGAATAAAATCCGACACGATTCTCACTTTTTCAGCGTCACTGATATTCGTTTGTTCCATTGTTCGGGTGTTATCTGATGTTCTATAGAGTTTTCGCACAGTCGATCGATCTATTTTAAATATGATTTTAAGTGTTAATTAATTATTTTTATTTTTTCATTTTCAAGTTGCAAGAAAACAAAAATTTGGTTCTTTTTAGATGACGATACTTAATAATTTGAAATTGTACTAGAATACATAAATATGATTCATTATGGTCTTTCGGTAAACACAAGAGGAAAATGAATTCAAAGTAAACCAGCAGTAGAAAGAAAGAGAAAAGTTGAACAAGTGTTGAGATAGCTTAACCAACACCCTCGTATGTTTTAAGGATATTGCTGCTTTGGGCAGTGTACGATGTAGGATAAGAATAATGTTTTTTAATTAACACTTAATAGCGAAAGGATATTTTAATATAATTTTATTACTTGGTGGCAAAAAGTTGTGAATATATGAAGAGCGGCTGTCAAAGTCAGTCCACTCTGAGCAAAAGCAAATCTACAAAAACTGACGAATGACGATAAATAAACTATGTACTAGAATACAAAGGTTTATATGTTTATTTGATTTTAGGATGTTGGCTAACATGGCAAATTACAGGGTGCAACATTTATGTTGATTTTTTGGGAAGATAACAAAAAAGAGATTACGATCGGGTGCCTATTTCAAAGATCATACAACTCATTCATTGTATGATTTTCGCCATGGACGTATTATATATGGAGTGCTAGTTTAATGTCAACTTCATTCAACAATTGTCAAAACAATGTCGCCAAAATTGAGAATGCGATGCTAGCTCTCCTGAACCCACTTCAGGAAAAAAGAAATAACTACTTAAAATGTTGACATAGAAGCTCGCGACATCTGTTTTTAAAAATTCAAAAAAATCGCATTGGTTTGTGCCTTAGACAAGCTAAAAGCACTAGAAGGAAAAAAGGGATTTTTTATTAATTAATTGTGAGATATTCTAAAAAACCAGGGCAGAAAAAGGTAAATTAAACATGCCAACGTGGGCAAACCTGCTGCCAAATTCTGGGATTACTGGATGAAATGTCAAAATTGAGGTTTAATTTTTTTTGCACTAGGAGGGCTAGTGTCGCCCAAAATAACTGAGACTAAAATGGAACCAACTTGAGGTAGGCAACTAGCAGTCCATATATAATACGTCCATGATTTTCGCATTTCTAATGTATAATTCCTGTTTCACAGAATTATTGTATGATTGGTTGTCATACAACAATTTATGAACGGAGACTTGACTGGAAGTATTGCAATGTTGTATGATTCTGTGTCACAGACATTATTTTGATACATCATACAGTAGGTTAATGACACATTAATCATACATTTGATACAGCGTAGATTAAATTGATTGCAAACAAGCGGAAACCTTAAAAAAGTAAGTAATTTGTTTTACTACTAAGCTTTTTTAATTATTGAAATTATTATCTTGTTTTTAAACAGAAAGCAAAAGACCAACAAATTATTATTTTTTTCAAGAAATGTATGAGATGAATGAGTTGCTTTTTGTAAATTTAAGAAATTACAAAACATGGAAGAAAATCGTTTGGTTGTCTGTTACTCATTATATTGTAGAATCGAGAAAATCAAACTGTTTGTTAAAGATTGTATGGCAGGTACCGTTATTTTTCGACCTAGAGCAAAAATGAAAAACACCCCCGGGATACTACCAAATAAATACTTAATACCAAGTTTGAAGTAAATCGGCCCATCCGATTTGCTACAACTTTTAAACAAAAGCATTTAGCGAAGTCATTTAACATATTTTGTAGAAAATTTAATTTTCCACAAGTTTGCTAAATGTTTGTAGGTAATCGTTAATAATATTAATATTTTTGTTATTATTATTATTTGTTAATTAATAACTACAGTTAAATATCCTGCCCAGGATATTATAAAAAAAACGCGAACGCCGGCCCAACGGTTAGACTTACAATTAATTAGTTTAATATAAAGATTGAAATTTATTCTCCCGCACTTAAAACTGTATCTATGATAGATTCTGACTGAGATAGTTCGTGTCCAAAGTAAGACTGCCTTCTTAAAAACTAATTTCCTAACTAGAGGCTGTCCCACGATGATATGCTGCGTCAGCCACCTTCAAAGTTCCCGTGCATTTACCTCAATGCACTGTTATGTGATATCCAGAAATCGTGGGAATGGATAGTAAGTATCCGGTCTTTGCGTTTGTAACATTAGTAAATACGTTTGAGCCAATAAACTGCTGACTCATCTGGGAATAGGTTCGTACGTGTTAAATACAGTTAAGCCTAAGGCGGCCTGTATTGGATGGTAATAACTCTGTCTCTGTCTTGTTCTATTATTATTTTTGACAACGTGTTTTGGTCTTATATAATATTTATATTTAATATTAATCCTGCTTTTACCCTCCTTTTAGATTAAAAAAAAACCTTTTTGGCAAAATTTAGAAGGAACATCCTCTTTTTTGACAAAATTAAGATGGGATGGTTATGCATGAGTGATGAGTCGTCAAGCATTCATTTTTACGTACATTTTTTTTATGGATTTTATGTTCCACAAAGCTGGGAGAGAATGATAAACTTTTAAAAATTCCAATAAAATGAAAAAAAAATTCATTTAAAAAAAGAAACACCGCGCCGGTAAAACGTGAACAAACGTAGCATCGAAAGTAACCGTTATTTCATTTTCATTTATATGCAATTTTTTTTATGATTGATATGAAATGCTGAGTTTTTTTTACAAAAGAAGAGCAATTAAAGACCAAAGGCTTAAGTTGTATAGCTAATTCTTTGGCAACAAGGTAAGTCGGGATCAATTTGACTGACAATTGGCCTCAAGGGAAAAAAATTCCTTATGTACTTTTGATAGGCCATATAATTTTGGTGGTTGAGAACAAGGTTTAAAATTTGTTTTATTAATAAGGAGTTTACATACAGGAAACAGCTACTTTTTGTCTTACTTGTTTTGTTTGCATCAACATTCTGATGTCCTTTGCATAAACCTGATGTGCTATTGTCCATTCTGCTCATGTGGGTCCCCATTGAGTTGTGACCCGTAAGGTCAGTTGAGGTCTACCTAGCTTTCGAATGTATTCTGTATTTTTCTTTGAGGAATTTCTCGTGAATTCTATTTTTTCTTTTTCCAGTGGCTCAAGTACCCAGCGTACACATTTTTTTTCTCCAGGTTAAAGATAAAAGTTGATTTGCAGCTTCGCCTACTGCAAGCACTTCTTTCTGAAAAACACTACTTAAGTTTGGCAATTTTATTGATCTATTTATTGGTGGGTTTATAGAGAAGATACCGGACCCTACTACTGCTTCCGTTTTAGAACCTGTATAGATCGAGATATGATTTTCATTTATGACCCCGTTTTCCTTTAGGAATGTTTCAACGGCTGCGATTGGTTAAACCAACTATCAAAATATAAGTTGAACCAGTAGTTGCAGCTTGCAGTGACCAGCTTTATTTTGGAGGCTCTCATGGTATAAACTTAATTGGAAACGGCTTGTCGTAAATGGCTTTGATCGTTTTTTTTTTACTATCAAAATAAATAAGTTTAATTAACACAATTTATTATTATAAGAAATACATAAGGTATAAGCTGCTCAATTTGGGATTCACATTTTTTCGTATGTTTCCGAGTACTCACAACTCGTGCACGAATGCGAATATGAATCTTCTTCTTCATTGTAAATTTCAGGACCGAATTCATGCACATGCGGCGGTTTGAATTTCTTAGTGTACAGACTACTTCTGACGTCCATTCGGAGTTGCTTCATCTGCTTGTTGTATCTTTTCACCTTACCGATCACACGTTTTTCCTCACGTTCTTCTTGTTGCTTTATCACCTCTTCTTCGCTGCCCCACACTTCTAAGGCTCTTTTTTGAACCTAGTTAGAAATAAAGTTCATTATTTATTAAAAAAGTCCTTTTAAAGTAAATCAATTTCTTACTTGAAGCAGAAGATAGAGTTTCATTTCACCCCATTTAACATAGCGCGCGTTTTTCTTGGTTATGAATTTCAAAGGCGGTTCTCGTCTGTCGAAGTCACAATCCTTAAGCATATACTCAGCCTTCGCCTCAGTTTTAGTAATGAGCGAATGTTTTTCTTCAGGATCCCGACACTTGTCACAGACAGCATGTTCGAAGTTGTCCATGAGATAGGAACCACTGAATTTGGTTCCGCAATCCAAACATTCGGTAAAAGTAAGTGGAAATGTAACTGATGGTTCTTCGAACACTTTTTGATCTGGTTTGGCGCTCATCGTGTTGGCGGCTAGGTTAGCTGTTAAGGGAGCTTCTATCAGGAACCCGCCGCCACTATCAATCATTTTTGTGCTTTGTATTTTAAAGGCCCGACCACCAGGAAGCGTCGGTTCGGTTAATAATATCTGGCAAAATTTAAGGAGTATAGGTTTTGTTTTCATGTTATTCATGTTACATTTTACTTACAGTATCTGGATTAACTACAATCTTTCCTTTGCGCAAATTCTCGGCCTTAACGCGATTTCTTTCGATCCGAGATTTTTGGGCAGATGTAAGTTTACTTTCCTTTTTTGGTTCTGGTTGTTCTTCAGTCTCCATTTTAAGTGTTTATTAATTTATAAAGCCTTTAAACAAAATTTAGATCTATTCTTACAGAAAACCAATTGATTCCGCCGCGGGTAGCGGGCATAGAGTACAAATATTATTATTATACTAAAACCAAAAAAAAAACACAATAGTTTCTATACAAACAAAAAAATGTCATCTATATTTTTGTTGCTAGTATTGAAATGATGATACTTTTCTGTTTGTATACATGCTGCATGTACCAAGTACCATGTTCTCAGAATAATGTCGCTTTTGGTTGGATCCTACACATTTGCAATTAAAGAAAAATATAGTTTTTTTTATATGAATCTTGCGTGTTTCTTCTTTAACAAATATAATTCTAATGTTTATTTGATTGGTTTGTAGAAAACGGTTGTTTTATAGTTATTTTATTTGTCGTACAATTTCATATTTTATGTTTTTCGTTCCCCTCGGTGTTCAATATGAAAGTAAGAATTAAATAGCAATCACAAGAAAAGTCACAAAAATGGACTGTCACCTATCAAAATCACCCTACACAGACCAAATTTGTTTATTGTGACAATCATTTATCATAAACACCACCCTGGATAATTTTTTTTATCAACAAAGATCAATATTAAAATCTTTCATGTATCCAAATGTATGTTTTGCCATAACAAGAGCGAGAGCGATGAATATACAAACCTTAAGACGAAGTCCTCTTTTTCAAACACGTTGACTGGCGTAAAATTGGAATTGATGGATAATGGCCGTCATATAACGCTGTGTAAAAGGAGTCTCAGCGATAAAAAAAAACATTTCAGTTTTCACAGAGGTTTTTCACTTTACTTAATTCACGGACATGTTCAATATGATTCTTAAACTCTTCATAAATTGGTGTCACGGTGCGTACTGAATGGTAATTGCTTTAGTTTTGGTTGGCAGTGGTGCAGTAGCTGAGGTGTTTGCTTGCCAACCAAGATATCGTCACTTCGAAACTCAGGTTAGGAAGCAATTTTTCTGCAAGCTTAAGCCGTCCGTGAGTTTAGAGTGACAAAATAGTCAACTAATTCTCAATCTACTGTGCCAAAAAAAATTCTTTCCAATTTTGTCAATACTTTTATCTAACTAGTATCGTGCAGCATACAATTGCATTCTAAAAAGAGAATGCTTTTTACAGAGTACAGACACATAGTTATATTAAAATTATAAAATTTTAGTTCAGATTTTTTTTTATAATGAATTCGATTTTTTTTCAATAAATTAATATTATTTTAAAAATTAAAAAAGGTCGTTAAGTTTAAGAGAAGTTATATAAAATCTGATCCATTTTATGCAATTTTTGTCCACATCATTTTGCGTTTAATTTGCTGTTCGTTGTTGCTTGATAAAAAACTGCTCTACATGTGATGAATTGGTTGTGAATTTATCATGTGCCTTGATATTAGTTTTCACATTTTTCACCCAACGAGAATCAAATTAAGCGTGAAGGTGTGAACAGTTTTTTTCAGAGAAAGAATTTTGACCCCTTGTTGCTCAAACAAACGCTTCTTTAATTCGATACATATAACAAAAAAGAACTACGACCCGTACCGACCATGCCCAGCAAATCCCGATATTTTATTTCTTGTATGTGAATACGTATGAGAAACAGACATACGTTTCCTAATCCGTATTAGTAGTCCCATAAGAAATAAACCGGGACCGGTACGCAGTTGCTGACGGAAGATTATTCACTTTTTAAGCGAAAGGAGAATTATCTTCTAAGTTTTCGTTCTTGTTTGTTTTAAAATATAGAATTCGAAACCAATAATAATGATTGATAATAATAATCATGTGTTCTTGCCTTAAAAATGTTGCTTCAGTTTCGTTTACAGCGGTTACTTTTTGGAAATCAGATACAAAATAGAGACACCAAAACATGAATTTTAACAACGGATTGACAAAAAATGCATTCAACATTTGTATATATACTACTCTCTATATACAATGTTCCAACCCACTAGTACGCAACAACAGCAGAATTGCAGAAAAGAAATGCAATGGGTTAAGAGAAAAAACCGGTTCCAGTTGCACATCAATGAGAGTGTATTGGAAATTCCTCTCATCGTTGTCATCGTCTCGTCTTTTTTGTACAAAGAGCTTCAAACCTACAATTGAGCAATTGGTACAAAGAATGCACTTGCACTGGTGTTAGTGTGTTGAAGTCATGTTGGCAGTTGGCAGCTGTATTTGTGTTGTGTTGCTACAATCTGCCATTGTTTTGTTGCTGCTGCATGTTTCACTTCGTGTGTTCCTAGGCAACGTTGCTATTTCGTCCAGTGTTGGCATTCAATAGATTGGAAATGTTGCTGGACGCGAGTACGAGTTTGGCTTTGGACGTGTTCGATTCGAGTCGTTCGTAGAGCGTAGAGCGTAGAGCGTCGTGTTTGTATAGCTGGCGATCGTGTTTTAATAAGTTGTTTATTTATTTCACCCTTTCCAAGATTTCATTTTGTTATTTATTATAAACAAAAAATTAAATTGAATTATTTTAATTGTGATTTATTCTGTTTTTTAAACAACCGGAAAAAGTCGCTTTTCTACACGTCTCTGTTATATCAATGCGCTCTTCCAATAAGCAGGTCTCTTTCACTCTTGGATATACCTGAGTTCTACCTGTGGTTTAATAAATACAAAAAAAAAAAAAAAAAAAACAAGAGAAGGGGAAGGAAGAATGAAATTATCATTTCATCCATACTTTGGCGTGTGTTCGTGTGTGTAAAGCATTTCAGGTTTTGGATTTTCCGTCGTTCGTTCCATGAAATGCATTCGAAAGCAAAAATGCCGTGTTGCATCCTTGTCCCTGCCTTTCACAACGACGATCATCATCTTCATCTGCAACAGCACCGTCAGATCCAGCAACAGCATCCTCATCAACACTGTAGTAAACTTGGCCTGCGCTTCTGACTCATTTTACAAAATTCATTCGAAATCTGAAAATCTTTCTATTGTGAGCAAATCCAAATACCTATAGCTAGAGTTAAATAAATTTTCTTTGTTTAGCCACTCTCGTACGGGTCGTTCCTCATATAGACGGATACGTGAATACAAAAACCGCGGATTGTGGATTGTGGAATACTACATCGGGTACACTATCGCTTACCTTTAATATCAACCTACCTGTTTTTTTCTTTCTTTTGTGAATAGAAGTTATACATGCATACATGATTATATACTCATAAGTAAAGATTAAACCTAAATGAAAGCTAAAACTAGCTTCATACTTATAGAATTAAATACATAAATAAGTGGATTGTTTAAGAAGTTTAAGTTACTAAATGAAAACAAAATGTCTATGAAAGCATTTAATTTAATATTGATCGTGGCGTGGTGTTGCGGGGCAGTGATCGCAGTTGTCGGTGACGGAAAAATAGCCCAGGTAGCGGGGAGCAGCACATCGATCGGTTACAAAAATGACACTCGAACGACACAACGACTTCGGCTGAAACGTGAAACGAATTCGGTTTATCAGAATCCGCCTACGTTACGAAATGGCGGCGACAGCATTTTCTTTGGAAATGGTGGATCGTCCGGTGAAGATTGGAATTTAGTTGACAATCGCAAACCCGCCTTTAAAAATTGCCTCGAATATGCTCCATCGGTTAAGGAGGAACAACCGGAAAATACGTTTGTGATTCAAGTACAGGCCGAGGATCCGGATCCCGGCCAGACAATCAAGTACAGCTTAACACAGTCGGCGAGTGAGAGACCGAAGTTTCATATAAATTCAAATACTGGCGTTATAGTGACAGCGCACACATTCGATCGTGACGAACCGATTCACGAGAAGGCAGTTTATGTGACGGTGCAAGCGACCGACGATGGACGACCACCTCTGGATGATGTGTGCACGTTCAAGGTGACCATCGAGGATATAAATGATAACCCACCGGTGTTCAACAAAGCTAAATACGATGAGTCAATGTCGGAGGACTCACAAGTAAGTATCTAGATAATCAAGCTACTTTGCAAACAAACTATGTATCTATAAGAATGAGAAAATACACAAAAAACCGTTATTTTCAAATGCGACAGGTAAAATCTGTTGATTGTTCGTTCTGAATAAATCGGACGATTGTCAACTATTTCGTATTCATGAGAAGCAGTAGTGTATGCTATGATGACTAACTGGTTATTAATAATGAAGAATTGAATAAATATTTTATGCATATTAGTTAGTACCTACAAGTGGTAGGTGTTAAACAGGTATTTAAGTCTTGAAAAAGGGGTTTGCTCTCTGCGATAGGCACGTACAATAGAACAACAGACATTTACTGGTTGTGAAGCCTAGAATTAAAATTACCTACCTCTTACAATGGATGGATGAACGGATTGATACTTATGTTGATGTTTAATAATTTGGGAATGTTTTTGTTGATACGTTGTGTGCACCAATTTCTGGATAAAGGAAATGTTGAAAAGATCAGAGAACGTTAATATTTATATACGTTTGTTAGCATTTATTGGACTTGGCCAAATAAAACATACAGAATCTTAAAAAATAATCCAAATGCTTGTGAGTCAGGGATAATTACCGTCTCACCTTCTGTACTGATCTCTGCGTGTGGGTTTCACCGGTTACTTACTTTACTTCTGGTGACGCTACATAGAGTGGTGGTCCTGGGCCAGATTTATAATGCCTCTCCAATATCGCATTCCAAGCAGTTGGAGGTGGAGCGACCAGGCAGCTCCATTGTAGATAAGGTCTACCTTGGCTTTGACTCCCTTGGGTATTGCGTCGGAACAAAGACTGCACACTGGAGTTTAGATGTCCATCCGCTCTACATGGCCGAGTCATAGGCATTAACCGCTGAATACGGATTTGTTTGGCCAGGCCGTAAAGCACGTACCTAGAACTCGTTGTTGAATCTTCTTCGCCACTCATTGTTTACAGGATGACAAACGGACTTAAATCGCACGTCTGTACTTTTCTCTCGAATACCCTAAGGGAGCTTTCATCCGACTGGGAAGGGCTACATGCTTCTGCATGATAAGTTTTGTTTATAACGTCTGTAGTTGTTTTTGATAGGGCTCACCACTTGGACATAAAAAAATGGCGATTAGCCTCCTAGTTTTGGATTATTCCATGCCTTGGGCCAGCTCAAGTTCAATCCGAATTTTTTAAGCTTGTCTAATCTTTGTCGGTCGCAGTCGTGGTTTAGTCTTTCTTTTAGCCTAAGAAGCATTTTATGATCATATAAAATAGCAAACTCACCCAGCCACTTCATTCACCTTGCGCGATGGCAAATGTTATCACAAGTTGATTTGCTGTTGATTATAAATCTCAAATGTATTTTTTTTTTTTATTCTTACACACGCTAAATGGATTAGGGCTACCAAAATGGTAAGGAAAAAATAGAGTTACGAAACAAATTCCACATTCGTGTTGTACGACTAAAGAATGAATCTCTGTACTTAACCGTACGCCCAATCCTGGAAGCGCGAGTATTACAGTGAATTTTTTTAAGGAGAGGAATGCAACTGGCTATTTCTCTAGAATATTGGCCGTAGAATAGAGAGAGACATGTAACATTCGCCCCATGTTCAAGTGACGAGAATGTTATTTAGGACATCTGACTTGGAATCGCGGACGAATAAGAATTCCTCACATATTTTTTACAAATGAACACAAACTTTTGATGTCTTTGGGAAATTGTAGTATTTTTTGCTTTTGTACTTTTCTTCATGTACAAATTTGGTCCGTGAAGTAAGGGCGTCACAGGCCTTCCTTCCTGCCTTGTTTGAACTTTTTCGGTTTTCCCCGGTAGAGTTAACTTTCTTGAACTGAAAACTTCTTTGCAGCTTGTAGGTATGCAACCATGAATTTTCTTTAGGTCTGACACTTTTGACTTTATTGGGGATAAAAGTTCTCCTTCGAAAAGAATGAGATTTGCGATCATATCTGCGCTGGAGTATACGTCAGTATCCAGGAAGCATAATGACCAGTAAAAGATCCCCAACAATCGGTTCTCCTAGGAGCTCTTACTGTAACTGGAATACTCTAATAGTGCACTTATCAGGGTCAAGAGTACTTTCGGCTTGCCCATCAACATCAAATATGCAAGTCTGCTTGTCAACTAAATAAGTACTAAGAATAAATTCAGCAACAAATCTCAGCTCACATAGTACCCCGTGGCTTAGTGGTTAGTGTGTCGGACTGCTAAGCGAATGAGCCTGGGTTCGAATCCAGCTCATAGCCACCTTCTTTTCCGGGGTACTGCTTGCGAGGAATTGACAAAACCTCCAAGAGTAAAATTTGTCTCGAAAAAGTGTATCTCATGTAGCCGTTCAGACTCGGCGGTAAACTGTAGGTCCCTTTCATTCTTGCAGATTAAAAACACCCACACAGGAATAGTTGAGAGTATAAGTCACTAGGCCTTGGCTCCTTCAGGAGCTGTCGCGCCAATAAATTTAATTTATTTACATAGGTACCTTAATGTGTTGTAGGTCACGACCACAATATAGAAGCCAGGAAGAATTGTGGTTTGTGGACATTGAAGTCGCCCGTAATAACGATTTAAATGCGAGGGAACAATTCTTTGAATTTAACTAGAGAATCGAATTCGCGAGTGTTTGAAACTGTCTAGATTTGGGCTTCGATAAAGGACACAATGCTTGGTGACATAAATGTTGCATGCTTCAAAAAGGGAAACGATTCATAGGTTCTCCACTTATGACCGATTGAAAAATAAGAACATCAAACACTACCAATTGAACTTAGTAGAGTCTGGGCTGGGTAAAACAGAGATATATATGTATATGTGGGTACTTTGTAAAGCTTTGATTCGCCCTGACAAAATGATTAACAGACTTGTCTAGAATAATTGATCGAAGGACTAAAAATAATTTTGTTCTTTTTATCCCTACCTTTATTTCTACTGGAATTCAGTTTTGGCAAAAAAAGCATTAAACTTGCTTAAAAATTATTGATTAGGAAAAAGGTTTTACAAATTATAATAAATATAAAGAATTATGCCTTTAAGAAACAAATCCATTGTGCAAAACAAAGACTGGGGACTGGACGCCGCCCGTGCCTCCCACGTCTTTAATTGATGCCAAGCCTAACGTCTTCCGCTTACTTTTTCGTCTGTTATACTTTGAATATCTTTTCGCTTCGGACACAACTTTTGATTCGTTTTCTCTCTTTGAAAACCTTTTTGCAGTTTTTTTTTTATTGTAGTGTTGTAAATAGGGTTTTTTCTTTCTTCTATTTTCTGTAAGTACCAACAAAACCACCTTTATAATGCGATTTATCATTTAAACTCACGTTGGCCGTTTCGCAATCTCACACGTTTTTCAACGTGTCCATGTCTCTTTTGAGTCTGTAATTTATTTGCAAAGTAAAAATTTCTTTTGTTTTTGTTTGTGTTGTTTTATTTTTATAAAACCTGTTCTGGGAAAAAACTGTGGAAGCGGTTCGTTTTCTACGGAATACGAGTATACCGTGTGCAGCAGTCGGAAATAGTTGGGATTTATTTTAAAGTCGTCTTTAATTGAGTTGAAATATACCTACCCTGAAACTTCACAATAAAAATGTGTTTGGAGTTGGAATACGTAGTAGCATATACATCAGAGGTGAATTAAATTGAAATATTATTTCCACAACTTTGGTTTAAAAAAAAAGATTTTTTTTTTAAATTTAATTTTCAATTGAATCTTAATTTCAAGTGAATCGTGAGTCGTGACCTGTAAGTGCAAGCTTAATCTTTTTAAATGAATAACGAAGAGCACGAAACCTCAAGGACCTTTGGTCATGTTTTCTTACTATAATAACTTCTACGTGGTTCTTTCAGTTCTTTTGCTAGTTACCTAAAGAAACATGATTCTGGCTTCAACAAAATTAAAATAGGACGACTGCATTTTCTTAACTTAAAACTTAAAAACAGTATACCTACCTAGGTAAAATAAGTTTGAAAGTGAAACATGTCCATGTCCAAGTTAAGTAAAGATATTTTTTACTTGCGATTATAGGCACTATAAGGCAAGTTATGGATTCGTGCAAAAAAAATTCTAACAATCAAACATGACATAACGATGATAGTGAAGTCGAAAAAAATGGGTCCGGAAATTCCGTCCGTCTGTCTGTCTGTCTGTTCGCACCTCTACAGCTTCAAACTTGGTATTTAATATTTATTTGGTAGTATCTCGGGGGTGTTTTTTTATTCTTGCTCTAGGTCGACAAATAACGATAACTGCCATACAATCTTTAACAAAAAGTTTGATTTTCTCGAAAACGGTTTTAGAATGAATTTTTCGAAATGTGTTCTATAACGGTACCCCCCATACTCACATAGGGGGCGCTACAGTTCGGGACGAACCAGGGCCTCAATCAACATGCCTCTCCAGCCAGCTCGGTCTTTGGCTAGCTGCCTCCAGTTTCGCACTCCAAGTTGGTTGAGGTCGCCCTCCTCTTGAGCGCGCCACCTAAGGCGAGGTCTTCCTTGACTGCGTCTACCCTCTGGGATGGAATCGAAGATCCTGCAAACCGGAGCATTGTTGTCGTGTCCATTCGTTCTACATGACCAAGCCATTTAAAACGTGATATGCGTATTTTTTTGACCAGGTCAATGTCGCTGTACAGCTCGTATAGTTCTTGGTTGAAGCTTTTCCTCCAAAGCCCGTTAACGCAGATAGGGCCAAAAATCTTCCGAAGAATCTTGCGCTCGAAACGACTAAGGATATCTTCATCCGCCACCGCTTTAGATAGAGTCCATGCCTCGGCGCCATAGAAGCAGGACTGGGATGATTAAGGTCTTATAAAGAGTCTCCTTTGTCTTTCGAGAGAAGGCTTTGCTACCCAATTGCCTTCCTAGCCCATAGAAACAGCGATTGGCAAGAGTAATTCTTCGCTTTATTTCTGACGAGATGTTTTCATATGTTACAGCCGATCCGAGGTAAACAAAGTCCCTAACTACATCAAAGGATTACCTGTCTATTGTGATGTTTTGTCCAATCCACCGGTGTTGTGTGTCCGTTTTTGTGGACAGCAGGTACTTCGTTTTGGTCTCATTGATTGCTAGTCCCATCTTAGCCGCTTCAGCTTCAATGCTAGCAAACGCTTTAGTGACAGCTCGCCGAGGACCGTTTTTTTTCTTCGACTTTCTCGAGAAGTGGTTAACCGATTACAATCACATTTGATATTCAGAAAGATGTAGATAGCCAAACCGGCATACAAATATTTTCGAATAACTTTTTTTTGTATTTTTAATAATATTTTTAAATATATTTTTTTTTTTTGAAAAATCGATATTTTGAAAACGGGATTTGAATTTTTTCTTAGTTTTGTTTTTAAATGTAAGTAATAATTGGGTTTAAGTTTGCATACACATTTTCACATTTTTTAAAGAAATAAAATGGCGTTTAATTTTTTCCGCTGAAAATTAATTTACGTACTTTTTTCAAACAATCAAAAGTCAGAAAAATCGAATAAAAACTGAAAATCCTTTAATATTTTTCAAATTTTATTCGAAGCTGTGACCCCACATAAGAGCACAAGTATGTGCGATCCAGTCGTGCAATTTATTTTAATAAAAGAAACAAAAATCGACATTTATTCAACAAAAAAAAAACTTCCCAAAGTCTTGGCCATAAAAATAAGAACACTTCAAAAAAAAAAATCAAAAACTTATTTTTTAAAACAATTTTTATTTGTTTTAATAATCAAGAAATTAGGTACAGTTTGTGTTTTGTTGGAAACCCACGTTTTTTTCAAAACTTCGTTTATCATGCATGAAATCTACTAATTTTGTACACTTTTCTTGAAAAAGTGCAGAACTGATTTCTTTGACTATTCTCAAAAGTTGTGCCTTATTGGTCAGTTTTATTTATTTCAACATTTAAGTCACGCCAAAGATTTTCGATGGGGTTCAAGTCGGTGGATTGAGAAGGCCATTCCAAAACATTATTATATGATTATTTTGTAATATAATAATTATTATATGACTCTTGTCATAATACATTCAATCAACAAAATTGGGTGCACACCCCACCAAAAGAAACAATCACCACCATGTTTTATTGTGACCTTTGTGTAGCATAGATTAAGGTTAAAAGAAAAAAGAAAAAAAAACCTCTTGGACATCGAAAAAACCGTTTTCCGCCCATTTCAAACAGATTTATTTTTGTCTCGTGGCTCTACTTCCTCCAATATTTTCTGGCTTTTGGGGATCAACGTTGATTTGATAGAATTTGGCAAAAGAAAGTCCGCATCGGAACTTTTCTCGGCGATCTCGAAGGTATTTCTTCGATTATTTTGCAACTTTCACAGATCTTTGGTTGATAGAAATGGATCTAATTTGGTCTTCCTTATCAAGGACTCCTTATCAAGGACAATTTGTCTCTTGTGGTGATTTTTGTTAGCCGTCATTTTTTGTTGTTTTTTTTTTTTAGTTTGATGGCATTAAAAGACATGAAAGCAGAGCCTTTAACAGCTTCCGCCATTTCCCGTATCGACTTTCCACTGATAGGCAAATCTAAAATAACCTCGCGGTGGTCTAAAGCAATAAATAATTCTAGAACCTACCCTAATAATGTAGAGAAGACCTCTCAGATACCACTTTTTCGCCACGTGATCGGCTAATTTAAGTACAACTGCTTTTTTCGGTATCCAGAAACTAGGGTAAGCCGGAGCAACGCCGGGTGGGTCAGCTAGTTAAATATAGATACAAAGCAACACCAACAACGTTTTAGAAAATAAGGGCATTCAATGCGTCGACTAAAAGTCAGTGAACGGGCCTTTGATTTGTCAGTTCCGTATACTAACTTTTGGTCAACAAGCTTTTAGTCTAGCTAGGTGAAATCATTAACGGACAATCTTTTCACAATGTCAGAGAGGGAAGCTGTCAGTTTAAAGATAGTTAATTATCTTTTTTTTACTCAATGCCAACTAAAAGACAATACATTTTTAGGGGCGACTAACCAATCAAAGCACCGTTGACTGATTTTTAGTCGACGAATTTTAGTCCTGATTTAGTCAAAATGTAAGTCGAGATTTGTTGACTAATTTTAAATGACTGTTTCCCTGTGTGAATTGTTTTAATTAGCTTAGAAATTAGTTTATGCATTAAACACCCTCTTATATTTCAAGGATTCTTAAAATCTTCTATCCTTCTTCTTCTTTGATCACATTCCTGTAGTCTTTTTCAAAGTAGATAAAGTACAGCCTCTACGTAACAATAATTGTCTACTAATTGTACATTTATGATACTTTTTTTCAATGTTCGAAGAACTCTGATGAATTACAAATTCCTCATATACGAACTTATAAGGTTTCGGAAGTCACTTATATCTCCTTCGCAATATGGTTTTCTGAAATGTTGATCCATTACCACTTTTGAATTTGTTTTCTTTGCCTCTGAGCTCAACACTAGAAGCTGGGATGGAACCATGGAAATCGATGTTATCTCAATGGGAATGTGCAGTTTTGATAATTTTGCCTCCGCAAAACAAATGAGAGCATGTTGCACTCTTCATCAAGTGAACAAAATAGTAGTTAGCCACGTGTGGTCGCGTACCACCAAGAATGGCCACTACCACTATGCTTTGACGTGATGTGTGGATGAAAAACTGAAAACTCGAGCATGGGAGGCCATCGCTCTGTTCTATAAGCCACCCGACGCCATTCACACATCTAAAAAATATTTGTAAAAATATTAAAAACTCCTCAACATCTTGGGTTCCAACGCTCATCGACAATAACAAACCAATTGCTTACTCTTCAGAGAAGGCAAACTTGCTCGCGCCCATTTCGCTGCCGCATAGCAACGTTACCCCTCCTGTACTTGAGAATGTAAATTTTTCCATGGGACAGATTTTTTTCCGAACTCGTACAGTAGCAAGTGTTCTCAAAGATCTCGATATACACAAATCCGCTGGCCCGGATGGTATACCCCCGATTCTTCTGAAGAGGTGTTCTTCCACACTGGCAAAGCCACTGCGTAAGCTTTTCCATCGCTCCTACTCTTCTGAAATCTTTCCTAGAAGAGGGAAAGAAAGGTGACCCATCCTCCCCCTCCTCCTACCGACCCATAGCACATCCCTTCTTTCTAAGGTCATGGAAACACTGACTAACCGTCAGCTTAAGGAATATCTCGAAGATCGTAAACTTCTGCATGACCGTCAGTATGGCTTCCGCAGCAACCGTTCTACTGGTGATCTGATGGCATATCTCACCGAACAGTAGAACAAATCTTTACATCGCTTTGGTGAAAGTAAAATTATTGCTATCTCCAAGGCATTTGATAGAGTTTGGTATGAAGCTCTCTTATCGAAAATGCGTGCTTTTTGTTCGTTGGATTAGAAGCTATCTTCTGGACCGTTCAATACAAGTTGTATTGGACGGATTCAAGTCTGATTCCCACAAAATAAATGCTGGTGTGCCCCAGGGCTTTGTTCTGTCTCCAACTCTTTTCCTCATTTTTTAAAATGATCTTCTGTCTGTTACTTCTAATCCACTTAACTGTTTTGCTGACGACTCTACCCTCAGCTTTTCATATTCGTTCGATAATTCACGTCCTTCGCCTTCGGACGTACAATTGCAACGGTACCGTATGTCAAGCTCATTAAACTCCGATTTATTCAAGCATTGTTAAATGGGGTAATAGGAATCGTGTGGAGTTTAATGCTTCAAAAACTCAATGCTGTCTTCTGTTGTTAAAGCTAAACATACCCCCAATGCCATTGTCCATGAATGGCACTTACATCGAAGAAACCGAAAAGCTCTCAGTACTCGGTATGTGTGTCAACGACGACCTCCGTTGGAACGACCATATATTTGAGATCGCTAAGAATGCTGCTAAGTGCTTAGGTTTTCTGTATCGGTGTAAATAGTACTTTTCCCCATCTGCTCTTTCTACAATTTATAAAGCGTTTATGCGCCTTAAACTCGAGTACAACTCCCACCTCTGGGCAGGTGCTTCGCAAACATCGCTTCACCTGCTTGATAGAATACAAAATCGAGCGTTAAGATTGATAGGAAATAGAACTACTGCTGAAACAATTGTCTTTCCTTATTTTATCGTTTCTTTTATAAAAAAATTTCACTCGAAGTAGCCAGCTGCATTCCTCCTCTTAAAAGTTCCTCCCGTAATACTCGTCGCGCAAGGAATGCCCATCAGTTCGGACGTACCGTGAACAATAGGGATTCTTTTTTTAGCCGAACAACACGAATTTGGAATAGTTTACCCGGCGAGATTTTCCCTTGCCATTTTGATCTGCTAACATTCAAAACCAATGTTAATCGACACCTCCTATCTCCCCCCTCCCTATATCTCCCCTCCCTTACTCTCCCCTTCCTATCTTCCAAATGCCCGTCCAGCGTGTCTACATTAAAAGGGAAACAAATAGTCCCGCGCGTTATAAAAAAAAAATCTAAGCGTTCGTAGTGGGTCATCATAATGGCACATTGTAGATCTCCTTGAAATAAATATCTTCTTACCACAGAAATAGTTCTTAAATATTGCCTTTCAGAAATGCAATTTCTGCCCAATACTTGTTACTTACAGGGTCCCTCCACAAGGAAGTCACTTAGGTCATCTCCTTTTTATCCTTGCGATTAATGACAATGGGTTATAAAGAATTCTAACATCTTATTGTATTCTGCCTTCTTCAATTTTGTTCAGTTCTTAATGTGACTTGTTCCCTATTTATGTATAACCTTCACTAGACCTCTCCCTGAATATGCTTCTTAAGTTTGGTGCCCATACCACAACGTTAATATTTCCAGAATCCAAAGCATCCAAAGACGCTTTTTTCGGTTTACTCTTCGTGGGCTTCCATGACAAGATCTTTTTTATCTAACCTCCCTATCAAGACCTTCAATAATCCATTAATTTGACTATTTGACTGAACTAGAATACCCAAGATGTGAGAGCTGTTTGATGATATGTGTATATCTTTTTTTAATATTTTCTTGTTTACTATTGTGCGCATTAAACCACAACAAAGACATATCCTTGACCCTAACACACAATTGTAAGCTTTTCTCTAACCATTGTCTGTGTCCATCGTATGCAAATTCAAAAATATACCGCAACCCTCAAGGTTTTGAAGGATCTAACACGAATTAATTAACATAAATTATTAGACATGAGGTTTATTTAAATATTTGTTTTCATGTTTTCCGAATAGATGTTTATTTGGATTGAAAGATAAAATTTAACAGGATTACATTGGATAAACATACGTGACACTGCAATCTCTTAAAGGTCATCCTCGATCAGATATATGAAAGAAAAAATCTTCCTCATTTTAAATGCAATGGGTAGAAACTTGTCTACCCTTCATAAATATGCTTATTCTAAACAAATTAACTATCTAAATATTTAAAAATTAAGAAAACGGCCAATAACTGGAACTAACATTTGTTTTTCTTTTTTCTCTTTTCAGCCCGATGCTATTGTAATGCGAATATCGGCCACCGATTTGGATGATGGAGACAACAGTATTATTGAATATGAAATTTTGAATGAGCGTGATTTTCAGTATTTTCGAATTGATAAAGCTGCCGGTATCATTTACCTTAATCGAGCTATTGACAAACGTCCCGGTCAATACTATACCATCACCGTTCGAGCATACAACATTGTTCCAGATCCACCACAAGATGCACAGATAGAAGTACGAATTCGAGTCATCGAGTCGAGCAAGAAACCACCGTCATTTATAAATCCCATCGAAACAACTATCTATCTGAAAGAAGATTTCAAAGAGTATTCCGAGCCTATAGTCACACTCAAAGCTGTTTCAAATGTACCTGATAAGCCGGAAGTAATTTTCGAACTGATCACCGGCCGTACGGAGCAAACTAATAGCAAAAACACCTTCGTCTTCAATCAGATTGGCAACACTGTGTCCATAAGCTTGGGTAAGACTCTAGACTTTGAGGCAATTACTGATTATACGCTGACCATGTCAGTGAGAAATATCTACGACCTGGTAGCTGAACATGTGCTTAAAATTAAAATCGAAGATGTCAACGATAATATTCCGTACTTTACGGAGGTGAAAACAGGAACTATTTTGGAGAATGAGCCAGCTGGGACACCTGTAATGCAGGTACGTGCATTCGATATGGATGGTACTGAGGCAAATAATATTGTGTCATTCGAATTGGCGGACAACAAAGAATACTTTGCCATTGATCCTCATACCGGGAACATTACAGCCTTGACTACGTTCGATCGAGAGGAGCGGGACTTCTATAATGTAAAGGTGATAGCAAGTGATAATTCGCCATCGGCGCTGTACAAGAACGGAGAGCCAAATCGTGGACAACAAGTGTTTCGTATTGAGATTGCCGATAAGAACGACCACAAACCCCATTTCCAAAGGCCGGAATATCTCGCTGAGAAACTTCCTGAAGATGCCAATATAAACTTTATTGTTATAGAGGTGACAGCAGTAGATGAAGACAACGCCTCGCAGATCGTATACACCATCGAAAGTGGTAATGTGGGTGAGGCGTTTAAGATTGAAGCGAAAACCGGTAAGATTACCGTCAACAACAGACTAGACTACGAGAAGATCACTGAGTATGTTCTGAAGATAAGAGCTTTCGATGGAATCTATGATGATTATGCGACAGTAACTATTAAAATTGAAGATGTCAATGATAATCCTCCAGAGTTCAAGGAAAAGTACAGCAAGACCATCCAAGAAGAACAAGTTCCAGACTACTGCATTTTGGAAATTGAAGCTTTCGATCCAGATATCAAGGATCCATTGGCAGATCAGAAAATCAAATACTCGGTTACAAAAGAGGAACAGAAAAAGTTGTTAACGATCGACGATAAGGGATGTCTACGCCTCATTCAACCACTAGATAGAGATCTTCCGAATGGTCACAAAAACTGGCAAGTCCTAATTTCAGCCATAGATGACAATGGGAATGGTTTGAAGACAGCAACACCAGTTACAATAACCTTGCAGGACATTAATGATAATGCACCCTTCCTCACAAATAAAATGCCTGTTATTTGGCAAGAGAACCGCAATCCAGGTAAAGTTGTGCAGCTGCAAGCAAATGATTACGATGAACCACAGAATGGACCACCATTCACCTACGGAATTGATCCAGACTCTTCTCAGGATATCAAAACCAAGTTTTCCATCGACAATGATTATTTATTTGCAAATGTCCAATTCGATCGTGAAGAACAAAAGGAATACTTCATACCGATTCGTATCAGTGATTCGGGAACTCCTAAACAAAGCAGCGTCAGCATCCTTCATCTAATCATTGGAGACGTAAATGATAACGCAATGAGTGCAGGTTCAAGCAGCATATTTATCTACAATTACATGGGCAAAGCTCCAGACACCGAAATTGGACGAGTATTTGTGGATGATCCTGATGACTGGGATTTGGATGATAAAACGTTCGAATGGAGAGATATGGCACAAGACGAGGATAGGTATTTTTATCTAAATCCCAGCAGTGGCATGATAACAATGAAAGAAGGCATTCCCGGTGGTCATTATGATCTTTACTTTAGAGTGACTGAAGAGTCGACTTTCATTCCAAGGCATTCAGTCGAAGCAGAAGTCTCTATTATTGTCAAAGAAATCCCAGAAGAAGCTGTCGACAAAAGTGGCTCAATTCGATTCGTCAATATAACAAAAGAAGATTTTATATCGGTTCCCCGGTATGGAGGTCCGAATGAATTAAGTCTGAAAGATCAATTGCAAAAGAGTCTGGCAAAACTTTTTAATATATCTTTGGAAAATGTTGATGTTTTTACAGTGCTTGAGCATGCCAATAAAACCCTCGACGTACGATTCTCAGCCCATGGCAGTCCCTATTATGCTCCTGAAAAATTAAATGCAATGGTTGCACAACACCAGCGTAAAATTGAAAACGAGCTGGACTTGGAAATGCTGATGGTAAACATAGACGAATGTCTCGTGGAAAAGTTCAAATGCGAAGCATCATGTACGAATATCCTGCACAAATCAAACGTGCCGTACATGATTTACTCCAATATGACGTCTTTTGTGGGAGTGAATGCTTTTATCGAAGCTGAGTGCATCTGTGAAGATCGACAAGATAGATATTGTTTGAACGGAGGAACCCTCAACGATGACGATGACTGCCAATGCATAGATGGCTTCAATGGACCACATTGCGAGCTGGTATCGATCGGATTCTATGGCAGTGGTTTTGCAATGTATAAGCCTGTTTCATCATGCGATAACACCAAAATCTCCATGGAAATATCTCCACACTTAGAAAACGGGCTGATCATGTACATTGGACCTCTGAACTATAATCCTTTACTACCGCTTTCCGACTTCCTCTCCCTTGAGCTTGTCAAGGGATACCCAGTGCTGATGGTTGACTATGGTTCAGGATCAATTCGAATCGAACATCGACACATTCAACTGCAAAGTGGAAAAACATATGCTCTGGATATTGTTTTGCAAAGAACCAGCATCGAAATGACCGTCGACAACTGCAAATTATCAACTTGCATGAGTTTAGGAGCTCCACAAGGTCCCAATGAATTCCTTAACGTCAACGCTCCCCTGCAACTAGGTGGAACACCAATCGATCTAGAGCGACTAGGCAAGCAACTCAATTGGACGCACATTCCAAAAACAACCGGCTATTTCGGTTGCATCCGTAATTTAACTGTTGATGGACACACCTACAACCTGGGAACCCCATCGGTTTACAAAAACGTCGATCCAGGTTGCCAGCGTGCCGTTGCAGTGGCTGTTTCATTCGGCATTGATCGAAATTTCATCATCGCCATCATTATATGTACTGCTCTACTGCTTATAATTCTGCTGGCCCTTCTCGTCCAAAAGAAGCAAAAGAACGGATGGCACGAGAAAGACATCGATGATATCCGCGAAACAATAATCAACTACGAGGACGAAGGTGGCGGTGAACGGGACACAGACTACGATCTAAATGTCCTGCGTTCGCAACCCTTCTACGAAGACAAAATCTACAAAGATAACATGCATCCGAACATGCAAGATCCCAATGATATCCCCGACATTGGGGGTTTCCTAGGCGATAAGAAAGAAAACTGTGACAAAGATTCGGGCGCGTATCCCGTCGATGATGTACGGCATTACGCGTACGAAGGTGACGGTAATAGTGACGGTAGCTTATCTAGTTTAGCGTCGTGCACAGACGACGGCGATCTCAATTTCGACTATTTGTCGAATTTCGGGCCGCGGTTTAGAAAATTAGCGGACATGTATGGCGAAGAGCCCTCCGACACAGACTCGAATGTCGATGACGACCAGGGCTGGCGAATATAGTTAAAAAAGAAAAGAATTAGTTTTGGATAATTTTTAATTTTCATTAAGGACTTATATCATAATTAAGATAAAAAGGATAAAACTATGTACATTTAGGTTAGAAAAACAAAAACGGAGTGGAAATATATTATTGAATAGTAGTATTTACCTTCCAAGTGAAAACAGAGATGAAAAATAAAAGGAATTATTTTTTTTTTATATTTTATACAAAAAAAAAGAAACAGTTTTATTTTTTTTTATTCGAATCCCTTTCAAATCCTTGGAAATTTTAAAACAACTTCGATTTGCATCGGTTACTTCGGTAATTCTTCGTTGGTGAATCAGAGTCAAGGCTTTGGGTGCAAAATGAACACTATGGATGTAAGAACAGCTGTCAGCACCTTATCCAGTTGCCTGTAAGTATTAATTTTAACACATTATAAACAAATATTTATTAAATTGATAACTCTGGATGCCCACACCTTGATTTTCGTATTAGAAATAGTAAACCCGTTTTGAAGATAGCTAAAGCAAGTGATTCAAAACATTTATACATTTTTGGCGTGTGCTCTGAAAAGACTTAAGAAAATACAAATTTCCGAACTTACGCTTCTGTGATTTGCCTCGTGCAGCCCCCCCCCCCCCCTATACAGAGACTGCTGAGAATTTAATTACCTCTCCTCAGTTCCATTTCCAACACTTTTTAATTTTTTATCCAATATTTCTTTAAAAAAAACTTCCCATTCACAGACTGAATGAATCTTTTAATTAAAACATCACTCTCGAGTGCGGCATTGGCGCGGACAATCAAGAACTTTTTTTAATTAAGTAAAGAGACGAATCGCACTTGAATATGTCAGACAACTCCACTACTGCAAGCAGGCGGCTAGCGTCGGCGCGGCCACAGGAAAGATTAATGCAATTCGTTTGCTCAATTAAATTGTTTCAAATACATTTTAGTTCTTAAGTTCGTAATGCGCTTTTATTTAGAAAATAAAAAACTTCTTTATCATCTTCGAAACTCTCATCTCAAAGGGAGTTCCAGCAGAGCTAAAAGGGGAAGAGCAGTTGTCTATTTTTACTTTGCGATGTACGATGCATTTAAAGGGCAAGTTATAGATTCGTACAAAAATAAAAATTTGAATCAAATATTCTGCACGTTGGTGAAGATGATTAAGTCATATCCATAGCTCAATTCCCAAACAAAATAGTGTTTAATTTCTGGAGTTGAAATTCCGTTTTTAATGCCGGTTCACCCAGAGTGAAATACAGGAAATGTGTATTAAAATGACAAAAACAAAAGTAAAATTGTGCGACTCGGTTGTACACTTAAAATATTTTTTATTAATTTGGATCCCTTCATTTTGAACACTCGTATAATCTCAAATTGGTTTATCTGGATTCGATTGACCCCATGATGTAAAGTGCAGTAGTTCGACGGTTATTTGATGTATGCTTCCATGGAAGCTCAATGATTGCAGCCATACTAACAGAAACTGATAAGATTAAGCTAATATCTACATCTAATTAGAAAATTGCTGGAGTTGATTGAAAATCAAGTGAATTTAAATAAAAAAAAACTTACATTTCTTTAAAATTTTCAAATTAGCCACAATAGAGTCTGCACACTGATGAACGATGATCTAACCTCCAAGGAACTTATTCATTTAAAAGAATCTCTTAGGATTTTTGAATAAATCTAACAAAAGATTTTCAATGAAATACATAATTCCATAATTTTTTTGTTCTGTTTGTTCCTAAACTTCACATCCGGACATGAGTGGTCAGATAATATATGTACGGATGGATGCTTTGGATGCACCTGCGTCAAAGGTGAGGTTTTATTACTTTGCTTCTTTTATTTTTCCTTATGTTGTCGTCGGGTCGTCGTTGAAGCCATCTGTTCCTTTATTAAATTTTTCTTTCTAACGAAAACGTTCTTTTCTTTCTTAGGACCGGTTTATGGTAGGATAGTTCCTTTATTTTATTCGCTTCGATCTTCCTTGGCAGGTAGGCATAGTTATTTTTTTCGTATAGTGTGTTCGTAAATTCCGGATGATTCCCAATTTATTTTTTTGTATCTTAAAATATTTTTAAGAAGCAGCAGTGGCATGAATTGGTTTTGTAAGCCGAAGCAATTTTAATAAAACAAATTGGGGGAAATGAGTATTTTCTGCATTTGTTTAGAAGGTACATCGATTTAATTGCCCTCGGGAAGGCATATGTAGAAAATGCTCTGAAGGAAGTTGTGAAGTAAATGATAACACATTAAATTTCATAGGATCACCAGAAGCTGCAACAAAAATAGTTCACTTTTTTTATTGACGATGTCACATGTGTGGTCATCCCAAAGAATATGTTGTCCGACTGCAAAGCAGCACTTCAACTCCTCCTGGAGCATAGGGCAGCAACAAGATCCTTCCATATGTCCCGATTCGCCGCAACTGGCCTTAACTGTGACCACGATTGAATGCCTTGGTACCGAGCTTCCTATAAAACAGATGACCTCTAAGTTGTTTTGGTCGTCCCACGCGTTTATTACCCTGAGGATTCCATTCGAAGGATTGTTTCGCTATATTGTCGTTAGGTTTCCTCAGAGTATGGCCTATCCAACGCCACTTCCGTTGCATGATGTCGACATCCAATTTTTTCTGTCCGGTCACCGGATCTTCAGAATGTACCGCAGACAACGGTTAACGAAGGCTTGCACCCTGCTCGAGATGTTTGCAGAGCATATCAATGTTTCTAAAGCATATATCAGCACAGATTTAACGTTGGATTCGAAGAGTCTCAGTTTGGTGTGCTTAGCGATATTTTGCTGGAGTTCCACAGGAGAAAGGATTCCAAATGCACTACGGGCTTTGTTTATTCTATTGTTAACATCCAGGTCAGTTCCGCCATCGAGTGCTATGAAACTTTGACGCACATCGAAGGCGTCGGAAAGCTGTCCATTGTGCAAAACGAAACACCTTGCGTTGTTGTAAGACTTTAATAACAGCGACAATTTTCTCAGGGATACCTCTCGCAATAACCAAAGAAGTTGGTATGGAAAACATATCCGAGAACTGAAATCTGATCTAAACTGTTCTCAACTTTTTCGGATTTGCTTTTAAGTGAGTTTTTCTTGAGCAAATTAGAGCAGTATTTTCTGTACTTTCTTTTGAGATAGAGCAAGTTAGTGTAGTCCTTGCTCTGTCATTTCCTAGCTTTTCTGCTTTGCTTTCATCTGGTCTGCTCTTGTTTTCATTGAACACAACTATTGTACGAGAAATTATTTAATATCACATTGGACAATACTGTCGAGATCAGAATTTGCACTTAATTTCTGTTTCAGAAACTGTATTCACAGCAACAACTTTAACTATTCCAGCAGCACACACACCAGATCTTACCATCGCTCCCTGTTCGCTGCTAAATGGAAGCTGTGCCTTATCGCAATGGCAAATTTCGAAACTGAGCTTTCGTCAAAACCGTGCACCTTAAGATTCCTAATAGTCAAGCTCTTTACGTCTATTTCTTTCAGTTAGTGGCCAATCCACCGTCATTTTCGCAGTTTGATGTAAGGATTCACTTTTGTTCGTACAGTCCTTTACATCACAATTCATAGTTGGAAATTGTCTGTGACCACCACATTGTAACGTAGAAAGAACTGTAACTTCCACGAGATATTGGTGGAGCATTGACATGTTTGACAGGCGTAGAGCAAAACGGATTTAACGTTGGATTGAAATACAGTTTGCTTGATGTGAAATGATATTTGACACTATATAAGTAGTTGTGGAGTATGAAGCACTTTACGTTGGTATAAAACGTTGAATGCCCCTCATGCCAGGTGATCTCGACGAACATCTGGTACAGCTGTGATTGGATTTCAGTTGATTTTTCCAATACGATTCCCAAGATTTTAATGTGGTCGACGCATGACCCTTGACGCCTCTTGACTGTAGAATCGATTCTAGACTAAATTCGCTGAATAATAATAGTTGCCAACAATTTCGGGAGGACAGACACGCCCAGTTATTTGCAGTTCTTGAGATAGCCAAACAGCCTTAACCAGTGGATACAGGCTGCTGTTTCGGTATTTGCTCTCAGGAACTCGACATGTATATCATGGAGCCTAACTGATTTGTGAAGGATAGCGGTTCTTATCTCTGTAATTGTTTAGTGGGTTGATGTCAATACCACTGGAAGGCCTAAAGCTTTAAGCAGCTCACAAAAATTTTCCTTCCACCTTCGGAGTTGGTCTTCTAATTGTTACTAGCGTTTGCATCTAGCAGCTTACGATCTCGAGCACAAGAAGAGTTATAAAACCTGCTGGCAGCAGCTTGTTTTGAGAACTGACAGCAGGAGTACCGTTGAAGAAGAGCGTAGGATCCGATGCCGACGAAGAATTCCTTTTCCTACTGTACAAATGGCCAAAAAATGTTACGCCTTTTGGACATTGACGTATTTTTGTGTTGATGTAGGAATTTGGTTTTACGAATATGAACATTGCAGGCCCTTACTAGCTTGCTAAATTCGTTCCAGGTTTTTCTCTGGGGGGTTAGCTTTATACCTCTACAGCTCAAATCGTTTGATACCTTTTGGTATGTTGTCAGCTTTACTTTAAGTATTAGGCTGACCTTCAAACAGTCTTCAGAATGCCTTATAGTTCTACCAATAGAGAATAGTTAAAGATTTGAGTTAAAACAAATGATTGTAGCAATGCATTCGGAAGAACATAAGGATTAAATCAATGAAGCTGTTAAAAAAAAATCTACATTAAAAATGGAGATTTTACCACGTCTAGGAACTATCTTTCTATTTCTTTTTTTCTGCTGACAACAAGAATCATTATAAATTTATCTAAAAGAACATCAAGTTGAAACGACGCTATTAAACAACACTGTTCTTCCTACTAAGAACGTCCTTATCTCCTTATATTCAGCATCTATCAGGAGAAGATTGATGCAGATGCATTTTTGTGTGACTGTAAAATATACAATTTTTCTTGGACTTTTTTTTTATGTTTTACTTTTCTTGTCTCTTTGCTACACTTCCAAGTGATTCATTGCTTTGATGCGCTAATAAAATAAAACTTAGCCAATTTTAAACGCAACGATTTGAAGTTTTTTTTGAAGCCAACATCATCGTCGTGTCGTTTAAAACTATTTCTGTCCAAAAACAGAAACATTTTGAGATTTTGACTTTAAAAAGAGAAAGACTGTAATTTGCTTCATCGAGCATCGAGACGAAGGCTATGAAGGAACCACACATACTTGATAGCCAATGTTCCTTCTCCTTTGCGCTCTGACGATTTGTTTTCTTTAATATACTTTCCAAATCATTATCCCATTTTGACATTGCACGCCATATGTTCATTCCCGGAAAGGGACTTTAGGCTGTCCTCTGCAATAGTATTTTATTTGGGTGTGCAGGTTTTTACATTATTTTATTTATTATATGCGTTGCGTGTGTACATGTTTTTTTTTGTTGTTGTTGTTATTTAGAAATATTATTACTGCAGCCACTACGGGAATACAGGGTGTGTTTAATAGAGCAGGACCATAGGGGAATAATATATTGAAAAATAACCATCAAAACAGGGATGTAAAGCAAAACCATTGGCATTTTGTGGTACAGTACACTGACATCACTCAAGTAATGCATTTGTGTTGCAAGAACAATGTTATTGGGTTCGGTTTTTGAAAAAAAAGAAAACACTTCAATTTGCCGCGTCGGTCGGCGTTTTCAGCAGGGGCGGTTATTATTGCTCTCGTATTTCACTTGAAGGGTTTCAAGTGAATTTTCACATAAAAGAAAAGGTCGACAACAGAAAAAAGGAATTCCGCGAACGACTATAATATTTATGAAGTTTTCAATATTTATTATGATGCGAAGCAATAAGTGCAACACGACCCTGAAAATGGGTATTTTTATATTAGTTTTTTTTTTCTTTCGTTTTCAGTGGCCACTTTATCAAGTGTCATTTAAGGTTATTGTATTTTCAAGAAATCGAAAGTTAAATGCATTTGAAAGTTCATTTTTATACTTTTTTGTTTGTTGCTAATAGTTGATACAAAAAGGGTTGGGAAGACTAAGTTGCATATGTATGAAAATACACAAATCGATTTGGGGATACCAAAAAAAGGCGATATTTTTAGTTATGGCGATTTCAGTTTTTTGAATTGAAATCCTTATAGGTATTGTTTTAATTTTTAATTTAAATTTAAACCTTGAATTTTGTTCATTGGTGTTTGCTGAATGGATACTGATATTGAATGAACATCTTTCCCATCGTCATCCCTATAGTAAAGTATTTCAAATTAAGGCCAACAACGCGAACCAATATCTCAGATTTCAGCACAAATCTTATATTTTTAAACGCAATTTCTATATTCTTATTTCATTTTCGGGCTTAGAATTGCGATTAACTCTCAACGAAGCCCCCAAAGTATTGAACATTTGTAGAAGAAACGGATGTACTTTAGTGTTCAGCTCCTTTTTTGTTCGTTAAAACAATAAGACAGAAGAGAAGAAACAAGAAAATATTGAAATCATGTCAAATCAAATCGTTCTCTCTTTCATACTCACTGCCAAAAGACCCACAACCAAGAAGTGTCAAAAAATATAGTACTCTGTATTTTTTGACACTTCTTGTACAAATTTCGACTTATGAAATCTTCAAGTTAACAAACCGTATTGATTTTTGTTGATTTAGAGAACAATTGGCAATTTTTTGGTGATTTACTTAACTAAACCAAGGTGATAAATAATGATTAAGATTTTTCTATTACCAAAAGCCCATAAAGGATGAAAAGACCTAAAATTAAGGTGACGATTTTTCTCACCTAAAACCCACAGATGGCGTCTAGCTTTGCACTAGGAGTTTGAAAAATTGGTACCCAAACTGAGTATCGAACTCTCAATCTTTGGGTTAAGAGCAAACACATTATCTATTGCACCATTGTCGACACCGTTTTATGGCCTGTGCACTTTTGACCCTACGCCCAATATGCCACCGTCAATTTTAGAAAATTTGAGCAGTGAATGTGACTTCAAGCAAAAAACTCAGGAAGGAAGGAATGAACAAAAAATAACGTTGTATTCTAGATGACATTGGAGACACCTCATCTAGGATTTCACATCCCTGCACGAGGTTACTCAAATACAGGTCAATTTCAGGCATTTATTTAAATGGACTATAGTGATGTCACACAATGAAAGGAAATTACTTTCAGAAAGCGTTTCGAAAATTCTTATTTTTAAATTTTCTTGAAAGAACTTTTAGAGATCAGTCACAAAGGAATACTTAAGAAAGCAAAAATTCTGAAAGTACTTTTCGGGTCGTCACACTATGAAAGCGAAAATGCTTTCTGAAAGCGTTTTGGATGTAAAGGGGTGTATATTTGCCACTCTGGGTTTAGTTTTGTTTATTGTTTATCTTATGTAGCTATAAAATGAAGTTCGCTCGGGGAAATTCTTTACAAGGAAGAATTATTGAATTTGTGGCAGTTAATGTTATAGACATCATTCTACGGATTTCACAACTAGTTATAGAACAAAATGCGGCTAGTTGTATGTCAATTTGGGTGCTAACATTTTAAGACATTGGTGCTGAAAAATCAGTACCACGCAATACTCATGAAAGATCTGGAACATTTTACGTGGTTTTTATGGCTCTGGTCGATGCCGATTACAAATTTATTTATGTCAACAATGGAGCAAAATCTTTTCGGGCTCCAATCAATTTGGAAACAAACTTATTAAATTTGCTACCAGATAGACCGTTTCCCGAAAGTTAAATGGCCGTGCCATTGCCGCACGCCTTTGTTATCGCAGAATGCTCACTGGCAGTGTCTCCAAAATACGATGGAACACAATCCTGATATGATCCACAAAACCGTATCTGCCGTATGCCTTCTATATACCATTATTGTATAGTCGAAAGGAATAACACATACATATGGCGTAGATAAATCTACGAAGAAGAGACACTTACGAGCACTGGCTACTGAGGCCATCGGCTAACAAAAGACACACAAAACTGTATTGTTACAGACATTGGCAGAGAGACGTACAGGACAGAGGAAAGAGAGGGAGGACAGAAAACACATGACAACAGCAAGCAGTGAGGTTTCGGATGGTCTCCATCCAACTACTAACCACGCGCAACGATGCTTGATTTCGGTGATCTCACGTAAAGCGATGCTTTATCAGAGCCAAGGCCATTGACACCAATATAAATATTGTCGGAAGTTGTTACTACCCCGGCAAAAAACAGCACCGCGGTGTAGAACTCCCACTTCCCACTTGGTTCAATGCTCCGCTTTTTCATTTCTTTAGTTTTGCAAATAATTATGCGTAAATATCCAATTTTTTCTCCGGCGTCGTCCGCCGAAACACCAATTGTACGGTTTACGTTCGATTTCTGCGGGGCAGAAGAGGACCCATTTAGGATGAAAAATATACGTTCGCTTTCAAGAAAGCAAAAAACTATCAGAAATATTTTCTGAAAATGATTTGCTTTCTTGAAAATGCTTTCATGAACTAGTCACACACTGAAAGTATTTTTTATGAAAGCGTTATCCGGAAAGCAAATCGTTTTCAAAAAAAACCTTTTCAAGAAAGTACTTTTCAGGTCGTCACACTATGAAAGCTTTCAGAAAACTTTTTGCTTTCCGAAAGTACTTTCCTATAATAGTGTTAACAGCGATACCTTTAATTTTTTAAAAATTATTTCATTTAAGTGTTGCTTGCGTCGATTTGCACACACTTATCAAAACAAAGCCTGTTATTCCGCGCTACACACAATCTCGGTTGAATTATGTTGATTTCATGACAAATGTTTCCTTTTAACTCCCCACAAATGGAGCGTAAACTCTCTTTTTGAGGTAGCCCCATACAAAACAAATCCATTAGGATCAAGTCAAGTTAACTTGGCGGCCAAACGAAGGGTCCTCCTTAAAGCGACTTATCAGTTTTTATTTTAGGGAACATTTTCGAAGCAGATTCATCGAATTCTTGCCGTGTGTGGGATTGCACCATCCTGATGAGAACGGTGGAAGAGCTCGCAGGTTCTACAAAAAGAATTCCATAACTATGGGCCGATAATTCTCTATTGACATTCGTTGTGTAGCCCAAAGCATTTCCAAAAAAAAAAAAACTGCCAATAATACCTTTAGTAGATAACGGCCACCCTGGGGCAATAAATAGGGGACGCACATAAAATTTCTCCACAAACAAAATCAGAAACACAAGCCTCAAATATAGAACAAAGGAAGGTTATGAATGATCCTAATTCTGAGTTTAATCTTGTCACTAAGTAAGGAAATACAAAAAGTGAACCGTTTTTATGAATAAATTATTACGAAATTTAGTAAAAAGTTTTTGTTTTAGATGATCATAGCAAATTTTAAGTTTATATAAATAAACTATTAGATGTTTCTTTAAGCAGTTCATTACTAAGTTTGGGCAACGAATGACCAAATAAGGCAAATAACAGGCTACCATTTGCAAGCTTCGTGCAATAAGCCCTAAAGCAGATCTGTTAGTTTATTTTACGAAATAAAAAAGAAAGTCTGAAACAACTAAATATAATTACATATATGAAAACGAAACAACTAACAAAAATCCCAAAGCTGTTTGCCACCTATTTACAGATACTCATATGCATGTGAAATTAAAGACTCAAGGCGGCATGCTTTGAAACGCACAAAACATAAACGCGGGCTTTGAACAATATAATTATTTCCAGTACATTGGCATCGAAGCGTCAAAGTACAAATACTAACAGCACAGTCAAACGTTCGAAACACTCGGTCTTCTAGCATTGAAACAATGGTTTTTCCTTGCATTGGCAACAGATTTACACATTCTAGGGCGCTTGATACGCTTCAACTATTATTATTCCAACTTCCAAGTGACATCAATTTACAGGGACAGGTAATTATCTCCTTGTTGCTTGTTGTCAGGTTTTTTTTTTTTTTTGTATTATTATTCAATCAACTTCAAATGGATTCGCCATCTTTGGGGCTGTTTGAAGATTTTTTCAGAACACAAAATATTATTGCACATTTGACTTCTATAAGGGAGAACAGAAGTTATGAGTCGCACAACCCTTTGTAGCTTATTGAATACGTAAGTAGGTGCACCTGCAGTGAATGCCCAATAAGGGTAAGTGATTTTTTTTTGTTGTTGTTGTCACATGGAAAATCTATCAAACCGCAAGGCCAATAAGTGTACCCGGGTATGCACACCTCGAACAAATCAAAGGAATCTCACATGAAAGAACCAACTAATTGATTCCGAACACGTTCGGGAATTTTGTGCCTTCTGAAGCTTTACACCACATCATCGCTTCGCCCGATGACTTTTCATGGACGAATGAATTAATGGGATGTTTTAAGTTTTTTTTTAAGGCATTTTTGTTTTGACATATCGACACACAGAGAGAAAGTTCAGGTAGAAACATTGGAATGGCTTGTTCCTGATCAAAACAGTTTTGCGTTTTCTAATTTATTGGAAATTTTTTGTAAAATAAAACTTTTAAGAGAAACCTTATTTTTGATTGCGTGCAGTTTTTCGAAACCTATAGCACACACTTCCTGCAAAGTTAAAGGTTTATACGTTCAACAATCTGCTTAAAACCTTTACGTTTCGCTCTAATGCAAATGCAAGGGAAACTGTTTAACTATAAGAAGCAAAAAGGTTTATGACTTGTTAGCATTTCAATTTCAATCAATGTATTTCTATTGGGGAACTAGCACATTTTCCAGTTCCACGTTAGCAGTAATTTGTTTAGTTTTTAAAAAGTATTTATTTGAATCGCGTATCGATGATTGAGGTTCAGGGAGTGTTTCTGGCGGTTTTCTCAGATTTTGCAAATTAAATAAATAAAAATTAAAAGAACTGCAAATCTTAATATAATATAAAGATTACGTGTCACGATGATTGTCGTAATGGACTCCAAAACTACTGAATCGATTTTGATGAAATTTTCTATATTGATCTAACTTGATGCGGATTGTTTTTATCTCTATTAATGCACCCCGGTTTTAACAGAACTTTCACTGGCAGATAGCTGATATTCTAAAATTAAATTAGGCTATTTACTAGAAAGCTGACTAGCCAGTTTTTTTTCGAAAAATCGATTTTAAGGGGAATTTCGCAAACAGCCGGTGTTCTAAGGAGTGACTTAGAATATTTTCATTACCAATTAGATTGCGCTGAAGTCGTTTTTCTCTAAAATTGTCCATAAGGTATGTAATTTGGTCCAACTTGAGGCATAGGATTGTTTTTATCTCGATTAATGGACACAATATTTTTGTATAGCAAATTAAAAGAGCCACAGCAACGCGTGGCCGGGTGTGCTAGTGTGATTATATACAACTTTTTTTTTTTTTTTTATATGCTTTGGTATGAGCTAGTTTAATATAAATTTGTGGCTTTCTGTTAACTTCTAGAAATCTCATAATAAAATATAAAATATGTATAAATTATGTATGACATTTCTAAGGACAGACTATGTAAAATAATGGGACAAATCTTTTTTCGCGCTCGTCCAGTTGCAAGAGTTCTTAAAGATCTCGATATTCACAAATCCGCTGGCCCGGGTAGTGAATATCCTATAGTTCTGAATAAGTGTGCTTCCACGCTGGCAAAACCACTGTGTAAGCTTTTCCATCTGTCGTATTCAACAGGCCTCTATCCAAGAGGATGGAAAACTGCATTGTCCAGCCCATACCTAAAAAAGGCGTATCTTCATCTCCCTTTAACTACCGACCAATTGCACTTACATCCCTTCTTTCCAAGGTCATGAAAACGCTGATAAACTAACAGATTAAGAAATATCTTGAGACACGGAAACTTCTAAATGCCCGGCAATACGGTTTTTGTAGCATTAGGTCCACTGGAGAAAGTAAGATTATTGCACTTGATATTTCAAAACCATTTGATAGAGTTTGACATCAAACTCTTTTATCGAAAATGTGTGAATTTAGAATCGGCGAACCTATTAGTCAATGGATTAGAAATTACCTTTCGGAACGTTCAATTCGCGTTGTTTTGGATGGCTTCCTGTCTGATAGTCACAAAATAAATGCTGGTGTGCCCAAGGCTCCGTTCTGTCTCCGACACTCTTCCTTAATTTTATCAATGATCTCCTGTCTAAGACTTCTAAAGTTCTAATCCATTAAATTGTTTTTCAGCTTCTCATACTCGTTTCCACATTCACTTCCCTGTTCTTCGGATGTGGAACTGCAACGTACATTCGCCCGAAGCTTGAGTACAATTCTCATATTTGGGCAGGTGCCCCTGTTACTCACTTGCGTTTCCCGGATAGAATCCAGAAAAATGCATTGAAAATGATAGGGAATAAGGATATAACAGAAAAATTTGATTCACTAGAACATCGTCGAAATGTTTCTTGTCTCTCCTTATTCTATCGCTTCTTCTATAAACAATGCTCCAGCGAAATAGCCAGTTGCATGCCTCCCCTTTAAAGTTTTCCCCGTAATACTCGTACCGCTATGAATGCTCATAAATTTACCCTTGAGCCTAATTTCGGACGCACTGTTAAGTATAGAGACTCATTCCTTAACCGCACTACACGAATGTGGAATGCTTTACCCGGCTCGATTTTTCCCTTCCATTACGATTTACAAACGTTCAAAACCAATGTGCATCGGTACCTCCTTTCATCTTCTATCCAATTTTCCTAAACGCTCGCACTGTGTTAATACATGATAAAGTTAGTAACAACCCCTTGAGTGCGCGCATAAAAAAAAAAAAAAAAATGTCAACACATTTTTAATAAAGTAAATGAGAAAAGAATACAACTCCAAGAATAATTTTTTTTAGTTACATTGCACTTTGAAAATGAAGACAATTTTCACCAAAAAAAAAATGTTTCACTTACTTGATTTTACATAAATAATCTTTAAATGTCTGGAATATCTCAAGTTTTTTATTACAAATGCCCACTGCTATCTCCATTCTGATCATCTTCAATCTTCATCCCAGAGTCATAGGTTTCCCGCTGAAAAAAACTGCTTATTTCGTAATAAAACGAAGCAACAGTTACTAGTCTGGAATTTTCTCACGGTATGACAAAAAGTCATATTTCAAGTGTCAACTGCACACAACATGAAGCCACATCACTGACAAAAAGAACATAGTTTGCTCTGCTTCTGAAAAATGCATACTCAATCCAAAAAAAAGGGAAGAAAAAAATAACGAAACAAAGATTCACTTTGCAGTCACAATTATTGCAACAATAGTCAGCTCAGGTGGTTATAGAGTTTTCGTTTTATTTTCTTATTAAAATATTTTCAAAACATTAGCTTCATTAGTTGTAAATACACCGAAGGTAATCGCCTTAAGTCTGATTGGGTCACTTGGATACATTTCCAATGAAACTGGGTAAGCGGTCAGAATGTTCATACCCTGTGAGCCCTGAAACAAGTTAAAAACAAGCAAACAAAGAACCTCCCAACTTAGTTAGGTATCAGCACAGTGGCGGCGCGGAGTGGCAGCTTCGAATAAGTATACAATTTCCAGTGATGCATGCACATTTCGATAGAACTGCAGGTATTTTCTGCAATAAAGGCATAACCTACTTTTAAATTTCACAAGTTCCACATCGGCCGGCGAAATTGATGACACACTCGACTAAAAGCAAAACAAAGTATGAACCATTCTGTGTTCTGGTTGGGGGGAGTGTAACAAAAAAACAATGAAACAATTGATTTACTAACTCAAATTTCAAATAGGATTATGGTAAGACATCGGTTACCGTCTGTCGTCATGCCAAGCAACTGACAGCCACAAATTGCCAGGTGAGAGTGAGAGCGCCAGGGTACCTTGGTGATTTGATCCGTTTGAACTTTGTTCGAATTGCATATAATTATGTGGAAATGGATTTCCATTGGCAGTAAGTTGGTTGCTACCCTAATTTTCTAATCAATATAATTCTTAACCTTTTATATGTTTTTGTTGAATCGATGTAAGCTCGATGTTTATATTATGTTTGGTATGCCGAACTTATTGCTTTGCTTTGGTTAAAATGAATCTGGAATTTAATACTTTTGTGTATTTTTTCTAGTTGTTGACATAAAAGGGGAGCGCGCCTGCTTGACAGTTCTTAGACCTCACTTAATGTCATTTAGGGGAGCTTCATAATACTAGCAGAGCTTTGCTATATAAATGTAGATATTGTTTATATTTTCTTGAACTATGACCTAGAATACACAATTTCAATTTTTGAAATTCGTTACTTTTTGTTGGTTACATAGACGGCTTATAGCCAAAGCATATTAAAAACTTCAAAATACTGAACCACCACTGTTAACAAACAAATATATAAAGAAAAAGTTTTGAAATTAAGGGTCTTTCATAAAGCGCTTCCTATTATTAATTTAAATAAAACAAAGTGTGTGTGAGATATCATCGACATTTTTTATTCGTTTGAAAGGCCTATTGATGCCATTATGTATGGAATAAAGCATCGTTTAAATATCCGTCGCTGCATTCTCTGGGTGGCGCCCATCCAATATGTCGAATTTTCCATGACTGTCACATAAATCAGGCTGACCGATGGCATGGGTTATGTTGGCTTTGAGGGCCTCTGTGGTTTGTGGGCCTCCGACTTCAGAAAACCGCACAAGAAAAAGTCTAACGGGATCATGCGATCTCGTTGGTCAGTTCACACTACCTCCACGTGAGATGAGCATGCCCTGGAATCGCTCGTGCAAAATTTGCAACGTGGCATGAGCTGTGAGTGTGACACGTAGCGCCTTCCTGTTGAAACCAAATCCATATATCATCCTAATCAGGCCAAAAGAAGTGTGTACTCATAACTTAATAGTGCTCGCGGTTGACGGGGATGGCCGCGCCCTGGCCAAAATCGTTCTTGAAAAAATATGGACCGATCACGCCGCGCTGCTAGCCAAAATCAAAGGGACTTTTTTGGGATGCATTGGAAGCTCTTAGATCTCATGTGGACTGATATCGTCACAAACTCGACAAGTTTTTTACTTGCGATACTTATAGGTACCTACTAAAATACAAGTTATGCATTCATGCAAAAAAAAAATTTGAGATAACCATCAAACATGACATTACGATGATAGAGAAACATATTTGAATTACTGGAAAAATTCTGTCCGTCTGTCTGTCTGTACGGATGTATTTTGGACTGCAGCCTACACGGTTAGGCCAATCGTCTTCAAATTTAGAACTTAAGGTTATTTTGACATTCTACGGAGGAATTTTTTGAATTTTTTTAGCTCAAAAACTAACGGTACCTGTCATATAACCGTTTAGTAAAAGCTTATTTTTCTCGAAAACGGCTTCAAGATTTTTTATGAAAAAAAATTAGTGTAGGTATGCAATATATTTTCTTGAAAAAAAAAATTTATATGGTGGGCTAAAAACAGTACCTCCTATAGGACCGGTTTTTTTTTGACTTTCTCGAAAACTGGTGATCCGATTACAATAAAAAATTATATTCAAGAAGATGTAGGTAGCCTAAGAATGTTGCACTAATTTTTTTTCTAAAACTTTTTTTTTTGTATTTTTAATAATTTAAAATTTTTTTGTTTGAAAAATCAATATTTTGAAAACGGGTAAGGGAATTTTTTTTTTAAATTGTTTTTAATAGTATGTTATTTTTGTGCTTAAAACTGTAGGTACTCTTGAATTATTTTTTTAATTTTTTTAAAAAATGTTGTTAGAAAAAACCGTTTCATTTAAAAACGGCTCCTACGATTTTGAAAAAAAAAATTCTTAAAGAAATAAAATGGCGTTTAAATTATTTCACCCAATACAATTTTACGTACTTTATTCGAACAATCAAAAGTCACAAAAATCGAATAAATGCTTTGGTGTTCACTTTAATTTTCTTAAATTTTATTCTACAATGTGACCGCTCATATGAGCAAGTACGTGCGATCCAGTCGGGCAATTTATTTTGTTGACGTGCCCATTCATCCAGAAATGAGCCTCGCCACTGATGGTGTATAATTTCCTACAACGATTGATTGTCTACGATTGATTTGTCCAAAAAAAAAGGGATTTTTGCATTATTTACAAAAATATCAACCTTAGACAAAAAATTATTAAGACCAAAGTTGTAGGAAATTATATTCTGAACAACTTTTGTCATGTGCATTTTTCGGCAAAAATCGAAAATAAGCGAGATATTTAATAAAAATAAATTAAATTTAAATTCAAAATGGCGACCTAGGAATTCGAAAATCGAAATGTATACTACTTTACATTAAGGAATACCTAACTGGTAGAACACAGGCTGTTCTGGTTAATAATGAACTTTCTGATTTCCTCTCAACGCATGCTGGTGTACCACAAGGATCAATTTTGGGACCACTCCTCTTCACCCTCTTTAATAATGATCTTCCCTCGATCCTCAAATTTTGTAAGATCCATATGTAATATGTATGCGGATAATGTTCAAATTTACCTGAGCTATCAGATTGGCATTGTTGAAGAGGCAACTACTCGAATAAATGAAGATCTACTGCGTGTGGTTGAATGGTCTGATCGCAATCTTTTGAAACTGAACTCAAATAAATATCAGGCTATCGTTATCAGTAATATTGCGCTCGAAACATCCTATTTTCCAAACATTGAAATAAATGGCTCTGCACTAAATTACGTCGAAAAAGTTAAAAACTTAGGAGTTTGGTTTAATCTACATTAAAAGGGAAACAAATAGTCCCTTGTGCGCGCGTTAATTATAAAAAAAAAATAACTTTGTCGTGGGAACATCATATTTCTTGTGCTGTGGTAAAAACCTACGCTGCATTGAGGGCTCTAAATATCGCCTGCAGTTGTCTGCCTATAAACACAAAGCTTATATTACCAAAAACTCTTGTTTTTCTTCTGCTGTCCAGATAGTAAAAGCAAACGAAAGCTAGAAGTCGCTTTCAACAACATTGCTCGTTTCATTTACGGTTTAAATCGGTTTGATCATGTCTCAAGGTATGTCAACAGTTTTTTCGGCATGCCCCTGAGCAAATTCCTTGATTTCCGAGCTCTAATTTTCTTATTTAAGTTGATCCAACATAAGACACCTGAGTATCTTTTTGAAAAACTCTCGTTTCCATCATCACAAAGTAGTAATATTTTAATCGCTCCCATATTAAACTTTCGTAACTCAAAGTGACAGTCCTTTGTGCATAAAGTTGGTCTGTGGAATTCTTTGCCAATCAACCTGAGGAGACCAAACAGCTACAGTTCCCTTCAAAATCTCTTGAGAAGCCAAAATCATTAATAGTTAGTTAGTTTTTTAAATCTTACTTTCATTATCAATATTTTTTTCTCTCTTTCCATGTAATTATTATCATTTTTTATTTTTATTTATAATTTTATATTAATAAATTTCATTATATGTAAATGTAACTTAATCGTTAACCATACTATGTAAAAGTATAGCAAAAAAGACATTATGTCTTAATATACTATGATTTGAAGTCAATAAATACAAATACAAATAAATACAAATTATGAGTTCTTTTAACGATTAAAAATTGGTTGTTTGTCGGCGTACGGACGATAGTTTTACGTGATAACGTCATAAGAAAACATTGATGACACCAACACACCACACCATATACAGTACCACTTAGTCCACTCCATATACACAAATCATTATACGTTTTGTAATTACATGATAATAAGAAAAAAATCTAGTACTTAGTAGTAGATAACTAAGTACTGGATCTTGAATTAAATGTAGTACAAAATATATTATCAAAAATACAATAGCACTAAATTCCAGTACTAAGTACTAAACATCTAGTACCAACAAATATTATTGTACCAACAACCTACTACCAATCGGCACCAGTTTTATAATTATCTAGCGGTAGCCGGCGCGCGTTACTATGCCCTAGGAAAAAACATGTTTTAATGTGAAATGTCAAAATAAATGCTAGCGGGACCAAACATTCACAGGAACGATCCATGGACCTTTACCCTGTAAATTTCATTAAAATCCGTTGGGCGGATGTACTCGACATACATACACACATACATACATCCATTTTAATTTAACATGGTGTTTAGTTACATTACATTAGTCAAGCAAATGTATTTTATATCCGAGCAACGTCGGGTGGGTCGGCCAAACCTTCACAGGAACCATCCCTGAATTAAACTATATTAACCCTGAACATTTGATAAAAATCTAGTGGCGGGTTAGGAGCAAGGATGGGAATGCTGAGTCCAGAAAATAAAGCAGATCGCCCAAAAAAAACTAAGAAGATTTGCAAAATATGTAGCAGATAATGAAAACAAAAACTATAACAAAAAAGTAATTTATACTTATCTTATTTAATACAAGCTAACCCACCCGGTGTTGCTCAGGCGTACCGTCGATTTCTGGATCCCAATAACCGTGCTTCCTATCACATCGAAGTATTTCTTAAATTTACCAAGCTAAACATGTTAATACAACACACATTTTTTTTTTAATTGGCCAAGCCATTTAAGTATAATTGTTGAAGTAGAAATAGCGCCACCTTTCAGGTAAAAATTTTGCAAAATCGTTCTAAAAATAAGGAGTTTCGTAAAAGACCCCTTAGTTACTCCTTACAGCTACATATCTGCTTAGTAGGTCTAACTATTTCCGAGATTAGCTGGCTGGAACAAACATCCAGAGACTTCTTCGATTTGCAAATCAATTAAAAATAAACTGGAAAGCAGTATTATTTATAAAAAAAGAAAACAATTATTTATTTTACTGATGAAAATTGCTTTTACTGAACAGCTGATTGCCAGTTCACAATTCACAAATAAATGTAAAAATTTCGTTCCAGTGTTTGTGGTCCATTGTTTAACTGTTCAACTCATCAGTAAAAAATTACTGAAGCATTTTGCATCATTAAAACAAAAATTTTAAGTTATGGCTAATGTAGTTAGCATTTGATTTCTGACATAATTTTACTGATTGCTATAACTACCCGTACGTACAAAATTCCAATTTTCAGCAGTTTCAACTTTTACTGTTGGATTTGTACTGATCGCTATAACTGGCGCCTAAGCTGAAATAGAAGACCAGCATAAAGAAAAAACGAGAAGAACTCGATACTAAATTACGAGAATCTAGGTACCTATGAAAAACTGCTAATCTATAAGCAGTGCTTAAACCGGAATGGAAGTAACGGAACATAAATTTGGGGTTGTACTTGTACTGAAGCAAGCTATAAGATATCAAAACAAAAGCCTCAAAGCAATCGTAATGGTCCATGGCGCATATGAAACAAAGATTTCCACAGAGTCTTGTGTATAGAAAATATCGAAAACTTATGACCAATTTGCTCATTTTCGACTTTTTTTTATCAGAAACTTAGCTACAACACTATCCAACAAACCTTAAACAAAGGAAAAGTTTTTACGACATAGCCTCTTCACTTCTAACTCAATACAAGGTCCTTTTCATTTATTTCCACACACTGCTATACAATACCAGGCCGATATAAAGATACAGATAAAGGGTATCTATCACAAATGCTTATACAATTTTATTACATTTTTTGTTGTCTCCTGAAGCAACCTTTAATAGAACGGTTTATATGTAAAGTCACGTTTCGCCTGATCCAGCAAGACCGGACATTGTTGAAAGGCGTCCAACGACTCCACCCAAAAGCGGCACGACATCTAACTAATAAGCATCAAGCCTCCTCTATCCTCACACCTCGAAGTCTAAGCTCTTCCATTCTATAGTAGACTATAGACCTTCAGTGGTAGAACGCTATAAGTCTGTCTTTCGTTTGGACGCTAGAGAATACGTGTCCAAAGCATTAAATTCAGAGCAAACAACTTGGGCATGGTTCTTTGGTCTTTTGCCTCGTAGGGTCATTTGTGCTGTTGTATGCTACAATACAACAACAACAAAAAAACATTTACCTTACCTTATTTCTCTTGAGTTTTGTTACCTGCATGTTAGGTAAATTGTAAATGAAACAAAAGAACCAAAATGTGAAAAACAGAATATGCTGTAAGTCCAGCCGTAGTTCCTTTTTTTTTTTTGCATTGTTGCAACATTGAGAGGAGGTTGTTGCTGGGCTGCCATGCCTGTGGCAACCATGCACATACACAAAGGGAAGCAATGCAAAGGAAACTGCACAACGTTCACGATATTGCTGCAATCGCAGCCGTGCCAAATACCAATGACGTGTGTGAAACTCAAAGCAGCACACTTTTTTTGTTTTTATAACGAGAGGTTTTATCGATAGATATATCAGAGGCAGAGCTATAACAGCTGCTCTTTCCTGGCCATTTATATGGAACAATGTATGGTAAATTGTAACGTTCGTTGGTCCTGGAGTACATAAAATATATGTGCTTAGGGATGAATGTGCGGTGCGTGCTTGCATTCCTTTTGAAAGAATCGGAAATGGCATTGCAAATATTTGGGACTTTTGATTTAATAAAATTATATTTGTACATTCATCTGAGTTCAGGGAAGAGGGAATAACAAAAGGTTGCCTCTCGAAGCATAATGCTGATTTCCGTTTGAATGGAATCGATTAACAACACTCAGTTGAGTTGCTAATGTTTCAATTCTTGGTCGACGTCGAATCTGTATTTTATAAATTAGGTTCAATTAATTCCTCTTGATTGACAACATCATGATGGTAGATGCTATTTGTTTGTGCGGGAATGTTGAAGAACCAGTTCTTAGAAATCAGAGATGATGATTCCTAAATAAAACTTGACAGACGTACAAATTTTAGTGCATAAGGTTTAACTACAACTACTATCGATGAAAGCAAGGGCAGACTAGATTTAAAACCAAACGTTTTTCTTTATTCACTCAGAAAAGGGATCTGAACAGAGTCTGAACATTCTGAGCATACTCTGATAATTCTCTGATCTGAGCGCTCAGATAGAATTTGAAATACGTTCTAGTTCTTGACTGTCACAAATCGACACTTCTCATATGGCTTGTTCACAGGCGGCAATATTATGCATATAATACTATTGTCTCTTTCGTTTTGGCATCTATTTTTCGAAGAGTGGTGTAGGCAACCATGCATACCATGCAGTATAGAGTGAAATAGCCTACAACTCTAAAGTGTTCAGTGCACGCTCTGATCATTCTCTGAACGAAAAAAGAAATACAATTTTAAAGATCTAAACGCTCTGAGCGAAAAAAGGAACACAACTTCTTTTTTGACAACTCAGACTCTGATCTGAACGAAAAAAAAAAACGCCTAATATGGACAGAACTGAACGAAAGTAGATATCTGTCAATTTTTTACATTATAACAAACATCGAAATCAGCTGTCAAAAGAAATAAAGGAATAACTATGTACGTTTTCTGGAAAAGAATTTCAGATTTTAGTGCGTGAATTGTCAAAAAACGCAAATATATTTCCAAAGCCAATGGTATATAAAAAGTGAAAATTTTAGGAGCTATCAATGATTTTGATTTCTTTTGTCAAATTAGCTGTCATTTATGCAGTCTGTTTTGTCAAGTCACCATGAACGGATATAGGTTTCAACAACACGTGCAAATGATTACAAGTTGTTTTATCAAAACGAACGTTTTGTTCGGGGAACGTTACATCTGCTTTGCCCATTTTACGGCAAATTATGGCAATCGTTCTACCGATTTGACCATTCGCAGTTTGGTGGATAAATTTGAGTAACCCCTTCAGTAAACGAACCACCAACACCCAACTAGTACGTCGACGAAACGCAAGATCTGCCTAAAACATCACTGCTGTCCATGGGAATGTGCAGGAGAATCCGAAGGAGTCGATTTCGCGTCGCTCCAGAAGAACTCGGATTTTCGCAGACTACAATTTGGTGAAAACGACGTGTGTTCCCTGGATGGGGGCTCTGATGGAACAGTTTACAGTTGAAGACTGACCCTAATAATTTTCATCGAAAAGCCATCTTCAGCGACGAGGCACATTTCTGGGTGAATGAGTACTTAAGTAAACAAACAAAATTGTCGAATTTGGGATTTCATATGAAATCTAAAAGTCACTGTTTGGTGTGCATTTTGGGCTGGCGCCGCAGTTCATGGTTCCACATTTAGTTAAGAATGACGCTGGCCAGACCACCACCGTCAACGGCGAGCGCTATAGATTGATGATTGATTACTAACTTATTTTAGCCTGAATGTAACGGCGCACAGTTGTCTGAGCGCGGAAAAAAATGCTTTTCAAAAAGTTTTATGTAGGCTTTTAATTTTTTATGTCTAAGTTCTCTTAGATAACTTTTGACTAAATATATTTTATGTATTTATTTACAAGCCCTCAAAGATGAAAAAAAAAATATTCAAGTCGCGAAGCATATGTTCAACAAAACTTTAGATGTCGTTTTCCGAAGTTTCTTAACATAAATTCAGTTACTTTATATATCGTTTTATTGCTATGTTTTAAGGTATTTAAAAATAAAAAAATTAAAGTAAAATTAATAAAAGGAGCCTTTAAGTAGCCACAAACATTGGTACTAAATAAAATGGCTTGGATGAAAACTTTTTGAGTTTTAAATTTACCTCCACCTGCCACGTAATGGCACATACCAACGTATGCTCCTTACTTTTAAGTTACAGCACAGAAAAAATCAGCTGCGTCCACCTGCGTCCCACGGAGTTATGTTCAAATTTGTCTCACTGAGTCGGGTTTCAAAAAACTTGGTTTTGATGGTAGTATATATAAAACAGCTATCCTTTTTTACAAACGTGTCTTTATTGGATAACAAAAAGCTTGCACAATTCGAATGAATATGATGTTAAGTTTTGCAGAATCCGTCTCCTCGTGGTTTGTAGAATTTTTCGACAAACCACATTGCCAGATCAACAACATCAGCTTACAACTTCAACTTTGTACGCCTCCAGTGACGCCTTTTAGCGTTGTAGCGGATTGTTTTCCAGTACGTAGAGGCACCCATCGGTTTTGTTTTAGCTTTTTAGCTAATTTCTGTTTAATTCGAAACGATTTGTGGGCAGCCATTTCGTCTGCTCTTGGCAAAGATTTGGAAAAGAAATAATTTCTTCGGCAATAATTGTCAGAACAAACGGGTTAAGCCCATTTTTACTTGCGATTTAGGTACTAAAATGCAAGTTATGAATTCCGGCCGATTTGCTTCAAACTTGGTATTTAGTATTTATTAGGTAGTATCTCGGGGTGTTTTTCATTTTTGCTCTAGGTCAAAAAATAACGGTACCTGCCATAATTTTTTTAACAAAAAGTTTGATTTTCTCGAAAACGGCTCTAACGGTTTTGATAAAACTTTCAGGGTGCTATTTTTTTACAACAATACATATTTCAGTTAGAATGAATTTTTCGACATTTGTTCTATAACGGCACCTCTCATATAACCGGTTTCTTCAAATGCGGTTTTATCGTAAACTACTATCCCGATTTCAATAAAATTTTGCACACATTATAGTCATTTATAATTCAATTAATATTTCATTTCAAACTTTTCAAAAACTTTTTTTTTTGGTTTTTTAAACTTTTCTATATTTTTTTTATTTATATTTAAAAAAAAAACTGGTCGAACGATTTTCAATATTTTTTTTCCTCAATAGACATTTAGTTTTCAAATTTAATTGCATACTTAATTTTTCCGAGAAAACTTTTTAAGCTAATTAAAAAAATTAAATTTTAAAAGACGTGTGGTTTTTAATCTGGCAATACTTCTTTCGGAATTGGTCTTTTTGACAGCTGTCACTTGATTTATGCTCAGTTTGGTTTGCAATTTCATAATAAATAGACTTACTCCGGGACAAGTTTGCAAATTGTGCAAATTTATTACCAAAACAATGGTTCGTTTCGGTAGAGCAAAGTATCGAAGAAGACCCGAATGAGTCCATCCGCCATCGCGCGCAACAATTGTAGATGTGCCCATCAACTTTATGGAAAATTTTGCGGAAGGATTTTGGTTTGCAGGCTTATAAAATCCAACTCGTGCAAGAATTGAAGCCGAACGACCATCAAGCGTGTCACACGTTCGGTAAATGGGCCCAAAACGAGATGGCCACCCTCAACTTTATTATTAAGCTAAATTCTTGGCCATAACATTAAACTATATGCGTTTTATTTCTTCTTAAAAACATACATATGCAGCCACTTACCAATTATCTAACATAAGAAAAAGTTCGTGCGATCCAGTCGTGCAATTTATTTCTTAATCAAATTTTCACTAATTATGACTTAGGCCAATTTTGACGTCTGTGCCCAATTTCATTAAGATCTGTTAAGTAATTCAGATTAAACAGTTTTGTTTACAAACCAAACCCTCAAATTTTAGGAAAATGTTAATAACTTTTTTTCTGAACCAAATTTTTACCAATTATACATAAGACCAGTTTTGACATATATGCCAAATTTTATTAAAATCCGTTAAGTATAATATAGATTTTACAGATTTTTTTCCGCTCTTCTATACAAACCAAACGGCGGTGCAAATCATGCAGAACATAACAGAAAGACGCATAAACTAAGAAGTATTAAGAAAGATAGAAGAATCCTCTAATTCTAATCTCTAATGTGATTGCTCTAATTTTGCTAAAATATGTTAATTGACATTTGAATTCTTAAAGTCGTTGCTAACCCATTTAGAAATCTTGAAATTCTTTTACTGAATTCCGAGATTTAATTTTGGTGATTGGTGGTAACGATCTATTAGCCTGTCTGCGAGTAGTATCTAGCGTAAAGATAAAGAATTATTTCCATATAAGTTCAATGTATTCCTTAAAATTCCATAACCTTTTGAAAACGCTAAACGCACCTACCTGCAATAACAATGAAACAAAATATAAGTTTTATCTCTGTGATAACAGCAAAAAAAATACCAACGAAAGTGATAATTTCTATATTTATGGACAAACATCAACAAAAAGATAGAAACTAAAATAAACGAACTCTGCAGATAAGACTCTGGTGGGAAGGAAAATTCTTTCCCTTCGCACAAGAGTGAATTTCTGAAGAATACTCTCCAACTAAGTTCACAGAAGATAGATTCTTTTGTCAGTTTATACACGGAAGTCGTTTTTATTCGTCGATATTGTTTTTTTTTCATCGTTAGAAAATTCAAACTCATTGTATCTTTAGATGCATGTGAAACGCCATTTAGAAATAAAAAAAAACCTCAAGAGGTTCAATTGTGAATCAATTTAAAAAATTCAACTATATTTGCATTCGTTCGTTATGCCAATAACAGAAAAATCAATAATTTATTTCTATGCCAATTTAGTGTTGGTGCGAGGGCTTGCTTGCGGTGGATTGAGCATTAGAGTGTAGCACTAGCACATGGAATAGCGTGTTGACCTGTTTTATTTATAGAGCCTCACTGGTATTAATTAATCGATTAAGCGTAGACGGAGTGACCCCGAACTCTTTAAAGCAGCCACAAACTGAAGTCTTTTTCTTAACTTATGACTATGTTGGTTTGAATAAATAAGGAGTTCTGAAAAATAAAACTGCAGTTGGTCATAGACTTGAGCATAGACTTGATAATGTATTCACTGATTTCATAAATCCTGTAAATGCAATCCACAACTCCACATAATGAAATGGCATTTGCACCCGTCATTTGAAGCATGTGATGTGCAAAGTGCATCACCACCAGCTGCAGTACTAGAAGTGTATTTTCATTGTGATTTTTTACTTGCGATTATAGGTACTATAATACAAGTTATGCATTCGTGCAGATTAAAAATTTTGAGATAACAATCAAACATGACATTACGATGATAGAGAAACATATTTGAGTTACTGGCAAAATTCTGTCCGTCTGTCTGTCTGTCTGTTCGGATGTATTTTGGACTGCAGCCTAAACGGTTATTTTGACATTCTACAGAGGACTTTTTTAAATTTTTTTTTGCTCAAAAATTAACGGTACCTGTCATATAACCGTTATGTAAAAGCTTATTTTTCTCGAAAACGGCTCCAAGAATTTTTATAAAAAAAAATCAGTGTGCTAATGTAGATATGCATTATATTTTGGTGAAAAAATAATTTAATACGGTGGGCTAAAAACGGTACCTCCCATAGGACCGGTTTTTTTTTTCTTCCAATTTTTCGAGAACTGGTAATCCGATTATAATCAAAATTGATATTCAAGAAGATGTAGGTAGCCTGAGTAATTTTGCATTAATTTTTTTTCGAAAACTTTTTTTTTGTATTTTTAATATTTTTTTTAATTTTTTTTTTTTGAAAAATCAATATTTTGAAAACGGGTAAGTGAATTTTTTTTAAAATTTTGTTTTGAAATGTACGTTATTTTTGTGCTTAAGTTTGTATTCTTGAATTATTTTTTTTATTTTTTTAAAAAAAGTTGTTAAAAAAAACCGTTTTATTTAAAAACGGCTCCTACAATTTTGAAAAAAAATTCACACTTTTTTACATTTCCTAAAGAAATAAAATGGCGTTTAAATTATTTCATCCAATACATTTTAACGTACGTTATTCGAACAATCAAAAGTCACAAAAATCGAATAAATGCTTTGATGTTCACTTTAATTTTTTTAATTTTATTCTACAATGTGACCGCACATATGAGCAAGTACGTGCGATCCAGTCGTGCAATTTATTTTTTTAATAATATACTTTTGTTTTTAATTTTTTCGCACATTAATTATGTATGTAAAACTTTTTGAAAAGTTTGCATTCAAAATATTTAGGAAATGCACTTTCGGATTAAGATCACTTGTCTTAAGCGAATAGTAAAAAAAATTTAAAAACTCAGTTTGGATATTGGTTGTCATTGAATGACATTTGTTTGAATTAGCAATGTGTATGCAAACACATTTTCTCAGCAAAAAAGGTGTATCACTTTCTAAGAGTTTTCTTTGACAAAAAAATATTAGGATAATTTTTTTTTTTTTTCTGAGAAATTGTTTTTACGTTTCTGATAAAACGGAGATATAGGAGGGCTTAGAAACGTGAACTGGTTGAATATCTCAACCTTGTTGTCAAAAAATTAATATTTTTTTGGATTCGCTTGCACATATGGTTTTCCAAAAATAAGTTTATATTTTAGAAGAAAAGATGTATGTACATATGTACATACATAAATACATACATACATACATACCTATCAAGTTTATAATCGTGATCAGATAAATTTTCAGCTCCATCAAAGTGATTAAATCTTAAGAAACCTGAACTGGCTAAATAGATTCCTATACATGAAAACATGTCCTTACTTACTTACTTACTTAGGGGCCGCTACAGTTCATAACGAACCTGGGCTTAAACCAACATGCCTCTCGAGCCAGCTCGGTCTTTGGCTAGCTGCCTCTATTTTCGCACCCGAAGTTGGTTGAGGTCGTCCTCCACTTGAGCGCGCCACCTAAGGCGAGGTCTTTCTTGACTGCGTCTACCCTCTGAGATGGAATCGAAGATCCTGCGAGCCGGAGCATTGTTGTCCATTCGCTCTACACGACCTAGCCATCTTAAACGTGATATGCGTATTTTTTTGGCCAGGTCAATGTCGCTGTACAGCTCGTATAGTTCTTGGTTGAACCTTCTCCTCCAAAGCCCGTTAACACAGATAGGGTGTATTTTCATCCATTTTAGATAGAGTCCATACCTCGGCGCCATAGATCAGGACTGGGATGATTAGGGTCTTATTTGAGAGGAGGCTTTGTTACTCAATTGCCTTCCTAGCCCATAGAAACAGCGATTGGCAAGAGTAATTCTTCGCTTTATTTCTGACGAGATGTTGTCAGATGTTATAGTGTATCCGAAGTACACAAAGTCCCTAACTACCGCAAAGTTGTACCTGTCTATTGTGATGTTTTGTCCAATCCGCCGGTGTTGTGTGTCCCTTTTTGTGGACAGCAGGTACTTCGAAGACGTTCGGTGGATCGCAAACTGCAATTGAAATGACACCTGAACTGGAAACGTTTTTACACATTAGTTTAACTGACAACTAAGGGTAACTTCATCACTGAAACTTTAACTGAAATTATCGTCTAAATGGGGTTTCAAAGTCGCTTCTGAGGTTCTGACACGCGTTAAATTAGACAGAAATTTGTTGCCACAAACTTTTTTAGGCTTCTCTATGATCTTAATGCCATGTTTGATCGCTATCTAATTTTTTTTTATTCACGAATCCTTATCTTGCCTTATAGTATCTATAATCGCAAGTAAAAAGTGGTATAATGTAACATCTTGACGTAAAGTTTTGTTGGAAATATTTAAAGGTAGTCTGAAGATTCAGATTCAATTATGCCATCTAAATGTCTTCCGTCTTGTTGGAAACAAAGTTTCGTATTTCGCGCCACATGCTGAATTAAGGCTTAATTATGCTGGTCTTATGACGAATATTTTCTTTTAACACTACAACAGCTTACGAATTGATAATATAAACTTTCTCTTTGAATTAGCAAAAAAACTGAAGACTGTCAAATTATCAGTTTTTGAGGGAAAATTTCCAAAATTTCCACCAAAATTTTCTCGTGTGTGGGGTTGCACCATCGTACGTATTTTGCTATTTCAAAATGCTAGATTTCCCCAAAATCTTATTGAAAACTCATTGGAAATCCTATTTTGTTAAAAATCGAACACATTTTTAAAGTGCTCACCAAACAGTCGAGAAACAGTTATAGAAAACTTTTACAGATGGTACTAAAATGGAAGTTAGTTTTGGGGTTGGTTTCTATTCAGAATTCAGAAACATTCGATCAATCTGGCTCTTAGATTACAGCACCGTCTTTCAGGCTGAGGTGCTTGCAATGACAGCATCTGCTAAGAAGTTTATAATAAAAGCAATATCACATTGACAATCAAACAGCGATAAAAATAATACTGGCATTGAAATAAAATCGAAGCTTGTAATTTACTGTCGTGAAGAGTTAAGAGTTCTTAGCAGACAGTATAATATAAAACTTTGTGTTTTTCCTGGCCACAGTTAATGCATTGTCATTTTCGAAAGGTTCTTTTTATTTGGCCCAGAAAAACATATACATAAGTTGTTGAGCCTTTTAAGAATTAAAATGTTATAGCCTACCCGTATACAGAGGGCGAGATTTAAACAACAATGGTTTTAATGTAAGGATTAAACCTGGCGATATCTAGTCCCATGCTATAACAATTATGTATAAAACTGTGATCATTTTCTATCCGATATTAATTCTACCGCTTTTCAAGAAAAAAATTGTTCCCTTGAAACATTCGCTAATGAATTAAAATGTCTTAATAATAATTATCTAGAGTTATCAAAAAATGCAGCTACCTACTTGTTTGATTTGTCGATAAATTAAAAAAATTGAGGTTATCTTTCAACCTTCTTAAATATCTTATCAAAAAACGATCGAAAAACCCATCGACTTCTAAAGTTATTATAAAAATAAAACAAAATTAACCATTTTCCCATTTTTGTTTCAATTTAAGAAACGGTTGAGTTAACATTGCTCCTCAACTACTCATTATATTTTGTTGCAACTGCATCTATCTACACAATACCCCTAAAGACCTTCGCAAATGCTTTTTTTTTTTAAAAAAGAGCACTCTTCCATGACACAGCAATGAGTCAGTGAAGAAAATTCCCACAGTTTTCTTCTATTCAAAATGTAAATTTGTATTTTTCAAGCATGGTGACCATAGGAGTGGCATCTTACAGCCCATCAAAAAAGAAGGACGTTATTCCTTTAAAGTCGCATAAAAATAACAAATTTGTGGTTTTCCCAATTTCTAACTAAGAACTTCACCCCTCACCATTAAAATGATAAAACGCGTGTTTCTGGGATTGGTAGCATTAATCTTTGTTTCATTCCAATTCCAATTTGAAAATTGCAACGCTTCAATGAATCCATGTGGAAATAAAAATGGGGCAAACGTTGTTGGGGTATATTGTTCGTCAATTAATAGCATGGAAGCTTACGGTTACGCTCATGATGTCGTATAACACTCCTACAATCCGAAGGCGCATTATCTAAAGTTTATGTTGCAATTAACGATAAAACTCACAAAATCTTTAAGGTATCTATCTACTACCAGCACATTTGAATATGCTAATCGAATTCTAATCAAATCAATTTGTTTCCAACTTAAATTAGTTACGATTTCCGGAGCAACAACACACAGCCACAACTAAAGTGGAGTTCACATTGTATTCGTGTTTGAATAGCAGCGGGGAAGACTCCACACAAAATACATTTCGAACGACAACGACCTAACCGGTGTGTGCCGGGGCCGGCAATATTATTTGAAAATTTTGGTAAAATGGTGATGACGCTAAAATGGCTGAGTTTTCAATTAATAAACAAAACCGAAGGTAATGTGGGGAATTCATTGCTGGGCTGCTGCTCAAATAGTTGGAATAGATGGAGCACTGTGCGTCCGTTTGAGTGTTCAGTGTTGTTTACCCTTAGAAACTGCCAATGTAAACAGGGTCACTTGAGTCCGGCTGAGTGTGAATGAAATAAAATGCCAGCTCTGTCGATGGTTTTTTCTTGAAGTTTGTTTGCCGGGCTAACTGGCAACATTTTTTCCCTCTCTTTCAAAGCATTTAACGTACGTTTATATAATGGAGATTTTATGTGATATGAGCACGGGATCTATTCGATCTCATCGCGAATTTATTATGAAATGCATAAAGTAAACAACAAATTTCGAAGAATTTTATTTCGAATAGCTTAAGGCACGTTCACACTTCCGGTAAAAATCTAAAATTAGGACGAAGAACTCGAAAATATTTTCATTCTGAAAACATTTATTTATGAAATTCGCTTCTGTCTAAAACGGAATTTACATTTTGTAATTTTATGATGTAGGTACATCCAAATTGAATTAAGTAGATTGAAAAATCATCCAAAGCATTCATCCTTGCTGAAACATTTTAATCCAGTTCTGTGATGACGCACCACAGTGATTTGATCGGGAGATTAAAGTTAGGATGAAATGAACAGACCTTTTTTTTATATTTTGCACTGCACCTACTCTTTAGTTGAATCATCGTTTTAAAGAATGACTCAACAGAAATTGGTCGGGGATCAATATCTTTAGGGTTCACTTTGGGTGAAAAAAAAAACAACAGAACTGTAAGCCAATACCCGTTTCTTCCTTTTTGCTTGCGACTATAAGGACGACTATAAGGCAAGTTTAGGATTCGTGAACATAAAAAATATTAGATAACAATTAAACATGACATTACGATCATAGAGAAGTCTAAAAAAGTGTCCGAGAAAAAATGTCTGTCTGTCTGTCTGCCTGTCAGTATGTATAACGAGCTGCAGCCTAAACGGCTTAAGCGATTATCTTCAAACTTGGTGTATGTGATTATTTTGGCATTCCCCAGAGGGGAAATAGAAATTTTATTTTTAGGCCTAAAAATAACGGTACCTGCCATATGAACGTTTAGGAAAAGCTTATTTTTCTCGAAACCGGCTCCAACGATTTTGATTAAAATTTTCGAGAATTTTTTTGTTGGTATTTGCTATCATTTGATTAGAACCAAATTTATGGGAAAAGTCTATTAACGGTACCTTTCATATAACGGTTTTTTTAATGTTGGGCTTTCTCGGTAACGGCTTTTTGGATTTCTGTCAAATTTTATATATGAGAAGATCTAAGCAGCTTTATTAATTCTGCGTATCAAAATTTTGAATATGTTTTTTTTTCAAAAATTAATATTTTTAAGACTAATCAAACAAATTTATTTTAATTTTTAGAATCATATGTATATTATTAAACTCTAAAAAACTGCATACCAAAATTAAATTTTTTTTTCAAAAAACTAAAAATAAAAAACAGGATTTTATCAAAATCGGTCCTACAATTTTCGAAATAAATTTTTCATAAATCCTTTGTTATTTTAGACGTATGATGCTGTACTTCAATTTTACTAAAAACCGTTACTTTTTATTACTTCAAACTGTGTTGTTTTCAACGTAAATGTTACTTTTTTTCTGTCAAAGATCTTGCTTTCCAATGTAATGAAGCACATAAGAGCAAGTATATGCGATCCAGTCGTGCCCATTTTTACTTGCGATTATAGGGACTATAAGGCAAGTTATGCATTCGTAAAAAAAAAAAAAAAATTCTAACAATCAAACATGATATTACGATGATAGAGAAGTCAAAATATGTAGTGTTTTATGATTTAAATAATATTGCTTATCAAAATTTTCAAAAACATTTTTTTTTTAATTTTAATAATTTTTTTAAAAAAATATTTTGTTTTTGAATATTTTGAAAACGGATCTATAGATTTTTTTTAAAATTTTTCTCCTAGTATAAACTATAGATTTCTTAAAATTGACATACTAAAAAAAATTTTAAAATATGTTTTCGAAAAGTTTTTCAAAAAAAACATTTTTTTGAAAAAACTGGTCGAACGATTTTGAAATGAAAAATTCATAAAATAGAAAACAGCAAAAGAAATAAGATGGCTTACAACATTTTTTCCAAAAAACGTTATGAGTAGTGTTTTTTTGAATTCATAAATTTTTTTCCCCAACATTTTATTTCATATTGCTCGGCTAAGCCCTAGCCAAGCCATTAGTCAAATAAAAGAAAGTGACAACCTACATTACATACATACTTACGTATTTTAAAGTATTTTTCATCATCATAAAAGCACAGAATAAATAAGGAAGCCTTTGATAAACACACAAAAACAACTAACAAATAAAAAAAACTATTCGATTACTACTGAATGCAAAAATTTCAATCGAGAAAACAAAAGTTTACACCTTCCTATAAATAAACAAAACCACTGTGTTAACTTTTAATATTGTCTCTATACCTACTGGCTTAACAGTAGTTGGAACACGTATCTTATTTTAGTACCTACCTTCCTTCCAACCTTATTATAGGTACCTAAATCCTTTATAAATTCCATTGGTCCCATATTGGGACGTATAAAGGTCCCTTTACCTAGCATTATTGCCATACTGCTGATTCCGACGAATCTTTATGCCAGTTGTTCAAATTTTTCCATACCAAAATGAAAATTTAACTGAAAAAAGTCCTTTGTATCTTTCTATTAGCAAATTATATTATAAACAGTAAGCAGCAAGTGGAAAGATAATACTACACAAAAAAACTGCAAAAGCTAACAATCCTATATATTTATGTGTTTATCCCTTTGTCGTGACGCATGTTCGTTCGAGCTTCACCCCAAAACGATTCTAAGGAAGTTGCACGTCATACAAAAAATATTAAAATAAAATCTTTGTCAAAAAGACGCCTGCACTTAAAAAGGATTAGCACATAAGAGCAAGTACGTGCGACCCAGTCGTGCCTTTTATTTCGTTAAGTTTTGTGCACGTAAAATAGCTTTTTTCGTGAACTTTTTGTTTAAAAAAATGAAAACTAACAAAATTTCTCGAATAAGAGAAAAATCTATTCAAAAGGTATGCAAACGCATTTTGTGTTAATTCTTGGGAGACGTCAAGTTTGAATTTTGTTGTGCCATCAGGTTAAACAAAAACTGTTTATTTTAAATTTTGTTGAAAATTGTAGGATCATGACGTTATCTCGAATGCAAATATTCTCGAAAAAAAAAAAATAATTTTTAATCTAGAATCCAAAAAATTCCCAAAAGACGATTTCTCGAAAAAAATAATTCTAGATTTTTTTTCAAACTTTTTGAGTTGAAACTTAAATAAGAGTATTCGCGAGGGCGAATTGTAACCATATTAATATATTATTATTCTAGATATTTGCATTCGAGATTTTTTTCTAGATTTTTGTATTTCGAGATTATGCTTTCTAGTTTTTTTTTTGAGATTGTTTGAATTCTAGATTTTTGTTTTCGATATTTTAACTTTCCAGAATTTTGCTTTCTAGATTATTGCTTTCTAAATATCGTAGTAAACCAGAAAATTGTTAACTTTCCGTCTGTCTGCCTATCTGTCTGTCTGCTTGTCTGTCTGTATGGATGTATTTTGGACAGTAGCCTAAACGGTTGGGCCAATCGTCTTCAAATTTAGAACTTAAGGTTATTTTGAGTAGCTGCCATTTCCCTTTGTTCATCTCTCGGTACTTATGAAAACGAATGAAAACAACGCCGGGAGGATCAGCTAGTAATGTATAAAGTGTAGTTTCAGAGAGACAGACAATAGCCGAATTTTACCTAAGTACACATGATTTCCAGCTCTGACAATTTCGCCATATAAGTGATTGTCCAACAATAAGCTGTCAAAATGAAGCAAACAGTTGCCATCTATCTTACGATGTATGCTTGTAAGTTAGTCGTCTGAAAATGAGCTTATAAGAAGAATGGAGAAGCAATCACAAAATAGGAATGATGTGAACATGGTCTAACAATGTTCTTCATCTTTGTCATTTTCAACTGTCAGAATTCAAACTTTGCTCGAAACAAATAGATTTTTTTAAGAAAATTACCTATAAATAATGTTTTTGATCCAATTATAGTTCATTTTTAAGAGTGAATTAAAACATTATCCTTATACGTTTTCTTCATATTTTAAATGCCACATCCGATGCAAATTTAAATATTATCTATTAAATATGTACATACATAGATATATGTTTATCCTTAAACATTTATTCTTTCCTATCTAATTCATTCTTCTATATTTTCAGGCCCAACAATAATGGATCAATTTAAAAGGTAAGTCCACTTCATCTTGTGTTAAGATATATAGTTTCACGTTCAAAATAAAATATCGTCAGTTTGATGAAAAACTAGAAAAAAAACGCGCCTTTAAGTAAATTTTGCAAAAAAAGTTCACCTGACATCGTTCTTGCAGGCGTGTTATTGTAATACAAATGAACATCATAGGTTTAAACTGTTAACTATAAAAATACTGGCTGACCCTTGTGACGTTGTTCGGTCAGTTATTATCAAAACTCGTTAACTTAAGAAAGCATTTTGTATATCTACAAACATTTACATAACAAACATTATTGTATTATTAATAAATTGCACGACTGGATCGCACGTACTTGCTCATATGTGCGGTCACATCATCGAATAAATTTAAAAAAAATGCACGATTGGATCGCATGAACTTGTTCTTATGTTAGATAATTGCTCAGTGGCTGCATATGTATGTATATAAAGGGTGTTTTTTTTAGACGTGTGGTTTTCAAGAAGAAATAAAACGCATATAGTTTATTGTTATGGCCAAGAATTTAGCTTGATTATAAAGATAAGGGTTTGCATTATGCTTTAAAAATGATTTCGGGGAAGTGGCCGCCGCGGCTGGCTCGAATAAATTCCAGCCGAGGCCCAATTTTGTGAAAATCGGGATCGGTGGCCATCTCGTTTTGGGCCCGTTATCCGACCGTGTGACGCGCTTGATGGTCGTCATTATAAGGAAATCTGTAGTTTTCATCTGGGAAAATTATTTAAAAAAAATCATACAACCCATTTTCAAAATATTTCGAAAACCATTTAGAAAATTTTAGTACCTAAATCGCAAGTAAAAATAGATGTGCTATCATGGTGGAAAATTAGGATTATGTTTTAGGTTAGAGATAAAAAAACAGTTCTTAACGTAATGTCACCTGTATAGGATTTAACTGTACCTAAAAATTATCAAGTGTCCCGATTGGTACAAACGAAAAATTTCACCAAAATCATCCGGGCAGTTGATCGAAAAAGAGAATTACGAACAAAGATTTTAGCTTTTCAAAAGTGGTATATACTTATAGGCTAGAAAAAGATCTTGAAGAGCCAAACAACCGACCCTTAGAATACAATTATTAATAACTTTAATCCCCCAGAGTTGCTTCGGGTAAAACGTTATATCAGCCTCTGTATATTCCATATGCATTGCATTTTAGATATTTTATTTATGATTTTAATATCAATGCTGACCCCGATAAGCAATACATTTATTGCAATATGTTTGTGCATATTTTGTATGCCAACCTCTACGGTGTAATTTAATCGCAAAAAAAACCATTCCAGCACTGGGTTAAGATACATCTTGTAGCATAAATCACAACAGATTCCAATTATTTTGTCATTGTGTATTCAGGCAACACGTGATTACACTAAATTGTACACAATAGAATGCATTCAAAATTATAAGGGCAGATAGCCTATTCACATGCCTTATGAGTAGGGTTGCGCTAAAGGCTAAACGATTTGCAGCAGTCGAAGCTCGAAGGTTATAAAATAATACTTCTTGTTTCTTCCCTGCGAGAGTATATATTCGTCTTAGCAATGTAAACAAAGTTTAATGTTGCCCTCGTCAAAAAGTCAGATAGAATCCACAGACAGACGGACTTTCTCATTTTGCACATAAGGGGAAAAGCCAAACATGCTGTTAGCCCCCAGACATTTGATTTCATTTGGTGTGTGCCAAATATACCGGCAAAGTGCTTAATAAGAGATAATACAATAGCAGACAGATTTTTCCAATTTGAAATCAGAAAGAGGGTGAACTTTTTTTTTTTGGAATTCTATAAGCTTCTGAAATAAATACCTTTATCTTTATTTTCTAAAAACCATGTGCCATTCTAATTCTAGCTGCTGAATCACGATTTCTGGGGTGAGATTGGATTACATCAGCTAAAAAAGCCTTCAGAGTTGATTAAATTGGGTTATGAGTGTCATTTAAGTTATAAGACATTCAAAAAGACATAAAAAAGGTTGGCCATTTGATTGAAAAGCTCTCATATTCTGGGAGTTTTCTTTCTAGACAGCTAGGCAAAACTGTATTTTGACTACGTTGACAGAATAGGTCATTTTTAATTATGGCTCTTCTCGCCTGTCACGATGATTCATCAAAAGATGTACATATTTGTAAAAATAAAAACACCCTGAGGCCTGAGTTAATGTATTACTGTAGATAGTTCACAGAACAAATTCCATTATAATGAAAGCTTAAGGAGCAAACCCATAGATTATTTCGTAAACATGAAGTATTACAACAAAAGGTTGAACACCATCGTCGTCCTGTTTGCCAATCCATCGTGAGATCTGACATTTGACTCGAGCTGCTGCACCTCATATCAACTTTCTACATTTTATGACACATGCATGCGTTATCGTATAATAAACATATTAAAGTTAATACTTATATGTTGCTATATAGTTGCATTCAAATTTCAAAGATTTACTCTAAAATTCGAGATTTGCTCTTTTCAATGAAACTCGCCATTGGAGTATTGGTGATTCGGTAAAGCGCACAGTATTTTGACATGACACACAGAAATACCAGTGGCCTATTTCACAAACTTACAAATTGTAATTTACAAGCACTATTTCAACAAATTTGTAGAAAAATCGATTTATTCTGTTTCACAAAATTTTTGTGCTACAAAATTGTAGTTGTAGTTTACAAAGGGAAATTTGTAGAAATTTCATTATTTCCGTTTCACCAAAAGTTAATTTTCTTTGTTTTTAACAAGTACAAATTTGTAAGTTTGTGTTTCACGGAATCAAGAAATTTTACAAATTTGTTCTGTTCCTGAAAATTTCTTACAATAAGAAGATCATGTGTCTATTTTATAACAATCTGTATTTTTCGAAAGAAATCGCATTCCAAACCTAAAAATATTCTTACGTCGAAAGCATTGTAGCACGGATAGTTATCAAATTTCAGATTCTTGTGTTTTCAACAAAAACTTTCGCTTAAAACGTGTTTAGGAAATAAAAGGAAGTATTGTTTGAGCGTAATCAATTGATTTTGATATATTTATCGAGCTAAATGTCCAAAGAAATTAAAGATATGAAAATTATACGATTTTTTCGAAGACTGATTAAATTTTCGTTGAAGGTGTAAAATTTTGAATTTTAATTCTTTACTTGCGATAATAGGTACATACCCTAAGGCAATTTTAAGGTTCGTGAATATAAAAAAATTGAGATAACAATCAAACATGACATTATAATCATAGAGAAGCCTAAAGAAGTTAGTGTCTCAGTCTGTCTGTTTGTCCGTCCGTATGTATAATGAGCTGCACCATAAACGGCTAAAGCGATTCCTTCAAATTTGGTATGTGTAATTCTTTTGGCATACCTCAGAGGGGAAATAGAAATTTATTTTTAGGGCTAACAATAACGGTACCTGCCATATAACCGTTTATGAAAAGCTAAATTTTTTCGAAAACGGCTCCCGATTTTGATAAAATTTTTGAGATTTTTTCATCATTTTATTGAAAACAAATATCCGAACAAGTTTAATAACGGTATACCTTTTAACACCACGTTTTTTTTTTAAATTATAATAACGGTTCATTGGATTTCTATAAAATTTTACATTTAAAAAGATCTAGGTAGACAAATTAATTCTGCATACCAAAATTTTAATATTATAAAATATTCAATATTTTAAGAAAAATAACGGTGCCTGCCATATAACCGTTAAGGAAAAGCTTATTTTTCTCGAAAACGGCTCCAAAGATTTTAACGAAAATTGTTTAGCTTTTTTTCTGGGTCTTAGATTTCCTTTTATCCAAACAAAATTTACGGGAAAAGTATATTAACAGTACTTTTCATATAACGTTTTTTTTTTAATTTTCCGCGTTCTCAGTAACGGCTCATTGAATTTCAATAAAATTTTATATTTGAAAAAAATTAATTCTGCATACCAATATTTTGAATAATTTAATTTTTGTATTTAAAATTATTTATTAAATTTTGTTTTTTTTTTTTCAAAGTTTATATTTTTAAAACTATCCAAAATATTTATTTTAAATTTCATGATCAGCTGTATATTAATAAACTCTAAACAACTGCATACCAAAATCTCAACCAATTTTTTTTTCAAAATCATTTATCAATTTTATCAAAACCCGTCCTACAATTTTCTAAATACTTTTTTTCAGAAATTCTTTGGCGTACTTCATTTTTACTAAAAACGGTTAAGTATTGTGGTTTGTGGTTAATTTTTTATAATTTCAGAACGTGATTATTAGCAAATGTAACTTATTTCTATCAAAGACCTTGCCTCCGATGTGATTAGGCACATAAGAGCAAGTACGTGCGACCCAGTCGTACCCATTTATTTGTTTATATTCATGATGCAAATGCTTCATTTCAATGCAATTTAAAAATAACAGAATAAAAACAACAACAACAAATAAAATGTTTGAATTTAAAGGTTGTATCAAGAAAAATCACTAGTGCCCTGTGGCTTAGCGGTTAGTGTTGGACTGCTAAGCAAAGAGTCTGGTTTCGAGTCCCGCTCATAGAAACCTTCACCTTCTTTTCCGGGGTACTGCCTCTTGCGAGGAACTGACTAAATCTCCAAGAGTAAAAATTTGTCTCGAAAAAGTGCATCTAATGTAGCCGTTCGGACTCGGCTTTAAATTATAGTTCCCTTCCATTCTTGCAGAATAAAAACACACACACGAGAATGGTTTAGAGTATAAGTCACTAGGCCTTGGCTCTTTAAGGAGCTGTCACGCCAATAAAATTATTTATTTTATTTATCAAGAACAATCCTCTCCGCCTAAGCACTGGGGGTTGAAATGTGTATTTTGAAACAACGGATTCATTGGGGCACCCCAATCCGACAAACAGTTAAAAGCAACATACAGCTGGACGCAACAAATGGAATGATATATGTTGTACCTTTTAGAGAGCTTAGAAATTTGTGAAAAGAGTTGTTGCTTACAACTTTGCAAAGTAAATGGTGAAACGGACTTTTTTTGTATTTGTAAATAACAAATACAATTTCCCTTAATTTTGTCTCTTTTTAACAAATTTGTTAGAATTAAGTTTGTATAGTTTCTGAAACAGAAAATTTGTAAATGTAAGCAACAAATACAAATTTGTAATTGTAATTGTAATTTGGTAAAATAGACCACAGGTATACACAGTTGATTCAATTAAAATGCCATTTTGTTTTTTTGTCACGTCACAAATATAGATATTATATTTTTTACACGCTATACATTTGAAATAACATGATTCAGGTGCCCGTTCAACATACAACGTTCCGCGTAAGGCGTTCAATGTGTGGTTTTTTCAACCAAAATCGATCGCAAACGTATTCTAAGCACCAAGCAAATATCAGATGTATAAATGTCGAGTATGTACTCCTATATATATATAGTTTTGTCCAGGGATCGTTCCTGTGAATGTTTGGTCCCGCTAGCATTATTTTCGCATTTCACATTAAAATATGTTTCTTCAAAGGCGTACTAAAGCGCGCTTGGTACAGCTAGTTAAATATAAAACTGGTGCCGATAGGTACTAGGTTGTTGGTACAATAGTATTTTTGGAACTAGATTTTTGTATTTAGTACAGAATTTAGTACTATTGTATTCTTGGTACTAGATATAGTACTGAGTAGTGGATTTAGTACTATATTTTGTTTTCGTGATAAGTGGAATTGTATATGGTGTGAGTTAACGGGCTGAATGTTGGTGTTGGTGTCATCAATGTTTTCTTATGACGTTATCACGAAAAATTATCGTCCGTAAACCGACCTTACAGACAACCAATTTTTTTTTTTAACTAGCAGAAGTTCACAATAACAACAAATAACAAAACATTTCCCCTTTGACGTTCGACAGGAAACACTTTTATCATGTGTGCATTCTGATTAAATCTCCCACCACATCAGAGATCAAAACTTTCTTGTTCAGTTTCGATCTAGATTTGCTCTTTTTCTTGCAATGAAACTAGCAAAATTAGAAAAGATCCAATCAATCTCTTGACAGGTAGAGAAAATTTTTTCTTGAATGAACTTCGCCATTTTGTTATAGGATCATCTTTGTTTATTCATTGGTGGCGTTCAATGAGTCTTCTGAAAATCCGTCAATGCGCCTCAGATTGGTCTATTGGCCCTTAAAGTTAGTAGACATTAAGTCAAAAAATTTGTGAAGATTTCTTGACTAACTTTCCACTGTCGATTTCCCCTTTACAATGTATTGGTGCCAGTTTGCGTTCAATGGATTCACTTTGACTAAAAGTCAGTGAACGCATTGAACGTCCCCATTCCCTCATTGCCGCCGATGCCACCTTCAAAACGGTGCTGTACTGTCCGTTAACGCAATTTATGTGACGGATTCTATGCCTTTCTTCTCTGGTAAAGTTGGGTTAATTGAAAAAGCTTTGGGTGATAATTAATTATGAAGTGTTAGACATGCAATTAGGTAGATTTATGTAACACGAAAATGTGCAAAGTGATAAATACCATTCATAATTTGGGAGTTCTTTCCTTCTCAGCTAGCTAAATTATAAATTAAAGTTGGCAGAATATGCTGTTTTTAATTCATAAGTATACACACGATGACTTTTTCTTACCTGTGCCCAGTCATGTCAAGGGGATTCATAAAAAGTTGTAAAAAAAGCATGCAGTTTCATTAGAGAAAATACTAATATAATAGAATAGAAAAAAACCCATCGTCACGCAATAATTCGCAATGAATTTCACAAAGAGTAGTTTCAAACTTCCAATACAAAGTGGTTGATACAATATTTAGTTTTTTTTGTCAATTTTTTTGTTTTCAACAGGCTGCTAGCGAGACCATCGCTCTGACGGCAATGAGGTCAGCAAACCACCGTATGATACAATTAATTATTGTATGCGTTCCATTCCAGATGAATATTACGTAAGCCCTTGACACAGTAATAAAAGCCAATAATAATTATTAGCCGCACGGTAGACGTTTACTGTTCGCATTCTATATACTAAGCTTGTAGAACAATTGAGTGGATATGAGTATATGAGATGATCGCATGACAGATCCAGGGCATGGTGCAACGGCGGAAACGGCAGACGGTGTTCAGGAATTGGGCACCGTTCGTGAGTCGGCTGGCGGCAGTTTAAAATTATGCAAACAAACATTCACTCGCTGTTGTTAAGTTAGGATTAGTACACATTCTCACAGCTAGTCTAGTACCCACACGAAATACGATTATATATTTGTTCTGGATTTAATATGGAGGTCAGTTTGATATATCGGCCTGGCGTCTCGGAAGAGTACAGGTATACATACATCAAGCTTTATTTTCTGTGAGGTCAAAAGGTTTTTCTTTCATAAATATTTAAAAATCTATAGTACAATGGCCTGGGAACGTATATGAATAGGATAAGTTAGATTATATGTTAAGATTTAGAAGTTTATTACATATTAATCTAGTGTTAAAAGAATAAGAAATAAATTGCAGGACTGGATCGCACGTACTTGCTCTTATGTGCGGACACAGCTTCGAATAAAATTTGGAAAATAATAAAGGAACTTCAAAGTTTTTATTTGATTTTTCTGACTTTTGATTGTTTGAAAAAAGTACGTAAAATAGTTTTCAGAAAATGTGAAAAAGTGTGATTTTTTTTAAATCGTATGAACGGTTTCTTAAATAAAATGGTTTTTTTATTTAACAACTTTTTTTTAATAAAAAAAAAATATCCAGAATGCAAACTTAAACACACGAATTACTTACATTTAAAAACAACATTAAAAAAATATCCATCCACCCGTTTTCAAAATATTGATTTAAAAAAAAAATAAGAAAATTATTAAAAATACAAAAAAAAAAGTTTTCGAAAATATTTTAAAATAAAATTACTTAGGCTACCAACATCTTCCTGAATATCAATTTTGATTGAAATCGGATGACCAGCTTTCGAGAAAGTCGAAGAAAAAAAAAACCGTTCTATGAGAGGTACCGATCTTAGCCCACTATCTTGAATTTTTACTTGCGATTATAGGGACTATAAGGCAAGTTATGCATTCGTTAAAAAAAAAAAAAAATTCTAACAATCAAACATGATATTACGATGATAGAGAAGTCAAAAAAAGTGGGTCCGGAAATTCCGTCCGTCTGTCTGTCTGTCTGTCTGTCTGTCTGTCTGTCCGTATCGATATCTACAGCCTAAACGGTTGGGCCGATTTGATTCAAACTTGGTATATAGTATTTTTAGAGTGCTCTACCCGACAGTTCTTGGAATTGGCATTCTAGCTCCAAAACTAACGGTACCTGCCATATAACTTTTATTAAAAAACTTATTTTTCTCGAAAACGGCTCCTACGATTTTGATTAAACTTTCAGAATGATGTTTTCTGTGCAAAATCTATCTTTTAATTTTAATGGATTTTTCAGAAAAAGTTTTATAACGGTACCTCCCATATGACCGTTTTTTTAAAATCAGACTTTCTCGTTAACTAATTGACGGATTTTGATGAAATTTTCAAAATATGTAGTGTTTTATGATTTCAATAATATTGCTTATCAAAATTTTCAAAAACATTTTTTTTTTAATTTTAATAATTTTTTTAAAAAAATATTTTGTTTTTTGAATATTTTGAAAACGGATCTATAATTTTTTTTTTAAATTTTTCTCCTAGTATAAACTATAGATTTCTTAAAATTGACATACTAAAAAAAATTTTAAAATATGTTTTCGAAAAGTTTTTCAAAAACAACATTTTTTTGAAAAAACTGGTCGAACGATTTTGAAATGAAATTCATAAAATAGAAAACAGCAAAAGAAATAAGATGGCTTACAACATTTTTTCCAAAAATCGTTATGAGATTTTTTTTTTTTGAATTCATAAATTTTTTTCCCCAATATTTTATTTCATATTGCTCGGCTAAGCCCTAGCCAAGCCATTAGTCAAATAAAAGAAAGTGACAACCTACATTACATACATACTTACGTATTTTAAAGTATTTTTCATCATCATAAAAGCACAGAATAAATAAGGAAGCCTTTGATAAACACACAAAAACAACTAACAAATAAAAAAAACTATTCGATTACTAATGCAAAAATTTCAATCGAGAAAACAAAAGTTTACACCTTCCTATAAATAAACAAAACCACTGTGTTAACTTTTAATATTGTCTCTATACCTACTGGCTTAACAGTAGTTGGAACACGTATCTTAATTTTAGTACCTACCTTCCTTCCAACCTTATTATAGGTACCTAAATCCTTTATAAATTCCATTGGTCCCATATTGGGACGTATAAAGGTCCCTTTACCTAGCATTATTGCCATACTGCTGATTCCGACGAATCTTTATGCCAGTTGTTCAAATTTTTCCATACCAAAATGAAAATTTAACTGAAAAAAGTCCTTTGTATCTTTCTTTTAGCAAATTATATTATAAACAGTAAGCAGCAAGTGGAAAGATAATACTACACTAAAAAACTGCAAAAGCTAACAATCCTATATATTTATGTGTTTATCCCTTTGTCGTGACGCATGTTCGTTCGAGCTTCACCCCAAAACGATTCTAAGGAAGTTGCACGTCATACAAAAAATATTAAAATAAAATCTTTGTCAAAAAGACGCCTGCACTTTGAAAAGGATTAGCACATAAGAGCAAGTACGTGCGACCCAGTCGTGCCTTTTATTTTTCACCATAACATAACCTACACCTATACAATAAATTCTTGGAGTCGAGAAAAATAAGCTTTTACTTAACGGTTATATGACAGGTACCGCTAAAAAAAAAAACAATAACCTTATGTTCCAAATTTGAAGACGATTGGCCAAGCCGTTTAGGCTGTATTTCAATATACATCCGTACAGAAGGACGGATTAAAAAAACAATAAAAAACTGGTAAAATGAAACTTGTTTTTGTTTTAGTTTTTGTGTCAAAGCGAGCAAAAGTTCAACCAGTTACTACTTTTGAGTTTGAGTCACGTTACGTTATATTGGACATGAATCAAACGTAACGTGGAAGCCAAAGTGACATTGTGATAAGGGTTATTGTTGGTAAAACTTGTTCAGACGAAACTGAAGCTAGATTGTAATTGTGCTTCAGGCATTAACTGACGTTTCGAGATGATACGTGAACGTGAGTTCATCATGATGCGTTCCATGGACCTAATAGGTATAGACTGCCAGGAGTCAACTTCACGTTGGTTTCTAATAGCGCTTGAAACAAAATGGTTTTCAAATATGGAAACAAAATTTCAATGCAGAGGCGTACATTAGTAGAGGCAACAGGGTGACTAATCCCTCTTAACCACAAAAGTATATATCAACAAAATATAAAATAATAAATGATAACTAAGGTTTACTTGTACCAAATTTTTTATAACTATTTTTTGTTGCAAAACTTTGTACTATATTTATTATAATATTATAATTATTATAATATTATTCAATTTAAACAAGTTTGAAAAAAAAATTAATTCATAGTGAACTGCAGCTACACCGCTTCCTCATATTCTAATTTCGCTTGTTGGAAATTAAGTCTTTTGTAATAAAATATTTCACACCCGTTTGTTAGTGTGTGGTAACACATTTTTCTAAGGCTGTGTGTCAAATGCGTTAAAATGCTGGATAAATTTGATCCCATTGCTCGAAAGCAGGTTAAATTTTAGGCAGTCGCCTAAATTTTGACGTCTTCCATTGCTGGTGTAGTTGTAAAAGAGAAGACTAGAAGTCAGGCCTAGTGTCCAAGGACTATCAAAGAAATTATCTGTGATAAATAAAATTATTTGCGAAAATTTATTTTTTAATTTTTATCTAGTTTTGTTTTTAGAGCTGTCTTTCATATAAAAAGGGAATTAATCTGATCAAGATAAATTTTGTTCGCTAGGAAAAGTTTACTATTTAAAATATCAATTATAATTCAATTGACATAGCAAAAAACTAAAATTGTGTCCATTTCGATGCAAACGTCAAAAATTATCCAGGGGATCACATTAAGCCGGCATTTTACCGCAATTGACAAGCAGCCTAAGATATTGTATGGAAATGACAACCAACTAGCAATCCATACTTAAAAGGTTCATGATGCGTTCCTTTTCTGGACAATGCTAGCCTTCAGGAGGACACACTTTTTTATTCAATAGCATTTTTCCCACAGTTGTATATACTCCATGCATTATGTGTACAAAAGACTCATCATGAACCACTTAATGGCTATTGATGACATTTTGGCGATGATAATAAAAATACGTTAAACTAGATCTGCATTTTTGTCAACTAGGCACATTCATTGAATCATTACTGTGGTTAATCTAGGCCTTATATCTCTTTCGTGTGATACTTGCTAAGCTTTTTGAAGCGCTTGCTACATAACATATAACTACCTTCTATTTAAAAGTTTGCTCCAAATCCAAATTAGCAGTACTATAAGTTGCCCGATAAACTCCCCTTCGCTCGTTCCATAAGAAACCACATAATCTGAACATTAGCTTCTAGCCAGTAGCGGTACATTTTGTTTCGCTTTACAGGCAATAGCACTTTCGGTGACGATGATAAGTGATAAACCCCCTTTACACTTACTGCACCCATGTCGTCTTAAGCATTTGCTGCTATTCCACGACAATAGATTCTTTTGTAAGCACGCTTTCTAGAAAAGGAGAGCTTCTTCGTTCCTCTGCTGTGAAAAAAAAGATAAAAACTCTGATGTTTACTTTACGTTACCCAAAGCGACGCGCGACATTTTCATGACGTTTGTGTAACAAGGAGGCCATTGACTGTATAAATTGAACTACAGAAGTGGAGAGTTTAAGAATAACAAAAAAGTAAAAAAAAAAAAATCTTCAATTACTTTTGTCATTTGACATAATTAGCTTTTACGGTAGATGTGTTTTGTTGTTTGTTTTCACGTTTCTTCTCACACGTTTTTCGTTGAATTGTCATGTTTCTTTTAAACACGCACGAGCGCACGTCATTAAAAAAGGAGCATTGGCTAAAATTATTAACAATTGACCTTTAGGAGCGAACATGTTGTTCGTTTTCCAAACGTCTACGTGTTTTACTTTACTATTAGTGGCGAGCAACGCCACTATTGCATCGTTATTTTTTTTTTTTTTTTTTTTTTTAATCATAGTGTTAACGGTAAGCGTCCGTTGTTTGTCGTGAGTGACGTGAGTCGCAAGAATTTTGATTCTATAATTTTGTAACGAAACGAGCAGCAAGCCACTGCTTTAGATTTACTCCATCAAGAATGACTCAGGTGTGAAAAAAGGAACTAAGCACTGTTGAGTAACTAAATAGATATAATGATTGCTTGGGGGAGATATTAGCAAACAGCAACAACTCAGAGTTATGGAAGGAGAAGTGTTTTCACCAAATACGAAACTCTCCAAAAATCGTTTAAACATTTCTTTTCACTATTTAAAAAGTCAATTTATAATTTATAGACATGTGTAAAACCTTTATGATTCTACATTTTACACACAATTTTTTTATTTTCGAAAAAAATTGTTTGTATTTTGTATGGCATAAGCGAATTCTTGATCATTATAGTGTTCCACTGGCTGAACACAATGGTGAAGCTGAAGCTGAAGTTTGAAATTTAGCTGAAGCGCAAGTTCACTCAACTTCAACTTGCGCTTTACACTTCAGCTTCATCTTTGACTTCTCACAGGAACAAAATAGGCTAGTTCCATGTTTCTGAACTATCCGAGATATGCGAGCAAAATTGACATTCCGTACTTCTTCATTGTGTTCAAGTCAGCTTGAACACTTAGCTTCAATTTTGACGTGCTTAATCTTTGCGCTTCATACTCCAGCTTCAGCTTCACCATTGTGTTCACTCTGACCTGTGTGGGATTGCGGCTATTTACGCTGCTTTAGTTTATTACTTGCGTTTATAGGTACCATAAGGCAAGTTATGGATTCGTGCAAACAAACAAAATTCTAACAATCAAATATCAAACATGACATTACGATGATAGAGAAGTCGAAAAAAAGTTGGTCCGGAAATTCCGTCCGTCTGTCTGTCTGGTCGAAAAATAACGGTACCTGCCATGCAATCTTTGACACAAAGTTTGATTTTCTCAAAAACGGCTCTAATGATTTTGATAAAACTTTCAGGATGCTATTTTCTTACAACAATACATCTTTCAATTAGAATGAGTTTTTCGAAATTTGGTCTATAACGGTACCTCTCATAGAACCGTTTTTTTTTTCAAATGCGTTTTTATCGTAAACCATTATCCCGATTTCAATAAAGTTTTGCACGTAGGAAGTCATTTTTAATTCAATTAATATTGCATTTCAAAATTTTCAAAAACTTTTTTTTTCAATTTCTTAAAATTTTCTAAAAAAAAATTGGTTTAGGAAATATTTTGAACACGGGTTGATTGATTTTTTTTTTTAATAATTTTCCAAGATGAAAACTACAGATTTTCTTATAATGACATACTTAAAAAAAAAAATTTAAATATTTTTTTCGAAAAGTTTAAAAAATGACTTTTTAAAAAAACTGGTCGAACGACTTACAAATTTTTTTCGCGTCAAAATATCAAAATCTCCAATCTTTGGAAATTGATTTTTTTTTTTACTTTTTTCAGTACATAACCCTATAATCTACCCTACATACATTTTAATCAGTTCAATAATAACTTTATCTTGTTGAGTTGAATGATAAGTAATAAATTGTGGGCTTGTTGCAGTGAATCACATTATTCTGGAAATTAATATTAGTTAAAATGAGGTAACTGCTAAAGTTTGCAGCTTACGCATTCGCGATATGATTCTTCAATTTATTATTTACTCTTAGTAAGTAATTTTAAGGAGAAACCATTTGCAATAAGTGCAGCTTGCAATTTTTATCTCTATTGCCGCATGTCCTCAAACAATTTAGCATGATGCATTGAATAGTGGTTTAAAAAAAAAATCTATTTATATTGGATTTTTTTGATACGCACGATAGGGTTCCCTTTAGAATATTACAAAAAAATGTGATAATGTGGATTAATCTGTAATTCAGTTTTATAATGTTACGATATAAAGTAATAAGTACATTTATGTAGATAGGCAATTACATGAAAACTTACTACAGCTACCATCAAATATTAAATTAGCTAAAATTGGTTAACGTGTTCTCGAGAAAGCAGGGGCCAAATTACCGCATTAGTTATCGAGCAATAAGTGACTGAGTTTTATGTGTTTGGCATTACCGCTCACGTTATCGAGCATTCTAGTACCATTTTTTGACATTTTCACTTCAGTCATCGAGCACATTTTCATCCGATAGATAAAGTGCTCACTGATGGGTACCTTAACGAAAATATATGAAGTTTTACTATGTTGTCGTTGTTTGTAAGACATTTTTCTCTCAAAATTTCATAAATATTACCGTCGTTTGATGAATATGAATCATTTTTCATATTGAATTAGTTGCAAAATATTAACTTTTTTCTGAATCACAACAATGAAATACATTTATCCAAGACAAAATTCCTAAAGACATCTCTTAGCCAATAGAGAAATCAATAAATACACCATGAAGTTGAATATAACTAGTACAATTTATAATAGTTAAACGATACGTCAGACAACGAATGCCATCATCCCAAAGTGGTTACTCGTGCATTCGATCACTGATAGCACTCACTCACTCGCTCACTGAAGCCGTAATTTGGCCCCAGTATTGTGATAAACTTTAAACATTTCCGTTGTTTGAACTTTTTCAAATTGTCACAGTCGGTTGTAAAGCGTGATTGTGTTTCTACTTTTAAGCTCAGCCTCTCGTACCTTACGTAGAACAAGCATTACAGATGCGTAAAGATGATGCATGAACATGATATTTGAGTTGATCAACAAAAAAGTTTAAAATGTTCAAACATACACAAATATTAAAAGATTATCACGATACTACTTTTTCTACAAAAACGCTTTGTTTGGCGTACGTAAGATAACGTAACATAGCGAATCATATAGGTACATCATACCTTTGAGTTGAGTTCAATTATTTGAACAATGGCATCGCGCTTGCTTCATTTTACTGTGGTTTATGATTCTGCTAAAATAGCACGAATATCTGTCAACGCCTGCCTCGACGCGGCATTGGATTCAGCAACAAAGTGACGTAAAAGAAAGCTACACCTGTCAATTTTGTTTTTGTAATTGTGAATTATACAGATTCGGAAAACTCCTGGAAAGATCATGGAAAGCCATACACCTTAAGATCGCGGAAAATAAGACAATTAAGGAATGGAATAATTTCATATCAGTGATTTTCTGGAATGAGAATTTCGGGGGCAGAATTTTCAGATAAATACAGAAACGAGCATTGTGCTTTTTCCAAGACATTTACATTTGATGAGCCCATCGGTACAGAAACTGAAAAAAGGAGAGGAGCTGCTTCCCTAGATCTTTTTGAGGAATTTTGGGGACCCAGGATTTGAAGTTGGGTTGGTGGAGAGGTTTTCATCAGAATATGGTTTGCGGAACTGTGCATTATGTGGCAAAATTATTTAGAAATCTGGATAAAGTTTCCATCAAGTTATGAAGAACGTTTGACAACCAAACAGCTTTTAAAATATAGATTTCCCGTCGTGTATTGGAGCCTTGGATTGTACACATGTGGAAATAAAGAAACCTGACTTACTATTCTGAGGAATATATAAATCGGAAAGGCTATGCTTCCATCAAAATTCAAGGTATCTGTAATACAATGGAATGCTTGACAAGGGTTGTGTGCGAATGGCCGGATTCAGTTCATGATTCCAGGATTTGCAAGAACAGTTTCCTTGAATAAATTTTGAGAAATGTTTTTGGACAACTTAGGAGGTAACTAAATTTCACGCTTCATAAAAAAATATTTGAAACAGGAAGCAATCAAAGTTATAGTTTCTAATTCACGTAAACAAATAAAAGAATTCCTTTTTTCATTCGTTTCAACTTTTGCTGATGGTTTTTCCTGATCGCTATAACTGATGCCTTAATTAAAAGCGTTATCAAGCAAATCTACCAAAGCCTAAATTAAAACATTCACATTCCAGCCTAAATTGAAATTAAACACCAATAAACTTTCTCCCTTAAATAACACATGATCACCCCCTTCTTTAGGAATGACCTCATAGATCAAGTTTAACGATCCAAAATCAAAAAAATGAAAATAATAATTTCAATGATTACATAAATAAGCACTTTGTTCGAAAATCTCATAAAAATCTGGGGATTTTTATGTACCAGCATGACGGCTCAACCATGTGTTTTTGTTGACAGTAGCTCAATAGATTTACCACGACCACCAGTAGGTATGTAGGTATGTATGTTCCATGTTCCATATGTACGGTTTGGAATAATTTGAATGGAACCCCGCTTGTAACTGGAGATCTGGACGAAGTTGTGTGAACCCTAAAAGAATAATAAATTAATATCCGAACTCTGAAGCCATCATAGCTTGAATGAAGTTCGTTGATGGATATGTTGCGCGTGTATTCGTGCTCAGGCATCTGAGTAATATTTAATTAACGCTTTGCTTCCAACCCTCGCCTCACCCCAACCAAAACCGAGCAATCGACGCGCCAGCAACGACGCCAGCAATGTCATCGAAGCCTCCTCACTTCCAAGTACCACACGACGAAAAGCGGAGCGGCCGGCGTGGCGACGGATTTATTACGCTCCAGTCTTATGTGGTCGTGGTCGTCGCATTGTACTTTGTACGTCTACATATCGTTTGGTGCGCTTTTCATTTGACATGTTGTGTTCACTCTTAAGATGCAACAATAAGAAGTAAACAAATCTGGACCGTCGCTTCAGATGTGAGATTTACAGTGTGGAATGTGGTGCTGGTGACGCGTCGCGTTTAGGATAGAAAGCGATCACGACTCGCAAATGTGGTGTCGGATGCAAAGAAGATTAACGTAAAAAAGGGTGAGGGAGAGTATTTGAGATTAGTTTGTCATATTGCTCCGTCTTTTTAAGAATCAAGAGAAGCGCTGCAGAAACGTTGCCTGCCACCATTCATAATGATCAATTCGTCAAGTCAATTAAATAAAAAGAAATTGAAAATGCATGATTGACGTTTTGTTAAGAACATGCAGTTGTTCACGCTGTCTGTTATCGCAGTTAATCTATTTTAGACGCAGGGTGAAAGGGACAACAATTTTTACACCATGACAGGCGAAAATCGAGATGAGAATATTATTGAGAAGAATGGAGTTTCAATCTTGTCGAACATCTATTTCAATCGATATCATTGATCTCATTCAATTCTGCTTACAGGACAGATGTTATGTGTGTTCGTATATAATGTACAATGCAGCAACAGTTTTATATAATGTAGGTATGATCGTTAAAATTTGCAAATTCTTATCATCATAATAAAAAACTTTAAATTAAATTATGTATTAATAAAAGTTTGTTTGTAAATCGAACTATTCGATGAACGCCAGAAAAAAATATCTGTGCAAGTTGGATAACTACTGTCAAATCAAAACGTGGAGCTGCCGTCTCCGGCATTATCATCTGTCACTTTTATAATTAATTATTCAATGCACAATAAATAATTTCTAACTTTAGCTAAACTTGGAATGTCTCACTTTTGTGGTTTAAGCAGCTCGAACTAAAATTTAGCTATAATAGTCCGGGAGGCGGTCGTAAAACACATTTACGTCATCAAGTCAATGGAAAATTCTGCCATAAATAAATGGCAAATTACATAAAATGTACAAACCCGCTAGTCGGACAGACTTTTTCTTGCGTCCCTTTGTCGGTAAATGGCCACTTCCGGTTTATTGTTGGCTTACCTCATCGGGTCAACGAACAAATGCTTAGACCATCTACAATAAGAATCTGCTGGTCTGACAAACTTAAGATGGGCCAAACATGCGTCTTTTTTTTATCTAGATCACTTTTTGGAAATCTGGATTTTTATCGAAATTTACACCGATTTGCACACACTGCTTTATATGAAAATTCGCAAATGTCACTGAAGTTTACATTTCATTTGGATTTTGTTATTGATTTGAAAGTTCTGTGTTGATAAAAGTGAAAAAAAGGATCGAGAATTTACAAAATTTTATATAATTTTGTAATTTCTCATCAGGCACGATATCTACGTAGTCGTCGTCTCCCGATTGTGATATTTTGTTTGTTTTTCAAGCAAATTGGTGGAAGCAAAGGAACTTCTTAAATTATTTTATTAAGGATGTTGTGTCCTTTTTACAAAATTAAACTGCTCATCCGTTTTATTAATGATGAAGATCACATCGTTCTCTTTGCCACAACACAATATTTATTAAACAATTTACTTCAATGTTCATATTGTAATATTTTAATAAAATTTTCTATGGAAAACAATTTTTTTGTACCTATAACTTGTTTTCTGAAAGTTGTCAAAAAGCGCCCACACGCAACTACAAAAAAATCAATCTCGTTTCATGTTCGTTTTTACAAGAAAAATCTGAAATCTGAGATCAAATCTGAAAATTAAAAACGAATTCGATATAAGGTAATATATTGCGCTTCAAAATCTGATATGTCACTTCGTTTTAAAAATGGTGGTTCTCAGAGACCTACATCAAAAAAATGTGTGAACAAAACTACACACCTCACGTTTGTTCTATATTTTTCTTATTTTCTTGTTTATTAAAAACCTTTTTTATAAACTAATTACCACAAATACTTTAAAATATAGCCACGAGATCTATTTTTCAGAACAAATAAACAAGCTAATGGTCACTGGCGGCCGCCATTTCACTTTCATTTTGACAGATGTGCAGAATTTTGCAAAAATAAAACCTCTAATGATATTACCTTAGATATGATGTGTACTATTTGGCTGATTGACTGCTTCTCACGCGTATTCACATACACAAAATTAAATTTCAGGGTTTGCACGGCATGGTCGGTACGGGTCGCAGTTCTTTTTTCTTTTTTCTATGCACCTAAATATAATTAGTACGTACATATGTACGTTGCCTTTACCCCGAACAGTCCAAATAAATGTGATTTGCATACCCAAACTGAAATGACTTTTTGATAAGTTTCTTCAAGTTTTCGTTCATTTTTTTTCCGTACCTATGGTACGCTTTCAACCGTACATTTCGCACGGAAAGTCTGAGATTCGAGGTCGTTCTTGTATGTAAATGAAAAGTTGTCCACTTATCAAGATTCTTAAATTTTCGGAACGTGACATACAAACCATTCCGGTTTCAATCCCGACAACTTGAAAAATGCTTGTTATTTCTACAGGCTATTATAGCCTGTTCGTTTGGTTTTGAAGTTAGCTTCCTTTTTATCTCGCGTATATGACATTGTAAATACGCTGCCTATATTACTCTCGGCTAATAAGTTACTTAAGCGGGGTTCACATGGGACAATGCAGAGGTCAAGACAATGAGATAAGACAATCATTGTTCCATGTGAACAATTGTTTCCAAGACAAGACAATTACCATTACATTGTTCTCCGAGCTAGCCTGCGAGCCATCTCTTTATTGTCCTCTGAATTGACATCATCCAACCCCGTTCAAGAAACTCGGACAAGACAATTGAGTACTGTCCCTGTTTTGTATGCGTGTGAACGCTGCTTAACTCCTTATAGTGGAGACGAGAACATTTACCGACACAATATAGTAATACACTTTTTTGTGATTTGTTTATTCACACCAATCGGCGATTTCAGAGCCAATTATTGCGGACCGAGCAGCAATTAAAAAAATACTGCTTCATGAGAGTAATATAGGTAGTGTATAAAATGGTACATAGTAGGGTTTTTAATCAGACATTCGTCTTTCTGTTATGACCGGAAATGCTTTTATATTTCCCATAATCTTCACTTCATGAGAGTTAAGTTCCAAACTTTTCAGTTTTCAGCAGAATCACATGTTTTCAATTTACCTATGTGTAATAACTTTTTTTTTCGAATGCGGTCTTCTGAAACAATTACTGAAAATTAGACATTTATAACCTTAAATTAGCAAAAAAATAAAATAAAAGTGAAATGCTACTATGTAACAACTATAAAACATTTTTATAAAAAACTCGTTTAAAATTTCAATAAATTATAAATTTGCTGTATCTGGCAACGCCATTTAAATATGAAATTTCAATTTAAAAGCTCTGAAGCTTTCTTCATAAAATAAAGCTTTTTTAATTTCAGTATATATAGTCGAATGTAAAATACTCAATTTCACTTGGTTGTCAGTATTTAAATTTAAAGTTTGAACAGTACGGTAGAGTTCCTCAGCCTCTGTTAGACATCTTAAATAAAAATATTAGTTTTTTAAAAACATTTTGTTTGTCTTCTAAAGACTTCTTTTCCAGCCGACTCTGTGTAACCCCGACCTACACCCTAGTACCTTCCAATACAATAAAATAATATTTTTGGAATCTTACTCAAGACGGTAGAGTTCCTCAGCCTCTAAGTATAAGTTTCAACGATATTATTCGCCGACAGGTATTTGGACTCGCGATTCAGAGCTGACTAATCTGACGTCGCCATCACCTCCCCTCACAACTACAGTTTTTTTTTTCTGACACATGGATGACATTTGTGCTCCAACTTGCTCTGACATTTATAAGCTAGTTTGTTCTGCTCTACGCTGCTCTCATCTGGACTGTTCTACTCTTCCTTAATTGAACAAAGTGTGTTAATTTTCGAACTCTGTTTAGATCAAATATGTCAAATGTCTTTAAAACTATTTTTTTAATGTCCTTCACTTCATCTTTATTCGCCAAAGCATGAACGATGGGCTCATCAGTTAGACCGCTCATGCTAAGACGCAGGGGACTGAATACTGACTCTTTATAAAACACATTGCACAAATCAATTAATTTAATTCAATAAACTCCACTTCAAATAGTTGATGAAAAAAATATATTTCTTGCTGAATTATTTTTTTTCGCTACTTATAATGTTCAGAGTGTGCATTAAATGTCAGCTTAAAGTTCTTAAACATACGCATCTGACACTTATTTAAAAACGTCACATCTTTTTATGAGATGTTTAAACTATGTTAACCTCATATACAAAATACTTCTCACCCCACTGTACCAAATATTTATATCTGGAAGATAATTAAAAATAAAATATCTTTAAATATATCACTCCATGTTGACGCATTCTATATTCTGTCTAGATGGTAGGACAAAGGTGTGATACCATAGTTAAAGCTCCTCTGCGCCCTCATTCGTATCCATAAATTATTAACTAATCGTTTTAAAATGTTGTGTTTAGTCCAATTTATGTGACTTGCAGGCTGATAATTTTGCTTTCCCTATCCTCTTACTGTAATAGATTTATGATTCTTTAATTAAATGAGGTTTTTCTTAGAGATTTAGTAAAAAAAAAAACAATCTTATTTGACTTTTGGTAATAAATGTGTCGTCTCTTTTCAGATATTTTTCCTATGGAAAATGTAAAACCATCCAACTGGAGCGAGATGAAATTGAATGTCAAATCTTAAAAAAAATCATCTCTCAAGGATCACTTGCGTTTATTACTTTTTCCAGATTTAGTTGCTAAATGTAAAATTATTATCATACCTAATTTAAAACGAATTTACATAAAAAAGAGTTGAAATAGCAAAAATAAAGACAAAAACTTAGCGTACCTACAAATATCTGTATTTTAAAATCACTGAAAAAAACTAGTGAATAAAAAATAAAAAAAAATCAACAAACAAATAAAACAACAATAATAAAATAGAAATAGAGACAGAAAATTGTCCTTTTACAACGACATATTTCACCTTGTGCCTCTAATTGTAATAAAAGTTCCAAAAAATTATACAATTTTTAATTTTTTCTTATAGGTATTATGTCGCTGGCGAAACAAAATGATTTATTTGTATTAACATTTTGTAAAACCTTAATTATATAATATGTAACAAATTAAGGAAATTACAGTGTAAATTTCTCACAAATTATCATGAATGTAAAAAGTACATACACGATACAAATATTTATTGCAATTTGATTTAGTGCTTTATTTCGTAAATAATAATATTTTAAACATTTTTATGGTGGCTAAGTTAATAATATCTTTGAACAAACTTCCATATTTTTTAGAGAAAATAAAGTAAGTTTTTATTTAATCATTTATTAATAAAATTGAAAAAAAAAATCTTTTACTTTCTGTGTTTATTTACCCAATTAAATAATAATCATTTAAAAATAAAAAAATAAATATAAAACAAACAAAAAAGACTAATACTAACTAAACTCCATTCATATAATTTAAATCAGAGATCATTTTAAATATTGTTAACATTTAAGATTATATTTAAGACATTAGCTAATATTGATAAATGACATTATCGGAATTACTGCCTTAACTAGTATTTTCATATTCCTAAATTTACTTATTTGTCTTTTTAATATACAATGATTAATAAGATTAAGTGAGAGTAGAATAGTTAATATTTTTTTTTATTTTTTTTTTTTTTTGACGAATTAAGGTATTTTATTCTAAGATGAATCGTGATTCGTATTTTGTAAGTTTTGTACGTAAATTGTTTTAATGTGAAAAATATTTAATACAAACACAAAATTTAGGGGAAGAATATTATTTTTTTTAACATGTATAATATATTTTTCTTAAAAAAAATCAATATAGTTTTATTTCACATTTTTTTTAAGAAAATAAATTCTCTCCGCAGTTTTGCCAAAAAAAAGTTTTTAAAAGAAAGTAAGTACATACATATTTTGTTGCCTCGGAGTTTTCAATTCAACAGAGTGTTTTGTCTACCATTAAAAGGAGGCCTTACAAATTTAGATGCACGAAAAATAGGATACAAAATATCAGAAACAAAACGTTGGATAGAGAGAGGAGAACAAAATTCAGAGAATCTTCAGGGATGCAGATTAAAGAAATACGAGTCATTCATGAAGATGGCAGATTGAGATTATATTGAAGACGAACATTTTGATCTGCATTAGGTATAGTATTTCAACTGCACCATTGGTTAAATCGTTAGGGTGAGTTCTATTTTCCATAAATGTTGAACATTCTGGCTCGGATGTAGTCCAATCTTGGGGTCCAATTCTCAATCACTGTTTGTAGCATAACGCGACGAATGTCGTTTTCAAAGTCGTCAATCGTCTTATCGGTGTAGACTAGCGATTTCACATTCCTCGACAGAAAATAGTCTAGCGGTGTTAAATCGCACGATCTTTGAGGCCAACTCACAGGTCCAAAAACACATAACTCATGCCAACAGCACGCAGTTGATTTTCGGACGGTCCCCAATCATTTAATCAAATATTAACTTCATTGTTGAACAAAAAAATCTTGTAAAAATTGGGATGAAAAGCGATCTCGAAATATGTCTGCACAATTTGCATGCGTCGCGACAGTCTAATTCATCATGAAATGTCAAACCAAAGTAAAGAAAAATGAGCACGTTCAATGCGTGCGCTGACTTTTAAGCGGGGTTCACATGGGACAACGCAGATGCCAAGACGATGGCACAGGACAATCATTGTTCCATGTAAACAATTGTTTCCAGGACAAGACAATTGTCATTATATTGTCCTCCGAGCTAGCCTGCCGAGCTATCTCTCTTCGGGGACAATATCGACATCATCCAACCCCGTTCAAGAGGCTCGGACAAGACAATTGATTATTTGTCCCATTGTTTTGTCTGCGTGTGAACGCTGCTTTAGTCAACTAACTCTTTGTTCTGTTTAATTCTTTTGGTTTAAAAAAATAGGGCAAGAGTACGATAACTTAAGCGCCAAGAAATAATAACGGTTTTTTATAGAACAGTTCAATACAAGCATTTTTTTCTATGGTAGGGGGGGTCTATCTCCCCCCGTTTGGGCGGTAGGGGCATTTTCATAAAAAAAGTACTTAAAGAATAAAAAAATTATACAAAAATAACGGTAATACTTACAGGTAAGTTTTATACTTTATTTTAAAGCCAATACTCCGTTCTATTTGCTAATTTTTAAATCAAGTGAAATCTATGCACAATTTTTGAAAAAACAAATTTTAAACTCAAAATTTGGGAAAAAAAAAGTTTAAAGTGTAATTTTTTCAAAACTGTAGAATTATATATTATTTTTTTTTTTAAATTCGTTGCTCTTATTAATTCTTAATCAATACCTGAAAACTAGATGATTTTATGTCTTCTAGTTTTTGAGAAAATTAAAAATTACTAAAACTATTTGTTTATGTTTGTTTTATTTTATTTATTTTTATTTTATTTGCTTTTTTGCTTGCTTATACATTACGGCGGCCGGCGTATAAACAGTGAGGTAGGTATGGGGGGCATGCTTCCCCCCTGCAACCCCCCTGCTTGGGCACATTAAAGGATTTGGGGTAGGTGAAAAGTTGGGTATATGCAAAGTTTTTTTGCCTCAAAGTGAAATCACTGTAAATACCAAAAAAACAAGAATTTCATAAAAAAGTTGTTTTAAGATAAATTTAAAATTTATTTTTGTGTGAGGCTACTCAAGTGTTACAGACTGTACAATGTATGTACATAACACATCATAGAAAAAAAGCCACACAAGCTTTAAAATGTGTCCCGTTATTCTTGGTGCATGCACATGATGTGTTACAAGTTAATATATCTAAGCGAAGGTCATTCTTTAATCAACCTTTGTGAGAGTAGTGTGTTTTTTTTAAATAAAAAATGGCGGCTAAACATCCACTGCTTCATCCTAAGCTTGAAATTTTTTCGATTTTGTGTTCATTCGAAGATTTAATATCGACAAACGAAAAAACCATAATTTTTTTAGATGTTTGACTTATTCCAAATAAAACATCAGCTCCCCCATCATGTTGCAGTGTTCCAATGAAGGTAGAAAATAATAGCAATACTAAGTTTGGCTGGGTTTGGCGATGCTCAGTAAAAAGTTCAAAAAAAAGGTGACAAAAATTTAATAAAAAGTAGGTTTGGTAATTTTCAATTTTCTCAAAAACTAGAAAACATAAAATCATCTAGTTTTCAGTTTTTGATTAAGAATTAATTGGAGCAACGAAAAAAAGTTTTAAAAAATTACACTTTAAAGTTTATTTTATGTTTTTTGTCCCCAAATTTTGAGTTTAAAATTCGTTTTTTTTCAAAAACTGCACGATTTCACTTGATTTAAAAAAATTAACAAATAGAACGGAGTATTGGCTTTAAAAAAAAGTATTAAACTTACCTGTAAGTATTACCGTTATTTTTGTATAATTTTTTTATTCTTTAAGTACTTTTTTATGAAAATGCCCCTACTGACCAAACGGGGGGAAATAGACCCGCCCTCCCATAGAAAAAAATTCTTGTATTGAATTGTTCTACTAAAAACCGTTATCATTTCTTGGCGCCTAAGTTATCGTACTCTCCCCAAAAATAGGTAGGAAGGTACATATATGTTATTACGTACATACATATATGTATATATTTATTAAGTAATTTAAGGCATGTTTATCAATATGGTTTTTTATTTATTTTTCAACATATTATATTTTTTTTTATCATCATTCATCACAAATTGTGGGTTGGCGTTAAAATCAGGAGATACAATAATTTGTTCGTCTGTTGTTTGTAAACAAACATTTAAATTTGATGGTTGAACACCTCTTGCTGATGGACCAGAAAATTCTGACAAATTTGAATAAGATGTGGAGCAATTTTGGTGTATTTGTTGACTTGTTTCGTGTCGGTTTTTTGCAATATTGATGTTACCTAAGCTCAGCCTTTTCAATTGCCCTTGAAAAAGTATTTGGTCTATAGCTTGTTTTGCATAAATTTGTTGCTCGCTGTCAAGTTTTCTGAAAACAACTGCCCATCCTTCAGAAAAAATATCAGCTTCATCCCTCTCCCGTCTTTGTTTTGCTTGATCTAAATGCAAAATAGGAAAAACATCAGCTTCATCCCTCTGCCGCCTTTTGTTGACTTGATTTAAATGTTCTATAGAAAAATCATCAGCTTCATACTTCTGCCGTCTTTTTTTGACTTGATCTAAATGTTCTATAGAAAAAACATCAGGTTCATCCCTCTGCCGCTTTTTGTTGACTTGATCTAAATCTTCAGTAGAAAAAACATCATCTTCATCCTTCTGCCGCGTTTTTTTGGCTTGATCTAATTGCTCAATTGAAAAAACATCAGCTTTATCTTCCTGCCGCCTTTTTTCGGCTTGATCTAAATACTCAACAGCCCGTTCCAAAAATTTCGTTTGTTGAGAACGAGTGGGTTTTTTTTTAGGCGTCATAGTTGGTACACGTTCCTAGAAAGATAAAAAAGGATGATATGAATCGAAGCCCGCTTTGAAGTTTGTGAACAGCAAGAGAGGAAGATTTTAATGAAGCTAAACAAGCACCACCACACAACAAAGAACAAAGCACAAAAATTATATTACATTCATTGGACATCCGTAGTTTACTATAATATGAAAAAATGTCAACCCAAAGAAATTTTTTTAAAAATATATCTTTTTAAAAAATTAACTTGCCTGGTTTAGGTACTTACTTCATTTTCTTCATCGGAAGAGTCCATTGCGGATGTGCCATCGCCTTGGGTTTCCTGATTTTTAAGAAACTCTAGTTTTTTAAAGTACCACAATGATGGTACATAAACCGAATCACTACCTGCACCGGAACACTTACTTTGTTTTATTTTCTGTAACTCGCGACGATAGGAGGAACGCATAGACAAAATTTTTCTTTTGACAACATCTAACGTTGCGTGGCTTTCGTGTTCTTTATATTTTTTTAGTAAGATTTCCCATGCTTGTTGTTTTTTCTCTTTATTTTTGAAATCTTTACATTTGATTTGCCAGAGCTCTGGAAACTCCTTAAACAAATCAATAAACATTCTCCAAAACTCGCAATCACGAATTGCCATTTTTTAATTACTAAACAAATAGTACCAAACAAATTGCGACGGCCGGCACTACACAACGAATCGGATACAACTGAACTGAATAGTAAATTGTAAATGTGCACGCACATCCCCATACACACTACATCTACCATAAACAACTTGATTTTACAAGCACGGTGTCTGACACAGCGTTGCCGAAGTGGCAATATTTTTGAAATGGCGCAATTTAAAAAGTCTTTCTTGACTCCAACTGTCGAGTCAAGATTTTGCCAAAGGATTTCTTTTTTATTTAAATATTATGAATATATATAAATACATTATATAGGGTAATTTTGACTTAGCCCACAAATAAGAATTTTCGAAAAAGTGACCCAAGCGCTACTTACATATATCCTATAAGTAATAAAAGATAGTCGTAAGTTACTCCTTACAACATCAGCTATCCGCCTGTGAAAGTCCCGTCAAAATCGGTCCATACAAAAGAATTTTTAATTAAACTGAAAAAAAAACGAAATCTGCGCCACCTATGGAGAATTTTCCGAATTTTGTTTCCTAAGCCTTAGCGTAGCAATAACGAACAAACGCGCAGAAGGGAGTATCCAATTTAGTCCAGTTGTTTTCAAGTTCTAAGCATCCGACCAAACCACGATACTTTTTATATAGGTACCTATAAATAAAAAAATATAAATACATAATTTTTTTTGTTTTTTGATTGAAATTCTTTGTTTTTTTTATATGGCACAATATTTTTATTCTTGGCGGCAACGCTGGCTGACACCAAAAATGGGTGCGCGCACCAACCCTCACAACGCATAGCAAGCACATATTTTCTTGCACCAATAACGGTACGTAGCGTGCTCAAGTATGATGTGTATGGATATGGTTCCCAAATTTAATTGGATTGGAAGATGTTCAATTTCACGGAAGAAACAAGTTATTCTGAAAATTTGGTATTTTAAATCTGGCAAAGCTGTGGAAAAAAGTCAAATTAAGCTATTAATTAAAAAACGAATCCATATGCAAAACGAGTTTATATAATTGACGACTTACATAATGTACATGAAAATAATTGTACTAGATCGATCCATACACAACACTTGTGCCCCTTTTAAATTTTGGTTCGGTTCGCTCAAATGTGTATTATTTATGAGCTGGTGTGTGCACAGATATTTCGGTGTCAGACTTCATATTGATGTCGTGAATCGTGATATCGGTGGACACACTTGTGTTGTGTTTATGGGCAGGTTTAAGTGGTGCAGTATGTGGGTGCATTCATATATCTATCCTATGGATATGGTAGCTTTTTGTTATTGTAACTAGCGTGATGAAACACAGCTGATTTGAGAATAATATTATATAAACAGGAAGAAAATGGGTACGTTCACGTACGTGTGTATCCTTCGGGTTGAATTCGTTGCCTTTTTTGTAATTAGTATAGAAAAAAGAACTGCGACTCGTACCGACAATGAACTGAAACCCTGAATTTTTATTTTGTGTATGTGAATACACCAATCAGTACCACTTAAATGCAAACGTATTAGTAGTCCCATAAGAAATGTACAGGCGAAGAGAATTATCCTCTGAATTGTCTTTGTTGTTTCTTTTTTCTATGGTAATTAGCATGGATTTTGGGTACCCAAGTCCAATGCGAAAGGTACACAGTACACATGTGGACGCACCCAAGCTGGAGGTATCCTTAAATTTGTTGGGTACTTTTCTATCTGATGTGCCTCTTTTTGTTTCAAGTTTTGGCAGATAACCTGTGGGGCTGGACTTTTGGATTTTTGGTATCTTAAATTGAAAATCTGATAAAAAATGTGAATGCGCCCGATAACCTACGCTAAAAAGTGTGAACTTTGTTTTGAGTTTCTTATAGTGTTTTTTTTTTGGTAATCCGGAATCAGTAACAGATTACACAACCACCCCGATCCGGAATACCAAACGAATAAATTGCAAAAGCAGTTTTAATTCTGAAGTTCGGGTTTCACTGGCTGAACACAATGATGAAGCTGAAGCGAACTCTATAAGGCGAACAAAATGAGAAGCTGCACCTGAAACTTGAAATTTTGCTGAAGCGCAAGTTCACTCAACTTTAATTTGCGCTTCACGCTTCAGCTTCATCTTGACATTTCACAGGAACAAAATAGGCTGAACTATCCCAGATCTCTTTTTTCTCAGATCCATTGAAAATGACTGAGAAAAATCCTTGATCACTCTGAAATCTCAAGAAACTTGAACTAGCTTAATCAAACGAAAACAAAATGTGAATTATTTATAGAGCTGGTTAAAAAAGAGAATATTTTATGGTATTTAACCAACCCCAACTATAAAAAATGTGGACTAATATTTCGATAGCTTTTAAGATTTATATGTGTATTTTAAATTCTTGGCAGCAAAATTGACAATCCGTACTTTACCGTTGTGTTCGAGTCAGCTTCATCACTTGGTTTCAATTTTGACGTGCTTCATTTTTGCGCTTCATACTTTAGCTTCAGCTTCACCATTGTGTTTAGCCAGTCATTGTTTATGTAAAACATCAAATGAGACTCAATTTTTTTTTGTATTTCATTTATTTGTAAACAATTTCATACGTTAAATAAAAAAATAGGATTTTTTTTGGTTTGAAATAGAAAACTCTCGAAAATGTGTGTAAACGAACAACATTTGTGTAAAATTGTTCAAAATAGTCTGTTTTAGGGAGTAGACGAACAAAGCTAATTTCAGAAGCATTTAGAATGCTTCCGGATCTGGACAGTTCCGGACGACAAAAAAAAAAACGATTATAAAATTACCAATCTGAACATTTTTTGAATCGCAACGGAATCTATTCTTCGGACCACATACTTATAACCTTATTTAACAGTAATATTGATAAAAACAAGTCGTTGGCCAACAGCTAAAAAAGATATGATATGAGTATCAGAATATGAATTTATCTGAGGGCGATAGCCATAATAAAGCTGTTTTGAATAACAGGATGATTCTAAAGGAAACTTAACAGAACTGTTCATTAAATGCCATTTGACTTACTTTGGTATTTGGGTTGGCCATCATGAATCGATCATGGCACTTCGTACATTCGCTGAATGGGCTCAATACGAGGTTGCTGTTGATCCCGATTTTCACAAGAAAATTTTGCTCAGCGATGAAGCTCATTTTTGGTTGAATGCCATTCAATTGCCGCATTTGGGGTGAAGATAATCCTCAAGCCATTGTTGAAGTGCCGTTACATCCAGAAAAAAACAATCAGTTTGGTGTGCTTCATGAGCTACTTCCCTGAAACGATACCGGCCAGAGAGTCAAAGTCAATTGATTTGTCGAATTAAAAGTTTGGTCAGCGCATAATTTCGCGGTTGAAACCTGTGAGTTGCCTCCAAGATCGTGCGACTTAACACCGCTAGACTATGGGCCCTATTATGACTCGCGAGTCGAACGAATTAGTCTTGTCGTGGTACTGCGAAAAGCGAACTCCGACGTTCGCCTGTCATAGTGCTAATTCAAGTTGTAGTTGAACGTGAAAAATTTCAATTTGTGTTGAAAATAGTGTACGGTTTTGTTTATTAAAAAAGATTTCAGAAAATATAAAAAAAAAATAAAAAGTACTCTCAACCATTCCTGAGTGTGTGTTGTTAATCTGCAAGAATGGAAGGGACCTACAGTTCACCGCCGAGTCCGAAAGGCTAAATGAGATGCACTTTTTCGAGACAAATTTTACTCTTGGAGGTTTTTGTCAGTTCCTCGCAAGAGGCAGTACCCCGGAAAAGTAGGTTGCTTTGAGCGGGATTCGAACCCAGGCTCATTCGCTTAAGAGTTAAACACACTAACCACTAAGCTACGGGGCACTACAGTTTTAAATATCATGAGTTCATAATCCCAAAAAACTCAAAGTTCAGTAATTTCACCAATCATAAAACTAGCATCAGCCTTGCGATTCCTCGGTAGTTGCAGCTACCAAATTTCTGTCGGACACGATTTCGAGCTGGAGCTCTCATAACTTGCAGTGTCTGTTGTTTTAAGCGAGGTTCTTGACGTGCTTGAAATAAAAAGTTGTCAGGGCTTGGATAAAGATAGATATTTCCAAATCGGAGAAGCCACAAGCTAGAAATGATTTCTTTAAGAAATTTGGACTGCCTGAAATTTTTGGGTGTGGATTGAACCCACCTTTGAATCATCGCCCCGACTGAGTTTCAGCATCATTGTTTAAACAGAAAGGAAAAAAGATTTTTGTTCACCAGGATTTACAGTTCGACCGATTCTGACAGATAGAGACGGATGTTCGCTAATGGTAATAGAACGAGTTTTTAATTCGCCACATTTTTTGACATATGAGGCGTCAGTAATTAGGCGTTTCGAAAACAGTAATTCGCTTTCGCCAAATATTTCTGGCGAATCGAGAGTCATAATAGGGCCCTTTTTTCTATGGGAGCATTTGAAGTCGCTAGTCTAGTCTAGAGAAGATTGATGACTTGAAAACATCATTCACCGCCTTATTGCCGGTATACGACCCAAATGCTGCAGAGTGAGGAAATTTGACTTCAAGAGTAGACTACATCCGAACCAGCCGCGGTGGCCATATGCTAGAAATCGTATTCAAATAAAAATGGCAAGGAATTATCTTTCAATTAAAGTCAATTTTATGGCAATTATACAATTTATTTGTGTTTTAATTCATTGTATAGTTCTATACCTCTAAAAAACACACTTTAGAACCCAGTTTTACACACACTTGTCTATGTGTGTAGTAATATATGCATATACGGATATGCTTACTTTACATTTTTTTTCTCAGTAGGTACTTCACCGTGAAACGACAGAGTGACTTTAATTTATGCATGTGAGTCTGAGTGAGTGAATCACACCTTTGATCTAAAAATCATGAGCATCATAATCTCTGCTATAAAAATCAGTTCAAGGACCATTCGTTCGTTACCCAGAAAATTAATGACTACCCATAACCAACGGCTTTTATTTGAATAAAAAAAGAAATTGCCATGTTAAACTGAAAGTATTTCCGGTTTATTTCAGTTTATTTTTTATTTTCGTTTTCTCTCGCGTTTTCTCACCTCGGCTCAAACTAGATCGGTTGGAGAAAATGTCTAAAAACAGCCAACTATACTACTGGATGATGTCATGAAATGTCACTAATTCAGCCTCAGCGCGTAAACACTGTCAGCAAAGAGATTTACTGTCTCCAACTTAAACTTCAGACAATCTCTAATAAAAAGTAACTAACACAGGCTTTAAAGTCGCTAAGAATGGCGGCATAACTCGATCACTCACCCGCATCTGTTTTTTTTTGTCTTAAAAAAAACTGTTTGCAGATAACAGTGTTGGAAAAGTGTTAAGCCAAAAAGGTCAATTTTTTTAGAAGCTGAACTTAAAGCCAGCATGCGGAACTTACGTGTTCCTGAACAAAGCCGCATGAAGTTCTTTGTTTGGACATTTCTCGTGGTCAAAACACTCCAGCTCAATACACAAACAGGTATTAGTGTGGTAGAAGACAGACAACACAAGGCATCTTAAGCTGTTCTCCTCTTGAGGTTTTTAGCCACTGCTGCGCGTTCTTGCAGCTCAATGCAGCAGCCAATGATTTGCTTTAACAGTCCGGCTCCTTGGGTTAGTCACACCTATAGAATTTTGAATTTTATTTTTAATTTGTTTTTTATCGAACAAAAACTAGTTCTGCATGGAATTGAAGAAAAAAATCAACTTCAGATTTCGCAACATAAGGTATGTCCTTGAAGTGGCTTCATAGTCCTAGATTTTCAAGTCTAAAAAACGCAAATACTATTTTTGTTAGTATAAGCGTATCTGCCTCAAAGAACTGCACTGTACTGCATTCGTTTATCTCACTTTTAACTCGTCATATGCAAGTTTTGTAGAGTAGGTCGCCAGTCGTGACTCACTTAAATTGGAATGTATGCTAAAGAATACGCTTTCAACTCTCCTGGGCTCTGCTGGTTGACTGGCCACAATGTAAAGTTTTTTTTTATTGCTTGTGCCTCTTCAGTGACAGCCACAAACTATGACAATTGCTTGAAGAAAATGTTGCGAATTGTTGTATAATAAAATGACTTCTTGAGCTCTTGGTAAATTAAAAATATTATTAACGCATTCACACTCCGATCCAAGCAATTTCTAGGATGTCAATGAACCTGAACAAATAGTTTCTTTCTGCTTTTTCTGAGGTTTTCCTCGAAGCCAGCCTGAACCTCGAGTGGTTTTAATGCTGGAGATCGTCTTCAATTCTATTTATTTATTGAAGTTGTCTCGTATAAGTGAAGACTTTGTGGTCAGGATGGAATATGTATGCAAGCACGAAGATGCTAACTAGATGATGAATCTGTGATGTTGTATGTAAATGAGCTAAGACTAAGCTATGCTGACTGCTATATACATATGCACATACATAGGTAGGTGTAGAATAAGTATCTTCATTTCATATTTTTATTTGCTCGTTTCGCAATGAAGGTAGGAACTGCCTGACAATATTTTTTGTTTGGAAGATTATGAGTTATGACAATGGTTTTGCTGGCATTTAAAAGATCATAGTAACTGGGATAAAAGTAACACAAACCTTTACTGAAATTATAAAACAAAACAAAGTAGAACAAACCTTTATGAGATTTACAAAGATCATGAAATAAAAACTTTTGAAACTCACATGTGGATCAGTAAAGTAAGAAGAAGAATTCCTGATAATAACCTGGTCGGTCAAATTAAAAAGAAGTTTTGATACTAGTAATCAACCAACAACTCAACATGGGCTATGCCTCTTTCTTGCCTTGTTCATTTTACGGCAGATCTCGTAAGAAAAGGAATTTTAAATCGACTATCTATTACTAACACTAAAGGATTCTAAAGAAAAAAAATTGCACGACTGGATCGCACGTACTTGCTCATATGTGCGGTCACCTTGTGGAATAAAATTAAAGAAAATTAAGTGATCATCAAAATCGATTTTTGTGACTTTTGATTTTTCGAATAAAGTACGTTTAAATTGCATTGAGTGAAATAATTTAAACGCCATTTTATTTTTTTGAAATGTAAAAAAGTGTAATTTTTTTTCAAAAACGGTTTTTAAATAAAACGGTTTTTAACCACTTTTTTTGTATGTAATTCAAAAAAAAAATAATCCAAGAATACAATCTTAAACACAAAATAACATACATATGTACATTTAAAAACAAAATTTAAAAAAAAAAATTATTAAAAATACAAAAAAAAAGTTTTCGAAACAAAATCAATGCGAAATTACTTAGGCTACCTACATCTTCTTGAATATCAATTTTGATAGTAATCGGATCACCAGTTTTCGAGAAAGTCAAAGAAAAAAACCGGTCCGGTGCGGTTTTTAGCCCACCATACTAATTATTTTGTTCACCAAAATATAATGCTTACCTACAGTAGTGCACTGATTTTTGTTCATAAAAATTCTTGAAGCCGTTTTCGAGAAAAATAACGTTTTTAGATGAGATTATTTTTATTACACCGTTAAAATCTATGTACAATTGGCCTTAAACTAACTTATAACTAAAATAAATCATGATGACTCTATACAATGCTATATTTTTACTTATATCATATTGTTGTTTGCATAATCTTTTAATTGAAATTCTTAATTATAATTAACTGTCTTTGGTTTAAACAAATTGGGCTTAGGAGGCGTTATTGCTTATCCTCTGTTGTGTCCGTTGCTGGTTCTCTCGTAGAACGGCGCTCCGTCATTGTTCATTATAACCTCGAATCGGTCGTCTGTGATGGCTCGAATGTTGAGGTAGCGATGGTTGGACTCTAGTTGTTGCTGGAGTAGTTGCTGGATTTCCAAGTTGGGGTGGTCCTCCAAGTTCCTCAAAATATTTTTGGAGAGCTGTGTCATGAACTGATTTATTGGGATCAGTTTGGTGTTTTCATATAGCTTCTTGTTTAGGACATATTTCCTTGTAATGGGGTTTCGGTGTAGGCCTGTACAGCTACGGAGTATCTTCCTTTCAAAAACTTCGATCTTCTTCATATATGTTGGTGATATGGTGAACCAAATAGAGCAAGCGTACGTCAGAACTGGACGGATCAGCTGTTTATAGATGAGGAGCTTAGTATTAGTGCTTAGTCCGTTTCTTCTCCTAAGAAGTGGGTGGACCAGATGTAGGGAGAAGTTGGCTCTCTTAAGCATAAATCAAGTGTGCTTTTTGAATTTGAAGCATTTAGTGAAATTCACTCCAATGTAGTTTGCTGTTGTCTTTGTCCTTATTACTGTGTTGTTTGGTAGCTTGATACTGATATTATCACAGCGTGATGCGAAACCTCTTCGACCTCTTGGTGCTGTTGGTGGGGTTCTAAAGCAGATAAGCTCGCTCTTATCGCTATTTATCTTTAGTACCCATTTAAGGTAGTAGTACCACAAGTTTCTTATGTGATCTTCAACTCTCCTGGCTGCGATTTCTGGTGAAATGGATGTTGCATAGGTAAAGGAGTCATCGGCATATAACTTCGTTTTCGTCCCTCGGATGTTGGTAGGCTGGTCAGCTGTAAAAAGGTTGAAAAGTATGGGCCCAACTTGGAACCTTGTGTCTTTCTTCGTGAATATTCTTTGTTTACCTGTACATAAAAGGATCTATGGGTTAGAAAATTTTTGAATAATCTTATCAAATGTTCAGGTAGTCCTAGACTTGACAATTTGATTATTAGTCCTTTTATCCAAACTGTGTCGAAGGCCTTTTCGGTGTCTAGTAAACAGGCGGCTGTCGTCTCTTTCTTGTTGAGTCCGTGTGTCACGTCAGAGTGCAGTCCAAGAAGCGGATGGATGGTGAAGAGTCGTGCTCGGAAACCATACTGACATAAACCATACATACATAACGGTTATATGATAGGTACCGGTAATTTTTGAGATAAAAAAAATTGAAAATAGCTTCTCTGTAGAATGTCAAAATTACTTTAAGTTCTAAATTTTAAGACGATTGGCCCAACCGTTTAGGCTACAGTCCAAAATACATCCGTACAGACAGACAGACAGACAGACAGACGGACAGCATTTTGCCAGTAACTCAAATATGTTTCTCTATCATCGTAATGTCATGTTTGATTGTTATCTCAATTTTTTTCACGAATGCATAACTTGCATTATAGTACCTATAATCGCAAGTAAATATTGTTATGTTTCTGGCTTAGAAGCAGTCTCCTTGATTCTATTCGTTAGAAACCTAAGATGTGCCGAAATTTACCTTGCCTGAGACCACCATCTAATGATAGCTACCGTTAGTCGTATAACTGTAGTCCTGTAGTTCAAAGATCCAATGGGATCACCCAAATGCCCAAGTTCAACATCGATAGACAACACGACAACAATTCATGAACCACTTTTCTCAATCTCACGAAATGAGAACAATCAGCAGTATGGAACCCGACTCCATCGAAAACCATTGGAGTGCTGTGAAAAATGTTTTCATGAAGGTGAAGAGCAGGAAAAAACAACAACGCCTAGCTTTCTGATGAAACATGTGATGAATCAATGAACGTTTAAGGAAAGGCTTGTATAGCAGTTGCGCAAGGGCAATAAAGGGACGAGCTGGAAACTTCCTACATCATGAAATTAAGAGAGAGAGGTTCACTTCACCACATCAACGCTTTGGTTCAAAAAGCAGAAGTTGCTGCAAATAGTTGTGACAACAGAACCGTTTATACGATAAAAACGAGCTGACAGGTGCTCGCAGCTCAAAAAAAGCACCTCGTTAAGGACATAGATAGACGGCTCTCTGATCTAATCGTCCACTTTTCTGTGGTTTTAAACCGATTGACTTATAGCAATGTGCAACCCACATCTGCTAAACCAGCCGAAGTAAAAAACTCCAGATCATTGAAGACCAACAGAGCGGTAGGTCTTGACGGATCTCCCGCGGAGCTATTCTAAGCGGTGCCAACGACATGGATTACTATACTACGTCCACTCATAGAGACGGTTTCCCCGAAGAGTGAAAAGAGAATGATCGTCCAGGTCCTGAAAAAAGGAGATTTATTGGGGATTTGCGTTTTGCCTGTTGTTACCAAAATAAGAGAACATCTAGAAAACACTCGAACTCGATGCTGAACAAGTCGGTTTTCGCTTTTTTCTGCATTGTTTGTATATCAATCAAACAATATAACGATCTTTAATTCATAACAAAAGTATTGAAAATTTAATGTTAATTCAGAACTTCGTCTGTTGAAAACCAACAGGATTTTTCAAAGTTAATATTATGTCCAGGCATTACGGACTCGACCAAATTGGTATGAATAGAGCTAGGAATATGCTCCTACTCATTCTTCAAAGCTGCAAATAGCGCACTTGTGGAGGTATGCTCTTTCTTCCCAATCCGTTTCAATCGGGTTCAAGACGGATGATTGTAAATGCCATTCTAAAATACGAATGTTGTTTGTCCCATATTCAATGCCTATACCACTGTTTTACGAGCTTTGAATGATGTTTGCGATCATTATCTTATGGAAGCATTATCGACTCCAAAATGTCCCTTTACTGGAAACGATCTTTAATTCCGTTGATTAGGTGTAAGGGGCCATAGCCCGCAGCTGAAAAATGGCCCCAAACCATTACCGATGCTCCGCCGTGGTTCACGGAAGGGAACACATTTATTGGTTTCAAACGTGTCCATTTTGAACGCCTGACTTACATTCCACTCTCGGAATAATACAAATTTAATTTGCTTTCGTCACTGAAAAGCACTTTTCTATTTGGTTATAGACTAGTTCTAATAATTTTTTGCTGATTCAACCCTGATTAAGTATTTTACTTTTCAAATTTAAAGTGTTTCTAAAGAACCTTATTACCTTACCTTTTCGACGATGGTTAAAGTAAGGAGTGGCTTTTTTGCTGGTCGAAAGGCATAGGGACCAAATTTTCTTTGGCGCTTCCTAGCCGTAGATCGTAGATACTTGATACTATGGGTAGATTAAGCTCCTCACAAATCGTATTTGAAAATGCAAAAGGATCTTTTATCAGTTTTTACGGATGTTTTGCGAGGGAGTCCATCAAAATGATCTGCTTCAACTGATTTCCCGTCTCTAAACTCTTGTGATCAAATCACATCAATGAGAGGGATAACAGTTTGCCTTGTATCGGCTTGAAAGTGTTCCGCCTCTTTGTATCGAATTTGATGCTATAACGCGTTTTTGCCATTTTTGCATTATTTTATCGTTTCTTTTACAAAAAATGTTCACTCGAAGTAGCCAGTTGCATTCCTCCCCTTAAAAGTTTCTCCCGTAATACTCGTCTCGCAAGGAATGCTTATCAGTTCACCCTTGAGCCCAATTTCGGACGTACCGTGAAATATAGGGATTCTTTTTTTAGCCGAACAACACGAATTTGGAATAGTTTACCCGGCGGGATTTTCTCTTGCCATTATTTTGATCTGCAAACATTCAAAACCAATGTTAATCGACACCTCCTATCTCTACCCTCCCTATCTTCCTAATGCCCCCGCAGTGTCACTGCAAACTCAGTGACGCTTAAAACCGTTACCTCAACATCAAGAATCGAAATGCTCGTTTAGTTTTGAACAGACACGTTAAAGTTTCTTTTAGATATTAAAAAAAATCGATTTAAGCACCATTTTGTATGATTTCGACCAAATTTCGTCACAAATTTTTCATTTCAGTACAAATTTCTGAATTGTGAAATTTGTTTCTCAGAAATTATGGAAAACATGTAATAAAAAAATTCCGGAATGTTTTTGCCAGCACTATGTGCTTTCTTGGTCATAAGATTATGGATCAATATTAGGATGCAGCACATGGAAAGTTACATCAAGTGTCACGAGGAATCTGCAAAACGTTTGTTAATAGATGTCTACGAAACATCTTTAAGATTTTATGTCGCTGAAGTATCTCTCCCCTCCCTATCTTCGTAATGCCCGCGCAGTGTGTTCTACATTAAAAGGGAAACACATAATCCCTTGTGCGCGCGTTAATTATAAAAAAAAAAAAAAAAAAAAAAAAAGTTAGTCCACAAACACAAACTCTTTCATCTTCGATAATAATTTGGTGTTTAATTTATAGTAACTGTATAGTTAATAAAATACAATTTATTCTTTGCCGGTAGTCCAGTTCCTAGGTCTTTCGGCCATGAGTGTGTAATCGTGATTGACACCATGAAGACTTCCTAATTCATGAGTAACTCGGTCTGGAAAGAATTCCCATCCTTCTTCGATAGAAAGTTTCTTTAAAAAACCGGCAAAACCTTAAAATATAAAAAAAGTCAATTAAAAGGCCTTTTCAAAATAAATTTCTATCATTACTGAAAACCAATCCCATAAATATTCCACCAGGAACTGTTCGCTTCCATGCTCCATACACGGATCCAGCCAGCATACCACCAATTGCGTAGTTCCATCTTTGTAATTTTTCAATTAAAATCTACCAAAACATTACCAACTACTCATAGCTTCATACTTATCGTCTACTCCACGCAAGTTCTTGGCAGTATAACATCCTAATGTAAATGCAGAAGCCATACCAACAAGCGGTCCAGTGTTGTAGGCATATCTGCCGAGTGTAGCAAGATATCCTTGAGGTTTGGTGACCATAAGAACATCGATTGTTGAATGAGCAAGTCCTATACTGATGGCATACTTGTTTAGGGCAATAATCTTTCCAATAGCATCTTCGCCTTCGGGATGGTCGTAGTAGTTGGCCTTAAGTAGAGACATGTTTCAGCTATAATTTGGAATAAAATTGAAAACCAAGTTGTCAGAGGTTAGCAAAAATGTATTCTCGTTAGTTTTACTTATGTTTTTATATTTGTATCTCAAGTTAACAAATGCTTTTGTATATTAAAATAAAAATTTAATAAAACATCTAACCTGCTATTTACGTAATTCTTGTCAACCGCAGAAAGTACTAAAAGCAAATGTCAATGTGACATCAGCTGTCGTTCGTTTTCGTTTCCATTTATAAGTGCGTTCGGGAATGTGCCTTTTTATTAAAGATGTGTATGGGCCATAAAAGAGATCATTTATTAAAGTTAGTTCTATATGGGACTAGTTTTTTCTTAAGAATATTTTGTTATTTTTATTGAAAACAAAAAGACGGTTATTTTGAATATCAGGCAATGTAAAAAAAAACAAAAGCAGTATTTAATTATTTTTGTATTAAATAAAATCCTGTTTTGTAATAGAAAAGGATAAGTTCTTTATCTCAATTAATTTAAAAATTAAAACCATTTTAGGAGGATTTTGACAGTGTCGATTCAAATATTTGAGTTCAGTGCAATTTATTTATATTAATATTATTTAATTAACATTAATTTAAACTATTTAGCTAACATGTAAAATGCAAAATACTCAAATTTGTATTACATACTTACACATTCAGTTCTCTTTGCGTATGTATTCCGTACTTTTAGAATTGTGACAAGTGACTAAAAGTAACAGTTCTGAATTGTTTTTTTTATCGACCAATAAGAAATAAATAGTAAACCAGTTCCTTTCGTTATTGTTTTTTTTTTAAGAAATAATACCAACTCTAAATCACTTTTAATATCGGAGATGACTCTAAACAATTATTTTAATACGGGTGTCGACTTTTTTATAATATATATAATTTAATTTATACTTTATTCTTAATTGACTGGTCTAACTTTAATAGCATGTTATCTTTTTAATACGTACTTTATTCAGTGACCGTTGGACATTTCAAATTAATTTAATCAAAATTATAAAAACGTATTCTGAGGACCAAGAATTCGAGTCTTCAAAAACTTTGTATTTTTTCGAAAGCCAATTTTCACCAAATGGATGATGTTATGAATGCAAAATAATAATTGTTGTAATTTTTTTTTAAATTTATATTTACATATTTATATCTTTCTACCATATACTTCACTTTTTTCACCGGCAGCTTGTGGTTTTGCAGCAGCATTATCCAAAGAATAACGTTTGGTTCTTTGGTTTTTGACGCAGTTTGAAGGAACCATAAGCTCTTAGGTCCGGTGCACACTTGCGTCATTTTGCCGCGGTGGCGCCGCAACGGTGACGCTTTTGCGTGTTACAATACTCACAAATAAAAAGAGTGGTGCACACACTCGTCAGATGCCGACGGGTCATTGTAAGACGTAAAAGCGTAACCGCTGCGTCAAAATGACGCAAGTGTGCACCGAGCCTTAAGCTCTTTTGTCCTTAATTTGCACTAAATTACCACTCACTGCGGCATGTTTCAAATATTTCTTAAATAATAGCACGAATTTTTGGACTTCATTTAGGTAGCAGCAATAAACTTCTAACTGCATACACCATTTACTGGTTCTTGGGTAGGAATAAAGATAAGTTGAAGTTAATTTCGGCTCTTTGAGCCACTTACAGCAGCTTTGTAGGTTTTTTTCTGCAAAAATTACAGGAGATGCAGTCACAGATTGTGATTGTTTTAATTTTTTATTTTACAGAATTGACATTTTCATGTCAAATTTGGATGTGTTGGAAGAAAATTTTCTTACGTTTCGTTACATGTCAGTATTATTCAGGATGCTTAAAATGTTTAAAATTGAGAAAAAATTAGTTGAGGGTTCTTAATCAAAATTCTACATTATCTAGAGTCAGTGTTATTCTATAATCTAATGCTTTCTAAAATTTGGAGCTATTAGTTTGAAAAATTAATAAATTACATTACAATTTTTTTTATTCAATTTTATTTCAATTTCAGGATGACCCTGGAAAAAGTTAAAGGAAATAGTAAATAAGTCTATAAAGACACTTTAATGTCAAACTAAAACAAACTAAGTGTAACATTAAGATTGACCCAAAACATTTACCTATTTGTTATTAGTTTGAAACCCCGCGTTATATATCAAGTGTCAAACTAGAAAAACTTTTTGAAAAAATGACACATTTAAAATTTAAAAAATTGGTTTATACAAGAATATTGGAAATCACGTCCTGATTACAGAAAATTCTTAAAAACATAAGTTTTTGTATTATATTTGCACGTATTTTTAACTTCTTATGAACATTAAAACCGTCTGGCAAGGTAAATGCCACCTTCAAATCGTCTTTGACTTACATTTGTGGAATATTATTGTATTGGAGCAGTTTCGGTTATGTCAGTTATTTCCAGTTTTGATTTCAGTAAATGTTCGAAACCGTCTGACAAGCCAAAGTCGGGGTCAAATCGTTTCGGAATTTTTTATTCGTTTTGAGAAGAAGAAGTTAAAAAATAACCAGCGAAACGTCGGGAGCAGTTTAAAATAATGGATTAATTGTTTTTAATCGCATATTTAGAAACGGATTAGCCTAATTAAAAAATTAAATTTAAAATTCGTAGACATATTTGATCAATTCTCTCTTAATTAATAATTGGTTATGTCAAATATAGAAAAATATTGTTTTCTTGCGATTTTAAAATAGTATTGCAAACCTTGAAAAATCTTGGACCAGTGTTTTTACGATCAATGCAAGTACATACATATATACATTTATGTGCGCGACAGCTCCTTAAGGAGCCAAGGCTTAGTGACTTATACTCTCAACCATTCCTGTGTGTGTGTTGTTAATCTGCAAGAATGGAAGGGACCTACAGTTTACCGCCGAGTCCGAACGGCTCATGAGATGCACTTTTTCGAGACAAATTTTAGTCCTGGAGGTTTTGTCAGTTCCACGAAAGAGGCAGTGGTGGCTTTGAGCTGGATTCGAACCCAGGCTCATTCGCTTAGCAGTCCGGCACACTAACCACTAAGCCACGAGGCACTATAATACAAGTACTCTTTGCAATTAAGCTAGATTTGAGTGGTTATAACAATAATAATAATTATAATAATAATCTCTATTTTTTGAAAACAAAAACTATATTTTTAACGTAGTATAACGGATTATAGCCGTGCCTGCAGGCTGCCAGATTTTGACTCCACTTTAAATTAGTTACCTCTTACACCCAAAACAATGCTGCGAGTTCTTAGTCTAATAGATTATGTTGCAATCGGGACTCGGAAGTTCGTTTTTTTTTACCAGTTTATTCCAAAATAAGAGTATATTCTTAAGAATGCCTTCCTGCCTCTGTGGTTCTTTCTAGGGCTTAAAAACAAAGCTCCAAACATCTTTTGTGTGGAACTCTTTGTTTCCAAACTTTTTTCCATTAAATATTGAGATGTACGTGTGTTCTTAGGCACATACCTTTGTATGCATATATTTGTATTCATTTTCATCAAAAACATTCGCCCAAGATTTAATTTTCCACATTTCATTTTAAAGCGCATGTTCAAAATTTATGAATGGCAAGTGCGAATTGCACATATTTCCAGCATCACAGCTGGTATTGCCATCTAAGCGTTTATATAGGGAATCCCAACCAGTGAAATCGATTTTTCTTGTGTCTGAAAATAAATTTAACATTTTTTAAGTGATAAACAAATTTTATAAAAAAACAAATATCTATCTATTTATTATAGCGGATTTAATATCTTCTGAGTGTAAGTGATTTTAAATTTTCAGCACATTCTACTCGGAATTAATGTTCTGAGAAAAATGGAAACAAAATTCTTTTGTTCTGAAAATCTTTGATGGACTTTAAATGTATGTAACTTCAGTAATATTTTTTTATCTTGAATTTAATTTAATTTGAACAAAGTAGTTATAAGAAAATACATTTTCCGAAAGTGAAACCCGAGCCTATACTTTATTCAAGTGAAAAATTGTCTAGGTGAGGCAAATCTTTGCAATGACGAACTTCACAAAGACACGCGAGCAAACACTTTCTTAAAGCTTTTATATTTTAAAGATCAAAAATCTGTCAAATTCGTGTCCTCTTATAATACAAAAGTTGCAAGTGTTTGAAAAATGACAGAAGCAAAACCATGTTTTACTTATAATCATACGGAACCTTTGTTCTTCAAGTCCATTTTGGCATTAAAGTATACGAGTAATATGATCAGTTTTTATCTCTTAATAAGTTTAAATCCAGATTGGAGATTTTAACTATCACTTTTCATTTTGAGCTAAGAGGTGATTCTGTGGAACACAGAATTAAGCATCCTTAGTGAGAAGAATGATGTGGCTGTCCCCTCCTCCTGCACGTTATTATATATGCAGGTACTGTTTTTTTTTTGGGAGTCTGCGCTAGCTTATGCTTATCCATTCACTAAGGTTTCACTAAATAACTGTTTTTTTTAAATCAGTAGGACGTATAAGTAAGTTACTATTATAAACAGTTTTTTTCCAAAATGTTTATTTGTTTATTTGTAAACTAAAATAAAACAAAATACTAAACCGATTCTTTAAATATTAAATTTAGTTAAAATCGGTTAAGGTGTTATCTAGCATTTAAAATAAAATAAGACCGGTTCTATGAGAGCTGCTGATTTTATAAAAAAAGAGTTAGCTGTCTGTAAAGTCGGTTTACGGACGATAATTTTAAGTGATAACGTCATAAGGAAACCTTGATGGCAGCAACACCAACATACAGCCCGTTTACTGACACCCACAAACCGTCTCGTTAAATCCACACATACATACAAACAACTACTTTCTGCTTTAACAAAACTCCGCCTATTTTGTATTTATTTTTCTCTTCTTGTTCTTTTTGAATTATTTTGAGAATTTGCGCCTGTTCTTTTTCATGTTTGCCTCAGCTTACGTCACTTTTCTTATGAGCATTATCAGCATGAGTCTTATCAGCATGAGTCATGTTATTTCTTATGTGTAGCCTGTCATCGATTTATAAGAGGTTATCACGTCAATAAGTTGCTGCTGCATAAGAATAGCTTTTCTAGTACTCACATACGGAATCCCAGACTTGGATGCTCACTTACTCTTCATCACGTTGGAGGGAAAAGTCTTAAGCTAGTAATACACTGTCGTCGAAATGAGTAATCGCAATGACCCTCTCACAATATAATAGGTCTTTGCACCTTCAGTGCACTGCCTTGTGTCACCGTTTCATCGCTACCATACATTGACGATCGCAGGAATGATGCAAGTCTGTCATTGTTGTTCAAAAACGCAATGGAGGGCAAAGTGGATGATTTTTGCGATTCAGTGTCACAGCGATGAAATGCAAAACAATGACAATTAGGTTTTTTTTATTTTTTCTGTTTTAGTTTTTATCGTTATTGTCATGGCGAGCTACATTGCTAATTGCTTACTTTTGGGGTCGCAGACCTTTCTGTTAGCTGAAAAATATATGGATTGTGCGTTGTGTCATCGTTAGGACACAGTCATCGCGATAATAAGCTACCAGTCAGTGCTTCCCATCAACGATGACAGGGCTATCACACGGTTATCCAAAATGGTCATTGCGATGTCCGAAAAATGAGTGTCATCGTGGCAAGCCTTGCTTACCCTAGAAAAATGGCGTAGACCAGGACATCCGAAGCCTTGGGTTGAGAAACTGGAAGTCATCGTGCAGGCCTAGATGGATTCCAGGTTTTTGCGACGAAGATGATGATGATTTGTCTAACACAAAATATTTGTTTCCACAAACTTATTTAAACTTCTTCGTTTTGATTTCGTATTGGTTTTCAACTCGATTCGTATTTTAGATTTATAAATAAATTAAAAATAAAAATTGACAAAAAACATTGAATATCGAACAAATTTCGAAATCAAAACACCAGCTTAGTTTTGGTTTTAAATTTTTTAAAGTGTAAAGATGGAAAAATCTACAGAGCTAGAACTGAAGCTTGCATAACCGTGCAAGGGAACATCGTAGTAGAATTGTGCAGACTGTATAGCGGCGATGACGAAAGAACTCATAAGCAAAAGTTTTATGGTTAGATGTACAGATCTTGGAAAAAACCCAGGAACTTCAAATCGATACCCACCACCTGGCACGCTGTTGCGTCAAGGTCGGTAAAGACCTCACCGACACGCTGCCAAGATGGGTTTAGCAGTCAAGAAGATACACCCAAAATCCACGCCTTGGACAAGACCTGACAAAACCTCACAGCTGTAACTTTGAGATAGTCAGGGACTTTGTCTCCCTGCGCTCCGCTAATACCTCGGAAACTACACCACCTTACAAACGAAAAATAACTCTTGCCAATCGTTGCTTCTTCAGACTTACAAGGCAATTTAGTAGCAAATAATAAACCTCTAGCTGTCTCATCGTTTTTTTAAGAAAATTGTTGTTTTTCGAGAAATTTGACACTTTCACACTTCCTCAAAAAATTATTAACTTTGCCTTGAGTCATTATGCCCTTCGGTCACTTTAAGCAAAGCAAACGTTTAAAGTGACCTCTTAAAACGGGTAACCTATCCCGTTTCACAAAATCTCGCTAATCGCCTTTCATAAAATACCGCAGATTTTCTACTTATGTCACATCGCTACATAATTTTCTGTTTATTAATTAATAACTTAATTACCCGCGACTTCGTCCGCCTGAAACAAATCGCTCTAAAATAATAATTTTCGAAAGATAAGCAAACCCAGCGCCACCTACGGATAATTCAAATTTGCTTTAGTTATTCCTTTTAAAATGAGCTCCCTGCCTGTGAAAGTCTCGTCAAACTCCGTCCATAAATAAGAATTTTAGAAAAAAAAACTGCTGGTGCCACCTAGTGAGTACTTAACATAGCCTAAGTTACTTCTTAGGATATCAGCTACATGATGCCAGTGAAAGTCCCGTCAAAATCAGTGCAGCCGTTCCCTAGATTACCCGGAACAAACAGACAGAAAGACAGACAGATAGACAGACAAAATTTTGTAAATGGTGTTTTTGTTGTAAGTACTGAAAGAAAGGATATCGTATACATCAAGTAAAAAGCTGTTATTTTGATTTTAAAAACATACACTTCATTTTTATTTATGTGTATAGATTTGGTTACACTAACTAATGAGAATCTACAAGAACAAAAAAAATTACTACTTGTTCAATTTAAAAAAAAAAACACTACCGCTAAGCTGAGGCTGAGACTGAGATGTTACAGATGATAGTGTTTAAATGGTCAAGGTGGTAAACCAAATCATGGGAACAAAAAAGATTCCGAAAAATACTTCAATTTCCTAGTAAATCTGCAATTATGATGGAATAAAAACTCTTGATTGCAAGAAGAAAATGGCAGTTAAATAGGCGGGGGATTTTATTTTTCTGGATCAAATTCTTAACTAATGGAGATTGTGTTATAAAATCTGATTCACTTAAGCAATTATTATTCAATTTACAGCCAAAATTGCATTACAAAGAATTCTACCATTAAATTGTCCACAATAGCCAGTTCTTCCATATCAACAATGCAGAATGCTGTTGACCGGCTTGTTACCGTTAATGGATACAGATTACAATTATCATTTTTATTAATGTTTGCTCTCAACATATTTTCTAGGAAATCTCAAATTTTTGCATCTATCTTTTCGCATCCAATAGATACAATATAAATAAAAAAAAAAAACTGACTTGGACGGGCTGACGACTTGGACGGATACAGAGTAATAATTCGCGGAAAATGAAAACACATCCACAGGAAAAGGCAGAACAGAAGAAAAACAAATGGCAAACACCATTCCAATCCAAGAGTACATTATATCCATAGATATATCTACGTATCTACACAACACCAATGATTATTATTGCGTAGCGAATTTTTTCTGATATTTTCAAGATTTCATCTCGCAGCACGCTACCGGCCGCTTTGGCGAGCATTTTCAAAATGAAAATGGCACAAGAAAATGAAAGAAAATGGAAAAAAAATATCTATGATGAGTATGTGACGGTTTATAAAATATCTGCTTAGGTGATCTAGTCACTGAAATTGGCTTGACCAGTGCAAACGGGCAATCCGGACTTTGTGTAAGGGATTTTTTTCTTCTACAAGGATAATTCCTTTTTTCAAAGCTTTTTAAATAGAATATTTTCCTAACTTGAGAACTTGAGTTTTTCAAAAGAGATTTTTAACAATGTCTAAGAATTGAGTCAAATTTGGTTTACTTTAGTTGGAGTTATATTTCTTTAGGTCCGTTTTAAAATCTGAAAACCCATACCCATAACTTAAGGCATCCTTTATATCGTCACAAAAAAAAGTTCGTTACCATTGAAATCGGTTTAAATGACCCGAATAATTGACTGTTATTGTTGAATTTCCGGTCGATAGTAAAACTTAAAATTATTGGACTGTTTTGTAACAAACTAATGATGAAAATCACAACTGTTTCGTTTCGTTTTTTTTTCTACAAAACACTGCAATAACTTAAATAATATTCGAATATGTGAACGTTTTTATTAAAACCGAAAATTTGTGTGTGTGTCTATGATGAGCTGACGAGCGCTAAAAATACAAACGCTCAGGATTTGTTAGCCTTATTGTTAAAAAATGTGTATTTTTGTTAATTGAGAAAATTTATCAGATATATTAATATATTGGATAATGTGTTTTTTGTTATTACACGAAAAATTAAAAAAAAGTCATATAGTTGGAAAACATATAATTAAAAATATGGATCATTAACTAAGTGGATAGAAAAATGTCCCTTGATCTAAATTTAGTGTTGACATAAAATTGTGACCCAAATAGATTGACGAAGTACACTTGCCAAAATTTCTCTGCATAATTTGAAGGATTATGTTGTATCTTGGAATATATCTACAAAAAAAAAAACAACAAATTGCTAATAAAAACATGAGTTCAAAGCATTTTGCTGTTGTAAAAATAATTAGGTTTTGTGTAATATATTTGTCTGTGTTTTTGATCAATTGGTTTGTGTGAATGAGTATAATTAATTCAATTTCTATTCAAAAGTCTAGTGACTCATGTATACACAAGAAAAAATCTTATGGTAAGCAATTTTATAATAAAAACTCAAGAAGGAAAGCGAAAACAATTCTTTCTTCTACATCTCTGCACCCACATCGCATAAACCGATTTCGATTAAAAAATGGATAAACTAAAATCATTTGTTATTTTATAACATAATGCCGAGTTTAAACAAATATTTAGCCCTTAACCAATATTTTTTTAAACTGAGGTTATAGTACATATGTTTCGACTTAAAACAAATCTGTCCAAAAAATTCGAGAAGTTGTTGGATTAGGAAAACAAAAGCCGAAAATTCCAGATTTTTCGTAATATTAATTCAGCAAATTATTCAAAATATTTCACTAGTCATTGGGTCTTGTGAATAAAAAAAAAAGTAAAAGCTATTTGTAGAGGAAGCTAAAGCTAACTAGTCATAGCTTTTGCTAGTAGCTTAAGCTAGACTGCTCTAGCTTTAGCTTTGTTTTATGTGAATAAAAAAAAGATAACTAAATAGCTTAAGCTGCAAAATTCTGCTGCTTTAGCTTCGGATTTTCAGCTTTTTTTTGTTTATTCACATGTCTTGGTTTAGTTTTCTTTATCTAAAACTGACGTGCTCATACTATAAATGTGAATGTTTGTATGTTTGGATGTTTGTTTCCCAATCACATCTCAACGGCTTAACGGATTTGAATGAAATTTAGTACGTATATAGACAATGTGCTGGAATGAAATATAAGTTACTTTTTATCCAGGTAAAATTAACGCTTTCTGTGGGAGAGTCTTAAATGTCAAATACTGCATTGCTGGAGAATTGTCTGTTATTCTTTCATACGTTATAGAATACTCGAATTTGTGAAGTTGGTAGACGAAAGTGTTACAGGACTCACTATACCATAGAGATACAGAGATATGGAGATACCTATATCACCCCGATTAGAAAAATGGTACTCACCATCTAAATAAAAATAAATTATAATTTCACGGAAAACCTTATTTAACGAAAATGCTGTAAAGTTTGATAGACGGAAGAGTTACAGGTTTCATACTTTTCTGCGAGTTTTCTAAAACTAATACTAGTCAAAGGTTTCCAGACAGGGGTGTAAGAATCTTGATATTTTTGTAGCTTTTGCTTAAATATTTGAGCTTAAGCTATTTTTATTCAAATAAATTGAAGCTTAAGCTTCGCAATGGAAAGAAGCTAACACTGTTTCCATCCCGACAAAAAAAAAAAGATCGGTAATGTCTTAAAATACTGGCCGTTTTAAATCCTGCCACTCTACGGACAAGTTTTTGAAAAGCCGATATTCTTGCAAATTCAAAAATATTTACTTACAAAAAACTTCTGGCTGAAAAGCAATCTTTTTTTCATCCGAAAAGAAGTTGCAAGACAGAATTGATATCGCTTTGTGGATGATATAAGAAAAGCAGTTGACATAAAATAATTCTAAAATTCTTTCTCTATTTGACTTTCCCAAGCGTTTGATATAGTCAACCATTTCATTTTTTTGTGAAGCTAAGGATAGAGTTTAAGTTTTCTTTACCTGAAACGAAACTTATGTTTTCTTATTTGGAAGAGAGAAAGCAACAAGTTGTATCAGAAGATCAGTACTTAAATTTCGTTGCCAGTAAAGTGCGCAGTACCACAAGGTTCAATCATTGAGCCGTTACTTATTTCATTACACATGTTAATGAATTCTTTACTCTGCTCTATTTACAAGTTCGCTGGTTACACTCAAATTCATTTAATTATTTAAGATTTACAGCGTATCCTTGATTGGCCAACTTAAAATTACCTATGTAAGTCTCAACGCCTACAAAAGAAAACGTTTTATCATGTATAAAAAGAAGCTTCACAGTTGTGCAAGCTATGCATTATGCAAACATTGAGATAACAATCAAACATTCCATTACGATGATAGAGAAACAGATTTGAGTTAGTGGACAAATTTATTCTGTTTGTCTGTGCGTCTGTCTGTACGGATGTATATTGAACTACAGTTTTGACGGTTCGGCCAAACATCTTCAAATTCAGAAAATAAGGTTATTTTGACATCCTACAGAGGACATTTTTAATTTTTGCTTAGCTCAAATATTAACGGTATTTGCCATATAACCGTTAAGCAAAAGCAAAAGAAAAAAATGGACACCACTGGGTCACGTACTTGCTCTTATGTGCGAAATCATATTGGAAGGCAAGATCTTTGATCGCAACAAGTAACATTTACGTACAAAAATAACACGTTCTTAACTTATCAAAACCACAACCCTTAACGGTTTTTAGTGAAAATGGAGTATGCCATCACACGTCTTGTATAATAACAAATTTATGGAAAAAGTATTTCGAAAATTGTAGGACGGATTTTGATAAAATCATGTTTTTTATTTTTAGTTTTTTGATTTTTTTTTTAATTTTGGGATGCGGTTTTCTAGAGTTCATTAATATACATGTCATTATAAAATTTTAAACTATTTTTTGAATTAGTTTTAAAAATATTTATTTTTCAAAAAAAAAAATCAAAAATTTATTCTAGTTATAAAAAAAGTTATTCAAAATTTCGATATGCGGAATTAATTTGGTTATTTAGATCTTTTCAAATACAAAAATTGAGAGAAATCCACAGAGCCATTGTAAGCCAAAAATTAAAAAACCGTTATATGAAAGGACTCGTTAATAGACTTTTCCCGTATATTTGGTTCTAATCAAATGATAGCCAATACCAACAAAAAAATTAAAAAAAAATTTCATCAAAATCGTTGTAGCCGTTTTCGAGTCATATGGCAGGTACCGTTATTTTTAGGCCTACAAATAAAATTTCAATTTCCCCTCTGGGAAATGCCAAAAGAATCACACACACCAAATTTGAAGATAATCGCTTAGTATAATTTTTTGTTGTATTCTTTGGACTGCTCAGTTGAATTAGAAGAAGAAGGGTGCCGGTGCATAGCATTTAGTTTATTGCGTTGAAGTTGAACCCGATGATGGTAGGCTTTTTTTTTTTTTTTTTGGTTTCCTCTACCCTGAGCACATGGTATTTTGGATGACAGCTCTAGAACTTCTTCAAAATCCCCTTCCCTGGACATCTTATTTCTTGTAGTGATGTTATGTCGGCCTTACCTATATGTAGCCAGGACAATCTGTGGAGCAATCTCGCATGCTCCATAAAAAAATTTAACACTGTATTTTGTAGCGATTACATATGAAAACCAAGGTGGATTTCAAATTTCAAAAACTCAATTCCAATATTCTTAGTTAAACAAAGGGTGTTTTAATGGCACCTGTATCAAAATTTAAGAAATATTTCAATTATGAAATATTCTCAAAAAAAAAAAAAAAAATAAACAAACAAAAAATAATTAAAAAAAAAACTATTATATTTTTCAGGTTATGTCTACAATAAGGTTTTTACATTAAAAATCGAATTTGTATAAAATGATTGCAATGACTAACTAGATTAACTTAACTAACTAAATTTAAACGAACATTTAAAATTCAAAATTAAATTAGGAAACGAAATTATTTATAAATTATACCAATAAAAAAAAATTAAACATGAGAAAGGCTCCTACTCAACCTGTCCACGCTAACGAATGTCTGGGTTCGAAGAAGACAGCATTTATTGTTATCACCGTTGTTGGTTGCATTGCAATATTATGGCCAAAAGTCTTTCATCCGATGATGTTTGGTGGTACTTTGCCTAAACCAAGTCCCAAGGATCATCGTCTACCAGGAGGTAAGTTTTTAAAAGGCTATTTGAAGTTTTTATATGATATTTTTTTTATTAATTTTTTGTTTATACAAAATATTGTAAAATCTTGAAGGATGTTGCGATGTCGTCCTTGATAGGGAAAAGTTCTTGAATTCCACGCCTTATGAACTTGGACCACATCTGTATCGAAAGAAATTGAACTTGCTTACCGGTGAATTGAGTAGGTTATGTTTTTATTTTTATTTTGTTGTTGTTTTGCTTTTGTTTGAAAGTGCAATTGATATTTTAAAAGTGTGTTCACTTTTCCGTAACATTTGTATAATTTTACCTGAAAGTGTGGTGTGGAAACTTGAAAATCGTATTAACAATAAAAGAGAGTGAAATGTGAAAAGCGAAAGATGTTGCGTTTCACTTTTCATATGGCGATGCATTTAGCGTGCCAAAGACTTTTAAAATTGTTTTATCTAATTGGTGCAGATTTGTACCATATTGCCTACTAATTGTGTGTTTTAATATTTTAACATTTGGTACTAAAAAATATTTTTTTAAGAGGGACCATAGAAATGTAGATAAAAGTGTCAATTCTATGTATATGATAGGCATGACCAAGCATGGCATACTGTCAAAATAATGAACTGTTCCCTCATGTATCCATTTCTGGCATATGTCCGCCGCGGCTACGACTTTCATAGTCCATTCGATCAGTCCAATTTTTCACAACCTTTTTCCAATAAATGGCGTCAATGAAGGCTTTAATATTGGCTTCCAATGCCGATGTTGAATGTAAAATGGACGAAGTGCTCTATGAACTTCGCGAACAGATTTATTTTTTTCAAAGTAAATTTCCACAAAATGTTTTTTTTTTATTTCAACATTAAAACGCTTTGAAAAAAATTGTCAAATGCTTCAGTTAATATACGCAGTTAGTTGGGTCTTTGGTTTTAATATTTTGAACGAATCAATGCCAAAACTTTGGCCAATTTCGTCAAAATTATCTCACTTGTTAAACCGAGGGTTAATAAAATTAAAAAAAAAAGTTCAGAAAAGAACAGCACAGAGGAAGTGAGAAACGTCAAAACAGCTTCTAATGACATTTGTCAGTCACAGTTGTTTACAAAGCAAGGCTTGAGAAGAAAATTCTTCTTTAATAAATTTATTTCAATAGTTATATAAATAGAGAAATAAAAGCAATTTTCCCAAGAAATTAAAATCACTGTTCGTTGAAAAAAATCGGCTGACTTTGACAGATTTAATAAATCTGCTCTTTCTCAGAAGGAGTTGTAGAAAATGCTGTTGTAAGCTATTCCAGACACACTCATTGAACACAAACAAGATTAGAAAGAAAAAGAAATTCTGTGATCTGATCTTGTTCTAACTGGAAAAGTGTAGATGCAAAAAACCATCAAGAACCAAGGTATTGACATAAAAAATATTATTTATACAGGGTGGGCCAAAAGAAGTTATCCATCCGATGTTGTTTGGCTCTCTTTTTAAATGAAATGAAAATGGTCAAGTCGAGAAGATGATATCGGCCAAATGGGCGCCGTCACAATTGATTGTCATACGGGCTCTTTTATGGAATTTTTCATCACTTCAGAATGTTGTCCTTGAGAGCTTCCAGAGTCTCGGGCTTGTTCACGTAAACACGGGACTTCAAAAAACCCCACAAAAAAAAAATCTGAAACGGTTAAATAGGGCGATCTTTGCGGGCCAGTGCAAATCGCCTAAACGACAGATGAGGCGACACGGAAACGCCGCCTTCAGAATACCGGTTCATGTCGGTTTATGTATCGCTCCATGGCTTGTTCACTTGTATTTTGCATCTGTCTAGTCCACAAATGTCAAAACAGATTTGACATTGGCGGCCATTTGCAAAAATGAGAGCATCTTCCGATAGGGTGATTTCTTTTTTCCCATCACCTTGTACAAGACCAGTTAAAAAAGAGAAAGGAATGTTGCAAATTATAACTATTTAACTCGGCACAATCACACGTCTATTTTAAGTGTCGAGTTAAATGACTATGTATATCTTTCAACTGTTAAACTAAAATCTCTCTGGGAGAATGTCAGCTCGCTTTCACAAAACGCCATTGCCTGAATCCAATAACAACATAATGTAGATCCCTAAAGTTGTCTACCTTCCAAAATTCGGGTTTAACTATTGCTGCAATATTTTTTTATTAAGGAAAACTTAGTGCAGCACCAAAAAATGTAAGTAGCGCGAAGTTAATGTAGGTTTTCTATAATTTTTTTGCCAATGAATTTCTATAACAAATTTAGTGTATTTTCATAAAAAAATTATACATATTGATGCAAAATTATAAACGACTTAATGCCAATCTAACATTTTGCACCACTATCATAAATCTAGTGGAATCTAGTATGACACTAGCTCACATTTTCATACATAATCAAGTGACGTGGTTTTTATTTTCAAACGACGTCAAACGTGTTACGTCAAAGTTTAAAGGCCTCATCAAACAGAGCGTGTTTTAACGCCGCATTGTATAATACAGCAATATATATCCCATGACATAAAGAGCGCGTTTTCAAAGCAGCGTCGAGTTCAACGCGGCGTCAAAACGCGGCGTTTAAATAAATTACAAATTAGTATTTTGACGCTGCGTTAGAACAGATTAATTTTTTAATTGTTTTGAGAATTAAAGGCTTCGTCAAACACGAACGTGTTTTGTAATTATTTTGTGCTTGGTAAATTAAGTCATTCTGAATTTGTTGGCGTTCAAAACACGCTCTATGTGACATGTGATATGTATTGCGGTATATTACAATGCGGCGCGGTGTTAAAATGTGGCGTTAAAACGCGCTCTGTTTGACTAGACGATAGAGCTCTGGCTCCTTAGCTCTTAATTCTCGCATTAGTTTTTTTTTTGGACCACAAGGAAGGAATTCTTTGCGGTGGCCTTACATTAATTGTATTTTGGGACAACAATGACAGACATGTGTCATTTGTGTGATAGTCACGATAGACACGATTACCTTTGTCACGGCAAGGATGGTGGGAAGACCTATTTTTGTTGTGACGTCAGAGTGTCACGGCAATGACCCATTACAAGGACCGTCTAATACTAGCTTGTAGCTTCACTATTGAGAGCATGTTCTAAATGTTATGTTGGGCGTTGGGCCATATAATGACGTGTATCGTCATCGTGTACTTTTTAATGTCACTAAGTTAATGGGATTAACGATTTCAACGATGGATGTAATAAGCCGAGCTGAAAGCTTAATACAAATACAAAGTTACTTATTGCAACAATAAAACATAATAAACATAACAATTTGACATGGCAGTACTTTTGCTTAATATTTACGAAATATAGTTCGAAATCCTTGATAAATATTTGACTTCCTTTTGATTTAAATTTTTTACTAATCGCAATTTTTTTGGCTGCCTAAAACCGTCCAGAAGCAGTCCAAACGCTTCTAAAAACGAACTAGCGTGCCATTCAATAAAACTACATTATATAAAAACATAATGCTAAATTTATTTCTCCAGGCATACGACAAGAACGTCCTTCGCATTTGCATCCGGAATCCATATACCAGTCAATGAAGGAACGAGGTCGAGCGATTCCAGCAACTCCCACTGTTCCGATAGTTGAAAGGGTTAAATCCGCCAGCAATCCACCCCCTAGAATTGTCGAGGGAAGGGTAAGTTAGAAACGTTATTATTCTTATATTCTTTTCTATTTCAAAAATATAACGAACCGCGTGCGCTTTTCACGGAATATTCGTTGTTATTTTTTTCTTCAAAAATAGTCCCACAATAAATGTGGCAGAGAATAATATTGAACTTGTGCCAAATTTTTTGTTAAATTGCTCCGGTTTTGTTCGAATTTCATTCCATCAATACAAAATTTTAATTGCAGAAGACAAAATGTTCGTTATAAATCTTCATCTTATTCTGAGAGTGATGTCCGACTAACTTTCTGTATTATAAAATAATTTGGGGCAGAATAACAATGTATATTAATACAAATTGATTAATTTTATTTATACATATCAGAGGACGGATATAACTTAGTAGTTTTGATGCATTTTATTCAAAATTATTTTTTTTATTTATCTTCTGCTTAAAAGCAAAAACACTGTGAGAGAATCTACGTTCACAAAATAGACATTTTTACGGATTGTGTACTATTTTTAGAGCACCTTCAACACCCCCACCCCCGTCCGATAGGCGAGAACGTTGGCGACGCCTATGAGAGTTTTTGGTGCGCGCACAAATTCACGGTCAATATTTTTTCATTCCACAATGTTTGAATGGTCATAGTTGCCAATTGCCGCATTAATCTTATTTTTGAAAGAATTTCAATCAGCGAGGAAATAAATCGTCTTTGACAGTTCTGTGTGGCCATTACGGCTGGCAATTTTAATGGTAACAACAATTATTGATAAGAGTTTGAAAAAGTATTTTTTAAATAAGTGTTTATTTTTTGGTCGACCCTAAGGACAAGATGATTTTCTATGAAGCATCTTTATTTATGATTGAAATGAGTTTTTAGTTCAATGAACTTCAACATTGAAAAATGATATTTAACAGAATATTTTTGGAAATGTATGGTTTCCTTGAAATGTTTTTTTTTATTTAGATTAATGTTGAGTTCATAAAGTATGAGTTTATGGCAAAGTTTATATTAAAAATAGCGATGACTAAGCCAAAGTTTCAGTAAATCTCGTCACATATTAACCTAATGAGGCATACACTGACTTAGTCAAAGTGAAAACAAGCTTCCTTAAAACATTCACAACAAAGAGTAAACTGACAGTTAAAAGTTTTCATAAGCGTCTGACCTACAAAAAACTGCGTTATCCATATTTATTAACTCAGAATTAACGATCGAACTAACCTAGGCGAACTAGAGTACCTACAATTCGTGCAGATTGCGCAGCCATTATCTTTTGACTGCCAATGTAAATAATGTCATTATTATTGTGAATATTTTGTAATCGCTCTGACACATGTGAATTCGGCAGCTACCTATAGCAATATACAGTCAAATATTTGCAGATTCCATGTTCATTAAAGTTAAAGCCTTAAAAAAGCATGACTAAGCATGACCTACTGTCAACACCGCATATGTTAATGACCCAAAAGACACAGTCATATGGCTTTGGCTATTATGGGCACATGCGCCATTCGATAAATTTCGTGAAGGATGAGGTATTTTTTTCTGAATCGCTCTGACACATGCGAATTCGACAGTTATGGCAAAAAAGACAGAAAGCCGTGTTCATTAAAGTTTAAGCCTAAAAAGCATGACTAAGCATGACGTACTGTCATCACCGCATATGTTAATGACCCAAAAGACACAGTCATATGGCATTGGCTATTATGGGCACATGCGCCATTCGATAAATTTCGTGAAGGATGAGGTATTTTTTCTGAATCGCTCTGACACATGCGAATTCGACAGTTATGTCATTTCACAGTGGAAAAAAAGTGACAGATAGCCATGTTCATTAAAGTTATTCATCATGTTATTAGAAGCATAGCAAAACAGTTATTAACTTTTTGATAAAATCATTTTCTAATTGCTGTCTTAAATTAGACAACATTTATTTTAACTAAGCCATCATGTTTTACCAGCCTTAAACCTATTATTTATTTTTAGCCTGGACCTATTCCTGGAATGCGCCCACCAATGGGAGCTGGATCGGTTCACCAGGCCCAGCCAAAGGGTAGCAGCATGGGTTTGATAATGCCTTTGTACACAATAGGAATAATAGTGTTCTTCGTTTACACTATTATGAAGGTAACTGCCTTAGTGTGATTCCTCGCCTATTACCATTATATTCATTTTCGTTTGTTCAATTCTATAGATTGTCTTTAAAAAACCTATTCCCAATGCACCATATGGACCAGCACCAGCTGATCCTACCTTCAGGAAAGAAGTATTTGGACATGATAAGAAATCTGACGAAATAAATGGCACTAAACTGGGTAAGTTTTTTGAAGTATTTTTCTATCGCCTTTTATAAGCTTTAAGTTTCCGTTTAAATGCAAAACTATTAACCAATTCCGAAACCGAATAAATTTCATTTATCATTATATAAACTCCCCATTAAAATATCAGGGTGGAGAGAACACCAGACAAGTAAGCTCATTTGTAATCATTTTAATTTATCATAATTTATTATTATTTTTTTTTAATTCATTTTTTATTGCAAATTTTAAAATATGTCCTTTTTTCATATTTTTGATCAAGTGTAAGAGATTAATGTATGTTATCGATGTATGTGGGGCGAAATACTTGCAGCAAATGCTTTAACTATACCTATTTATTCTACCATTTTAATATTTATAATTTAACTAATTTTTTATTGTAATTTTTTTGGAACATATTGCCACTCCGAACTTTACTACTTTGAATTTAAATTTATTTCGGTTTTCCATAGAAGAATATGTCCATTTTAACTTTCTTTCTCTAGGTGTTGGTTTTTGGATCATCTATGTAGTCCTAATTATTTAATATGTTATAAGAAATAGAAGCATATAGATTATAAGCTCAATCACTTTCAGTGGTGGATACAAGCAGTGGAAAGGCTTTACGTGAGCACCTGCCGATTGTGGCTTAATCTGACGGTGGGCCTGCCCACTTTGGAGTCACCTTGAGAGGCAATAAAACCCCTAGTGTGGTTGGTCAAACCACTCTAGTTGAAAATAATGAATTTATTATGGTGAATCCATTCTCCTTGCTAAGAAGCAGGGCCTATCAGCAACCCTAGTATCAAGGTTAAATAAGACAATGTACACACACTTCTTTCGAACCCTTGCCATCCTCCCAGAAACCAAAGATAGCTTTTCGCTTCCGCATTTGGAATAACCACAGCCCCCATGAAGCTCCCACAAGGGGGCCTACCGCGATTTTAACAGGCAGCTGCTACCGAACTAGGCTCGTGTAATCAGCTGGGGCTCCTGTTAACCCATGGTCCCTAATTAAACCCTAGGTAAGGGTTTCGCCCATCTCCCCGGAGACACACTTGTGGATCGACTCCATAAAGCCGCTGGCCCACCAACCAGTTAAGCAACAGATCTAAGAAATTTCTCTCTGCCGCCCCGCCTAGAAGCTATGTGTTACTACACCGTTAACTAGACTTGGTCTTGGTAGACTTTTACTTCCGGCAACCTGGCCATAGAATAATTCTTACACCCCATTCTATAGGGCGGTGAGATTAGAGGACTCTTACCTCAGGCACTCACAACAATAGGCCAATTCTGTCAATTCCCCCAACCTATAGAGGAGGAGCTATAAGCAGGCGCTTCCCTGTCCTTAGGACTATTCTGCCCCCCCCCCCCCCGTACCTAAAAGCATATCCATACCGTGGGCCTGTTCTTTCATCACCGAACCTACAGGGTTAAGTGGTGGATACAGGAGGAGGGCATTTGCCCCCTATGACTTTTTAAATAAAAAAATTGATGACTTCAAGAAACAATAATTTCTGTCGAATCCTTTGGCAGCCAAAAGACGACTACAAGTTTCCATTTTCCTCGCGTTAGCGCAAAAGTAAGGTGCTCAAACGGTATTTTGGTCATAAATAACCTCGTCTTGTGTTTTCATCTTCGAAACATGGTTTGTTTTGTAAATATTTTCCTTTATTCCTGACTAGCAGTATTGAATATGATCAAAAAACTGTGCCCTTACACATCTAAAGATGTTGTTGGCAAAACATAGGTTTGCAAAACCATGCTAAAAATATTTACCACCAGTGAGCTGTTCAGGGACTACTTCTCTTCAACTAATAACTCGAACTCGTAAACTCGTAAATGAGTAAAGCGTCTCAAAAGGGAAAAAGAAACCAAGGGACGCCTTCGTTTTCATAGTAGAGACCTTCTTCCTTTGACGCAAAATTAAGTATTTAGTCGTCATAGAAATGGTAAGCTACATATATTAATGGCTAAAACACAATCACGCTTCAGCTTTGGCTTCGTCACTTTACATTGCACATGCTTTGTGTCCGCTTTGAATGACATTTTCCGAATTTCGGTTTTTGTTTTGGCTTTTTTCTGTCAAAGCGAGCAAAAGTTCAACCAGTTTCTACTTCAGCTTTACGTTTGAGTGATGTTATCTTATCTTATACACGAACCAAACGGAACGTCAAAGCCAAAGCGACATTGGGATGAGATGTATTGTTTCCTATGGTTGAACTTGTAAACGTCAGGCGAAACCGAAGCTAAAGCGTGATTGTGTTGTAGCCATAAACCAATCTGAGGTGACCGTGAACGAAGGAAATTTTAGAAAACTTAGAACTAAAAGCAACATTTGCTTTGCAGTCAACCTCTTCTAATGCTACATATGTATGTATATAAGCAAGACAACACAAAAGCGGGAGAGATTTTGATCCAATTTTGAGGAACTTTCGGGCATCAAGATATTATTCAATTCTTTTTGATGAATCTCACCTTTCCATCAGAGTGTTGTTTCACGATACGTGAACGAAGGTAATATTCATGAGGATTTTGTAATTTCCGTAGATTTATTTGAGGAACTAATGTGATTTTCTTTTGGTAAAGACGGATTTTGATCTCAGATTTCGGATTTTGCCTACCCAAACGAAATTGAAACAGATTGATCTGTTTTTGTAATTGTATTGGTTTGGAAGGTACAACAGAAGTTGTCGGCACAGAGGGTCCAGATGAGAGAGGAGAGAACAAAACTTCAACTTTGACGTTCGAGAAATGTCAACTTTGTTGTAGTGTGTGTGCAAATATGTGTTAAATCTCGATTGAAAACGAGATTTCAGATTTTGCTCTGAGATCAAAAAAAAGATTGATCTGTTGACCAAAGAAAATCACATTTCGCTTTCAGATCAAAAAAAGATTGATCTCAGATCAAAAAAAATCTGACGTACCAAAAAAAATCACATAACTTATTCCAGAACTGACGAAGAGAAGTACCTGCCATTCGAGACGCTGCTGTGGCAATCCTGAAAGCTTATTAAGCTTATTAATTGCCTTCTTCAAATCTTTTCCAAAACGGAAAACTGTCCTTATGAACATCTTGGGGTGTGATTTTTCTTTTGACCTCGTCAAAATTTGGGAAACACTGGAAAGGGTTTTGTAGTGGCATGACCCAAGTATAGCTAGCATGGCTTTTCACTTGTAGCAACTTTATGTAATACACAGTTTATTTCATCAGTATTGTGGTTAAGTGATGTGTTGTCTTTAACACAGTCCCTGAGCAAGTTGCTACAAACATCACCTCTTGACCTTAATAGCAGTGCAATGCTGGTGAAAAACTTCCGTTCTTTCTAGTCGCCGGAAGAATATACATATGTATGAAGATATTAAATTCAATCCCTATTGGATTACTTTGGACAACTTTAAGACCTAAATAAATGTAGGCACATCACACATCAAACATTGTATTATATAAAATTGTTTATATTATTATATTATGTATCATATTTAATTTTTTTAAGAAAGATATGTATGTACGAAAAATCGTTAAAAAAGGTGTACGTATTCAGTTCGTGATTTTTTTTAAAGGCAGGCAAAATTACACGAAAATTGCACCCCCTGATCGAAATCCTGGATCCGCGCCTAATCACTTTTTGAAACAGTGATCAATTCATAAAATATGCGAAAAAAATCTCGAAATCCAGTGAAGGTGTTTAAAGCGGCCATACTGGCCATGTACCTATTCCCCATGTGGGCCTGATTTTCTATAAAAAAATGGTTTTCATATTTTGTTTGCTTTTCTTTTTTCCGGTGGTTTGTTGGTGTAGGAATGATCAATTTCTGTTTCTACAAACACGAAACGAAATTCAGCTGGAATCTAGAATTCAGACGAAATCTGTCATCTGTGCTGTATTCGCTGAATATAACAAAATGGAGGTGTAACAACGAAATTATAATGTTCTCAGTATCCTCAGATTGTTAATTGTTCTCTCTTACATACTCACTACAAATTTTGACACATGTATGTGAAATCTTTTTGATGTTTTGAGCACAATTTTTAAATCTTGTAAGCTCTTTGCCGAAATCCGAAATTTCATTTTAATGGGAACATAGTGCTGCTAGAAGCCATTTCCATTGCTCTGATTTTAACATCTTTTCCTACTGTCACCCATTATAAAAAACTGAATGAAATAAGCCGCATTTAACTTTTTGCTCTATTTGCTCGGTTATTTTTTCTGAACTCATGAGCAAACAAAAAAATCAAATTGCTGACTCAGAGCGCTTCGAGTTATCAAAGTTCTTCTTTTTTTTGACAGCTCATAGGGCACCGCTTGGGGCTAAGAAAAAGCCTTATAAGAGGCATGATCAAGCATGGCCTAGTATCAAAACTGAAGAACTGTTTCGTCATGTTTTCAAAAACATGGCGAATAAATACATATTATGATCAACTATCTATCATGTTTTTGAGTGTTAAATGCCAAAGCTGTCAAATATTTGTGTGTCAAGGCGATTCAGAATAAAATACCAAATGCTTAACGAAACTTATCGAAAAGTGCAGGTTTCCATTACAGCTAATGCCCACATAAGACTATGTTTTTTGAGTCATTAACACATGAGATTTTGGCAGAAGGCTATGCGTCTTCGAGCTTTTTAAATTTGGGCTTTGAATCGCTTTGACTGACCCATGCAAATTTGACAGCTATATATATGCCATAGCACTTAACAAAAATTACAGTAATTATTTATCTATCATGTTTTATGAAACATGACGAACCAGTTAGTTTAGTTTAGGCATAATGTAATGCTTAGTCATGCGTAATGTCTATTATAGGTCAAATTCAAAATGGAAAATATGTCAAGGTGTACTGACTTAACTGCAATATGCATGGAAAATGCCCAAGAAAAATGCAGAGCCAATAGAAATATATTCGTTAAGAAAGGCGTCAAATGGTTACAAAGTTAACATTTAAATCAATGACATTCTTAGTTTTTCCATTTTATCGTCTTGTTAAGCCAGTTCAAGTTTCTGAGCCCTCCTAGATTGACTAAGGAAATGTCTTGAGATCTCCGAAATCTTAAGAAATCTGAACTGGCTAATTGATTTGAATGTTTTCAAGAAATGTAAAAATATCCAAACTTTTATTTAAAATTGAATCAGAATACAGAGCAAGTTAAATAGATTTTTTTTACAATTGCATGTAGCACTAGTAGCACGTCTACTTTAGAAATGTTATCAATCTTTGTTTGGTAGTAGTTTCATTTCTATTTCTTGATCTTTTAAGGGTGTCTTCTTAATTCTCATTACATATTCACTGTTTTGTAAATACATACACATTAAAAATAAATATTTTATATAATAACATATATAATATTTACCTTACCTTATATAAACATTTGAATTTGCGAACGGTTCACTGAGCTTTATTTAAAAAAAAATTTGGTTTGACGGAAGCTATGGTTTTTTTTTTGTTGGTTCAGTATTTGATTTGCAATATGAAGTTACGTATAACAAATTTTATAGGATCTAACCAGCAACAAGAGCACTGTAGCCGGATTAATTGCCAAGATCAAAGGCTTCGAGATATGCCATCATCTAACATTATAGTCGCTACTAACGGCTCGCAAACAGTTGGCCAATCATCCAGCTATCAACTTACAAAATCAAACCATCCAATTAATAAGGAATGTGAACAATTAATGGAAATTGAAAAATTAAGGAAAAAACTTGAGGAAACTGAGAAAGCAATGGCAAAATTAATAGCCGAAATGAATTCAGATCAATTCCAAGCCAAGGTTAGCAAAAAAAAAAAAAAAAAAAAAACAAAAGAAGTGTTTGTGAAAAATCGCAAATCACCAACACAATATTTTTCTTTTAAAAATTTTTTTTTCACATTTAAATATATAATATATTTTAAATTTTGGGTTAGCGATTTTATTTGTTTTGGTTAAAATCATATTTTGCGAACAACACTAAGACAAAACAAAAACACTAACACTCTGTTCAAAGGGAAACAAAATTAATAACACAACATGTTAATAACAACATTCACAAGAAACACGCTAAATAAATCAAAAGGTCAAAGGACACAAACATATTAACGAAACATTCAAAAGGAAACATAAATTTCTTGACTTCTCATTTTTCATTTTTCAAGATGCTCGCCATGAACTTTTTAAAGCGGCAAACTTTCGGCATCCCTTTTCTTAAATAAGTAATTAAAATTTCTTATTTTCAATTCTGTTTCTTGCGATAGCCTAATCACTCATAAATCGCATGAGAAAATCCTTTTTATATTTAAAATGTTTTTTTTTTTTTTTAATAAAGCATAAGCTCCTATTGTACAATATTATGGTACTTACCATTTCCAAAGCTTGCTTCTTCTTCTAATATTAAAAAAAAAGTTTGTTTATATCACACTTAAGCACTAATTAACTGCACTTAAAAAATTAAGCATGTTGATTTATTATATTAACATTTAAAAAAGGGACATATTTTAAAAAGTGTGGTAAGCAATTTTCTAAAAAAATAAAAAAAAATTAATTTACTTTAAGTCTGCGATCCTAGCACAAATTAAGACTGTTTTCCTTTTTTTCGCCTTTTGTACCACTGTAACGAGCATAAGTTTGGTTTTCTGCTATAATTTTGTCCTTCTTGTAATGTTTTAATATTTATTATAAAACTCATTATTATCACATTATATAGTTGTAACAGCTATTCAAGGTTTAATTGATGCTGCCGATGAGCAATTAAAAGTACGAGAACAAAATTCGACTTCAGATTCAAATAAGGTTAGCAATAGAAATTTAAAAAAAAAGAGATGGCGATAGCAAATTTTGAATTTAATTGCTATTTTAACTGCGTCTTCATTTTTCTTGTGTGTGTCTTCCAACTAAAACTAGAAAATAAAAACAACTTACCTAACAATGCACCCTGAGTTACACTAACATATTAAATAGCAAAAAACACATTTTTTCACTAACTATACTTACACAAACAATTACACTTAAATTAAATTTTCTGCTTATTGTAAATAAAAAACTATGTTTTTTTTAGTTTTTAATGTTTAATTGATAGATGAGCATGTAATTTAAGTTTTGGTGAAATCAAAATACTTTTGCAATGGTGGTAAAAATGTGTGTAACATAATTCACCATTCAAACAGAATTTCACCATTTTAGATATATTTTCACCACAATAGCGAATAAAACTAATGATGTTATATTTATAATGCCCACAGGAAACAAACGACAAAACATCGAATAGTGAAATTATTTCAAATGGACAAGCAAATACTAACGAAAGTGAAGATCTTAATTCTGTAGAAAAATCTGTAGATGAAAATCATTTAGACAAGACGGAAAATTCCAAACATGAAATTCTTGAAAATAAAAGGAGAGATGGTAGTGTTGACAGATCAGTAGCGGTAAGTTTTGTTTTATATCAAAATCAAAATTCTAGTTTTGGTTTTTTTTTTATTTAAATTTTTATTTTTAATTTTTTTATTTTTTTTTATTTATTAAGGTGCTTGGTATGGAGGTAACAGCTAGTTGTGAAGGTGGCCAAAAGTGGAGCGGTCGTCCTTCTACACCCGTTTTTTTCTCACATCCCGAACATGTAAGTTGCGTTACAGAGTAACTTGTATCGCGAATTGAGTTAAGGAAATAGAGAAGGTTTTATAAGAATTGTACAGGAAACGTTACATATATGTATGTAGCTGATGGATACATCAGATTTGTTCAATGAGTCTGTTCTGAACTCTTCCAGACAAAAAAGATCAGCTTTTTGGTGTTAAATGAGGATTTTTTTGTTCTTTTCTGATTTTTCTTTGTCCAATGGGGGTGCCTTAAACAGCTTAGAACAGCATTCCTTTTCTAAACCTCCTTTTAAAAAAGCGCAGATTAGTGAAAACTGTAAAAGTCAAATATTTATATAATTATTAAAATGAAATAAATGAATAAATTATAAAAAAAAATTTCCCCACACGTGCTTACAAACATCTTGCTTTTATACTGACAATAAGCCATCAGCCGTCTGTTCTAAACTGTTCTTAGTTCTGACGTTTCTCACCACTTCTATATTGTTTTGTTTTGTGCTCTTAAATAACGGCCATTAAATAAATCTGTTTGCTTTATTATCCCGATTTAAAAAATCGTATGGAAAATTACTCATACGCCACACCTTAAATAAAAGTTAACTTACCAACACAAAAATTAAATAATATTTTAATCATGGAATCATCTAACTTCAGTTGTGATTATTGTATGTTTAAGCGTCACATGTGATTGTGATTGATATTTCCACCTGCTAAATGACAATGTATAGATCATTTATAATCAAAGTTATCACAAGAACTTGTTTGAGCGAAAATTGAAAAAATATGATTTGTAATCATTTGGCAACTCTAGTGATATTTTTGTGAATCTGAAAAACTAACCTCACCTTTATACTAGCTAACAAACGTTTATTATTGGAAATTGTTATTTAGCTACCATAGTTGATCATTCGGTCAAATGGCGCTGCTTTTGATTAGTTTTTTACCCAGAAATTAGGCGACAGTTAGTCAAAAAGTTACTGTACATTTTTCGACTTACATATTTTCAATTGACAATTTCCCTTGTGATATGTTAACAGCTTGTTGTTTAATGTGGACTAAAAGTTAATTGACTTAAAGCAGCGTTTACACGCAGACAAGACTATGGGACAATACTCAATTGTCTTGTCCGAGCTTCTTGAACGGGGTTGGATGATGTCGATATTGTCCTCAGAGATAGCTCGGCAGGCTAGCTCGGAGGACAATGTAATGACAATTGTCTTGTCCTGGAAACAATTGTTCACATGGAACAATGATTGTCTTGTCTCATTGTCTTGGCTTCTGCATTGTCCCATATGAACCCCCCGCTTAATACCACACACCGCATTCGTCATTTGTAATTGTCACTTTGATCTTGTTTACATGATTCTTTTTTGGTTGTGCGTTCATTATTCTTTTTGACATAAATGGTGAGGATAGTAGAAAAATATGAGGAATGAAGTATCGAATGGAGGGATGAAAATTTAAAAATGTTCCTTTTTGTGTTTTTTACTGATAATGAATATTTTTTTTAAATTTTTTGTTTTTTTTTCTATTTTTATATTTTGATCTTTTTCAAAATGTATAAGTGCTATATTTGTTTCTTTTGGAATTTTTTTTGTTACATACATATATTATAAAGTATTTTCATATATATGTATTGTATTTTATGTCATTTTGTTAACAAACTATTTACAGTCCAGTGAAAAGCTTGAAGATCCCCCGGTTCCTCAGTCAATATATTTGGAAGGATCTTTAGGTACCGATTCTCAAATATTAGTTTCAGATTCAGAAACTCGAACAGAAGAAGTTTTCGATAAGGAACTCAACGGATCTCCCGAAGAACCAGCAGTATGATATATTAAATACTCTTCCAACAAACACTCTCCTATACTAAATTCTCTTAAAATTTCAGGTTGTGCTAAGTAGTAAAATGACATTATCTTTGATTCATCTAAATACGGGCGATGCAAACCATAATGACAAGACTCCGGCAAGTGATATGGAAAGCCCCTTAGCAGATGACATTGAAATAATTGGACACGATGAAAACTAGCTTGTTAAGAACAAACAAATTATGGCCAAGTATACATTCTCGTACATAAAAACATTTTATGATTTCAATCATGTTGTATTTAAAAAATACACAAATTTAAAGCTTTTTTCAAACAATTATTTAGTTTGAATAAAAAAATATATAACGACGTGCACTTTCGAAACATTAAAAGCTAAAGTTTAAAAATAGTTTAATTTTAGAAATTGAGTATGATTGTTATTTAAGATAAATGACTGATGTAATATTATTATTTATTTTATTTGTTATTTATTGATAAAAAAAAATGTTTTATTGTATTTTGCTCAAAGACCGTTTCTAATAACCTTCAATAAGTATCCGCTGAATAGCTGAATCAAATCCGAAACAGAAAAGAGTACTACTTGATCTTTTTTTTTTATTTTCTACCTACAGTTATTATTATTTGAATTAAAAAGTTTTAAAAACATAACAGTTTCATGAATAGAATAGATTATTACCTTTTCAACGTAATAAATTAAAATTTTAATATTAATAATTATAAGTCCCTCAATAGATTTTGAATACAAATATGCGGTATGAGAACAATTTAATTCATCATTATACCGCATTTAAAATTAAGAAATCCATTATGAAGTATTTCATTATGAGAATTAAATAAAACAAGACAACAATAAAAATATGCTTAGCTGTTTTCTTTCTATAAAATATAAAAATATATATATCATACAGAAATAAAGCTCTAAATGATTGAAAATTTTTTTCTTCGGAATTTTACTTTGATAACAAGTTAACTTTGAGTGAAAAGAAAGACATCCAAGCAAAATATGTGAACTTTTTGTATAAAAAGCTTTTACTCACTTTAAAAACAAAGGAAATTAAAACTCTTCTTATGTCCCTTAATACTAATGTTATATTGCCTCAAAATCAGAGATTTCAAACAAAATGTCCGATTTCGCTCACTCTGTTGACATGTGAAATATCTTCTCATTGCGGATAACTCCATTTTTTGAAATCTTGAAATCCCTTTTTCAGAAATCGAGATTCACGTAGCATCTGTTGAGCCTATAGCCTAAAGTCTGTATTGTATTCTTATATTTATTCATTTTATCATAAACTTAAAACTATATAACAATTATATTAGCAAGAAATATATAGGCGTTTTTGTTTATTCACTCAGAAATGGGATCTGAACAGAGTCTGAACATACTCTGATAATTCTCTGAACCGAACGTGATCTGAGCGCTCAGATATAATTTTGAAATACGTTCTAGTTCTTGGCTGTCACAAATCGACACTTCTCATATGGCTTGTTCACAGGCAGCAATATTTATTTATTTATTTATTTATTTATTTATTTATTTATTTATTTATTTATTTATTTATTTATTTATTTATTTATTTATTTATTTATTTATCATCAATGGATTTAAATTATCTTTTGATTACAAATGTTTGCTTAACTTAATTATATATTCTTACTCAAACTTGGTGAAGGTGAAATAGATTTTGGACAATTTTTTTAAAACTATCCCTACTCATAGAGAGATCGACTTCACATGAAATAGAATTGTACAATGTAAGAGAACGAGTTACTGGGTTATTAAGACCATAATTTGTTCGGTGATTGGGAATATAGAGTATGTTATTTCTGTTTCTTAGCGATCTTTCCGGAACGTAAAAAGAAACTAAAACCAGAAGTTCTTCAGATTTAATATTAAAAGTCAAAATATCTTTGATAAAAAGAACGCATTGAGCTTGTCTGCGGCTTTCCAAAGTTTTCAAATCTAATAACGCGCATCTTGAAAAATAATCAGGTAGTTCAGCGGACCATCTCATACTTCTTAAGGCAAAACGCGTGAATCTTCTTTGAATTTTTTCTATTCTATTAATAGCATTTTCATAATACGGTGACCAGACGACACAACAATACTCTAAGATAGGTAGCACCAATGACATGAAAATTGCCTTTAATGTATAAGCATCTTTAAATACAGTCGAAGTTCGTTTAAGAAAACCCAACATAGAATTTGCCTTTGATACAATAAAATCAATGTGAGCTGAAAAAGAAAATTTTGAGTCGAATATAACTCCAAGATCTTTAACTTCGCTTGCTCTTGTGAGTGATTCATTTTCAAATTTATAAATAAATGTTATCGGGGATAAAGTTCTATAGGCACTAAAAATCTTACATTTTGCAAAATTTAGCTCCAGGTGGTTGTATTTGCACCAAAATATAAACATATCAATGTCGTTTTGGAAGTTTAAACAGTCACAATCCGAAGATACTTCACGGTATAATTTAACATCATCCGCAAACATCAAACAGTCCGAAAAATTAAGAACTTGCGGAATATCATTTATAAATAAATTGAACAAAATTGGTCCAAGGTGACTACCTTGGGGAAGACCTGAATAAACTTGAATATAGTCTGATGAAAAACCTTCAATCTGGACGACCTGTTTCCGATTCGACAAGTAGGAACACAACCAAATCAGAAAATGTTCATTCAAACCCAATTTTCGAAGTTTTTGAATTAATAGTTCGTGATGAACTCTGTCAAAAGCCTTGACGAAGTCTGTGTACAGGACATCCACTTGCTTCCTATTCTCCATAGATCTTAAACAGAATTGAGAAAGTAGGCACAAATTTGTCGAAGTTGAACGACCACTTACAAACCCATGTTGTTTTGGCGTTATAACTTCCTTGATTGAAAAAATTAGCCTTTGGGTAACCAACTTTTCAAATAACTTTGGCACGGCAGAGAGTTTTGATATTGGTCGGTAATTTTTTACCAGGTGTTTTAGGCCACTTTTAAAAATTGGATTTATGTAAGATATTTTCCAATCTTCTATAAAAACACCAGTTAATAAGGATTTATTAAAAATTATTTTTAACGCGCTACAAATTGATGGAGCGCAATTATGTAATAAAGATGGCGGAATATTATCAACTCCAGCTTTTTTATTTGAATCGAGTTCAATCAAACCATCAAGAACATCTTGATCTGAAAAACACTTTAAATCAAAATCTATAATAGGGGAAATAGTTGGATATAAATCGATAATATTTAAAATAATGTCTTTATTATAGTTAGATTGAAAGTATTTTGCAAATAGATTGCAAGATGATTTTAAATCGCATGACCTTTCGTTATCAAGTTCCATCTGTAACGGCATATAATACTATTATCTCTTACGTTTTGGCATCTATTTTCCGAAGAGTGGTGTAGGCAATGTGCATGGTATAGAGAGTGAAATAGCCTAAAACTCTAAAGTCTAAAGTGACGTTAATTTCGTTCAGTATTTTCTCAGAATGCTCAGTCAATTTATTCTGAGCGCATATAGCCTTCTCAGAGCACGCTCTGATCATTCTCTGAACGAAAAAAGAAAAACAATTTTAAATATCTGAACGCTATGAGAGAAAAAAGAAACACAACTTCTTTTTTTGACAACTCAGACTCTGCTCTGAACGAAAAATGCCTTATATTGTATAAAAGTGATCATTCTTTAACTAAGAAGTTAGTGGTGCATAACACCTCTAGATTTAAATTACAATTGATAACTGATGTGGGGTTACAATCGTATATGTATAAACTGATTAAGGAAGAAAAGAGCAGCATTTTGATGTTCAATGAGTTCTGCTCTAAGCTGCTTTTAACTTTACGGATTTGGTGTTGTGCTCAGTGAGTTTTTTTTAGAGCAAACAAGAACAGCTTAAAGCAGAATTTTCCACACTTCAAGGTACAGCAAGTGTGAGTAGAAGTGTCAAAATCAAATGTTGTCAATATATCTGTGATAATTTTTTTCATTGAGTGTGCTTGTTTGTAATAAATATATTGAAAGAATATATTCAAATCAGTTAAGATCAGCCAAAGAAAAAAAATGAGAATAAAACCAAATCAATTGAAGTGGAATACTAGGCTTAACGTCAAACAAAGTATGAAAGTATTTTTATATTTCTTAAAGGTATTCTAGCAACATCGTAAACTTTCCAACGAAAATCGAAAAGCTTACGATGCTCGTTTTATGAACGCCCTAATTCGGAAATGTCGTAAGCTACATGTATCATAATCTATTCAGCTGTTTGTTAAACTTAATGCCCAAAATAAGCAATAAAAGGAAATTTTAGCAATTGTATGAGAAAATTGAAATTGAGGGTTTGTATATTTTCCAATACCTAAGCAAAATTACTAACCAAAATTATGTCATTTTGTTTAGATAAACGTGGAGAAAAGGTAAATGATATCATAGAAGACTTGGGGTCGATTTGCGATCTGTGAAACTATGAAATGATAAATTTTATCACGTCTTTACACTAAGGGGCAAAGTATAGCTATCATTGAAATGCATCATTGAAACAAATCATTGAATTTTTTTTGGAGAGATCAGTTATAGCAATCATTGAAATTTATTGTCATTGGAAAAATTTTCCACGAACATTTTTTTCGGATACAAATCTGTCATCGGAACTGAACGCAATTGGAATTCAAATCCATCATCAAGAATCATAAAACCATCCTTGCAGTTAATTGCCTCAAGTTGCTTGTACTTTGCGGGAAAAATTAAGGATGACCCGGTTAAAATTCGTGATGTCATCAATGTATCGTAAAATACATTTTAAGTCAACGTACACTTTGGATCCTTTCAAAAAATGGTATTTAATTTAGTCAATTTGGGTCACTGATGTTTTCTTGTATCATATTTAAATTTGACAGCGCTGAATACTACAGCTACAGCTACACCAGTGTGTTCAGCCAGTAAAACTAGTTCATTAAATTAACTGTATAGCGCGAAACAGATTGAACCAGCGACAGCACCAGCACCGTCAACAGCAAACAGCACGCTGACCAGCAAAATAAATTGAAACACATTGCTACCAGCACCAGCATCGTCTTCTTACTTCTGTTTGACACTTTGTGTCATGAAAAAGTAAACGAAGTTTTCTTTTGCCCTTGAATTTCACCTGCTCAAAGTTGGTAGCAATGGAACAGCAACAGCAAATTTAGGACTTTGGTCTAACGACGCTGGTGACCTTGCTGATGCTGGTCTAATCTAATTTGAGCCATTGAAATACATAGGTTCTAAATTAATGGCGGCCGCTGTTGCTGTTGCTGGTTCAATCTGTTTCACGCATTCGACTTTCGTTGATTCTCTTTTCTTGCCTGTCCTTGTCGCAGAGATACTTTTAAACGTAGGGATTGTGTTTACAACTCTTCACTATGTCATTTCTTGAATTCCTTTTCATTTCAAGTTTCCAGAGTGAACATTTTCAGCTGCTGTACTGTTCCTGCGTGCTACCTGCTACAAAAAACATTACATTACTGGTTCATGGCGAACAAGCAATGAAAGGGATTGACAAAAATGAATGATTTCCCGAATAAGCACAAAGAAGAAAGACCGATAGTCGCTCGAGCTACTCGTGCGATTCTGTCTACCCCGGCCACCACATACGTCTCTTTCCCAAAAGCTGAAGCAAAGTAACGAATCGCAAGCAAAAGTCGCAAAGTTTAAAAACAGTCTATGCAAAATGAAATATGTAATACATTTCTTATCACTTCACATTTTAACAGATCGGGAATCGACCTCTTGGTCCATATGTCATAATGATGAGAGTTCCCGATAAATACTGATCTATTTCTACATTTGTCGTTTACGAAATAACAAACAAATTATCTCTAAAATTTGCTTTTGCAATCATAAATCAAACCTATTGCAAAATTTCTGCTATATGTACTTATTACATTTTTATCCGGTGAAAGGTTGTGTGTGTGTTTCTAGTAATTTTTGCAAGAAATTGTTACATATTGGGTACTAAAAATCCAAAACTGAACGCGCACATAACACAACACACAACCTATTGAATCAAAAATTGTGTATCGCTGAACGCAGACAATTTAAAAAGTGCATTCCCCTTTCTTGTATAAAAATAAAATTCTGCAGACGAAGATAGAAAACTCTCCGTTGCAAACTAATTTATATAAACTTCAAGTTTGTTAGTTGGTTTTTACTTTTTATTGAAATAAAACTGTATGAAATACCATTTCTTTGAATAAAGTATAATTCAACAATACTTTTTAATTTCTTTGCTTTTAAATTTGGCATTCATCTTTCGAGTATACAAGACCTTAAAAACTTTAACCTCATCCATTCAGTTTTTTGTTAACATAATTCCGGCTGTCATCAATTTTTCTTACCGAAATTCTTAAACAATTCATCGCAAATATTTCCAAATCGTTATTAGCACAACTTAAAGGTATAAAAAATCAATGAACAAAATAGATATTCTATCGAATGGGGCATTATGTATGAATGTAAAATGCCCCGAGGAACTATGTAAAGGAACTTTCTAATTCCTTCATTCATTTGTTATTTGATATGAAACCGAACCTGTTTATGGTGTGCAAAATGACAAAAAATATATTTGCATTTTTTTTTCTAAGGTATGATGAAGAACATTGTTGATGTTATGTCCATTCAGAGATCTGAGAATGCATCGAATTTAGCAAAATCTATTCAAACAGAATACAGGTAAGAACACTAATTACTTCCTAATTCGTTCGAAGAGAAACATCTATTTACTTTGCTTTGAAGAAAAAAGGATGGCCCAGGCTTAGTGCCACGTTTCCTTTTCGAATGTTCCATCAAGCTATCCATGAAACCGCTGACTTCGGCAACCGCGGCTATCATATTCCATCGATTCATGGATGAGGTCCAAAAAAGCGATTATGATCAATATGTAAGTAAAATGTTAGGGTTGATTTAAGGTCTCATGCATAAGAATCATAAAACCATCCTTGCAGTTAATCGCCTCAAGTTGCTTGTACTTGGCGGGAAAAATTAAGGATGACCCGGTTAAGATTCGTGATGTCATCAATGTATCGTACAGCACACTCAACAGGGGCAATGCACCACTTGACCTTGGAGACGAATATTGGTCAATGCGGGATGCTATTGTCCAAGCTGAGCTCCTTATCGCTCGCACATTAAAGTTCGATCTGAATATTGAACATCCACACAAAGTAAGACATTTTGATACTTTTAACTCATCCAAAGCACTTCACATCTTTTAATGATTTTATTTTAGTTCCTCTTGTATTTTATGAAGTCTCTTAAAGACTGGTTAGGACCCACCGTTTGGAGTTCCACTCCAATTGCAAAAGCTGCAGCTGCATTTCTACAAGTAAATTATTTATTTAAATCCAATACATTTATTCAGCTCTTAACAAATCTATTCTCCTACAGGATTTTCACCATAATCCCAAGATTATCCATCACAATCCATCGCACATTGCTGTATGCTGCCTTTCATTGGCATTACAAACATACGGGGTGCAAGTTCCATTAACAGGCGAGTCGGATGAAAACGCTGCTTGGTACAATGTGAGTTTGAATTTTATTTTTGAATAGTTTGCTCTTAAAGTTACTTTTTTTTTAGGTTCTTGTAAGTGGACTGAGCAAGGAGAAACATTGGGAAATTCTGGAAGAAATCATGGAAGTCTATAATCATGACACAGAAATCGACACCAAAAACTGAAATCAATATTGAAGATTCCTCAAAAGGTGGAATCGGATTAAATACTTGTTTGTGATACTAATTCGAAGAGTTTGTCAACAGAACTGAAAGCACATTTGGATCATTTGATTTGCATTTTATACCCCTCCCCCCTCCCACTTACCCTTTTCATGCAGTTTGTATTTTTTTTTACACACAATGTCATCGTTTTACCGGAATATTGATCCTTATTTCGGGTTACTTTATTAAAATCGATTGCATTTTAATGTTTGATTGTTTTATTTCCCAAAGATTTGTTTATGACTTCCATATATCCTATGTAGTTCAATGTTCAAAGCTCTTTAAATTGATTTTGTTTGGTGACATCTTGATTATTCCATTTCGGAAATTGTTACCCATTGTCATCGCCAGGTATTTTGAGATCTGGGTTACACCACCTTAGCCAGCTGATCGATGTCCCAACTCGAATACCTGTTGTTCCTGGGAAAGCCGCCATATTCATGACTTGTTTCGTACTTTTCACTCTGATAAGTATAACATTAGTGTAACTTCTCCATTAGGCACTTCGGACCAATGTGTAATTTCAGCAAATTTCTCATCCTCCACTCATCCAGTTAAAGAAAAACCCTGCCAGAACCATTAGGAATAGAAAGCCAACTTGGACGGCCTGAATAATTTGTTTCGTAACTTTAACTGGTCACTATGCTTCCTCAATAGTGACATTGATGCCATTGCTGAAATGCTTGCAATTTTAATTTTTCTAGGGATTTTTGCTTTTATTCCTAAGAAAGTATGAAACCCAAAGAAAAGTCTTGGTTTAACTCGGTTACAAATTCCTCAACATCTTCGGTTCCAACGCTCAACGCCAATGACAAGCCAATTGTTTACTCTTCAAAGAAGGCAAACTTGCTCTCAGCCCATTTAACATACTAGCTCTACGTTGCCCAGATCGACAGATTTCGTACAATAACAGGAGTTTTCAAAGATCTTGACATACACAAATCCGCTGGCTCGGATGGTAAACATCCTATTCTTCTGAAGGGTTGTTCTTCCACACTGGCAAAGCCACTCCGTAAGGTTTTCCATCGCTCCTTCTCGTTTGGAATCTTTCCTAGAAGATGGAAAATAGCATTTGTCTACCATGTCCCTAAGAAAGGTGATCCATCCCCCCTAGTCGTACCAACCCATAGCACCTATGTCTCTTCTTTTAAAAGTCATGGATTTTGATTCCCACAAAATAAATGTTCTGTTCTGTCTCCGACTCTGTTTAAATGATCTTATGTCTGTTACTTCTAATCCACTCAACTGTTTTACTGACGATTTTACCCTCACCTTTTCATATTCTTTCGGCGATTCACGTCCTTCGCTTCCGGACCTGCAATCGAACCGGTACCCTGTGAAGATTAATGCTTCGAAAACTCAATGCTGTCTTCTTTCGTTAAAGGTAAACATACCGCCAATGCCACTTGCATCCATAAAACCGAAAAGCCTTCAGTACTTGGTATGTGTATCAACGACAACTTCCGTTGGAACGCTAAGGTTTTCTATATCGATGCAAACATTTATTTTTTCCCTCAGTCGAGGTAGCCAGCTGCATTCCTCCACTAAAAAAAAAATAATTCGTAATACTCGTCTCGGTAGGGAAGCTCATCAGTTCAAGCTTGAACCCATTTTTGGAATTTACTCTGAAATAAAGGGATTATTTTTTTAACCGAAAAACACGAATTTGGAATAGTTTTCACGTGCAAAACTGGAGGCAACTAGCTAGCGACCGAGCTGGCTGGAGAAGCTTGTTAGTTAGGTCCACCCCCGACTGTAACGCCACCTATGGTAAGGGTTGCAGTCTGATATTTTAAATGTGAACCTGTCTTCCTCTAGGAGTCTGTGTTTGCCAAATTGATCTGCACGATGCTCTTGGTCTATCAACAACCCGTGCACCTTTAAATTGGGATTAGAAATCACTGCTTAGCTATGTTGATTCGTTTAACCAAACTACTTCGACTTTTGTGTTGAACTTCAGTCTCATTATTTATATTCATGTGAACTATTTTCTGTCTTCGAGTGTCCACAAGTCTCTAACTCCCCGATTTTGATTTCGTCGCTATAACTGTCGATTATTACTTGTAGTCGCACAACACGAATGTGGAATTCCGATAGACAAATCTAATTTTTCCATCCCATTTCAATGCCCAAACAGTAAGACAAATGCACTTCGTTGTATCCTTTTCAATCCTTTTTCTCTTTCCTAAATGCTTGCACTGGATTTATGTTTAATATATAAAGGGTAGTCATAACACATTGAAGCGATCTGAAAAGCGTTCACGTTACAGAGCAGCTGCAGCGAAACTTGTTGAAAAATCACATGTTGGCTGACAACGAGGTGAGCCTAGAGGCAATTTAACACCTTAAAATGTGCACGCAAATCCGTGTCGTTGAAGGAAAAAAATAAAAAAAAGAGCGGAATACGGAGAAAATAAATTAAAAAAAAGACGAACCCTACTAACAGAGCCATTGAAGTGAGAGTTGTGATCCCAGTCAGTCAATCATCATAAAAATCGTCGACTTGACGAAGATGCAGAAGATCCATACTGTGATGGGCACACATTGACTTCCTTCATCACTGCTGTATGATGTGTCGATTTGGTTTTCGGTTTGTCTGAGGTGGTTTAACAGCCCCTTTTAACCCACATAACCCACAATTCTATTGATTTGCATTGCAAAAGTCGACAAGCAATTTTTACGTCTTTTCCATTAAGTTTTCTTCAGATCAGATTTATATGACTTTGTTTTTGTAGAAAATTGGCCAAAAAAGAAACAAATAAATCTGTAGATTAGAAGATTTTCTTTATTCTAAATGATGATTGTGTCGTTTAAAGTTTAAGGGCTTATACCATAATCTAATGATAAATTTCAACAGCATATCGTCTGAATTCAATAAACTTTACATTTCAGTAAAAATTTGTATATAATTAATTATAATTAAACTCTGCATTACCTATCAGCTAGTCAAGTATGAAGTTTCCTGAATTTCTAGTTTTTTTGTATTAAAAAAATTAATAAAGAATTTAAATAAAAAACAAGAGAAATTAAAACTAGAATTACGAGCTATGTATATGTTAGTATGACAGTGAAAAATCGGTTGACTTTAGTGTTTATGCTTATGTTTGTGTTTATCGCTACGGTGTCTAGAAGAAGGTGATCTGCTGCTACTATATTTGGGGGAAGCGTCAAGCTTTGATGATTTAACTGGACTACGTTTTGACCTTGAAGGTGGGGATGAAGAAGGAGATCTAAAGTTTTAATGATTTCAAAGAAAAAAAATATTTGTTTGTTTGTTGAGTTTCGAATATGTCTCTTGTGGATTACCTTCTTGATCTTTGTATAGGACTGTTATCGTATTTGGACGATTTATGTGGAGTTTTTTCGAGAAATCGTTTTGGTGAGTCAGATAGACTGCGTGAACGATTGCGCTTTAATTGCTTTGCATATCGCGATGGAGACGTTGATTTACGTTTACTGTACGGGGACCGTGAACGTCGTTTGCTTTTTGGTGGACTAGAACGTGACGAATGTTGCGGAGAGGGCGATCGTTTTGTATGACGTGACTTTTTCGAATGCGTTCTGAAATAGTGGTTTTCTTTGAGCTTCTAAACTGTAATTTAGAAAAAAAGAAAAAAACTTACGATCCACTGGGACTGAGACTTTTTCGGACAGATTCTTTGCGTACAAACGACGATGGAGAATCCATTTCTTCTTTCTGCAGATCCTGTGCAAGAAAAAAAAACATATTTTTTTTAAACAAAAATGCATGGAGGAGAAGCCAACTAAGTTACCTTTTTAAGTAATCGTTTACGATAGTGTTCCACTTGCTGGGCAATATTCCATCCAGAGCGAACATCTCGCTTGCCACTTTCTAGTTCGTCTTGATATTGCATAGCTTTAACTTCAATCTCTCGCAATTTGCTACGCTTTTCCTCGCTGAAATCTCTTGACGTTTCCGGACTACCATCTTCTGAACTGTCGTTGCTGTCATAGAATTTTGGTGGCTCTGGAGCCGATGGCGGTTCCAATGTATCCCATTTGCTTGTTGTTATTGCTTGGGCTTCTACTTTCTCCGGATCAATAGTTTCCCATTTGGATGGTATAAATGCACCGCCTTTTCTTGGAGAATCGCCCATTTTTTCAATTGGAATTCCATCAATGTCATCATCCACTGAAATTAGATTTCGTTTTTTTTTTTATTTATTTCATTTTGCACTTTTCAAACTCTATTTTTACTTGGAATTCCATCAATATCGTCATCGTAGTCATCGTCACAGTTACTAACATTGTGTTTAATAATGGGGGGGTCTTTTTGTAACGGTATACTCTCAGGTAACGCACGCATAAGGGCACCTTTTAGAAGAGCTGCTCCATCTAATGGCACTCCATTAAGATCTTCATCGTCTTTTTCGTCACCAGATATTGGAGCTCCATCAATGTCTGGATCTTCTTCTTCCTTCTTTTCTTCTTCTGGCTATAAAAATGGATTTTTATCATGAGTTTGCTTTGTTTTTTGGTTCTAATATTAACTTACTGGAGGAAGACCTAAGAAGATCGCCTTTAATTTGGATAAAAACTCTTTTTGGTAAACCGCCCATTCCTCCCATGCACGTAAGACCTTTAACACACGAGCCTTAAATCCTTCACCCTTCAATCGACTGTCCATGCTTGTGAAGTAGGTGTGCAAGTTTTCAAAAACTTCTACAAGCTGTTTCTCCACGCTTTATGAAAATGGAAATAATAGTTCAACAAAAAAATAAATTGAAAAAAGTAAGAAAGAAATTTAAAAGAGATTGAAGATGGAATTCGCATGTTCAACCACAGATAACCCACCTTTGAGGAATAAACATTTCAACAAGGGAACATTTTTTTCCATCTACACTCCTCGTTTTGCACTAAGAGCCCATTTGCAACATTTGTGTTTGATCTGCAAAAGTCCAGACTTTAAGCTCCTTCACAGAAGCAATTTCCGCTTCAGCAGCGAAGGTTCCTCATCTTGTCGTTTAATTCAATACTTCCTCCAAAGAAACCGACTCTTTTCAAACATCGTTTTGTACTTTTGTATGAAAGGCGAGAGCTGCTCGCGAGCTCTACGAGCAGAAAAGAAGGGAAGAACACCGGGTTTTCCAAAAGAAAAAGAGAGAGCATGAGAAGCGCGCGATCGAAGATATTGAGAGATGCTACTCCAGGAATAACGTGCGGAAGTTTTACCAACAGGTAAAAAGAACGTGCCAAGGAAAAAAAACCCGCACAGAAGCCTGTAGAGATAGGAATGGAAACCTCGTAGTAGAGTCACAGTCGGTGCTGAGTACATGGAAGGACTCATCTCTAAAGTTTGGTCAGAAGAAAGTATGCCTAATGAATGGAATCTCAGCATCGTTGGCCCGATCCACAAGAAAGGAGACCCTCTAAACTGCGCCAACTATAGAGGAATAAGTGTCCTGAATATCGCCTACAAGATCTTCTGTGCCGTACTATGTGAACCCCTGAAACCTTTCGTCAGCAACCTGATTGGCCTCTATCAGTGTGGTCTCAGACCAGGAAAGTCCACAATCGATCAAATGTTCACGCTACGGCAGATCCTGGAAACTACCCAAGAATTCCAAATCGATACCCACCACCTCTTTATCGATTTTAAGGCCGCGTACGATAGCATTTATATAAACGAGCTATACAGAGCCATATTAGGTTTTGGCATCCTTACAAAACTCGTCCGACTGTGCAGGATGACGATGGAGAACTCTCGCTGCTCCGTCAAGGTTGGTAATGACCTCACAGAAGCTTTTGACGTCAAAAAAGGATTCCGACAAGGTGATGCGCTATCGTGCGATTTCTTCAACTTAATACTTGAACAAATTATAAGAAACTCGCAAGTGAATTGTATTGGGACAATTTTTTTCAAGTCTGTGCAATTGTTAGCATACGCTGTCACTGGAACGTTTGCTAGCATTGAAGCTGAAGCGGCTAAGATGGGACTAGCAGTCAATGAGGCCAAAACGAAGTACTTGCTGTCCATAAAAAGGGACACACAACTCCGGCGGATTGGACAAAACATCACAATAGACAGGTAAACCTTTGAGGTAGTTAGGGACTTTGTGTACCTCGGATCCGCTATAACATCTGACAACAACATCTCGTCAGAAATAAAGCGAAGAATTACTCTTGCCAATCGCTGTTTCTATGGGCTAGGAAGGCAATTGAGTAGCAAAGCCCTCTCTCGAAAGATAAAGAAGACTCTGCATAAGACCTTAATCATCTCAGTCCTGCTGTATGGCGCCGAGGCATGGATTCTTCGGAGGATTTTTGACCCTATCTGCGTTAACGGGCTTTGGAGGAAAAGGTTCAACCAAGAACTATACGACCTGTACAGCGACATTGACCTGGTCAAAAAATACGCATATCACATATAAGATGGCTAGATCATGTAGAGCGAATGGACAACAATGCTCCGGCTCGCAGGATCTTCGATTCCAAGGATTCCGAGGTCAAGGAAGACCTCGCCTTAGGTGGTGCGCTCAAGTGGAGGACGACCTCAACCAACTTGGAGTGCAAATCTGGAGGCAGCTAGCCAAAGACCAAGCTGGCTGGAGAGGCATGTTGGTTGAGGCCCAGTTTCGTCCCGAACTATAGCGCCCCCTAAGTATGTAAGTAAACCAATCAGTTTTTTCGCGTCATTTGTATTTAAATGAGCCATTCGGGTTTGCCCTACGGATTGATGACGAAGTTTCAATACCATCCTCATCAGAGATGCCAGCAAAACCTTTTTATTTACAAGTAAGTTAACTTCGTTAATTGTATGCGGCTATTCTTGCAGGATAGGGGAAAATATCTTATAGGATAAAGTCAACTATGTTATACTACTATAATTGATGCATTTTTTGATACCTCCCTTCTTATGTATGGGACATATGATGCCTTTTCGCCAGTCTTTTGGCATTTCTTCGTATTTCCATACGTGTATTATGATTTCATGAATTGCTTGATGTAGTGCTTGATCAGCTCGGCAGGTATGCCATCGGCTACTGAGCCGATTAATCGCACTTTGAATATCCTCAATTCTTGGTGGCTGCAGCATGAGGACTTCCTCTTAAAATGGTGGAGTCTCCATTTCTTCTATGAGCTAACCGTTCAACAATTCATTAGAGTAAAATTTCCATCGCTGCAGAATGCCTTCAGGATCGGTGATCAAATTTACTTCTGCGTCCTTACAGTATATGCACCGGGTGTTATATGGTGACCTGTTTCTGGTGGACTTGCAGAACTTCCGCGCTTGCTGCTAGTTGTTTATTATTTTCAAGTGGAGTTTATTGAGTTATATTCAAATCCCACACAACGTTTCGAACATTTCCTTTGACGATTTCTTTTCCCTCACATATTCAAATTGGCTGTCATGATTAGTTTACACTAATATTGAAATGCATTGCCTCTCTTCCTATCTATGTTTATCGCAATCCTTAGCTTCACTTTTCAACAATATGTCTGTTATGACTTTCTCGATAAATTAACGTAGATTCTTGAAATTCGTGTTAAACTAACTGTTTAGAATTCTTTTGCATTGATCTTCGCGAACTCTGGAAGACGCCGCCCTTGCTGGTCAGCGGGACAAAGAGAACTAAATTCAATATACCATGCCACATCCATCGAGCTGCGATTGCAGTCCCGCACTAATACTAGCTAACTAATGAACAGTAGGGGTTTGCCTGGCCATGCACATACTATTTATCTTTTAAGTTTTGCCGGTTAACAGTAGTTTTTAAACAAAATAATTTAAAGAACTATTGATTGATGGAAATCAAGAACTACTTACGCTTTTCGGAAGAAACTGGCATTGGACACCTTCACCGTACAGTTGTGCAGCAAATCGGAGAACAGATACAACCTGGCGATTTTCTTCGAGCATAGAGTCTCTGGATTGGCAAGCGCCTCTGCAATACATTCACAGATTTCATCAGCCGCCTCAGCGTGCTCTATACAAAATATCATCACATCACCGATCTTTGACCGTTCAGGTGTCATGTGACGAATTAGATCTTCCAATCGATCACGTTGCCTGTAAAAGATAAAAAAAATCCAAAGTAAAGCACTTTTCCTTCGAGTTCTTCTCTTTAAACCTACGCATTCGATAGAGCACCTTTGTGCGGCTCAGGAGCTTCATAATCCACAACAAGATCCTCAGACATGCCCTGGGTGTAGAAGTTAGCCAACGGAGGTTTCCATATCGGACCACCCTTGAACATTCGAAATTCTTGCTCCCTCCATTCATTTGGGGAATCACCTTGGAGCAAAGAAAACAGCTTCCATCGGTAGTAAATGTGAGCAGGACTCTCATTGTCAAAGAGGAAAGTAAACAGCGGGTTTTCCATTTCTCTGCTCATAACCAGCGCCTCAAACATCGGTCCCTCTCTGATGACAAACTCGATCATTCGATGAATAATGCACAGAACATTCCTAAAACAACGGTAAATATGGTTCAAAACTTTATTAATTTACCAAGTGACATACTTTTCTGTTGGAATAAAGACTTTCACTACCGCATTATACAGGATCTGGAAAAATATGGAACTGATTTGGATATTGTTTCTTTGAATTGGATTTAAAAAGTGACAAACCGTTTTCATGGTCTCAGTCATTTCGGGATCGTTGGCATATTCTTTGTAATTACCCGGCGGCAAGGGACGAGTTTCAGTGGGCATTGGTTGTGCATTAAATGGCAATCCAGATGGCGGTGGTGGTAGGGTAAGTTCAAGCATTGTTGGTGGAATGAATATGGGTTGATTCAAGATGGGAACAGCTTTTCCCCAGCCTAGTCTCATTTCATATCCCATAACATCTCGCCCATGGAGGGTTTTCAAAGCCCGTTCGGCATCTTTCCGGCTCATGTAAGCAACAAATCCACAATTTCTACCGCGGGATTTCTCCTCCTCTGAACGTGGCCACATAATTTTGATGCTTGCCAAAGGGCCGTAACGTCCAAAGAGTTCCATGAGTTGCTGTTCGGATATTTTGGGGCTAAGGTTTCCTAAATAAAGATTTGTGGTGTTCGGATCACCATTGTCAAATGAACCAGGTTCATTGGGATCTTTTGGATTGTCCTTGTCCACCTCGACTGGTTGAACCGCGGCTTGACGTACAATATGTTTGTATTTGTGGCGCTCTTCACGTTCTTCTTGAATTCTAAGGGAAAAAAAATAGTATATTAAAAGGACACCGGTTCGGCCTTGAAAATTGGATTTTTGAAGCACGACACTTACTGCCTGAGTTCTTCTTTAAAAAGTTCCAAGTTGCTTTTCTTCTTTTCCTGTGATTTCTTCTTCAGATTAACTGTTTCCTTTTTCGTCTCTGAAGCCAGCAATTTTGCATATTCCTGTGCCCGTTCGGCGGTGGTTTTTTCATCAGTTCCCTTCCCCGGAATATAGAGTTTACCTTTTTCCCTTTTATCTTCACCTGTGCAAAGTATGTAAAATAGATGAATGAAAAAAAATGTGTTGAACCACCCTCTTTATAATACAATACGTACGCCTTGAACCGGCATCATAAGTTCCAGCTTTAATCCAGACTTTAGACGAAGCTGCTGGTTCTTGAAATGTTTCAACGAATTCTTTAAAAGCCTACAAAATACAAATAAATTAACATAGCATCTACTTTTGGAAAAAAATTAAAATGTAATTTAAGAAAAATTACATGAGCTGCAGCCGCCTCTTCCTCACGCTTTTTCTGATCTTCCAGTTCTTTACGGGAGAGTGGTCGTTTTCCCATGGCGCCCAGCGTAAAGGCTTCCAACTTTTTTTCATTTATTTTCTGCATTTTCCAACAAATGTAACTTGAATGTTATTTAAATATTTACATGCACTAAATTACCTTTAAACTCATTTTTATAATAAACTTATTTCAATTGTTGAATTTTTTTCGAATTAGAAGCCAATAGCCAAATTTTTATTGAAAAGTTTACATGACATTCGCAGGCACCCTTTTGGAAGAAAATTGACATTTCAGTTGGTTTTTGGGTTGAACCACAAGGGATAAATTCAGCGGACAGTTGGAAAGAAGAGATGACAAGAAGGCGTGTTCAATAAGAAGAAGTGTTTTAACATTGTTCGGTTCATACGTTTCAATGAGATATGAAGGTAATCTTGAAATTTCGAATCCCAAAGACAGAGAAAAAAGGAAAAACGTAGAAAAGAAATTTGCCAACAGTTGGTTGAACTAACCACATAGGATAATGAGATTTTCACATTTCAAATACAAAAGTGCAGCTACAGGTAGCTTTTTTTGTTTTGCTTATTTTTAATTCTTATTTGAAATAATGTATACATCATACCTACATCTTTTTTATTGTTTATATAAAAAGAAGTGAAGAAGGCTTGCCAACGTTTTCTGAGGTCAAATTGGCGAACCGCCCACATTGAACACTTGTGTTATGCGCGAAACAGATTGAGCCAGCACCAACAACATCAACAGTGTCGTTAGACCAAAGTCCTAAATTTTTTGTTGCTGTTCCATTGCTACCAACTTTGCGCAAGTGAAATTCAGGAGCACCATATTGCAGAAAAAAATACAAAAATATTGACAATTTTATTTTGCGCTCGTCGCCATAGTTGTGCTTTCAGAGGCTATTTATTAATTTATAATTTTTTTTAATAATGGAAGAAACACATCGAAATGGTAAGAGAAAATACATTTCCTTTTGATAAGAGAAGGAAATCTTATAAAAACATCGACTCAAAAGAAAAACAATATGAAGAGATTGGACATTCACTATGTGTACTATACTGCAACTTCGTATAATTTTTTTATGACACAAAGTGTCAAACAGAAGTAAGAAGACGATGCTGGTGCTGGTGGCAATGTGTTTCAATTTCTTTTGCTGGTCGGCGTGCTGTTTGCTGTTGACGACGGTGCTGGTGTGCTGGTTCAATCTGTTCCGCGCTTTAAGCAGCAAAGTTGGAAAATTGATCCGAGTTGAGATCCGGAAGTCGTTGGGAGTAAAAGAAAAGAAGTGACAAAAATGAGTTTTATCAAAAATGTTATACTTTTTTTTAAATATTTTTTGAATTTTATTCACTACGCCCATCTATATCTTATCTCAATGAAATTTCAAAAGCAGAAAGGTAGACAAATGTTTCCGATACCTCAGAATTGCAGACATAATAGTAGTCCAATAATAAAAATTACAGGAACCTGAATAAATCAACGATTTTCATTGTTCTTTTTGTTTTCTATGCCCAACAATAGAGAAATGCGTGAGTCAAAGCAATCACTTTTTCAGTACCAAAATACATAGTTACTATGAGGCAATACAAGGGTTTTTGATGCTTCAGTCAAGTGTTTTGGATTCTTGCAGATTAGCATACAGCGAAGCAGTTGCCCAAAACATCTGTACCAATCATTTTTAAACGTCTACATAGAAGTGTTAACAAAATATTGACAAGTGCAATAATGTAAGAATAGTTATTCTTGAAAAAAATATTCTATAGCAAACGCGTGATGTTCACCCAACCACCAATGCCATATTGTGATTTGTGAGTGAAAATTAAAGTAGAAACACAAACATCCTTTACAACCCACTTTGACATTATTGAGAATAGTTCGACAGTACGAAGTGTGTATACATTTTCATAATGCAGCTTTTCTTTATATACGCTTCGTTTGACGTAAGTAAGAATAACGTACAAAAGTAAGTGATATACAAAAAGTTCGAATCTCATGAACTTGTCCTCGCTTTCTGACAACTGTTTCGGTTTTTGTTTTTGCTTTTTTCTGTCAAAGCGAGCTAATACATGATTGTGTTTTAGCCATAAGCCATTATTCCCGTCGTCCACTGCGTGCCCAACGCATCAATTCGGTATTCAACTCATCCAACTTAAACGTACGAAGCTCTCAACTTTGTCCAACCAACGCGTTTGAGATGGTTGGAAATCGCTAATTAACGCGATTAACAGATGAACATTATCTGTTTAACTCGTTGCAAAACTTTTTTAATTTTTCGTTGGCGTGCGCTTGGTTGAATGCGACAAAATGTGTTTATTGTTGGGAGCTTAAGAACCCCTTTTGTTCAATTTCACTGTTGCACATGCTTTGTGTTTTTATTTTATTATGTTTTTTGTTTTTACGATGGTGTATAGTAAAAATGTGTGAAGAACAGCAAATGACCATGAATTTGAAAGATATAAAGACTATTTTCTCACTTAAAACCCACGGACCGCTCTAGCTTCTAGCTTGCACTAGGACTTAGAAAAAATGCATTCGAACTTAAGTATTCAACTGACAATCTGTGAGTTAGCAAGCAAACACCTTATCTACTGCAGCATTGCGGCCCGCAATTTACAAAAAAAAAAACAAAGTCTGCCTATGTTCCAATTGTTTTTTGCACAGATATTCACCGCACAGCAATTTTTCAGGAGTGGGGGTAATAATCTGTCTGAGAAAGAAAACCTTGCACAGATAGGTGGAACGACTTTGGACAGAGAATCACAGACATACAGGGAGAACTGACATAGTGAAATGTCAAATGCTTTTTTGTGTATAGTTTGACAGACTTCAATTTTTTGTGCACAACAAATTTTGTAGTAGAAAATCACATAGTGGGGAATTTTTTTATTTTCTTGTGAGCTCTCTCTTCCGTGAAAAACTACAAAAAATTCACAAGATGGAACGATTTTAGACAGTTTTTCGCCTTTTCGGCGGTCTTCGCAGTTTGGGACAGCAATTCAAACAAACTTACCATCTCCGAAAAATATTTTAACTAGAAAATCGTACTTTGAACCAATGAAAATCCATACTAGCATCTCGTCCTTCATCAATTTTGAGAGTATGTGTTGTACACTTGTTTATCAACGGGCACCACTACCACCCAAACCAGTTTCTTCAAAGCAACCGCCCGCCATGGTTACAAACAAAATGTAAACAAACCAAGAGTTTTCCCGAAAATGTAGTGATAATTCTTTTTTATTCAATTATATTTTGATTTCAAATTGCAGTAATTCTTTACTTCAAAATCTGCAATATGTTTGTATATCTAAGCAAAAAGGTAAAATTAATAATTTCATCAATAAATTCAGATTTTGAATTGAATAATAAATTGGTTTTCCCAATCAGATTGCAATTCCAAACAATGTCCAATTGAATAGTATTTCATGGAACAAAGAACAAGGCTACATTGCCGTAGCTGGTTCTGATGGCTTGTTAAAGGTTCTTAAATTAGAACATGGTAAGTTTAAATCAATGCTTATAGAGATGTTTGGGTCGCTTATTCGTCTAAAAATGTTCAGCAACAGGTAATGGACAGAGTAAATCGGGTTTGGCAGCCATAAGCAACTTGTCCATGAATCAGACACTTGATGGACATAGGGCTGAAGTCAAGGTAGTTACTTGGAATGACACCCAACAGAAGCTGACCTCATCAGATGTTGATGGGGTAATTATGGTTTGGATGCTTTACAAAGGTTCCTGGTATGAAGAGATGACAAATGATCGCAAGAAGTCCACTGTCAATGGAATGGCATGGACATCAGATGGAACTAGGATTTGTATTGTCTATGAAGATGGGGCTATTATTGTTGGTAACTAAATGAAAATACTAAGTTTAATAAATAAATAAAATAAAACAGAAATATAATTAATTTTTTTTTTGAGGATCTGTCGATGGTAACCGAATATGGGGGAAGGAATTGAAAAATACTCACTTAACAGGTGTCCAATGGAGTCCAGACAACCGACTTTTACTTTTCAGTTTGGCCAATGGAGAGTGTCATCTTTACGATAACCAAGGAAATTTTGCGGTAATTTTAACAGATGTCCTCCGCAGAACTCAATCATATAAAACTGCATACGACCTCTGCTACTGTTTTTTCTGTTTGCAGATGAAGTTAAGCATTCAGTGTGTCCCACTAAGCTCGAATCGCATCTTTAAAATCGCCAATCTCTGTTGGTTCAATGGCAAAGCGACACCCAACCGCCCGGTTTTAGTTATTTGCTATGAAACGGGGAAAGTGCAAATGATGAAGAATGAAAACGATGATAGTAAACAATTGAAATGTCCTTACAAAATCCTTAGACTAACTTGTTTCACTCGTTTAAGCTCCTGTTATTATCGATACAGAAATGAAAAACGTTGACGCTCAATGGAACCACGATGGTTCAGTTTTAGCTATATGTGGAATGAATTTGGATCAAAGTTCAAAAGAAGGAAATCAAGTTTCATTCTTTTCACCACACGGCGAACTTTTTCGTACATTAAAAGTTCCTGGTAATCAAGTCACATCTATGGCTTGGGAAGGACAATCGCTTCGCATTGCAATGGCAGTTGATTCATTCATTTACTTCGCTAACATTCGACCAGATTATGTATGGTGTTACTTTGAAAAGACAACGGTTTTTCTAAATACAACACATGAGTCAGTTATGAATGTGATAACATTTTGGAACACTAGTTCTAATCAGGTTTATTTGGAAGAAACGATTGATGAGGCATTAACAAATTGTTTTTTAGAGGTTTTTAAAAGAAGTGGAACCTGTCTTGTGTATGGCTGCTTGCAACGAACACTGTGTCATTGCAGTGGAGTGTTTGAATACAAATATCCGAGATATAATGCTAACGGGAGTGGAACGTAAAGCGGACGAGAAGTGCTATCAATTGCTGCTGTGTAACTCAATTGGAACTACTGTGGATTGTAAGTCAAACTTACACCTTATTCGGCTCAATATTTGGTTAACTTTAATTTTGTTTAGCTAAATATACAGATGTCAAGCCCAACTACATAGGAATCAACTCTACATACGTTGTAATTGCCTCAAACGAAGAAGTCCTTCTCTGGCACTACTACACCCCAAAGGTATAAGTCTTGGAACTCGCAGTTAAAATCACACAATTTTTTTTTGTTTTCTCTATCCTTACCTTCCTTTCCTAACGCCACATAGCGTGGGGCTCCTGGGTCTGTTTCAATATGCGGTGACGAAGATCTCAGTACTATTTCTGCCAATTTTGACGGTGTAGCGAGCGTTCTCCATCGTCCTTGTGATAAGACGTATCAGTTTAGCCGGAATTCCAAAACTAGACATGGCTCGGTACAGTTCGTCGCTGTTTACACTGTCATAGGCATCGATGAACAGATAGTGGGTCTCGATGTTCTTGGGTTTACTCCAGGAGAGAATTTGGTCGACCCTACATTTGACAGGCCTAAAACCTATTATTCCGTCAGCAAACGGCTTGAGACGTTCACATAAAACGCTGGAAATGATCTTATAAGCGATGTTTAAAAGACTAATTCCTTTATAGTTGGTGCAGATAAGTCTGAGTACTGAGATTCTAACCATCAGGCATACTTTCCTCCGACCATATTTTTCAGCTTGTCTAAAAAGTTCCGCTTATAGCTCATCGGGACCAGCTGGTTTGTTCGTTTTTAGTCCAGCAATGGCTACTTTGATCTAATTTTGGTTGGGCGGGTGTAGCTTTTATCGTTTATCATCTATGATGACTGGCCCAGGTCGATCGGGCGGCGGGGTATTGGACGTTATCGCCAACACCTGGTTGAAATAGTCTCTCCAGATGGTTAACATCGAAACACTACAGTGTTTCCATGAGAAGCTCAACACCTCTGTCGCTGCATTTCTTATAGCTTGTTGACATGCAAGCCATATCTTTGGTGTTTATATATTCAGTCGGGGGATTTCTCGACAGCTCAAGAGATACGCGGTCAGCATAGGCTGTGGCGAATTTCCTCTGTGTGGTTGTTGATCGCCAAACAGCGATGTCAAGACGAGGGAATCGCGTGCTGCTTAACACCACCCGCTGCAAAATCGATAAGCCTGAGTCCGTTTCCGGAAGTGGTTTCGTGTAAGCAATGCTTTCCGATTGTATTACCATAAATGTTCTCCCTTCCAATATTTGTGTTAAAATCCTCCAATAGGATTTTAATGTCATGCTTGGGGCACTGCTCATACGTTTTGGCAAGGATCTTGTAGAAACTTTTGTCGTCAACTGAATTGGTTTCTTTTCTCTATAGAGCTCAACAAATATCCAGGGAGTGAAAAGCAGAAAAGAAAAACGTTTCCATATCGACGAAACACCTACTGGCATCGACACCAAGGATTTGGCTGCAAAACAATCACAGGAAACCCAAGATCCAATATGTGCTGTAACTATCTCCGAAAAACTTCTCTTAGTTTCGAGAATTTCTGGGATAATTAATGAATATAGTGTTCCAAATGTTGCTCTACGAACACGACACAAAACTCCACATTTTGTTTATAAAATGGCAATCAATTGTAATTCTACGTGAGTCAATTTTTCTTCTCTTTTCTTCTTAGCAATTTGTATTTATGCTGTCTTTTCAGTCGAGCTGCACTTATAGATCATGCTGGTGTTATGACCTTGCTAGATCTCGATGACAACAAAGAAGGTCAAGTGAACTTTAGTCGTGTGGAACGTAAAGATGTATGGGCCATCTGTTGGGCTAAGGACAATCCTTTACTGCTGGCCCTAATGGAAAAGACTCGAATGTATGTTTTTCGTGGCAATGATCCCGAAGAGCCTATTGCCTGTTCAGGGTATATTTGTTGTTTTGAAGATTTGGAAATTACAAGTGTCCTACTCGATGACATAATCAGCGGTGGTGAGACTCAGAATCCGGTTAATCATATAGTTCAGCTTCGAGTTAAATCGTTGCGTGATACAGATGATTTGCTTCAGCATGTTGGAATCGAAGATGCTAAGCAATTCATTGAGGACAATCCACATCCGAGATTATGGAGATTATTGGCGGAAGCAGCATTGAAAAAACTCGATATGGATACGGCAGAAAGTGCGTTTGTGCGATGTGCCAACTATCCGGGTATTCAGTTGATAAAACGGTTGAGAAATATACCCTCGGAGACACTGCAACGGGCGGAGGTTACAGCTTTCTATGGGGAATTCGAAGAGGCAGAGAAATTGTATATGGATGCTGATAGAAGGGATTTGTCGATAAATTTACGAACAACACTATGCGATTGGTTTAGGGTGGTGCAGCTCTATCGGATGGGTCCGGGGACATCTGATCAACAAATGGAAACAGCATGGAAGGAAATTGGCAATCATTTTGCAAACCTTCGATCTTGGTAAGCCGTTTATAATGACCTTATGCACTAAACATCTTACAATCCACTTCTAGGGAAAATGCAAAGGAATACTATGAAAAAGCGCATCACATCGAGGGTCTTATGGAATCACTCTACCATTTGGAACAATTTGATGAATTGAAACTTTGTATTGACAAACTTCCAGACAGAAGTCCTTTGCTATCCAAAATCGCTGAAATGATGGCTTCTGTTGGTAAGATATCTATACACATGCATGAAACGGTTGTTTTATATTTTTTTGTTTTATTTATAAAATTAACCAAAGGAATGTGTAATGAAGCTGTTGCAGCATATTTAAAACAAGGTGATCATAAATCGGCTGTAAACACATGTGTAAACCTTCGTCAATGGGGTCAAGCAGTTGATCTGGCTCAGCAATATAAAATGCCTCAGATTGGGGTGCTATTGTCAAAGCATGCTGCCCAACTATTGCAAGAAGGACGTCTGCCAGAGGCTGTTGAATTGCAGAAAAAAGCTGGAAGATACCTTGATGCAGCTCATCTCTTAACCAAACTAGCTGAACGGGAAGTTAATAAGAAAGCAAACATGCTGAGAATCAAGAAGCTCTATGTGCTTGCTGGACTTTTAGCAGAAGATCACCTAAAGACATTGGGTGCACGTTCGAATTTGAAATTCGATCGCACTAATGTTTTGGCCGAATTGTCCACAGAAGATTCCAACTTGATAAGACGTATATGGCACAGTGCTGAAGCATACCATTTTATGCTTTTGGCTCAAAGGCAACTGCGTTTCGGGATAGTACATAGTGCCGTGATATCAGCCCTTAGACTGCGCGACTACGAAGACGTACTCAATATTGAGGATATTTACAGTTTGTTAGCGCTGGCTAGTTGTGCAGATCGTTCTTTTGGTATGTTTTTAGTTTATCCCAATTAAATCAGTTGAACAATGATTTCTCTTGTAGCTACTTGCTCCATTGCTTTCATTAAGTTGGAATCATTGGATTTGGCATCGGAAAAATTCAAACAAGAATACGAGGAACTGGCTGTTAGTATCTTCTCAAAAAATGAACCTATTGACCACAAACTGGACTTGGTTCAGTGTTATTCTTGTCAAACTCCAGTTTCAGATTGGTTTGTATTTATAATTTAATTGGAAATTCCTTTTTTTTATTTTCCTATTTAGTTTGCCATCCTGTTCGAGTTGTGGCGCCCATTTTCCGGCATGCATTTCATCGGGTAAACCAATTACTCAACCGACAAACGTTTGGATGTGCTCAAGATGTCATCATTGTGCATCTCCCATGGAAATTACTAGACACCGTACGTGTCCATTGTGTCATCATCTCAATGTGACTGCTGCGAGTGGGCTGGAAGTTTAAACGTATTTTCTTAAATAAACGTATTTATTTAAATTATTTTATTTATACAAAAAAATTATTTAATTTAAAATATAATTTGAATCACTTTTTGTGATACTTTTTTGTGGATACAAAAATTCTTTGCAACCGAAATGATTCAAATCGTATGCACACTTTTTTTTCAAAACCTTACCATACCTCCATCAAGGCTAAATTGAATTGAGTCCTTAATGTGAACCTATTATAAGAACAAAGAGCTTACGAACATAAGTAATAAATCAATTTACTTAATTGCATTATTCATATCCAACCTAATGTTATTGATTCAATCAAATTACCATCGAGCAGCCAAACTTTAATGTTTCGATGAACAATAAGTAGCTATTCCCCATATGCATTTCGCACCGACTTGTCTTCTCTGCTATAGAAAAAAACCCTATCGTGCTAAAATGAAGACTAACACGCACGTCCTGGCAAATGTTTTACAAGGAATTTACTACAGCCCAACATGTGTTATCCTTCATCAGTTCTTGCGATGGTAAATCAGTTCTGTGCCCGCCGTTGTCGAAGATAATCCAAATCCCTGCTAAAAGTTTTCTACATATTTGCCTGAAAACCATGAATCGAATTCGAATGTGAGTGATTTATAGACTCTAACGTTAACAGTTATGGCTCATCAATCGGGTTCCCTATTGTTAAAACTATTGAAATGATTTTGCTAGCATGCCATGCACATGCGAGTATATCTGCATATGATTAGACAGACAAGCATATACATATGTTTTCTTGTCCTAGAAACCGATGCATTAAAAAAGTTATTTGCAATGCATATTTTTGTGTTTTCTGAGCACATGCAACACGAAAGACGGAATCCTCTTGAATGGCTAATAAAGTTTTCTTTAATCCTTCCATATTGCCTGGTTGCTGTGCTGTGTGCTCTGAAACTTTCTTTTCAAATCGGAAATTAGCACCGGTAGGTCGCTTTTCGGCACAAAAAAGTCCTATTTAGTGAAAGTGTAATTGTTTGTAAATTGTTATTGATAGACAAGGTGAAATATGGCTTCGTGGAATTCTTGGAAGGCGCGGTATGTGCAACTGTATTTTTGAAAAAGTATTGATACGGTATTGCTTGCGTAACATGGGAAAGTGTTTCCGAATAAACTCTATTAAAAAAATAAATACATTTATTGGCGCGACAGCTCCTTAAGGAGCCAAGGCCTAGTGACTTATACTCTCAACCATTCCTGTGTGTGTGTTGTTACTCTGCAAGAATGGAAGGGACCTACAGTTTACCGCCGAGTCCGAACGGCTACATGAGATGCACTTTTTCGAGACAAATTTTACTCTTGGAAGTTTTGTCAGTTCCTCGCAAGAGGCAGTACCCCAGAAAAAAGGTGGCTATGAGCTGGATTTGAACCCAGGTTCTTTCGCTTAGCAATCCAACAAACTAACCACTAAGCCACGGGGCACTACTCTATTGTAATCATAAATTAATATTGAATTGGTCATCCAATCCTTAAAATTATTTATAGAAAACGAAAATGTGTAGTGGAGAGGTTTCCCGGCACGAGTACGATAAATGCGTCGCCAAAAATTGATAGCAGTTTTTTGTAGGGGGGTTAAATACAAACAAAAAGGAGGGGGATGTCTATATGGCTCCGTTTTAGGGGTCGGGGTGATTTTCGAAAAAAAATACTTAAATGGTAAAACAAATATTTAAAAACAACGGCAACTCTTAAAATACATTACAATAACGGTTTTAAAAAACAGAAATCGGTTCTTTAATCGTACATTTAATATACATATATTATTATTATTTTATTCTCAAAGTTTGCAAGTGAATTTACGTGATATTACTTCGAACGTTCTAACGATATTGTGTTTTAATAAGAGTGAAGTGGTATTGTGTTATTTTTTCAAATAGTATTAAAATGAAAATGGATTAGTCCTACGGAAATCCTTAAAATAACGCACCTATTTTCTTACCCCTCATCATCATCATGCGGTGGTAACCCTACTTACATTGCTCTCCGATTCGCAGTAACTGACAAAATCTCCAAGAGTAGCTTTGACTATTTAAAAAAAAGTTTTTACTTGAAGCCATCTTTGACTTACTACTTTAAGTAAAACGAAAAACCTATCTTACGTAAAAACCCCTGTTTAAGCTCTTTTTACTGAAAAGACTGAATGTTGCAACTTTGAGCACTCGTGGTAACACTAGGGTTTGGTTCCCCCAGAAGCGACCATTTTACTTTTTCACATAGGTACGTACAAAGATGGAAATGGAAGTTGTTTATACCTCGTGGTGGATATTCATGATGGCTTGAACGTATGTCAAATAGGCTGTTCAACAAAAATTGTCAGTACAGACTTATAAAAGAGCTTAATTTTTGCAAATGGTGTCAGTTTGTTGTTATACTCCCTGAATACCTACCGAAATTAACAAACTCAACCGCTCACACACAAATTGTCACTGCAAACAACCCACTTCTTGTGTATTGGAAAAAAGCACAACATGGTGGATTTTTCTTTGGATTTTCTTTAAAAGCTTTCACAATTTAGGCTTTTTTAAAACCAATGATCTATAATGTGCATTTCGAAACCCTGTAATTTTTCGCTCTCTTTCGACTTAAAGAGATTCCACTGCCATCAGAGTAAGAGGTGAACGACCTATTTTCTCTGTACTGACAATTTTTGTTAAACAGAGTATAACAGACAAAATGCATTGTCTGCATTTGAAAGAGAACATCTTCATGGCTTTTAGTAAACTTCTCTATAAAGGCTGTCGCTGAATGCCTAATCGCTTATGAAACGTCGTTTTGGCGATATATATTCAAGTATCCAGTATCAGCCAGACGAGACTGCATCTTTTAGTTTCCCATTTTCTTCTAGGCGAGCTGGAATCTTTTCCTAGTCGATGTCAGATTATTACTAACTAAGAAAACACAAAATAAAATAACACAACAACACCAGCGCTGAAATCAAACGAATAATAACTCTTACCAATCGGTGCTTCTCGGCCTTAGAAGGCAATTGAGTACCAAAGCCCTCTCTCGGGCAACGAAATTGTCCCTTAATAAGACCCTCATTATCCCAGTCCTGCTCTATGGTGCAGACGCATGGACGTTATCAAAAGTGAATGACGACGCTTTTATTTTTAGGTTACATCGAGAGAAAAATTCTCCGGGTGATTTTTGGTCATGTATGCATTAACGGAGAATGGAGAAGAAGATACAACAAACAACTCAGTCGATCAGCAACTGTGAAGGAGTGTAGACTTGTTGACGACTTTCACAGTATTATTTCCAAGTGTTTACTTAATTATAAAAGTATTTAAAGTAAATTATTAGTTTATTTGCCAAAAGGCAAATAATTAAATTTGTTTTTGCTATTAATATAGCCAAAATTAATTTGGCATTATATTATTAAAAAAAAAAAAAAAAAAGCTTTTTTAAAAGCTAGCGTCCTCGAACTTTGGACAAGCCAGTCCAAAGTTATATGTACCAAAAAACCAAGATTTACCATATAAGCGATTAGCTCAGGTGGTAGAGTGGCCGATCGCGGCGTAGAGGAACCCAGGTTCGAATCCGGCCTGGGTGACTTCACCAACACTTTTTGGGAAAAAGTGTTGGGAAATAGAGAAAGCCTAGAAGGCGTGAAGAAAATCTCCCAACCAATGGAAGAGGAGAAAGATAAGGTGGTGCCATCGGATGATGGGCAACCAAAATCGGCTGATGCAGCAATGACGTCAGTCAAAAGGAAAAAACGACAGGTGAAGCCAAAACCTAATCTTGTCAAGAGGCAAATAAGAGCAGCTCCGGCCCAAGTTCGAGCCGTAGAGATGGAACCAGAGCGGCCAGCCAAGAAGAGTGCCGCAGCAAAAATACGACAGCAGCTGGAAGTTGCTGGACAAGCGTCGGACATATCTGTGTCGTATGTGTCCGACGAAGGGGAGGGGCACTACACCAGTACCCCAGACGACACCCAAGTTGCCGAAGACCACATGACCGTGGAGCTTATCCCTTCCTCATCGGAATCCGACGATGAGGAGGAAATAATTAGTGAGTTCGAGCAGAAAATCCTGGCAGTCAGAATAAAACAGGAAAACAGAAGGAAGGCGGAAAGGCTCGCCAAAGAGCAAAAGGAGGCAGCCAAGCTCAAGGCCCTCCAGACGGCTGAACAGCAACAGCAGCAACTACAACAGCAGCAAGCACAGCTGCAGAAACAACAACTACAGCAGCAGCAGCAAAAACAACAGCCTGCTAAACAACAACAGCAACAACAACAAAAAGAACAGCAAATAGAGATGGATCAACCATCGACCTCTAAAAAGGCACAACAGCAGCAGCAGAACCAACAGCAGCAGCAGAACCAACAGCAGCAGCAGAACCAACAGAAGCAGCAAAACCAACAGCAGCAGCAGCAAAGCCAACAGCAGCAGAGACAACAGCAGCTGAGACAACAGCAGCAGACTCAACAGAAGCAGGACCAACAGCAGCAGCCACCGCAGCAAAAACAAAAAACAGGTAAGGTGCCGCCAATTAATACTTTTAAGATGGACATTAAAGAAATTATAGATATATGTAGAGACGCCATAGGCGATAACTTTTTGATAAAGAGATTAGGTAATAATAGGCATGCTATCCACTGCTTTTCAGTGGATCAGCATAAAACTGTTAAAAATATCCTCCAAAAAACGGCCACTGAACACTACAGTTTCACGCCGAAAGAGGAAAAAATCCAAACGGTCCTCTTAAAGGGCCTTGATAGCTCCACGGACACGGTGGCGCTTTTAAACGAACTCCGTCGGGTAGCGACGAACGATCTCGAGTTCGTGGGGGTCAAGCCTTTCACGACTGTCAGAGCCAAGCGGGAGCAACGGAAATTACCGTTCTTCCTGGTTCAGCTGTCGCCCAAAAGCAAACTGGATAGTCTACGGAAAATTACCAACGTAGACTACCAGGTTGTAACCTGGGACAAACTAAAGAGACGCGGCGACATGCTTCAATGCATGCGCTGCCAAAGGTTCGGGCATGCCGCGGCGAACTGCGGTATGCAGTCTCGCTGCGTGAAATGCAGTGAGAACCACAATATAGGTGAGTGTAAACTCGGACAGGAAAGGGTCGAAGATAAGACTCTACTTAAATGTGTGCTTTGCGGGGGCGAGGGGCACCCTGCTAGTTATCGGGGCTGTCCTAAGTTTCAGCAGATAAAGCAAACAAAAGCTCCGAAGGTGGTGGAGAGGCGACCTGTTTTTGCTCCTGCACCGACAGCCGTTGTGCCCCAAATCTCTTACGCCCAAATGGCGGCAGGGATGGCAACAACAACGGTACAGCCACAACCAAAGGTTGCCAAACAGGCCCCCGTGCCTACGGCACCTGCGGGACAGGCCGATATAATGACTGTGTTGCTGGCCATGCAGGCCCAGTTAACCAGCCTACAACAACAGCTCGGAAAGCAGGAGGAAAGACTAGACCGTGTCTACGCTTACCTTCCCAGCTTAAGGCAATTTAAACCATAATGGGCGCGCTGTACGAGAACCCCTTTAAAATCCTGGCTGTGAATGTAAATTCACTAATCAGGACCGAACGTAGAGCAAATTTGTTTCAATTGTTGCATGATCACAGTCCAGATGTCTTTTTGGCTAGCGAAACCAAGCTAAACCAGAAACACAAACTGACTCATAATAATTACAATATCGTAAGAAGGGACCGGCCCAATTCCACTCGTGGGGGCGGGGTCGCTATCTTTTTACGAAAAGGTATTGATCATAAGGTCATATATAATAGTGAAGTGCGAAGATTCGAGTTGCTAGAAGCTTGCATCATATGCATTCCTCTCCAACATGGGAAGCGAATGTATGTGATCGCAGTGTACGCACACGAAGCACCTCAACCTGCAAACTTTATTGCAGAGCTCGAAAAACTTTTCGAGTGTCTTAGTCTGTACTCGGATGAAAACTACTACATTATCGCCGGAGATTTGAATGCCAAACATGAAGATTGGGGAAATCAAATCCAAAATCCAAGGGGATACCATCTTTTTAATTGGATGGGTCGACACCATGTTGAGTATAAAATCGACCTTCTTGCTACAGATAGACCATCGTTCCCAAGGAGCGGTGCTTTTCTAGATCTACTACTGTTAGACTCAAGACTGACAGTAACTGACTCTGTGGGCCAACAGACAAGAAACTGTTTACAGACGGTAGAATACGACAGTGACCACTGCGGACTTTCCGCCGTCATACAGCTACCAAATGAACTTGCAGTGTTGGATGAATTTGTGCCTGCGCGCTCTTACAATTTTAGTAAGGCACGCTGGCCACGTTTCTCCAACATCCTGACAAGAGAACTCCTCTCTAACGACATTGTGCCTCCAAACGACAGGAATCTATCGAACGTAGAGATCGATGGATACCTGCTTCAGATGGATGGTGTCATAAAACAAACGATGGACAGAACGATCCCACGATACAAAGAACATAACGCAACTGAAATGTACAAGAACGCGACAATAGACGCACTACATAGACAAAAAAGTGGCCTCTTGACAAGATTAAAACTCTTGTACAGGCGGTTTACTGACAGAAACGATCTGGAGATTAGGACACTGAAGTCTTCAATCAAAAATATCAACTCGCTCATTAAACAAAACTATCGATTGTCTATTAACTCTTACTGGGATAACAGAATTCGAGCCGTTAATTCTAGCGACCCGAGTATGTTTCCCGAGATTAATAAAATCTTTAGAAAGAACACTCAAAATGATCTTCCGTGTCTTAAGCTCCAAAGAACGACAGAAAACGAAAACATACTCCTGACCGCAGGAGTAGATCTGGGGGACGCCGTCTTGGACGACGACTTCTTTGTGATCGAAGATCCATTGGAGAAGGTTGAGACAGTGGGTTCTGCTTTTCAGCAAGTGTATAAGGTGAATGAGTCCATTCATCCAAATCACGACCTGGAGAACAGAGCTCTGCTGAATCACTTCTACCTGCGAAATAGCATCACGCAATGGCGATCTGAGAATCTTGGTTTTACCGGATTCAATGAAGACAATCTGGCAAACGCCACCGTCGCCGAGCGAAATGGGCCAAGTTCCCTGCTCATCTCGAAGGTCGAACTACAAATGATCTTCGCATCATTAAAGAAAAAAAAGTCAGCGGGAGTCGATGGTATACCCAATGTTGTACTACGACATCTCCCTGAGGATGCAATAAACATATACACAACACTGTTCAACAACGCGCTGAATAATGCATATTATCCAGCGAGTTGGAAGACAGCAGTTGTACATCCTCTCCCCAAAAAGGGAAAGGACAATTCCAATCCGGCAAATCTCCGGTCGATAAGTCTTCTTCCGAGTATCAGTAAGGTATTCGAAAAGGTTATCAATAGAGCTCTGTCCAAGTGGGCCGAGGACAAAAATATAATTCCAGACACCCAGTTCGGCTTTAAGGCGGGACATGACACAATTCATGCCGCGTCTAAGTTAGTATCTGCTGTCCAATGGAACAATGCTAAAAAGCAATGCACGGGTGCCTGTCTGGTTGATTTGGAGAAGGCTTTTGACACCGTATGGTTAGAAGGTCTATATCTGAAGCTTACCAGATGGGGCATAAGTAAACCACTGTTATATATGCTTTACGACATGCTTAATGGTAGAAAGTTTGTGGTCAAGAGTGGCAATATAACATCTACCACAACGTTTGATATTAAAAACGGTCTGCAACAGGGAGCGGTGAACTCGCCGATTCTCTTTAGTATTTACACCAGCGATCTCATTGGGAGTCTACCTCATGCAATTGCGTATGCCGATGATTTAGTTGCGTACAGAACAGGTCCAAAAGTTGAAGTCATCAGAATTCTCTTGCAACGTGATTTCGATAAAATTCAAAAGTACTGTAATGATTGGAAGCTGAAAATTAACTTCCAGAAATGTGAAACTATCCTGTTTAGAACCCCTTTGTCTGGGGCCTCTAGGGATACGAGAAAGAACTGGCGCAAGCTAGTGATCGCTGGGCCACATGGACATCCACTGGCGAGTAAAGATGTAGTAAAGTACCTTGGCATCTGGTTGGATCAGTATCTATATTTCAATCGACATGTAGAGGCTGCTCTGGCTAGGGCTAGGGGAGCTTTTGCCCTGACAAGACGGTTGTTTTATAGCAGCCGCCTTGATAGCAGGGTGAAAGTGATTTGCTACATGGCCCTTATCAGGCCGATGATTGCCTACGGATGCCCTGTGTGGTTCAACGTTGCACCATCTCTAATGGAAAAGATTCGGGTGTTCGAGAGACAGTGCCTTCGCACTTGTCTCGGTCTTTATAGAACACCAGAGTCGGAGTACAAACACTATTATTCCAACGAGGTCCTATACAACGGGGCCAATATAAACAGGATAGATAACTTTTTAATTAAGCTCATTCGCGGACACATTGCAAGGGCGATGACCTCAACCAATGGACAAATCTTCGGGGCTTACTACCCCCAAGATGAATATTTTGAAAGCACACGTTCGAGTGGTTTTATCCCGCCGGAGGCTTTCCTATACCTTGATAGTCGAGGGCTGATTCAGGATAGATCGGCGATTCCGTTGATCTACCACGTCGGCCGCAGAACAGTCGATAGGCGGCTCCTCTACGACCGAGACATAGTCGCTGGGAGCGAAGCAGAGCGCCTCCGTTTCAGTAGGGCCGTGCCCGACCGGGATCGGAAGGAAGCCCTAGATCAGGTCCACCAATTTTGGTGGCTTAGCTAAAACCCGACCATTTTCAGTCGACATAGACGAAATATCGCCTATGGCCGACTACATATATCTATTGTAGCTTTAAGTTAGGTAGGGCAGTTGCGGCGGCACCAAAAAAAAAAAAAAAATTCCAAAAATACAAAAAAATATAAAAAACACGAAAATAAAAAAAAGCTTGCTGTGGCTGTTCTAATTTTAAGTAATTTTAAGTATTTTAGGTTTATTTTAAGTAATTTTAAGTTTATCTTTAGTTTATTTTAAGTTCGTTTTTAAGTAGTTTAAGATGGATTAAGTTAAGTAGATAAAGATAAACCAGTTTTTTTAATTTTCTGGGGAAAAATAAAACCCGATATAGATAAGATAAATTTAAGTTATTTTTATGCCGAAAGGCAATTAAAATTAAGTTAGAGATTAATTTAGAGCGCCCGCATAGGGCCAGTAAGTTAATTAAGATGATATTTGTTTAGCTAGTTTTAAGATTTTTGTCTAGCATTTAAGTAGATATAAGAAAAAAGTTAAAATAAAAAAAAAAAAAAAAAAAAAAAAAAAAAAAAAAAAAAAAAAAAAAAAAAAAAAAAAAAAAAAAAAAAAACAACAAACAACTATACCGGCTGTACAGCGACACAGAGTTAGCCAAAAGAGTACAAATTCAGATGGCTGGGTCATATAAAGCGGATGGACATCAATGCCCCGGCCGGAAAATCTTCAATTCCACCCCAGAGGAACGGCGCAGTAGAGGAAGACCGAGACTCCATTGGCGCACACAGTAGACAAGAGGACCTCAAACCACTCCACGTGCGAAACTGGTTGCAGTTATCTAGGGACCGAGCTGGCTGGATAAGCTTGTTGGCTGAGGCCCAGGTCCACCCCGGACTGTTTGCGTTTCACTCAGAATTGATATGAGCATTGATCACAGAAAGAAAATTGTGTTTTCCATTTAACAATTTTGAACAAAATGGGTCCAAAGCTATTTATTTTTAGGTTTTTTTTTTATCGCTTAAAGATCTATATTTTATCAAAACCCGTCTTACAATTTTCGAAATACTTTTTTTCATAAATTTGTTATTTAAGACGTGTGGTGGCGTACTTCATTTTTACTAAAAACCGTTAAGTATTGTGGTTTTGATAGTTTTTATAAGTTCAAACTGTGTTACTTTCAACGTAAATGTTAATTGTTTTTATCAAAGATCTTGCCTTCCAATGTAATTAGGCACATAAGAGCAAGTACGTGCGACCCAGTAGTGCCCATTATTTGGAATTGAGTAACTTTATAAAGTTAGCATGCGAAATTTAATCAAAATCGGACCGTTTTAAGTAAATTGTGTCTTTGCTAAAGAAAGGAGCGTTTTTCCCATTTCCCCTTTGATAAATCGTGTTCTTGCTTTAGATACGACTGTTGTTTCATTTTCTCTTCCCAACAAAATATTGGGATTTATTGAAATATCTTCCGTTATATTAATTTCTTGAATCATCCATATTTCAGCATAACTGCTTCTGTTCGCACAACGAACCGCATGAATGCCATTCTCAACGAAACAGTTGCAAACCGAAGGAAATCACTTTATAAAGCCAAAGACGATGAATCCACTGATCAGGATGTTGGTGAAGATGCCCATCCGAAAAGAGATATTCTTTTCTTGCAAAATAATTTTTCCATGGAAAAAGTCTACAAACTTATCGAAGCCATCATCGAAGAACGTTTGCTATGGGATCGACTAAGTCGTACATATGACTCTTGGCGAGCTGTAAATTTGGCTGAAAATTTAGCTTCTGAAATAAGGGATCGAATCAAGGAATTTCGCTACAGAAGGTTAACAAATAATTTTTGAAAAAAAAACTCAATTGGATAACAAATATTTTCAAATTTCAGACATCGTATTGTGTGTATTTTGTCGTTGATAGAGAAACAAAATCAGGGAATCAGCATCAAGATGAATTTTTTGATGGATTCGACATGTGATAATTTTACAAAATTCATTTATGAGCGTGCAACGTATACAATTGTTGTGACGGTATTTTTAGTTCATAAGGATTAAAATAAAAGAAAACAAAATATTTAATAATAATAAATAATAATTAATCTGCGAAGATTTTAGTTTTCAGCCAAATTTGAAAATTATTTTAAGCCGAAAGACTTAAATAAAATACAATAAAAAATTAAATTAATTCTATATAATTAAAAATGAAATTTAAGGATATAGGAACATAAGCATTCTGAATTAATTCATTATAATCAAATAGTTTTAAAATAATTTTATTTAAAATTTAAAGCCTTTTTTCTCGGAAATGGCTCCAAGAATTTTTATGAAAAAAATCAGTGCACTTTTGTAGGTGTAGGTTATATTTTGGTGAACAAAAATTCATGATGGTGGGCTAAAAACGCTACCTCCCATAGAACCGTTTTTTTTTCTTCGACTTTATCGAAAACAGGTCATCTGATTTCGATCAAAATTGATATTCAGTAAGAAGTTCTTAGCCTAAGTAATTATATTTTGAAATATTTTCGGTGAAAACAATTTTACGTACTTTTTTCAAACAATCAAAAGTCAGAAAAATCGAATAAAAACTTTGAAGATCCTTTAATATTTTTCAATTTTTATTCGAAGCTGTGACCGCACATAAGAGCAAGTACGTGCGATCCAGTCGTGCAATTTATTTTTTTTATTAGCAGCACAAACCCTATATGCAACAATTCAAAAATGTGTTAACAAACACAAGAATTCAATTGAACAATACAATATGTGATAACCGTTATCACACTCCGCTCTAACTATCTGCTCACCTTTAATGCTAATGGACATCACTTAATAAAATATGGTTTTAAGCGCAATTCTGTATCAAAAGTAATTAAATATTATAAAGTTTAATGTAATTGTTATTGTTATTGTTAATATAACAGTTCGTTAAAACTGCTTTTTAGCTGAAATATTAGATAAAATCGAAGAAGACGATTTGGTTTACCAAGTTGGTACCTAATTTTCATATATTAATTAATTTTTTTTATCAGTTATTCTGTTTTATATACATGTGTAGGTACTTCAAACTCAACTCGTGTTTCCGAAAACAATGTGCCAACTGCAGCATTTTTAAGTAGATTTGAAAAGAAAATAATATAATAAAATAAAATTAACTAAACGTTTTAACATTTAGGTAGAGAGTTATACCTAAAATGTATGAGTACTTTATTAAAAGTTTGCCGTCAGCCTTTAAGTCTCAAAAAAAAAACCTAGTTCAATATGGTGTTAACTGCATTTAAACTGTGTGCATTCAACCAAAATGTGGTAAGTACAATAAGCTTTTCCAAAATGTTTCTGAAATTACTTTAATTATCATTCGAAACGATAGATACTTAATCAAAACCAAAATATAATAAATAAAGTCTATAATGAATTACAAAATATACAAAAAAAAATATTTTGTTCGAAGATTATAAATATAAATAAATTTACTGGCGCGACAGCTTCTTAAGGAGCCAAGGCCTAGTGACTTATACTCTCAACCATTCCTGTTTGTGTGTTGTTAATCTGCAAGAATGGAAGGGACCTACAGTTTACCGCCGAGTCCGAACGGCTACATGAGATGCACTTTTTTGAGACAAATTTTACCCTTGGAGGATTTGTCAATTCCTCGCAAGAGGCAGTACCCCAGAAAAAAAGGTGGCTATGAGCGGGATTTGAACCCAGGCTCCGTCACACTAACCACTAAGCCACGGGGCACTTGTTCGAAGATATTGATCCCAAATCTTAAAAATCATCTGTAAAATTATATTTAAAGCACTTAACACATTTGTGGTATGAAACCATACCAGCGTTTCCGAAAGCAAAAAAGAAGTTATTAGATCGACCTTGAAAATCCAACAGATATGCTTAAATTTTGAAAAGTCACTAAAAAAATGTCAGTATATGAAAAAAAAATTCAATTTAAGCAAATTTCTTTCCTATAATACTGTGATATTTTAGCCTGGGGTTCGACAAATAAAACTCAATCAAAATTCCAAAACAATACAACAAATCTCTCTATTTTATGACACTCAACGTCTTAACTTATTCCATTTATTCACAATTCAAAAATTCAAATACGTTTTTATAATTCAACACTTTTTATTTAATCTCAATTCAATCACTTTTTACTAACGCTTCTAGTTGTTAACAATTCTACTTTTGAAAATAAACTAAACTCTCAATTTTACATTCCTATATATATATATATACAATATTTTATTTGCTCTTAGTAAAATTACATATCAGAGATAATTTACAATTAATTTTTTCCTTAGACTAACAAAGTCTTAAAAAAAAAATCTGCGAGCACTGAAGGGGCTCTGCTTGATTATGTGTAGGTATTATATACATTTTTAATAAAAAAGTGTCTTAAGTCTAACAATAAATGCTTCTTAATATTAACTTATGGTAATATCGTGTCAGCGTGAGCAGTGCTGACAGTCGTTGTTAAACTCTCAATGCCATCTACTCTTGCATTTATACAAATTTACAAGCTTCTGGAAGCTTCCATCTGGTTCTGGCACAATCAAAGCTTTCGGTACTAATTCGAGTCTCGAATTAGTACTTCAAGTTCGATTTAGTACTCAGTCAAAACATATTGCAAATATGTAGCATACTTTAGGGGCATGGTTGTTATACACAATAAACGTTGATAGTTGTAAACAATGAATCACACAGATGTCGTTAACTTACAAATAAAATGTATCCTCCGAATATCTAATCATTTTGTTGCCACATCATCACAATACAAACAAAAAATTATAAACGTTAAGCTAACATAAAAATTTAAAAAGAAAAACAAAATGCAGTCTTATAGTAAACAAGCTATTACCCGCGACTTCGTCCGCCTGAAATTTATCAAAAGCGCCACCTACGGGTAATTCAAATAGTAGCTTAAGTTATTCCTTTCATAATGAACACCCTGCCTGTGAAATTCCCTTCAAAATCAGTCCATAAATAACCTGGTGAGTAATTGACATAACCTTAGTTACTCCTTAGGATGTCAGCTACCTGCCAGTGAAAGTCCCGTCAAAATCGGTGCAGCCATTCCCGAGATAACCCGGAACAAACAGACAGAAAGACAAACAGACAGACAAAAAATTTTTAAATGATGTTTTCTTTATAAGTACTGTATATCCTTTCGTATACATCAAGAAAAAGCTGTTATTTTGATTTTAAAAAACAGACACTTCATTTTTATTTATGTGTATAGACGTGCGAAATAGATTACCAGCAATACCATCGTCAACAGCAAACAGCACGCTGGTTGGACAGAAACCAGCATCGTCTTCTTAGAACAATAACAGTCACAAGGTTTTTTTTGGTGTTGGTGTCCGTGAATAATATTTGCGCTAAGTTGGTAGCAATGGAATGGTCAAACGACGATTTTGACATTCCTTGTTGGTTCTAAAAAAATGGCGGCCGCTGTTGCTGGTTCAAGCTGTTCCGTCCATTAGTCTTATTTTTTAATGATACGTCGCCGAATGTAAGATTAAGGCCCAATGCACCCGGAACAACTGGACACAAACTAAACCCGTTGGCAACTCGCGTTACAAACCAGTTACCGACTCAGAAGTGACTTGACTCCACACACGACAAAACTCATCAGTCATCACCAATCGAAATCTCTAGTTCGTTCAGTGTCGTCATGGATTCCAGGCGTGAAACCATCATGTTGTACTATTATCTCAGGAAGAGGCTATTAATCCAACCTCATAATAACTTCTCTGCAATAGCAGTGGAAATATATGACACAGTAGACTGGGACTATTAACATCCACATTCAAGTCAAAATAAAAAAACATACCCGGCAGTTTTACGATATTCTCGATTTAATTTTTATTTGAATAGCCGGGAAGGCAATAATTATATAAAATAGATATTTTCCTTCCACCTCTCACACCAGCAACAGTTTGTTTTGTTGTTCGCTCATTTTCGACAAACTAGAAACTTAAATCACTTGGCAACCCGACATGAAAACCAACAGACGACTGACAAACAGACTTTTTTTGTGAAGCGCCAACGAGTTTTCAACCAGTAGCGTCTTGAGCATCGTCCCATTTGATAACACAGGTAATGTTTCAAAGCAAACTAGTTGCATCGCTAAACAATTTTTATTGAGTTGCTCCGTGTGCATTGGGCCTAAGAGATTATGTAAACTCCTTAAAAAAGCCCGAAATGTCTTACAATATTCGGAAACAGTTGTAAGAGTACACAGACTAGAACAACTGGTAAATCTCAAAAGCAGAAGCACCAGATTTCAATTTAAAATCGAGAGATTTTCCTAATTTGTTTTAAGAACAAAATGTATACTATTTGCCCGAAAAATAAATCAAAAAACATTTCCCTCTTGTAGTTTTTAATTGTACGTATATTTAATTCATGTTATACATATTTTATTTGTTAACATTTTGTAAATATCTAATCGTAAAACTATTCGTACAAGTATAGGACATAATAATTTATTGTATTCTTCAAGTGTATATCCTTCGGATTTTTGTTTTGTTTGTATAAGAAAAATGTATCAAAAATCTAATTAATGAGTGAGGAAATTTTGGTGCACGTATGTATACATATATAAACAAAAAAATCGAGCCGTTGAACAATGATTTTCGTTATTTTCTCTTTTTTTTAATAATCGGAATGCTTATAGCATTTTGTACAAAAAAATGTGTGCTGGATCAGTTTAATAAGCTGCCCTGCGCTTATAGTTGCGAATGTTGTTGGCTAAACAGCATCCGAAAATGAAACCAACCAGCTAGAAATAAAAAGAAATATTTTTAAAATGAATTATCAAATAATAAAAATAAACGATTTTATTAAAAAAATATTTAAAAAGATATTTAATTTTTTAACAAAAAATTTTTTATTTACCTCAATTCCGACAACGACTAGCCCAGCAAACTTAATAATGTCACTATTTGCAGACCAGAAGTCCTTGAATTTACCCCTGCAACCCAAGATGTAGATATTCGATGGAGTTGAGCAGTCATTGTTTTTGCAACAACTTGATGGAGGCAATGACAAAGAGGTCAAGTAATCAGTTGGTGCATTCTTACCGCAGCACTCGAACTAGAAAAAGTTAAAAAAATTTAAATAATAACATTTTACTAAGAACGCATGAGATTACTCACTCCAACTTGAATGGCATCCATAACGTCAGCTTGACGACTTCGCTCATCCCATGCCTTATCAACCACCTTGGCCATTGAATCAATGAAAGCTTGTTTGTTTACCCAGAAATAGACAACGCCAACAAGTTGCACGATAAGCAAGACTAAGAGCGCCACAGAGTACTAAAAATGGGTGGAAAAAATAATAAATTCATGTGTACTACAAAAAAACATTGCGTCCCAGTACTTACTGACATTGACATGCAATATGATTCCCTTATTGCTCCGCAGCATCCCAAGAATGAAACCAATAGCACAACTGATCCTGTAACAATCAGAGCTACAGGAATCTGCTGAGTCTTGACCGTTTCTTCAAGATTGTGATAGTCACCGACATTATTCAGCAGTAATACACCAAAAACTATTAACAGAAGTCCACATATCTGAAATAAAAACAAAATTATGGATAAAAAAATTGTACAAACCAAAATTGAAAATAAAATAATTAATTATAATAGGATGTGTTTTAAGCTTATACAAGTAACTTCCTTTGGATTTATTCTGAACCATCGGATGGAGCATACAATAAGTTTGAAAAATAACCCAACACTTACAAAGTTTGAAGGAAAAAGGCTTCGGCCATATAAATACAAAAAGATAGATAGAAACTAACTTAAGCTCAGATGTGCCGAAGATCACACACTCTCATATTTTTCCCAAATCGTTCAAGTACGTTTTTTTTGTTAGGGACATATTTAACTTTCAAAACCACACCAGCAAACCATATTGACCTTTGAATCCATATAGAAGCAATTATTTAATTTATACAAACGTGATCGGGCGGAGACTAATAAGACCTGGAATCACAAGTAATTTATTCAATTAACTCATGCTCCACGCACCACATTTAAAATTAAATGCACGACTCAGTCGCATGAACTTGCACTCGGAAAAATTTACTTCAATGTTTGAATGTATTGTTTTCAATATATTTTTTTAATGATACGAATTGTTCCAAAAAAATTCAAATCAATATAAATTTGGGGGAAAAATGACCATAACTCATTTCAAAGAAGTATTTTTTATGACATTTGATGAAACGTAAACAAAAAAAAAATTAATTCGAATTATTTTTGAAAGTCATAATAGGAATTTTAATTGTTGTTGCACTTATTAATTTAGATACTAGTTCTAAGTTTAGAACAAAAAATTAAGCTTTTATTTAGTTTCAAAATAATAATAAATTAATCGATTTAAAATTTTTTGTTTTTTTTTAGATTGTTAAAAAAAAATCAATGTTACCAAATACATTGATTTTTTTTTAACATCCGCGCTAGCATTTTCTTTTGCAAACGAGAAATGCCAAAGCTCAACCCGAACATTTTTTTAAATTTTCATTCAATTCGTTTTTGTGCCAAAAAAAGAAGAACCAAAGAAGCGATGTAAACAAGGTATTATAATAAATGGGCTGATATCTGACTTATGTCAAAAAACTGCACAGCGCCATTGTGGGCAGTTGCAAGCTGGGACGTCCTCGTTTTACAGCTAATACGCATGCAGCTTCGTATTCCAGCTCCATTTTTGCATTGTGTTCGCCCAGTTAAGCCAAGCGTAAGATATTGTTCTCGCTTTCATACACTCCTCATCAAACCATGGTTCCTTGAAAATCATTCGTCTGTTTAATAGTCTACCGATAGGGTATGATTGCTTTATAGCTTGTTCAACTTGATTTAACTGTGTTATCTCATTTCTCTCCAGAAGGACGTCCAAATTTCTTCTATATATGTCAGCTTTAGAGTTTTTTTCCATATCATTTTCTCTAATAGCACCATTTCTACATTTCCGGAATTTATAGGCTCTGTTTCATTTAGGGTTACTGCAATTGGCATATGGTCCAAATACGGAACTTGTAGTACTTCAAAATCTGTTTCTATTTCATTTTCGTTTCACTTCGCCTACTCTTGCATTTAAGTCCCCTATTAGTATAAAATGTTACTTAGATTCCCACAAAAAAACGCTTCTTTTTGGTTATTAAAATCGTTACCCCAACGATTGCAATTGAGATATATTGGAAGGATATGAAGCAAAGAAAATGGCACTGGATTGGCCACACACTGAGGAAGCCTGATGACAACATAGCAAAGCAGTGCTTTGAATGGAGTCCTCAAGGTGTGAGACGGATTGGAAGACCAAAGGGAACATGGAGGTCAACTGTCATGAAGGAAGCTCGGTCCCAGAATTTACAGTCGTTTTCACAACTGAGGTATCGTGCTAGGAATAGAGAGAGATGGAAGGATCTGGTTGCCGCCCTATGCTCCAGTAGGAGTTAAAGTGTTGCTGTCAACAGCTTCCGGAAAAAAAAGAAGAGGAAGAAGAATGAAGTTTTTATGTCTTAATATTTTGATTTTGTTTTTCTTAAAAGCTCAATAAAAAGGAACAATCTAAAACTGGGATGCAATGATTACAAATTCTTAGTATTCGTTCACTTATTATTAAAATATTTATCAATTCACTTCACTCAATTCTTTGATTTAAAAAATCCAAGTTAATATTTTTTACGATTCCATTACTGACCCTCATAATACCAACATCCCAAGTAAATTGGTTGAGATGAATGTTAATATACCTCCACACTCTACACATAATCCGCATGAGCTGCCGCAGTTATCATTGATTAAAAAAGATACTAAGTAATACATAGAAACATATTATATGGATTAACTTGTGTAAGCAAACATAAACATTTAAAACCGGAGTCGACAACATTAATTTATCAAACAAGCTGTATCTATAACATAAAAACGGTTTTGTTACATAATAACTTATACAGACTTTTGGTAGTTTTCAACTTAACTAATAAAATGGCCGATAGTAACGCACTTTTAACAGAAAAAAACACAATTTATGGATACATGGATGAAGTCAAGGTCTATGTTTCAAAAAATGCAGAAGTTGTCTAAATCTAAAAATGGGGTTTTGGGTCTAAATTTAAATTATTAAATTGAATTTTTGTGTTCAAATAAATCGTAAAAGACCATAAAAATTGTAGGCTCAAACTTAACTTAGTATGTATGTGTGTACATCCGTAATTTTTTTAAGAATTTCCACATATGTACTTCCATTTCTAGGAAAACAAAACCGAAAGCTTAATGATTCAACACGAAGCCTGTACATTACAGATGGATGAATCAAATTATTAGAAACACAACGTGACACATTTTTGGAGGACAGTAACTGATAGAATCCAATCAATGGTTCATGCCTTGAATTGCAATACTGATCTACAAGTTCATTACGTGATTGTTGTATGATTGTATGAATTAAATTAGTAAAAAAAATTGTTGCTTCAGGAAAAAGGTTTTTCCTATTATTCAGCCAGTTATTTAGAAAAAAAAAACATTTTTTTGTACAATAATTCATATGGTACACGATATAAATATGGAGATTATAACAATTTGCACGTGATCATCATAGCGTGTTAGAGGCCTTTATAAATAAATTAAATTCCCACATCGAATATCCCTTAGATTTATTGTCTAGAAAGAGCTGCAACTCAAAGAAATAATTAAAGTTTGTCATAAATTATAAATGAGCCTTGTCCTAATAGTAAAAAGTAAAAACTAAATTCTTGAACGAATTTTAAATTGCCCCTGAATAAATTTTGCTGTAATTTTCAACTTTACGGAAAAAACTCTAGAAATAGCAATATTGACGAATTTTTTCTTATTGGTCAATGTATTTTTGGTCTCCCGACACAATATCATTTAATTGAGTTTCAGACAATCCTATTCATAAATCACAAGGGATGATTATGACCACACTTTCATCTTTAATCAATAAATTTCCAACACACGGAGTATTGCCTGAGTATGACGAATTTGGATCTTGGTCTGCATCATTATAAGATGAAGTTGGCTCAAGAAAAGAACTAAAGCTAATCGTGTACGTTATTCGGCTTTAATAATATTGGAATCGGAAGAATGATAAACAATTTCATCGTAAAATCATCTACAGTAATGAAGCATATTTTTGGCTACTCACAAAGTAAATAATGATGTGCCTTAGGGCTTCGTTTTATCTCCAACACTGTTTCTGATCTTCACCAAGTCTTTTCTGTGAAACTTTAATGCAAAATGAAATGTTTTGCTAACTACAGCACCAGTGTTTTGAATTTTCATTAAGTGTTTCCTATCTTTAAATTTTAAATAAAACAAAGTGTGCGTGAGACATCATCGACATTTGTCATTAGTGTGAAAGGTCTATGCCCGCCAGGCTTCTTTGGGTGGCATCCGAAATTACAAACAGTGAATTTTCCGGGATGCATTTTGGTAGATCATCAAGTAGATTAGTATCGTCAAAAATTAGAAAATTGTGTTTGTTGAAGTACGTATGATTTTTCGATTAAAATTAGGGTCAGTTTCCAATTGCTCCTGAGCCAAATTCAGCGAACACACATGTCTGTGGTCGTTTACTTTCAGCTCCTGAGTCAGTTGATTTTTTTTATTTGCACTGAAGTCACGACGCCGAATTTGTCAAGTTATTATCTGCGAAGGGTTCACTTCTTGTGAGTGACATCCATTTCTTGCGAAATCGACTAACTTGGATTCTCCTGCATCATCTCACGGACAGCGGCGATGTTTTTGACAGATCTTGCGATGCGTCAACGTACGGGTGTTGGTTGATCGTTTAGTGAAGCAGAGTATTCAAATTTATCCACCAAACTGTGAATAGTCCTATCGGACTTGACTTGAGTCTTTTGCTCCGAAGTCCGAAAGAATATATGGATTTTTTTTTTTTTATAATTAACGCTCGGACAAGGGACTATTTGATTCCCTTTTAATGTAACACATTGCGTGGGCATTAGGAAGATAGGGAGGGGAGAGATAGGAGGTGTTATTAACATTGGTTTTGAATGCTTGCAAATCGAAATGGCAAGGGAAAATCTCACCGGGTAAACCATTCCAAAGTCGTGTTGTACGGCTAAAAAAAGAATCTCTATATTTCAAGGTACGTCCGAGGAATGCAGCTGGCTATTTAGAGTGAACATTTTTTATAAAAGAAACGATAAAATAAGGAAAGACAGCGCCAGTTTTATTACCTATCAATCTTAACGCTCGATTTTGTATTATATTAAGCAAGTGAAGCCATGTTTGCGAAGCACCTGCTCAGAGGTGGGAGTTATACTCGAGCTTAGGGCGTATAAACGCTTTATAAATTGTAGCCAAATCAGAAGGGGGAAAATACTTCTTACACCGATAAAGAAAACCTTAGCACTTAGCAGCTTTCTTAGCGATTTCATTTTACGGAATAGCATCGATTTATCGCATAGAAAATATCGTGAGTAGAATCATTTACGTTAAAATTACACAAGAATTTGTGCTTCCATTTGCCAATGAAGAAACGTCATTGATTTGTACTTTCCAACAATACAATGAACTCAAACACACCAGCAAGATTCCAAAAGAGTGGATTGAGAATAACAGCTTTAATGTGTTAAAATGGTCTCGTTAAAAAAAATTGCCGACCGAGCCAAACCAACAAATAACTTGTTCCTTTGGGTAGTTTTGGGATGCTTGGGAATCAATATACGTAGAAAGATACCAAAAACTGATTGATTCTATGCAACGCTTCTGCACCGCTGATATAAATATAGTGCACGACTGGGTCGTTTTTGGGAAAAAAAATTAAGTAAGCTATTTTTTTCAAAATCGTTTTTCCAGTTTTTTTTTTTTAACTTTTCGAAGACATCTAGCAGCTTATAGTTATTATCAGAAAACTTTTTTTTTTAGATTTTTAACAAACTGTTTTTGAAAAAAAAACTAAAATTAATTCAAAAAATTCTTTTATTTTCTTAATTAGTTTATGAGTTTTCTTAGAAAAACTAAGTATGCAATAAAACTTGAAAACTAAATGTCTATTGAGGAAAAAAAATATTGAAAATCGTTCGACCAGTACGATAGCATTTATATAGACGAGCTATACAGATCCATCTTAGGTTTTGGCATCCCCACAAAACTCGCCCGACTGTGCAGGATGACGATGGAGAACTCTCGCTGCTCCGTAAAGTTTGGTACTGACCTCACTGAAGCTTTTGACTGTTCGCTGTTTCTATGGGCTATAGGAAGGCAATTGAGTAGCAAAGCCCTCTTTTGAAAGACAAAGGAGACTCTGTATAAGACCCTAATCATCCCAGTCCTGCTCTATGGCGCCAAGGCATGGACTCTATCAAAAGCGGATGAAGATAAGTCGTTTCGAAAGTAAGATTCTTCGAAGGATTTTTGGCCCTATCTGCGTTAACAGGCTTTGGAGGAAAAGGTTCAACCAAGAACTATACGAGCTGTACAGCGACATTGACCTGGTCAAAAAATACGCATATCAGGTATAAGATGGCTTGGCCATGTAGAGCGAATGGACAACAATCCTGCGGCTCGCAATATCTTCGATTCCATCCCAAAGGGAAGACGCAGTCAAGGAAGACCTCGCCTTAGGTGGCGCATTCAAGTGGAGGACGACCTCAACCAACTTGGAGTGCAAAACTGGGACAGCTAGCCAAAGACCCAGCTGGCTGGAGAGGCATGTTGGTTGAGGCCCAGGTTCGTCCCGAACTGTAGCGCCCCCTAAGTAAGTAAGTACGTAAGTATTTTTTTTCCCGGATGACTAGATGTATGAATTTTGGGTGCGACGTGAAGGCACCCATTATGTTTTTTGTACGGAACCCCTTTGACCTTTCCACGCTGATCTGTACACTATATACAAGGCCTATATTCGTCCAGAACATTTAGTTTAATTCTCGTTTACGTCTTTAAAACATATGACCAATATAATCTTAGAAATATGTAATTAAAATCGTTAGAGACGTTTTCTAGAAAAATAAGCTGTTCGTTAACCGTTTTATTTCAGGAGCCCTCAAATATCGGAACAAAACAAAATCAGTGATTTTGACTTCAATTAATTTATAAATGTGGGGAAATGTACTAAATAAATATGATAACCCAGGGAATACTCATACGCATTGCTCAATGTCACAGCATTTAGTGTGAATGTAAAGTTATAATCTAAATACTCTGCTGTTAACATTATTTCTTTCTTTGTATGTCAACAAAAAAATGTTTCTTTTTTCAAGATAAAGCCGATAATATTGGTAAATCAATGTGCATAATAATTAATATTTATTTGTATTAAACTTTCGTTGTTTGATTTTCTTCCATTTTCGCTGTAATCAATTTATTAGTTATAAGTTATAGGTTTAGGTTTAATTATCACTGAACGCTTTTGTAAGAAAATTAGCGGTTTGTGGTCAGTGTTCAAAAGCTAGGTGTTCTTTAAAGTTGTCATGTCTCTTTTCAAAACTAATGACATATTATTAGTTTTTTTCAAAGAGTACCCTTTAAATGTCAAATCAATTTCTTAGTAAAACAAAAAAGTTATTGTGTTAGCGCAATGTGAGTCAACTCTCAAGGGCAAGCAAATCAATATAAATACAAGTTATTACGATTATCTCCATTTCCACAAATGACAGAAATATAAGAATTAAGAATCCATTTGCTGTCACTGTGACAATTTTTTGTTTGTTTTGGTTTTTATCTATAAACAAAATTATGCTTGGGTCACACTTCTGCTTGAATGAGAATCTAATCAGTTGAGTTTGTAATGTAAATAAAACAATTCAAGAGGCCAAACTCTTCATAAACATTGAATGTTGGTCATTCATATGGACCTACGTTCTGCATTCGTTATCTTCAAAACAAACAAAACTATAAAGGAGCAGAAGCTGTTTCGAGTAAGTTGGATGTTGTGAATGATAACCTCAGCGTTTTGTTGCGACAATCTTAATTACTAAAAAAAAAAAAACAATTAACGAAGCAGCAGAAACACTGTGAATTTCTGTAGGATGCAGATGAGACACTATACTTGAACTATAAATAATAAGAAAAAAAGGGCACGACTGGGTCGCACGTACTTGCTCCTTTGTGCTAATCCTTTTAAAGTGTAGGCGTCTTTTTGACAAAGATTTAATTTTAATGTTTTTTTTTGACGTGCAACTTCCTTAGGATCGTTGTGCGTTGAAGTTCGAACGAACTTTATTAAAATATTATTATTTGACTAATGGCTAGGTCTTAGCCGAGCAATATGAAATAAAATTTTGGGGAAAATATTAAACAAATAAAATTTTTATGAAATCAAAACAACACTATTCATAACGTTTTTTTGGAAAAAATGTGTAAGCCATCTTATTTCTTTTGCTGTTTTCTTTTTTATGATTTTTTCATTTCAAAATCGTTCGTTTTTTTTTTTTTGAAAAACTTTTCCAAAACATATTTAAATTTTTTTTGAGTATGTCAATTTAAAAAAATCTATAGTTTATACTAGGAGAAAAATTAAAAAAAAAATCTATAGATTGATTTTCAAAATATTCCAAAAACAAATGATTTTTTTTAAAAAATTATTAAAAATTAAAAAAAAATGTTTTTTTCAAAATTTTAATAAGCAATATTATTTAAATCATAAGAAAATACACATTTTGAGAATTTCACCAAAAATCCGCCAATTAGTTAACGAGAAATTCTGATTTTAAAAAAACCGGTCATATGGGAGGTACCGTTATAAAACTTTTTCTGAAAAATCTATTAAAACTAAAAGATAGATTTTGCATAGAAAACACCATTCAGAAAGTTTTATCAAAATCGTAGGAGCCGTTTTCGAGAAAATTAAGTTTTTTCATTAAAAGTTATATGGCAGGTACCGTTAGTTTTGGAGCTAGAATGCCAATTCGAAAAATAGTCAGGTAGAGTACTCAAAAAATTCTATATACCAAGTTTGAATCAAATCGGCTCAACCGTTTGGGCTCTAGGAATCGATAGGACAGACAGACAGACAGACGGACGGAATTTCCGGACCCACTTTTTTTTACTTCTCTATCATCGTAATGTCATGTTTGATTGTTAGAATTTTTTTTTTTACGAATACATACGTTGCCTTATAGTCCCTATAAATCGCAAGTAAAAATGGGCACGACTGGGCCGCACGTACTTGCTCTTATGGGCCTAATTACATTGGAAAGCAAAATCTTTGACAGGTTTTTAGTGGGTTGGGGTCGAAATACTGTATGGTCAAAATACTGAATTTCAAAATTGTTCTTTGTACGTACAGAATTTTCAAAAAAAAAAAAAACAGAATTCTGGTCATACAGAATTTTGACAACCAAAATTATGACCCGCTCTCGTTTTTAGTAAAAATGAAGTACGCCATCAAACGTCTTAAATAACAAAGAATTTATAAAAAATGTATTTCGAAAATTGTAGGAGCGGTTTTGATAAAATCCTGTTTTTTTAATTTTAGTTTTTTTTATTTTTTTTTTTAATTTTCGTATGCAGTTTTTTAGAGTTTATAAATATACATGTGAATATAAAATTTAAAATAATTTTTTTCGATTAGTTTTGAAAATATTGATTTTTAAAAATTTTATAGTCCATATAATCGCAATTCAAAATAGAGATAAAAATATGTATTAGAGATAAAGAGTAGTGTTTATTTAAATGATATCTTTACAATGTCTTTCATTAAGCGCTTCCTAACTTTAATTTTAAATAAAGCAGTGTGTGTGATATATGTATACGTATCATCGAAATTTTTTATTCGCTTAAAAGGCATATCAATGCCATTATGTGTGTAATATAACATCGGTTAAATGTCCGCCGCGGCTTCTCTTGGTGACGCACATCCCCGAAATTTCCTATTTTTCTTGACTGGCCAACATCTTTCTTAAAGAAATATGGACCGATGACGCCACCAGCCCAAAATCCACACCAAACAGTGACTTTATCGGGGTTCATTGGAACTTGTTAGATCTGATGTGGATCGGTATCGTCACAAATTCGACAATTTTGTTCACGTACCCATTCATCTAGAAATGGGTCTCATCCTCTCGGTAGGACGATTATGGCGATTATGGGCACTAGTGCGCGGAAAGAACAGAACACCCATTTTTATAAAACAATTTTATCATTTGCACGGGTTGTTGAACGCTGTATTCGTCCATGGTGATTTGCAAAAAGAGACTGAACAAATGAAATGACAGCCAATTTGACAGATGTAGCTTCAACAAGATAGCCGCTATCAACTGTCAAAGGTTAGAAGCCCCTTTACTTCCGATTGTAAAGCAATTTTGAAAACCGCTGACTATTAAACCAACTAGGTTCGCATGTGCAGTACTTTTTGAAAGAAATTACTAACTATCAATTAGGTTTTTCTTTTTTGAGTTCATTAAATCTCAATCTCGAAGACACTACCAAACTATTGAATCAGAACGCATTTTTCTTCCTTAGCTCCGGCTGGGACGAATATGGTTGTTCTCCAGTAAGGCTTAAGAAGAATAAATAGAATTTTGAACAGTGTATAATTATTTTTTGATATAATTTTCGTTTTTTATGATCCCAAAACCAGGAAAAACTCTTAATGAAGATTTGGCTTGATTTGAATGACATTTTTAGGAGATCTTAGGACATGTTTGGAAAGTGACACACGTTAAAAAACGAGAAGAATTCGATATTAAACTATGAGAACTAAACTGGCTTATTGGAAAATACTCTAATCTAAGTACTTATAACAAACTGCTTATCTACAAGCAAATGCTAAAACCTGTGTGGACCTACGGAAACCAACTTTGAAATTGTGCCAAGACAAGCCATATGTAAAAATGAAGATTAAACTACTTGATAAGGCAACTTAGTTGTATCCGATCCAAATGAACAAATAAAGGTGTTGTCTTAGTGAGTAAGAATCTGATACTACCGTAGGTACGGGCCTATGGTGTCTATGAAGATTTTTTCTACTCTCGGTAGAAAAAAAAACTGTGCGCACGTACAAAGGTATATACGAATATATGACCAGTGCTTTTTCAAGCGAGATTGTGCGAGGAGGTTCATATCTCGAATTGCTTGTCGCATCCCTTCTCGTATCGTATCGCTTTGTTGCACCACCGTCCACTTCGTCAAACAGAACGCATTTTCAATACGGCGCGGCGTTGAGATTATTTTACGCGGTGTTGATATTATTTTGACGCGGCGTTCTAAACGCCGGAGCGCGTTTTATAATTGAATCTTGATTTTCATTTCCTCACCAAATGCTAATTATATTTTTTCCATTTAAAACAATATTTCGAGCCCTAACCGCCATTTTATCGTAAGCGACAAATTGTAAATTTTACAGGAAACACATTTTTTTTATTTTTTCCTGAGCTTCAAAACCGACCGAGCCTAATACATGAATGTCGGTTACGATAAATTTTGTTTTCTCTGTAACTCTTTATTAATAAGTCATATTGAAAAACTAATGATAAGGATACATGTGTAAAAACGTAAACTATCGAACTGCATTATTAAATTGATTTTGTAAAAAATGTCGCTTAGGATAAAATGGCGGTTAGGGCTCGATTTAATGGCACAAAATAAGTCGAAATGTCTTAATTCACCAAGCACAAAATAATTTACAAAAAAATGTTTCTAATGCGGCGTCAAAAAAATACTTTGTAAAAAATCACAACGTTTTGAGGCGGAGTTGAAAACGCACTCTGTGTGACATGGGATATGTATATATTAAAACGCGCTCTGTTTGACGAGGCCTTAAAGCTTCGATATCGGGGAAAAAAAAACGGTCTACATGCGTAATGCGGTGTTTGTATTGAGTTGAGGTACGATAAATATAGCAAATTACAAAACCAAAACTACGTTCGGAAGTGTAGATGTCTAAAGTAGCCACCACTTTGCGATAAATGATTGCGTTAAGACGTCTTCACATCGCAGGAATTGTTTGAAAATCAAACAAGTTTGATTTAGACCGCAATATCGTGTGGTTAATGAAGGAAGTTATTATTTCAGAATAAGATCTTTATATGTATTTAGAAACGTTTTATTGTTGTCTCCACTTTACTATCATGGTTATATGAAATGCATAACTCACCCTCACCTTGATCGGAATTCGGAAGTTATAAAAATCAAATAATTTCCGCAATAAAACTTACACAAACACTTGTTTGGTAGAATTTTGTTTCTACTCCCTCCCATCCACACACTATTAATAGGCCATCAGCCATGACATGACACATAAGACAAAAATATGTCTTAACAAAAAAAAAAAAAAAAAAAACACGATCGTTGGGTACCCTTAAACCTTACTTACAATTCTAGAACTACTCAGGTTTCCCTGAGCCTAAAGGTGTGTCTGGTTTTTCAAGTCTTAAAGCGGAATATATAAAATTTGCATCGTGATACAAAAAAAACCCAAAACTATAAATGTAAACTACAAAGTATAAACATTTTTTATAGAAACTTTTTTTTTTTAGATTAGCAATTGAATTGTCGCACTACGCTGCTAAAATATACACATTAGCAGTGTCGGCGAAAATAAACATTTTTCTTTTGAAGAATTTTTTCTTGGTATTTTCTTAAATTTATTTAGTGACTCAACTTCTAAATAAATAAAGTCAACGTTAAAAAAAATAAAAAAAAAGGTTTATTAATGTTACTGAAGTGTGCTTAAAAAATGTTTATAATTTGCTTCGGCAAGTTGTTATGTTTTAGAAATATAGTTAACAAACTTGAAAGAGCAGAATAGCAGACATGTGTGTTTGTATAGTGTAGGTAGAGTGTAGTACAGTTGTAGTAGTAGTGTAAACAAATTAAACAGAAAAAATGCCTAATCAGAAGCTTAAATGATCACCTAGTAGTATTTCAAGTAATTTATGCAAATAAGCTACACAACTGCAAGCTATGTAAGTATTGAATTTATCGAAGCTACATACATAACACACATTCAAAAGAAGCTTTTTCTTTTTGTCAGTTTCTGTCAAGTTTTAAAAAAATGTACCTTTAACATTTTTATTTATATGGATACAAAAAAGACATAATTTGTGTTAATTAAGCTGTCTGCTTTCATGTGTACAAATGCGATTTCTTTTTTTTGGCATATAAATTGACGTAATTTTTTTATTATTTATTTTTTTTTAACTTATACATTTGGTTACAGGGTGGGTCAAAAATGTATCATGTTTTGAATTATTTAAAGCTATTCTTTCCTTAATTTGACAAAATAGACTTAGGATGATCAATCTATACACATAAATAGAAATGAAGTGTCTGTTTTTAATATCAAAATAAGAGCTTTTTACAAAATGCATACGAAAGTATATAAATTACTTATAACAAAAACACAATTTTTGAATTTTTTGTCTGTCTGTCTTTCTGTCTGTTTGTTCCGGGTATCACGGGAACGGCTGCACCAATTTTGTTGGGACTTTCACTGGCAGATTGCTGATGTTTAACTGAGTACCTTAGGCCATTTAAATTACCCACTTGGTTACGCTGAGGTGTTTTTTTGGGAAAATTCTTAATTATGGATTTTGACGGGATTTTCACAGGCAGAAAGCTGATGTTGTAAGGTGTAACTAAGGCTATTTTAATCAGCCGTTGGTGATGCTGGGGTCGTATGACAAGCAAATAGCTTATTTCGTAAGAAGTAGCTAAGGCTGTTTTGATTATAAAGTGGCGCCATGCCGTGTTGGTTTTTTTCAAAAAGTATGGTATACCCGAGCAACGCCTGGTGGGTTAGCTAGTACGAAATAAAATTAAATGGAACATTCAGACAGCTATTATTATATAATATTGCATTTTTTTTAAAAAGACAAAAACCAATTAAAAATTTTAAAATACACAAATATATATATAATTAAAAAGTTTTCAATACATTTCTTAGTTTTTTTTTTAAGTTGTGAAATTATATGAGGATTTGTTATAATTAATATTTTTTTCAACTTTAAAATTACAGAAATAAAACCTTTTTCAAAAAAAAAAAAAAAATAGAAATTGAAAATAAAAATAACAGCTAGGTATCCCAAAAAGTAAAATTTATAATTAGAATACAAAAGGGGACTTTGAAATACAGGGTGTCTGTTGAAAGATTTATATAAGTTTGTATTCAAAATTTAATAGAAAACTAACTACTTGAAGTAGTTTAAAAAGTAAAGGTTGTAAAAGTTTCTCCCGTTATACTCGACTCGCAAGGAATACTCATTTGTTCACCCTTGAGCCCAATTTCGGACGTACCGTGATTCTTTTTTAAGCCGTACAACACGAATTTGGAATAATTTACCCGGCGAGGTTTTTCCTTGCCATTTCAATTTAAAGACATTGAAGACCAATGTTAATCGAAGCCTTCTGTCCCTCCTCCCCTAACCTTCCTATGCTCGCGCAGTGTGTTCAACATTAAAAGGGAAACGGTGCATACAAAATAAAGAAAAAAAGGAGAAAAAAGTATAGTTTTATTGAAAGTATTTATTTAAAAACAGAGTAAAGATGCAGATTTAATTTCTTTAAATTATGTCATTTCAACGTCGTTTCTCGTGTTGCACGCTGTAGTAAGACCGATTGAATTATTATGCTGATTTCATTAAAAAAAATCCATAAGGGTCAAGTAAGACGGACCTATTTTGATAAAAATCAAATTTTTGTATTCTTAATTAAAAAAAAAAAACATTGATTTAAGTATGTGGTCCTTAGATCATAAAATTAAAATATATGAATTAAATTTTAAAATAAGTTAAGTATTACAAAATAAAAAAAAAAAATGAAAATGACAAAATATTCAAAATCTTGGTATGCATGATTTATTTGGATGTCAAATATTTTCAAATATAAAATTTGTTAGAAATGCAATGAGCTTTTGGGATTAAGGGGTTAGGAGGATAAAAACTACGAATAATCAACAAGTAGGACCAACAAATGTTTTGGTTGTTTTTAACTTTCCAAAAAATAACAGGCATTTCAATATCCAGTTGTTGGAAGTTGGAAGTTTTGATATTTTTTTTTAAATTTTAAAATTGAAAATTTATTTTCTAAAAACTGTTCCCAACTAATTAAAAAAAAAGTAAAAGGTTTTTCTGGTTTTACAATAGGGTAAAATATGGCAAGGTAAAAGTTATGAGATTTAAGTTTTTATTTTCGCGGACGATATTCATATTAGATAAAGTTTTGTATTTTCGGAACTTACCGCGTTATAAGAAATATTTTCTTACTTCTTTCTACCCGACGTTTCGAAGAAGTTTCATCTTCGTAATTTCCGAAAATACAAAACTTTATCTAAAGTAAATGTTACTGATTTATAAATTATTTTGTCTGGTTTAAGTCAATATCTTAGGAAACAGGAAGATGGGGCGTTTATTTTGGTTTTGCCTCATTCACACAGGTATTTTCTTTCCCTTAAAACAGTTATTAAGAACCTCTTAAACATAAATTAATAATATTAAAGTAATATTTTAAAATGTGGGTATTTCATGGCGATTCCGACTAAATTGTAGGTCAATTGAATTATAACATTTTGCGGGGATCTTAACATTATAATAGGAAATTGAAATGCCAATTAAGCAAAAAAAAAAAAAAAAACAGCAATACTTAAATATGACGCAGGATACTTAAGAAATAATGAGATTCTGGGGTGAAGGGATGAAATGTTCTTAAATTGTACACATGTATATACGTCCACGCATCATAAGGGACATTTTTTGCAATTTCCTTCAAGCGAAAAGTGGTAAATTTAAAGACTAAAACCTAAATTACAAATTAGTTTTTATAAATACAATTTTTCAAATATGGCAAGTATCGGGTTTTTCAACAGGCACGCTACAAAAGTAGATGGACAGGGACAGTAAATGACGCCATATTTCTTGCCGCTCTTTTGACATTTCTCTTCAGTAAGGTTTGCCATTTTATGATGAAAAGATATACGAGCCAACAACGAGTCGAAATTAATAAAATTTACTACCGAAATTCGGAGTCAGTGGCCTCAACGTTAAGAGCGCTACGTCCAATGTATGGTCGTCATAATCGTCCTAGCAGATCAAAAATTGAGCATCTAGTGGAAAAATTTTAATCCACAGGCACAGTACAAAATGTTCCCGTGCCAGTGAGACAAAGAAGTGCCCGTAGTGTCGAGAATATTGCTGCCGCTGAGGCTTCAATTGCAGAAAGCCCAAATGTGTCTCTCACACGTCGTTCTCAAGCGTTGGGCATCTCTGTGACGTCGTTGTGGCGAATTTTGCTAAAAGATCTTGGCCTACATCCTTACAAGATTAAATTGACGCAAGAACTGAAGCCGCTTGACCACCAGAAGCGTCGTTTGTTCGTGAATTGGGCTGAGCAACAATTTGAAAATGATTCGGATTTTCATCGAAAAATTATCTCATTTCTCATTTCTGGCTGAATGGCTTCGTCAATAAACAAAATATGCAGTATTGGTCAGGGAGCAATCCACACGTACTCCATGAGTCATCATGAGTCATTTCGCATCCCGAAAAAATTACGGTTTGGTGTGGTTTATGGGCCGGCGGCGTCATTGGGCCGTACTTCTTCCGTGATGATCAAGACCGGCACGTTACTGTGAATGGGGATCACTACCGTTCAATGATAATTGAATATTCTTGGCCCCGATTGGATGACATGGACTTGGAGGACATGTGGTTCCAACAGGACGGCGCCACAAGCCACACAGCGAATGTCACAATCAATTTATTGGAAACCAAGTTTGGAGAACGTGTTATCTCACGAAAGGGTCCAGTCGCTTGGCCGCCTCGATCGAGCGATTTGACGCCGTTAGACTATTTCCTGTGGGGCTACGTCAAGGATATGGTCTATGCCAACAAGCCAGCGACGATTGATGAACTTCGTACGAATATCGAACGTGAAATTGCAGCAGTATCGGCCGATTTATGCTTGAAAACCGTCGAAAATTTGGTTCATCGTCTGGACTTCTGCAAGCGTGTCCGTGGTGGCCATGTAAAAGAAATCGAGTTCCATACATAATGAAATCAAACTTACTTTCACAGAAATAAAGAATTTCATTGATATCCAAAACCGTTTTTGTTTTATTTAACTTTTTAACTTTTGTGCTCTTATTGAAAAACCCTTTAATAACTTGTAAAATTGGCAAATTGGCAAATTTTTTTTATGAGTTGTTGCGTAGTAATGATTTTTAGCGACACGTTCTCAAAACTTTTGCGCTCAAATTGACCTACGATTTGCTGCATTTTGTTAAGTCACTTGCAGCAAAATCCATATCCGTCGGATGATTTCTATAAGAGTTAATTGTCTCGATTCCAATAATTCTTCTTCGCTGCTACTCTGTATAAAACAAGTGTGCAATTGTACAAATAAAACATACATAAACATAAACATAAAAAATTAACACCCGTTCACACACTTTCAGAAAACGATTTCACTTTCTTGAAAGTAAAGAGCCGCGTTCAGAAAACATTTTCCTTTCATGTAAAAAATGCTTTAATATTTGTTGTACTGATAAGTGGAACAGTAAAAAATCGAAAACTTGAAACTGAACCGAAATTTACCATTTTAGGTTAACTGACACTGACAATCAGTAAAAAAAATGTCTACTACTTCTTACGTTATATTTGCTTACTTCTGTTACTTGATGAATGTTAACAACCGAAGTGGTTTTTCATAAAAAAAAATATTTTTAATAAATATTGTTTTAAAAAAATGCACAATATTTGGTTTTGGATAGAGGTTTGTATTAATAATTATAAAACCTTAAACCCACCTACATTATGTTCATCTGAACGCATTCATTATTAATTAATGTATTAAATGGTAGGTATGTATGTATATCATTTTTTTTCTGTAATCAGAGAAGTAAACAAAATAACAGTAACATGTCAACATGTGGGTTAACACAGCAGTTCCGGTGATATGTTTCTTAGATAAGCAAATGAGATGTGACACCCAAAGTATAGTAATATCTACACATTTGACCCTATTTTTTTACACCTGAGTAGGAAAATGTATTTTATCTATATATGCATATGTATGTACATGTACATACATAAGTATTTTTATGAGTTTCAATTATGCTATTGCACAAGTGTAATTAAATTCAATTGGAACAGTTTTTTTTTGTTTGAATATGTGCCATTTTTATTTTTTCAATTTTCATATTGACACTGTTTGTGGAAACAGCGGCAATATAGGTCATTCCCATTTGGATTGCCATGGTTTTTATAGGCGCAACATAAGAACCCTAACAGTAACTCTAACTAGGGTTCGCAGAGGCAAGAAGGTGCTATTTATGTTTCTTTAAATATTTTCTTATGAAATACATACGTTTACTGTTTCGGTATATCTACATATACGCTATACCTAATACCCTGTTGAGTAAGGAGTTACGTAACTTTATTCACCTGGGTAGGTAATTATACGTATTTTTTCTCAGAAAATGCAATATAAATTAATAAAAACAAAACTACTTGTTGGAAAATAGCCTTTCCAGTTTTTTAATGGGAAAGAGACATCCAGCTTCATAGTGAACTGCATTGATAGATTTATTGTGCTGCGTAAAGATCTAAATGGAACAGCTGCAGCTTCACAGCAGCTGATTCATCAACACAACACAACAGTATTCTCCTCTCCTCAATCACCTTTTTGCCGTTTTCCCCGCTAAATTTCCGTTCTACCGGTCATATTATTTTTTTTTTTGGATTGTAATTGTGAGAAATGTATTTCCATTGTTTGAAAATCTACTCACGTAGTCATTGCACCAGGTTAGAGAAATGAAAAGACAGTTTTGTTGGAGAAGCTAAACAAAAACACTTATAATTCCTCTACAGGGAATGTACAATACCCTATTTCTTATTTAATTAAGTAAAACAGGAATTATTAAAAGAAAATGTAACACACTAGCGATTAGTTTCACAGTAGCAGTTTAAACTCCGGTTTTGGTTCAAACGTCAGTTCAACAGTTCATTCGGTTTCGCAGTTTCGTTTAAACCTTGAAATGAGTTCAATGTGTTGTTTAAGTTAAACGAGAGTATTCTGCCGTTTAACCCTAGAAAGATAATCATAGTTTTTGGGACGGAAAAGATAATCATACATCTCGGAGATGTATGGCACTTTATAAGCGTGTTAAAGCGTAACCATTTACTTTTTAACATATATTTGTATTTAAATTACTTAGTAAGGTTCTTTTAAAATACATAAATAAATAATTTAGTACAAATGAAGTATATGTAGTTTGAAAAAAAAATAAAATCCTGAACCTTCCTAAAAAACAAACCAAAAAACTTACTTTATTTTTTTAAAGGAACCTTTGAGTTGGCTTTTAATCTTTATATTCGCTTAATAAGATCCTTTGTTGCTACGCTAACTGTGCAAATTAGTTTTAGTAATTTTTAAGAAAACCATTTTTTTAAGTACTTTTCTACTGTGCACAAGTTTCATAAAATATAATCATACATCTGGTCTCCCAGACGTATAACGTAGCTATTACTAGCCCCACGGATACTAAGCGGGGTGTAACTCATGCCCCATGCAAGCCCTGACCGAGGCCTGAGCATAATAAGAAGCCAATGCACTACAGTTAATAATTTAAAAGATATAACAATTTTTTTCCGCGTCCCCCAGACGTAGATTTTCATTCTAGGGTTAAACCACAGTTCGTTTGAGAGCATTTCATATGGTGACATTTAAATTTGAGAGCTGCCTTTTATTGTTTTTGAAAAAAGTAAATGAAAAAACAGATCGGTTCAAACGATCTAGAAATCATAATGTCGAAATTGAATGTCAAATAATTAATACTCTATCATTTCGAAGGAATTTTGAATTCAAATTAAAAATGCTAGTTGCATTAGTAAAAAAACACATTATTCTTTTTACGAACGATTGAATATCTATTGAAAACAAAGTTTTCAAGATATTTATCGTTTGTTCAGTAATGGGATCGGTTTTTTGATCTTGAATCATTTGCAATGGTTTTCCATAACTTCGCTTTTTCCCTCATGAGATGGTTACTGAGATGGCAATACGATGGTTGTGTCGCCTCTTCAAGATAGCGATGTGCAGTTTTTGCCATTTACCCTTCTACACGATGGCCCATGGAAGTGGGGGGTACTATATTATTTTAAATAGTCAGCACCCCACTGAAAATGGTATTTTTAAATAAAATAAACTTTCAACGCTTAGTCTGCTTTTAGACCTTGCGATTTCCCTCAGAGATTTTCTGATACAAAGGTGAGAAACGTATGTGGTGGCGGGGGTACAAAATATCGCTCGGGCTGATCACCAAACTAGTTTATCATCCGTTCTTCTTTGTGTTATCCTGATTTTGTGTAAATCTGTTTTTATCTCTATTTGTCATTTGTAGGTTCTGTTTTGAATTTAAGGGTTGTTGTTGTTGGTTGGTGCGAAATATAGGAGAAATACAGAATGTAAACTTTTTGTGAAATCGCAGCTTTTAAGTGATTCGAGTTTGGAAGGAGAACCAAAATAGAATCGCAGCTAAAATATTGCAAGGTCTAGAAAGAAGTTAAAGAAAAGAAAGACAATAGATGATAAAATGAGGAAATAAACCTGATAAACTGAGCGAGTCAATTAGTGTATCCATAATCTACGGAAATTTGTTTCGTTGCATGAATACCCCTATTACCCTATTATATTCATAAACTTGTAAAATTAAGTTCTCTAGTTAAAATAAGACTATGCACCTTTCAATGTCAAATTTCGGATAAGAAGATAAGTACTTCGTTAATATCTTGACAAAACAAACTATTAAAATGTGCCTAAAGTAAACAGCCAAAGTCACTCCAAGTTTTCAAGAGCTGCCAAAAAAAACGTCCGAAAATAAAATAGATGAGTTAACAAGTGTCATATGACACGGGTTTATTTTATTTTTTTGATTATATAAGTCTAGTTTCTACCCAGGAATTCATCTGCGTGGGTTTAGATTAAATAATTTTTATTATTTAAATCAAAAACCGTTTAATAAAATATTCTGATTTTCTCCTTCAGGAACCGTGTTTTTTCGGAATAAAAGTAGCCTGTGTAGTAGTATAGTAAATCTTGTAACTCTTCCATGTACCAAGCTTCACAAATTCCTTTAGTGCATGGAAGCAAAACAAACAAACCTCCAACCATACTTCATTTCACATTTAAGCCTCTTTCAAAGGAATCCTTTATTTTTCTCGGATGGGAAGTAGCTTATTATTCAACCCAGCACGTCATCCATCTACCTACCAAGTTTCACCCAAATCCGTTAAGCCGTTGAGGTCTGATTGCGGAACAAACACCTAAGCATACAAGCATTCACATTTATAATATAATTAGGATATTAGATTCGACTTTTTTATTTTACATCGTTAAAAAAATAAATGTTGAACGCGGATATGCAAAAAATTCTTTCTATAGAGAATTGGTTGCGAAACTATTTTGGGTTGGGTAAGAGAGCCAAAAATTCCAGAGATTTTTTGTGAATTAAAAAACCGAACCAGGTATTCTATTCAGTCTTAATCCATAAAATTACCAATTTACTCAAAAACCAAATGGAATTAAGGAGAGGGAAACCTATAGTACGCTTTCCATAATAAATACTAATTTCCTTTTAATCTGTAGGTTTCTTTAAACGATAATTTTAAGCAGTTGACTTACCGTTGATTATGACTTTTTCAGACAAAAAGCTGAGAAATATTATTAAAACGCCTTGATAAGAAGATGGCAATTCAACAAATTCAACTTAGAAATTTCGTGAACTTAAAGGTGCAGGCAGGTAAATAATTTTCTCTTCCAACAACGCTCAATTTTGGAGAAATTTTCTTATTTTTTATACCCCAATTCAATTTAGTGAAAACGTTGTTTAGTAGATCAGACCAGATTGTTTCTTTTTAAATTCAGTTCTTGTTCATATTTTCTAACCACCAGACACATTCACCATTAATCTTATCTTTTTCAAATAATTGAGATCTTCAAAGAAATATGGTATCTAATAAGTTCACTCTTTTTATTTCATCTTGCGAAAATATACTCTTTGCTGCGAACTATGGCAGAGACATAACATACCCTATTGCATGTAATTGGGTATCCAAAGTAGAAAATCAATCCACCCTTGAAACAGCGACGAAGTGCTGGAGAAACTCGTCTTGAATTATTGGTTACGAAACGAACCAAGCATCTTTGCTAATATATTATGTACATCCATACATATATATGTAGGTATTTTGTTATTTTTTTGTTGTTTGTGGTTAGGAACAATAAATAAGTCATTAATACATATGTACATTCGGCTCGACAGTTTGAAGGTTAAATTCAAATACATAATGTTGGCAAGGAAGTGGATATATGATCCCCAAATCCAGAACATTTTTTTAAAATGATCATTTAAGATGAAATTCAGTTTAGAGAATGACATCATCCCAAAAGTGATTCATAAAGAGAAGACAATGATGTCGAGTACGAGAATAAAGATAAATTGGATAAATAAATAAAAAAAATACTTACCGAACACAATGTGTTGAAAAGAAATAATATATATTTCACCATCGATGTCCCGCAATCCATGTTAGTTTGTTTTATTAATTATTTCCCACTTTTCGTAAAAAAATCCTAAAGAATTAAAAAAGAAAATTCAAATTATTTAAACAAATTAACATTGACACTTAACCGCGTGATATGCTTATATCGAGTATTAAATTTATTTATTCAATCAAGCAATAAGTACAGTAATCAGAAATTAAATTTCATTTAAAAAAACGATGACAATGGTTGCCAAAAATACGTATATAACCGCATTAAAATAACAACAACAACTTAAACCGGATTCCTCTTTTATTAACAATTCAGCAACTCAAAAAATAACATCGTTGTTCACTCAAAAGGAACATTTTTTTTGCCACAACAAAACAAAGGATTGACAAACGAAACGGACAAACTTACTCGCAATTAGGTGTGTTCCAAAAACTACCTTCGACGACAACGTTCACGATATAACTGAAGCAACAGAAATGGTATTTCTTCTTTTCGACCTCTCTAAGCAACAGCAGACTATCAGACAGACAGATACATCAAACAGCACATTTCCTTTCTTTTCCCAAACCAAATCCCAAATCCCAATTCCAATTCCAATCCGAAAACCAAAAGTAAATGTGCTGCTGCTGGTGCTGAAGTGCTGATGCTGAGTACACTCTACACTGAAAACTGAGTCAAGCATGTATTTGTGTACTAAATGTAGTAAAGTTTATGTTGAACAAAAACAAATAATTGAATTTCATTTCCATGGTAACTCTAGCTAGGATGGTGCAATTCTGCAATTTTGATGGGATTAGAGTTGCCGAGTGAATTGAATTAGTCAGTGGAGACTTGAAGTTTAGAGAGACATACAAAAAAGTGGTTCGACATACCTATATGTTTTCATATTTTAGCTTGCAAATATAAGTGTTACATATTATACGAGGCAAGTAATGTTGCAGTGAAAAAAAATTATATTACAACAAACATGACATTACTTTGATATGAAGAATCGTATTTGAGTAAGTTGTCTGTTTGTTCGAATGTATTTTGATCTAGAGCCAATTCATACAGAAGGATTCAATAATTTTTATAAATATAAATCGGTGGATTTTATTGTAGGTACGAGGTATGTATATAAAGCTTGTTGAACAAAAATGTATAGATATTTAAAAAGTAGTTAGCGCCGAACAAAAAAAAATTAAATATGTTGGATAAAAATCTCCCTTTGGACCGTTTTTTTTCTTCGAATTTCTAGAAAACTGGTTATCCGATTCTGATCAAAACTGATATTAAAGAAGATGTATAGGTATCCTAAGAAATCTCATATTAAAATATTTTCCAAAACTTTTTTTGTGTTTTTAATAACTTTTTATTTTAAATATTTTTTTTTTATTTTTTTTTTGAAAAATCAATATTTTGAAATTTTGATTTTAAATGAAAATTATTTTCGTGCTTAAGTTTGCATTCTTGTAGAATTTTTTTTATTTTTAAAATAAGTTGTTAAAAAAACCGTTTTATCTAAAACCGATTTAAGAAAAAAAAATGGGCACGACTGGATCGCAAGTACTTGCTCTTATGTGCCTAATTACATTTGAAAGCAAGATCCTTGACAGAAAAAGTGACATTTTGGTTGAAAATAACACAGTTTGAACTTATAAAAAGTATTCAAAACCACAATACTTGACGGTTTTTAGTAAAAATGAAGTATGCCATCACACGTCTTAAATAACAAGGAATTTATGAAAACTGTATTTCGAAAATTGTAGGACCGGTTTTGAAAAAATCATGTTTTTTATTTTTTTGTTTTTTTTTTTTTTTATTTTGTTTGTTGAAATTTTGGTATGCAGTTTTTTAGAGTTTATTAACAGACATGTGATTATAAAATTTAACATATTTTTTTTAATAGTTTAAAAAATATTGATTTTTGAAACAAAAAAATTCAAAAATTTATTTTAATTAGAAAAAAAGTTATTTGATATGCAGAATTAATTTGACTACCTAGATCTTCCCAAATATAAAATTTGACAGACATCCAAAGAGCCGTTACCGAGAAAGCCAAAGAATCACACACACCAAATTTGAAGATAATCGTGCAATTTATTTAAGTAAATACTAGCTGTACCTGCGACATTGCTTCCTTTATCAATTCGGATACAGAAATCGTATTTTTTTTAAACACAACAGCCATTTAACGTGCCATTTATTGTGCAATAGTATTAAAAAACGTAAAACTCAATTATTGAACACATATTTAGACGCAAGGGTATGTGATGTACTATAAACAATCTTAGAGTATGACCAGAAGAAAAGAAGTATTTTGGCAACATTTAAAAATAAAAGGCACGACTGAGTCGCACGTACTTGCTCTTTTGTGCTAATCCTTTTCAAGTGCAGGCGTCTTTTGACAAAGACTCCTTTAGAATCGTTGTGGTTCGAAGCTCGAACGAACATGCGTTATGACAAAGGGATAAACACATAAATAGGATTGTAAGCTTTTGCAGTTTTTTAGTGTATTATCTTCCCACTTGTCGTTTACTGTTTATAATATAATTTGCTAATAGAAAGATAGAAAGGACTTTTTCAGTTTAATTTTCATTTTGGTATGGAAAAATTTGAACAACTGGCATAAAGATTCGTGGGAAACAGCAGTAGGGCAATAATGCTAGGTATAGGGACCTATATAGGTCCCAATAACAATAATTTACTTTTTTGAAATCAAATTAATAAACGTATAGTGTGGGTAGGTATTAATGCAATTTATTAAGGATATTAGGTACTTATAATAAGGTTGGAATGGAAGGAAGGTACTAAAATTAAGATACACATTCCAACTACTGTTAAGCGAGTGGGTATAGAAAATATTAAAAGTTAACACAGTGGTTTTGTTTATGTATAGGCAGGTGTAAACTTTCGTTTTCGTAGTAATCGAATATTTTTTTTATTTGTTAGTTGTTTTTGCGTGTTTATCATAGGCTCCCTTATTTATTCCGTGTGCTTTTATGATGACTAAATGCTTTAAAATACGTAGGTATGTATGTAGGTTGTCAACTTCTTTTATTTGACTAATGGCTAGGGCTTAGCCGAGCAATATGAAATAAAATTTTGGGGAAAATATTAAACAAATGACAAAAAAAAAAACACTATTCATTACGTTTTTTGTAAGCCATCTTATTTCTTTTGCTGTTTTCTATTTTATGAATTTTTCATTTCAAAATCGTTCGAACCCTTTTTTCAAAAAAATGTTTTTTTTAAACTTTTCGAAAACATATTTTAATTTTTTTTTGAGTATGTCAATTTAAAGAAATCTATAGTTTATACTAGGAGAAAAAAATTTTAAAAAAATCTATGGATTCGTTTACCAAATATTCAAAAAACAAAATAAATTTGTTAAAAAATTATTTAAATTAAAAAAAATGTTTTTGAAAATTTTAATAAGGAATATTATTTAATCAATTAAACATCAAAATCCGTCAATTAGTTAACGAGAAATTCTGATTTTAAAAAACCGGTCATACGGTTATAAGACTTTTTCTGAAAAATCCATTAAAACTAAAAGATAGATTTTGCATAGAAAACAGCATTCAGAAAGTTTTATCAAAATCGTAGGAGCCTTTTTCGAGAAAAATAAGTTGTTCATTAAAAGTTAAATGGCAGGTACCGTTAGTTGTGGAGCTAGAATGCCAATTCGAAAAACAGTCGGCTTAAGTACTCAAAAAATACTATATACCAAGTTTGAATCAAATCGGCCCAACCGTTTAGGCTGTATGAATCGATACGGACAGATAGACAGACAGACAGACCGACAGAATTTTCTGACCCACTTTTTTCGACTTCCCTATTATTAAATTCAAAAACTTTTGAGAAATATTTGAAAAACAAATGATTCTGAATTATTTAGCTCCCTAACAAAAATGTTTCATACACAAAACAAACAAAAAAATACGTAAAATAGTTTTCACTATAAAATTAACTATGTAACTTCGTTTTATTTTTTTTTATTGTTTTTCTTAAAGATTTTTGTTTAATATTTAAAGAAATACATGTAAGAATGCAAGCGTAAGCACTTTGATGAACTAACACAAAATTGAAAGAAATCACACAGATGTTTTAAAAATATGTAGATATTAATTTAAAAAAAAAAGTATTTAAAAAAATTATTAAACCATACCAGGGGTCTCATTAGTATTCTAATATATTTTAAATTTTCACATTCCCTCGATGGCACTGACACAATGTAATAAATTAACAAACACACAAAAAGATATCACAACAACAAGAACAATTTTGACAAAACTTTAAAAAACTAGACGGCAAATAAACATCGAGTATCACAGATCTTATATAGCTTTTAGGCACTTCTATGGTTATATTTAGGGTGACCAACTTTCCCAGAGTCGATTTCGGTACACAAGAAAACATATTTTAAAATAATTTCTATGTATTTAATTTATTATATTATGGTATCTATGTAGGTACATTACTTAAAAAATATATATGGATATATTTACTTATTAAAAAGTAAATAATAATTATTTGGGTTATCGTAGTTTTTGAATAAATATTTTTCATTCGACAATATTTCTTCAAGTATTTTTTGCTGACAATTCAAGAACTCGAAAAACTTAAGACATGACATTTGTATGTTGTATTTGTCGTAAAAAAAGCCTTGCGAAGTTAAAAAACTCAACCAGCTTCTATCGGTGGACTATATTTGAATTATTAAAGAGAATATTCTCTCTATTGTGGCGTAAGTCCCTGGTAAACAGAAATATACCCGACGATTTTTAGTAAATGATTGTATCGTATAATATAGTGGGATATATACATAGTCCCTTAACTACCTTAGGTTAAAAGTAGCAACCGATAATAATATGGAGGAAGAAATACGCAGCTGTTGTGGACAAATAAAGCTCGGTAGACTCCGGTAGGCTGGGCACCTAGCTCGCATGTGTGGAGAGGAACCAGCTCGGAAAATCTTTTAAAACCCTTTTTTATTATAGAAGACAACGTGGCAGACCTTGCTTGTAGACCAACAATCGGGATGTTTGGAAGAACTTGTTGAAGAAGACCCAGACCGGATCTCGGTTGTTGCGGCGATGATGATGACGATGATGATCTTAAAGTTAACAAAATCTAACCCTTGTCTACAAAAGTGCACTTACATAGTTTTATAAAATATCTTGGAGCCGTATCAGTTTTTAATTGAGCTAAAAAAAAGTTGAAACTTGTCCTCTGTTCAATAACTTTTTCTTATATTCAAATGATACCCATACTGTTCCAGGAGGAGTTCAAAATAAAGCCACACAGACTGACAGACGCTCAAACAGAACTATGCCAGAAAATCTATTACATTTCTCCATTATCGTAATGTCATTTTTGATTGGCATCTGATTTTTTTTATTCTTCACGAATGCATAATAATGGTATGTCGTATGATTATAAGTTAAAAAAAAGTTACGTATACGCCGCAGTGTCTTCATTTTTTGAATGTCATTGAGCATCGGATAAAATTTTTTTTTAAAGGTTTGCTGTTTCTTACGCTTAAATTTACTAATTTTGGTTAAACGGCAGCACTGAAATGGTATCAACAATATCCTAGTGCAAATAGTGAATGAATTTCAAAATCAGAAGTATCGGTATTGCTACTGCGCACTTTTTATACAGTCTATATAAGTTAAATCTTCTTGTGTTTTATAGAACACACAATGGATTTGTGGAAGAGAACAAAGAAAGGTACAGATTGTCTTTGAGAGAAATGACGAAAATATGCATTCATAAAAAAACGATACAGAAGAAAAGATATTCACTTTCAATATCATTGTTAAAATATCCCTCTTACACATGGCGCAACCATGACGTCATTTAGAAGGCAGGCAACTATTGTTTTTGTAAAATACATTTTCATGATAGAATAGAAAAAAAGATATCTTTGTTCTTTTTTCAAATGAAAATGTGCATTATGAATTTTTATTTAAAGAATTACAAAGCGTGGCTAACAACGCAGACAAAATTATAAAAAAAAAAAAAACAATTTAAAATATAATACATTCAATAAATATTGTGCTAAACAAAAATTTAAGAAATTTTTTAAAAGATTTAAAAACAAGCAATTTTTAGTATTTTTTTTAGAATTTTAGATTTTTAAAGCATATACATACATACCTGTATGTGTATATATTTGTAAAGTTTAGAAAAAGTTTTTTTTATTTGAAAAAAAAAATGTTTTTTGAATAAAAATGTTTTAGATAGTTATAAGCTGCTACAACACCTGTCAACAAAAGTCTTACAGCAGTTAAATAGCTTGCAGAATGTGCAACAAAATTATTGTATAAGGCATTTTACTGTTTCTTATGACAGTGTACTTTAGAATTTATACAAGTTTAATTTATTGTTAGTAGGGATGTTATTTTTCATATGCACAAAATGCCGGAAATGATTATTTAAGTATGTTTTGAGTCTTCAAAGTCAACATGAGTCAACAAAGAAAAACATTTGCGATTCTTAACCATGGTTTACGTGTAGAATCAAAGAGCTTATGCATCAAAGAGATCAAGCTTATCGAAGTTGGATTCGTTACCGTGTTGAAGAATTTCATTTAGCAAATAATTCTTTGCGTAATAAGGTTGTTCAAAAAAATAAGAATAGCTAAAAGACAATACTACTCAAATCGCCTTAACATTCATTTGGATGGACAAAAGTTATGGGAAAACCTCAGAAAACTTGGCATTGGTAAGCAAAGACCAAAGTTCAATAAAATTATCGATAAAGAAGAACTAAATCAAAAATTCCTCTCTACGCCAAATGTAATACCCTCCCGTGAATCTGATAATTCATATAGTCTTCATGCGCTTTCAACTGATTCTCCCTTTAGCTTTTCAAATGTAACAAATATGGATGTTGTAGAAAGTTTTATTTCAGTAAAATCGAATGCTTTAGGGGTTGACGAACTTAACCCTATTTTCTTAAAAGCCATTTTGCTTCTGCTATTACCATATCTTACACATGTATTCAATACAGTCCTTATGACTGGAACTTTTCCTCAGCAGTGGAAATGGCCAAAATCATACCGGTTCCTAAGAACACGCTCTGTGATGAGTTTCGACCTATCTCTATACTTCCATTTCTCTCAAAAGTGTTGGAACGTATTATGCAAAAGCAACTTAATGACTATATAATACGGACAAATCTCTTGGTACAAATACAATTAGGTTTTCGCCCTCAACACAGCTGCACAACCGCACTCTTAAAGGTTATTGAAGATATTTGGGCTGAACTTGATGATAATAACTATACGTTTCTGGTCCTAATAGATTTTTCTTAGGCCTTTGACATGATCAGACACACTGTACTCTTGAATAAATTGCGTGAAGAATTTAATATATGCACAGAAGCAATTAAATCAATTTCTTCCTACCTAACTAATAGAAAACAGGTTGTTTGCATAGAAAATACATTTTCCGAATTCCTTCCTCTACTAAAGGGTGTTCATCAGGGATCGATTTTGGCCCATCTGCTACTCTCAATATACATCAATGAAATCGCCTCCATTATCCGGAAAACCTCGAAAGATTTTTATGCGGATATTATACAAATATATAAAAGTTGCCCTCTAGTTCTCATTGAAAACTGTGTCTTCATCATTAACCAGGAACTTGATCGTATTTTTAATTGGGCACGATCCAATGGGCTGGCTCTTAACCCCAAGAAATGCAAGTGTCTAGTCATCGCAAAAAAGTCTTAGACCTATCCTACTTTCCACCAGTCATGCTCAACGAGACTGTCTTAGAATTTATTGAATCCTCTAAAAATCTTGGTGTGGTATTTAATAGAACTTTAACATGGAATGAACATATTAACTCCATAGTAGGTCAAACTTATGGAACTCTTCAAACACTTTGGGCTGCTCAAGAATTTACCCCATTCAAAACCAGAATTCTACTAGTGAAAACCTTGATAATACCAATCCTCACTCATGGGTGTGAAATTTATTATAACTGTGACTCCGCTAGTAAAAATATATTAAAAAATTGCATTCAATATTCGGTACGTTTTCGGCTTAAGAAGATATGACCATGTCTCGCATCTGCGACAGAACCTACTTCTAATGTCTTTTGATAATTTTTCAAAATTTTGAACACTTCTTCAACTGTTTAGTAGCCTATTCACACCGAATTCGTTTTCGCTATTAGTTTACTAAAACGAGTAGAGCATTCACACCGAACATTCACTCGTTTTCGTTTGACATTTCAATTGTTATGGCAATAGCCAAACAAATGCACACATAACCCAGCTTTGATTTTTTGCCAATTGTTTGCTCCGTTTGCACACCCAAACACTTCAGAAAAAAGAAATAGATTTAAAAACCAAATATTTTTTTTTTAAGAGGGCTGGTTCATTTTTGGCACACATAAGTCCTCGTTCGAGCTTCATTAAGGGCTTTTTGCATTTCTTCTCTTCCATTTTCTGTTAATAAAAAGTAATAAAAAGTAAAACTAAGCATTTGCTAAAAAGTTACTTACCGTTGCTAAGAATTTTCCAAAACTATTTACATATTTTTTGACAGCAAGCAATCAGCTGTTCTTTTTTTAAAGACCTATTCACAATCATACCAATTTCTCTTGATATAAAGATCTGTTTGACTGGTTCATCTTTGTATTGCAACTCGTTTTCAATTCGTTTTATCGAAAACGAGTCGTTTTGCAAAACAAGTCGCTTATGAAAATCGAATGGGAAAACGAGTCGTTTTTAGTATTCGTTTTGAGGAAAACGAGTAAAATGTCGTTTATGGTTTGGTGCGAATAGGCTATATATAAAATTAAAAAAACTCGTCAGCCAATTTATTTATACGAAAAACTACGATTTTCTGCATCAAGCAGATGTACAGTTTTAATTTTGCCTCGGTTTTCTTGCCTGAATTCTGAAAGACAATTCTTTATAGCTGCTTGTCGCCTGCGGAATTCACTTCCAAGTTATTTGCGAGAGCTCGGCTACATGAAACGATTTCGGGATGGTCTTTGCAGTTTCTCCTCTGAACAAAGTAACTTATTTCTATCTTTCTTCTTAAACTTTCTGTTTCCTTCCTTTTCTTTCTTTTTTGTTTCATATTCTATTGAAAAAAGACGGCGATTAAATTCTCATTAATTTTGTACGAAATTATAAATTCTGACCTTTAAAGGAGCCGCACAATTTTTCAAAACGATTTTGAATTCCTTCATTTGACAAATTTGTAGGCAGACTTTTTAAGAAACAATAATTATTCTTTACTTTACATGCAGTGCCGTTCGAAAAATTTTAGTCAAACCCTTTTCCGGCGCAGTTCTTGGAATTTATGAAAGGTACGACATTTTTTTGCACTAGGTAGCAAAATGTCGTTCAATAAGTGCATAAAAATCGATGTTTTTATGAAGAAGAGGTGCATTCAGCAGTCGAAAGCGAACCGAAGTGAATAAGTGAAAAAAAAATGGGAAAAATAAGACCGGAGTGCAAAGCCAATATTTTGTGTCTGTCACGTCTTAATTTGACAACTCGTGAAATTTCCAAAAGATTGAATGTTGCTCAACAAACTGTGGCATGGAATTTGAAAAAATATCGTGCGACCAGGACAACCAGCTGGAAAAAGGGCTCAGGGAGGCCAAAAAAGACGACCCCAGTGGAAGATCGTTTTTTGGTGCTGCAAAGCCGTCGGCATCGGTTCAAGACTTCAGTGGATTTTAAAAACGATCTTTGTCGAGCTATAGGAAAAGTTATTTCATCAAGCGCAGTGAGAAAAAGGCTCGTAAAAGCTGGACTTAGAGCACTCAAGCCAGTACTGAAGCCAGATTTTCCAATAAGAGTCAGAGAAAAACGATTGGCCTGGGCTCAGGAGCATCGTAACTGGACTCAAGACATGTGGAACAACGTTATCTTCTCCGACGAATCAAAGTTTAAGCTGCATGTTGGAGATGGGAGGATTCTTGCGCGAAGAGAACCAAAGGAAAGACTAAGCTCAGAATGCATCTTACGGATGCCCCCCAAAACTGAAGGTGTAATGGTCTGGGGATGCTTCTCTGGAGATGAAAAAGGTAGAGTGGTCTTTCTAGAATCGAAAGTTACTGCAGAAGTTTGCCTACGGGTTCTGAAAAATGAATTTGAGCCCTCTGCGCTGGAGTTCTTTGGTGACACTTGCAGATTCATTTTTCAACAAGACAATGCTCCTTGCCATCTGAGTCAATGTCTCGCCGGTGTGCAGCTGTAATAAAAGCAAGAGGAGGTCCAACAAAGTACTAAAAAGATAGAGAATGTTTCTGAGAAGCAATAAAAAAACAAAAAAATCTGCACAAATAAAGCATTTTTCTTTAATCCCTACAAATGGGCCAGGTACTCAAAAAATCCATTTTTCGGTCGAAGAACGTATTTTTTGTCAATATTTTTGAGTTCTTCCGTTATAAGTGTTATGATGACATAAATAATTTGATTTTTTGTAAAAAAAAAAATTAACAAAATTAGTCAAGAGAAGTTTTTTTTATTAAAAAAAAAAAATAAGTTTATAAGATATCACTTAAGGTTTTCTAGTATGCAGCCCTCCTTCGCTCATTTCGAATTTGATTTGCTATGCAGCATGCAAATATAAATGCAAAAAGCTGAAATAATAATAAAAAGAAAATAATTTTTAATATAATTTGCCTTTTTAAAATGAAAACAATTTTCTTACCTCAACTGCAGCAACTCCCAAGCCAGCATATTGAGCGATATTTATATTAACAGACCAGAAATCATAGAAAGCTTTTGAGCATCCGGGTTTCAATGCTGCCGATACAAGTGAACACGAAGTAGCTGAAGCACCACAACATGAGTTGGGAACATTTTCTCCAATGTAATTCTGGACACCAGTATTACCGCAACAATTGAACTGTACAAGTAAATTAAATAAAATACGAATTTTCTCGAATTTATTAATATTCACTGACCCCTAATTGCAAAACATCCATGATATGTCCATCGTCCTGGTGACGTTGCTCCCAGGCCTTGTTCACAATTTTAGTCATTGTGCTTAAGAAACTTTCTCGCTGAGTCCAAACAAAAGCAACCAGGAATACTTGCAGGATGAATAGAACCAACATAAACACTGAATACTGTAAATAATATTAGATTCTATAAACATTTTTTAATTAATAATTTATTTTTAGAAACTCACAGTCATGGTCAAGCAAGTGTTCTCACGAATGGCGCCGCAGCATCCAAAGAATGATATGACGAAGATTATGCATCCCAGGATTATGATGAAGACTGGAACGGTAGACGTGTGAATGGCATCTGAGAAATCATCGATTCCATCTAAATTCGACATGATGATCGAACCAAATACGATCAGAAGAATCCCGCATACCTTTATAAATAAAAAGAGTTTAAGTTAAGCTTATAAATAAGAACAAAATTAAAATAAATTTAATAAAAATATTGGTACAGCCAGACCCAATTTGTAAAGCAAATTTATTGAATGATATTGGAAATCATTTAGATAGATGTCAATAGCCTCCATATACAGGGTGTCCGCCGGGAAGGTATACTACTTTGTTTGTTTATAATTTTTGATTAAATGAAAGAGAATAGATCTTATATCGATAAATGTTTTATTTAATGTCGGCAATTATGTATGAAATACAATATCAGATAGATAGATGTCAATAGCCTCCATATACAGGGTGTCCGCCGGGAAGGTATACTACTTTGTTTGTTTATAATTTTTGATTAAATGAAAGAGAATAGATCTTATATCGATAAATGTTTTATTTAATGTCGGCAATTATGTATGAAATACAATATCAGGTAAATGTCCGCCTCTGTTAGTCTCACAAATGCGAGCCCTTTTCAGGAATTTTTTCATTACATTCTCACACATTTCACGCGGTATTTCATTTCATCACAAATATTTTGTTTGAGTTGCTCAAGTGTTTCTGGTTTGTTTGCATAAACCTTGTTTTTTAGATATCCCTACAAAAAGAAGTCCGGAGCAGTCAAATCAGGCGACCGTGGAGGCCAATCAATATCACCATTTCTTGGAATAACTTTTGTGGAAATAGGTCTCGCAGTAATTCCATTGTAATCGTGGCTGTATTAGAAGTGGCACCGTCTTGTTGATACCACATGTTAATCAAGCCCAAAGCATGCAGTTGTGGCGTTAAAAAGTGTTCAATCATATCACGATATCGCTCCCCATTCACAGTTACCGTTAAGTAATGTCCAATGATTCCTCCTGACCAAATTGCACACCAGATTGTAATTTTTAATAAATGCAAAGGTGACTGATGAATAATTTAAGGGTTTTCCATTGCCCGGAACCGACTATTCTGTTTATTCACATATCAAATTCAAATGAAAATGGGCCTGGTCACTAATTATGAGTTTTTTCATGAAAATCGGGGTTGTCATGGGCTAGCTGTAATATCCTATTGGCATATGTACGGCGGCGTAAATGGTTTTGTGGAAGAAGCTCTTTTGTCAACTGAATCTTAAATGGAAACAAATGCAAGTGCTTGTGCAAAATTGTGGGCAAAGTTGTTCTTTGAAGACCAAGCTCCTGAGCACGGCGTCGAACTGAGGTTGATGGATTGTTTTGAACATTTCCTTGGAGCAACAGTAATGTTTTCAGCCGATCTTGCAGTACGTTGTGGTCCATGCTTGGGCCTATCACCTGCAGACCCCTCTTTCTTCGAAATAACTCACAACACTTTGTTGGCATGTTGTTTCTCCCGAAAATTTCACGTAACTTTCTCACCGTCACACTAATCGATGATTAATTTTGATAAAATGTTTTAACGATTAAAACACGTTGGTTTATCGAATATTTTTTCATAATAAATTTGCCACGTATCTACATCACGATTGCTAAATATGAACTGTCAAGACTTATGTTTACCAAAATGGCGGCAAAACAAAGTAGTATACCTTCCCGGCGGACACCCTGTAGTTATGGACCATTTTCGAGCTTAGTTTAATAAAAAGCCAGTTCCAGATCTAAGAGATGCTTGTTTTATAAGAAACATTATATCTCAGATTCGATGATGCTTGCCCAAATCAATATCTCGATCTCTAAGATATGTATATTAACTAATCCTGAAATAGCTCTAAATTTTTTTAAAAAAAATGACAGATGTCATTATGTTGATTGAAATCCCAAATCAGCAAAAGCTATTTTTATTTGGAACACATTCGCTGCTAATTCAAAGTTACCATAGAGTAATAAGAATCCTCCTAGATACTTGAATTCTTGCACGAATTGGATTTTTTAAGCCTGCAAACCAAGATCCTTCCGTAAAATCTTCCATAAAGTGAATGGGTACATCTCCAATTGTTGCTTGCGATGGCGGATCGACTCATTCGGGTCTTCTTCGATGCTCTGCTCCACCGAAACGAACCATTATTTTGGTAATAAATTTACACAATTTGCAAACGCTGTTCAGGAGTAACCCTATTCATTATGAAATTGCAAACCAAACTGAGCATAAATCAAGTGACAGCTGTCAAAAAGACCAAACCAAACCGAAAAAAGTATTGCCAGATTGAAAACCACACGTCTATTAAAATAAAAAAATATTTTTTTCCTAGAAAATTCTTTCATTTTTTTGATTAGTTTAAGAGTTTTCTCGGAAAACTAATTATGCAATATAAATTGAAAACTAAATGTCTATCGAGGAAAAAAAATAAAAACATAAATATATAAATAAATAAATAAATTTATTCAAAGTCGTTTTTTTTTTTGAAAAACTTTTCGAAAAAAATATTTTAATTTTTTTTCTAGTATGTGATTATAAGGACATCTGTTGTTTTCATCTGGGAAAATTATTTAAAAAAATTCAATCAACCAATTTTCAAAATATTTCGAAAACAAAATTGTTTTTTAGAAAATTTTAAAAAAATCGAAAAAAAAGTTTTTGAAAATTTTGAAATGCAATATCAATTGTCATTTATAAGACTTCCTGTGTGCAAAATTTTGTTGAAATCGGGATATTAGTTTACGATAAAACCGCATTTGAAAAAACCGGTTATATGAGAGGTACCGTTATAGAACAAATTTCGAAAAATTCATTCATGTATCGTTATAAAAAATAGCATTCTGAGCCGTTAGTTAGAGCCGTTTTGTTAAAAACTGTATCGCAGGTACGGTTATTTTTCGACAAAAAGGAAAAACACCCCCGAGATACTACCTAACAAATACTAAATACCAAGTTTGAAGCAAATCGGCCCATCCGTTTAGGCTGTAAAGGCGCGAACAGACAGACAGACAGACAGACAGACGGACGGAATTTCCGGACCCTCTTTTTTCAACTTCTCTATTATCGTTATGTCATGTTTGATTGTTAGATTTTTTTTTTGGACTAACCCATAACTTGCATTATAGTACCTATAATCGCAAGTAAAAAATTGATCCTGTCATTTTTCAGATGTATTTGCTGAATTCCTCATAGGCAACTCTATCGGCTTGCTAAATAACGATTCACATTTTACGCTCTTGAAGTGCTTGGCAGTTTATCGCAAAAATTGTGATTAAAGTAACACAAGTTTCATTTAACATTAATTGGTTGTTGAAAAAAAAATAATTGAACTTTTCCAAAGCATTCAATAAAGGTCCCATGTAAGTAACTCAATTTTCCTGGGAAAAATCACATACTTTGCATAGCCTTGATGATCTCATTTATAAGTCTTGCTTACACATTTCCCCTTTACAAAATGAGTCAAGTACAGTTATCAGTTATTGAGTTTAAAATTATTTTATCTTACCACAAACAGTATGTTGAATATGAAAAGAACATATTTGACAAGTGATGCACCGCAATCCATACTGACTGTAAATTTAAGAAATACTAATTTTGTATCTTTGTATCTTACTTAAGCTTTGAAAACACTAAATAAATTGGTAAGCTATAAATAAATAGATCACAAATACTTGTTCGTTTTAAAAAAATCGTAATTTTTGATAAAACTTTTTCCGACTTTATTGCATGCTCTCTAATGAATCACTGAAGCTCTGAATTTTCAACCCTTCTATTAATTTTGCTGTTGTTTTTGAGATAAGATTGAAAATATATAGATAGAATGGGTTGTACGTGTACGGTTTAGATAAGGGGTTTCACACTGAAAAGCTTTAATGCGGAACTTTTAAGTTAGTCGGCGTTCAGGGTTAAAGAAAATTCTCTTTCAATAGTTCTTAATCTGATCAATCGCTATGAATGTGATCAAAAGCTGGAGAAAGATGTTATGTCAAAAACAGAGTGGTTGCAATTTTTTTACTCAAGTTTTGTGAAAAAAACTTAACTTTTAGAAATTAAATGTTATATGGTTCTAATTATATAAATGTTTTGGAAGTCGCTGAACTACTCGTCAAATATTTGCCGGATTTTGATGAAATGTTGAGAATTTATTACTTATGGTCTAAAAAAAATTTACAGATTTTATTGAGATGTGAATATAACCCGAGTTTAACAACGACTAAACTTTTAAAGATGAATTTAGTTAAACATGGCAATGCATTGTCTTACAATCTAATATAAAATTAAACTGAGTCTTGATATATCAAGAATAATTTGAAGCCTCCGAAAGATTATTTGCTTCATTTTTGTTTTGTTATATGAGTCAAACATTTTTGATAAAACATCTTTCGATACTGACTAAAATTCATGACCAAAGTATACTCATCGCTTTGTATACTTCTGATATATTTAAGTGTAGTAACGACTAATTGTATTTTTAGTGTTATTCCGATTATGGTTATTTGTAGTTTAATATTAAAATTGTTAATATTTTAATTAATTACGTAAGCAAGTGAAAATGAATTTTGAATTAAAATTAGCACGCAGTTTCCTTATTTTCTTTAACGTAGTGTTTTTGGTAAGATTATGATAATTTTACGCCTCTAAAATATTAAACGGAAGACGCACTTGGTCAAAATTATTATCTCAAATTTGTTGTGACGTCTTAAACATCTTTTTCCGAAATCTGTATTTATAACTTATTTTATAAAATTAAATAAATTATTTAATAAGTGCGCGTTGTATTTATTTGTATTTGTATTTTCTATTTTGTGACTTGTTTAATTTTTAAGTTTAAGCTTTTTTTCTATACTTTTACTCTGTTTAATTTGTATTTTCATTTATATAATATTTATATATATGTACATATATGTATATATAAATTATATTAAATTTTCAATTTATATTTGCCTTTAATTATTGATTTTAACAAGCTATCTCCATTTCAAAATATGCTCCCAAAAGCTCTAACAAAGCTTCAATTCTGAAAGTTCCATAGCAAAAACTAAAGAAAAATTTATTATAATTTCCATCAACGACGAATGGTAGCTCTGAATAAGTTTTTTTTTAATAAGCACAATAATTAAAAGTAAAAGGCAAATTGGCAATCAAATCAGTCATCAGTCTCCTTACTTCACATCCGGGGAGCAGACAAGTCATGGTGGAATGTACGTGGGTTTATGGAATTCCAAAAAAATAAATTTCAATGGAACTCAGGGGTTCTGTTTTTTTTTTATTTCAGTGGCAATTTCTTAAGTTGAGTGCGAAGCAAGCACCAGCAGTTAACAGTGTGTTTGAAATGAATGCTCTCTTCCATAAGTCCTGTACTGAAAACATAAATTGAACAGAGTATAATTACATTTTTTTTGTCATTCTAATAAAATTTGTCAAAGTTTTTTGTTCTTTATATTCAAAACCAGCTGGTACTGGTACCCGTCGCTTTGCTTACGCTCTCTTTGTCTGTATCGCATTCTATCATCTTACTGCTTCTAAACGACATGAGCGCCACCTACTGAAAATGTATTGTAATAATTCTATAACCCGGAGTTGCACAGGTCTTAGTTACTTGTATATGTTTGTTTTAATTCGAAACGATGTCAACTAACTTTACTATAACATAAATAAAGGTTAAAGTACTAATATCATTCATCATCATCATTCATCCAGTGACGAGTTATGTCAAATTTGTATTGAATATTGTATATTTCTAGATTTTTTTTAGTTTTTTTTAAAGTTTTCTATCGGGAATTGATCAAATTAGGCTAGGAGCTTTCCTAAGGTGTGAGATAGATAAATTTTCTCTGCATTCTTATAAAAATGCATATGTTTACTAAATGAAAAAATCCATCAATTTGATATGTTGCAGCGGCATCCGGTGGCGTATATTAACAACACAACTTACAGATTATGAAGATTTTTTATTAGAAAACATATTTAAGTGTCAATTTTCATGGTGATCGAGCGACTATTTTCTAAAGGTTTGCTAAGTTTGGATACATAAATGCACGTTCATATTTCCACATTTCTTATGCTTTTGTAGCGCCACCTATCGGATAAATTTCGAACTATATACATTTAGCGGCATGATACGCGCGCCATCTACTGCAAACTTTATTTTACTATGTCTGTAATATTACCGCAAGTTCATACAATGTGCTGACAATGTTTGGACCATTTAAAAATTATTTTTCATTCCAAAACTTTTTCAGCAATTCTGTGAGAGTGTAGCATTTTTATAGTAAGAATCTCTTTTATAAAAACACGACGGATTTCTGAGGAAAAGATCAATTGTTATAAATCTTCTTACATTCTCCAAAATTATGTTAAAATCCATTAGATAAAATATTATGAAGTTGATTGACACTGACTTCTGAAAACCAATTGATCAACTAAGCCATCCCAATTTCTTGACTCGGATCAAATCATGCCTTGAGAATAAATCGTCTTTCAGACGATCGTTTTGTGGCTCGCTCTGGTGTACCCCAGGGAAACCATCTTGGCCCGTTACTTTTAATTTTTTTTATGAATTGATAGCTGTTTTGGAAATTACAAATTATAAAAGAATTAATTAAGAAGAACTTTGTGAAACAAATTACGAAAAAATAACATAATTTATTTTATTGCAAAAGAAATTAAACGTCGAAAAATAACACCTTCAACCACTGTATACATTTAATTCTTTTATATATAAACGATAATTAATTAACATTTAATTTATCTCTAGACCCTAGGAACAACTCTTATTGTGACGGGTGCATTAATGACACTTAAGCTATTTGGTTTGCATATTTTGGTTGGGGCGAGCACCAAAACAATTCCACTCCTGGTCATTGTGTTGGGCTGTTTCATCTTCTTTGTTTCATTTCTTGGATTTTGTGGTGCTATTAAGGATGACAATTGTCTATCATTGACTGTAAGTGAATCATTTCACATAATTTTCTTATGTATTAATTAGATAACAAATTTTCTTACAGTATTCCGTGTTAATGTTGATTTTGCTCAGTTTTCAAATCATTTTAGTCGTTTTCATTTATATGGAAAAGGAAAAACTGGGAACATTTTTGGAAACTGGTGTGGACAAGGCTTGGGCAGTACAAGAAGACCAAGGAGATCCAAGTTTTATGGATTTTTTACAAAAGGGTGTAAGTTTGTCAAATCTGCCTAAAAAAATTTTAATGGTTTTTAAATTTTGTTCAAACATTTTGAGTTTTAAGTTGAATAAGCATAAATTTATACTTTTTTTAAAATACTTAAGTCTCTTTTTTTAACTTTAGGAATTGAGTTTAATTGTTTAATTGTGTTTTATTTTTATTAATAATTGTTAACATTTTAATTTAAAGTTAAAATGTTGCGGCAGAAACGGTTATGGAGATTATAAAACAGGCTCATATCCTGATACATGTTGTCCAAAACGAATCCGAAACCGTAAATGTAGGCCATCACCTACGGGATGCAAAGTCGCAATCAAATCGATGTTTGAAAAATATCTTGGTTTGTTTAGAACCATTCTCATAGCAATAGCTGTTTTGGAGGTTGGTATAGCTAGAGTTATAAATAAAATCTATTTTTATAATTTTTTTTTATTTAAGATACTCGTTTTTACAGTGGGATGCTATGTGTCAGGTCGGCCAGAAGACTTAGACTTTATTAGTGACTTGCACTAAAATATTTTTGCGTTTTCGATTTTTTTAAATAAATTAATTTAATTTAATTTAATTAATTGATTGATTGAAATATAAATTTTTTTTATTTTATATATATATTTTATTTTATTTATTATAATAAACCTCCGCTGGAACGACCATATATTTGAGATCGCTAAGAATGCTGCTAAGTGCTTAGGTTTTCTTTTTCTTTCGGTGTAAGAAGTACTTTTCTCCATCTGATCTGATCTGGCTACAATTTATAAAGCGTTTATACGCCCTAAGCTCGAGTATAACTCCCACCTCTGGGCAGGTGCTTCACAAACATCGCTTCACCTGCTTGATAGAATACAAAATCGAGTGTTAAGATTGATAGGAAATAGAACTGCCGCTGAAACAATTGCCCCTCTGGAACACCGACGCAATGTCTCATGTCTTTCCTTATTTTATCGTTTCTTTTATAAAAAATGTTCACTCGAGGTAGCCAGTTGCATTCCTCCCCTTAAAAGTTTCGCCCGTAATACTCGTCTTGCTAGGAATGCCCATCAGTTCACCCTTGAGCCCAATTTCGGACGTACCGTGAAATATAGAGATTCTTTTTTTAGCCGTACAACACGACTTTGGAATGGTTTACCCGGCGAGATTTTCACTTGCCATTTCAATTTGCAAGCATTCAAAACCAATGTTAATCGACACCTCCTATCTCTCCCCTCCCTATCTTCCTAATTCCCGCGCAGTGTGTTACATTAAAAGGGAAACAAATAGTCCCTTGTGCGCGCGTTAATTATAAAAAAATAATAATAATAATAATTTAACTTTGGACTTCAGAAAAGCCAACTTTCAATTGCCCTAGATACTTGGCTAGCACTGGTATTGCCAGATTCTCTTACATTTTGTTCATATCATACTTTGAAGAAATCCGAATAATACACTTCTGAATAAAAAGAGGAGAGTACTGTAAAGAAGACAAAAGAAAAAATTGGGCACGACTGGGTCGCATATACTTGCTCGTATGTGCCTAATTACATTGGAAGGCAAGATCTTTGACAACAACAAACAACATTTACGTTGAAAAATATCAGCTTAAACTTACAAAAAGTATTAAAACCACAATACTTAACGGTTTTTAGTAAAAATGAAGTACGCCATCACACGTCTTAAATGACAAAGAATTTATGAAAAAAATATTTAAAATTGTAAGACCAGTTTTGATTTTTGAAAAAAATTCTGTTTTTTTTTAGATTTTGGTATGCAGTTCTTCGGAGTTTATTAATATACACCTAATTTTAAAATTTCAAATATTTTTTTTGATAAGTTTTAAAAAATATTGAATTTTCAAATTTTTTTTTTAATTAATTTTAAATAGAAAGACAGTTTTTTTTTCAAAATGTTGGTATGCAGAATTATTTAGCTACCTAGGTCTTTTTAAATATAAAATTTTATTCAAATCCTTTGAGCCGTTATCAAGAAAGTCGAAAATTAAAAACCGTTATATTAAAGGTACCGTTAATAGACTTTTCCGGGAAATTTATCAAAATCGTTGGAGCCGTTTTCGAGAAAAAATAAGCTTTTCTTTAACAATCATAATGGTAAGTGCCGTTATTTTCAGCCCTAAAAATAAAATTTCAATTTCTCTTCTGAGGAATGCCAAAAGAATCTCACAAACCAAATTTGAAGATAATCGCTTAAGCCGTTTAGGAGTTATACATACTGATAGACAGACAGACAGACATTTTTTGCCACAAACTTTTTAAGACTTTTCAATGATCGTAATGCCATGTTTGATTGTAATCTCAATTTTTTTATATTCATGAATCCTAAACTTGCCTTATAGTCCCTTTAATCACAAGTAAAATAAATTGCACGACTGGATCGCACGTACTTGCTCTTATGTGCGATCACAGCTTCGAATAAAATTTAAAGGAACTTCAAAGTTTTTTATTGGATTTTTCCGACTTTTGATTTTTTGAAAAAAGTACTTAAAATAGTTTTCAGCGGGAAAATTTAAAAGCCATTTTATTTCCTTAGAAAATGTGAAAAAAGTGTGATTTTTTTTAACAACTTTTTTTAAAAATTAAAAAAAAATATTCAAGAATGCAAACCTAAACACAAAAATTACTTATATATAAAAAAAATTAAAAAAAAAACCGTTTTCAAATATTGATTTCTGAAAAAAAATTAAGAAAATTATTAAAAATACAAAAAAAAAAATCGAAAATATTTTAAAATACAATTACTAGGCTCAACATCTTCCTTAATATCAATTCTGATTGAAATCGGATGAACAGTTTTCGAGAGAGTGAAAAAAAAACGGTTCTATGGGAGGTACCGTTTTTAGCCCACCATCTTGATATTTTTGTTCATCAAAATATAACCTACACCTACAAAAGTACACTGATTTGTTTTCATAAAAATTCTTCGAGTAGTTTCCGAGAAAAATAATCTTTTAGTTAACGGTTATATGACAGGTACCGTTAATATTTGATCAAAAAAAAAATTAAAAAAGTCCTCTGTAAAATGTCAAAATAACCTTATGTTCCAAATTTGACCGTTGAAAACGGTCTTGATAGATAGGTAGGAATGGAAAGATCTTGTTATTGAAGGTCACGAAGAGCGAAGCAAAGAAATTCGTTTTGGATGATTTTGATTCTAAAAATATCAACATGCTGGTATAGGTACCAAACTTGAGAATCATATTCAAAAAGAGGTCTAACAGATTTTATATAAAAGGAAATAATCACTTAAAAGTTTAAGAACTCAACGTTTTTTAAAGCCGAGTGCTGAATTAGGCATTTGAGTTATTTCTGCGATGTAGTATCGCATATTAGAAGATGTCGGAATACTTTGTAACTTATTTAATTTCTTTAATGGAATAAAAAAGGAAATGGCCTAGGTGACATACTTGAGGGACTCCGGAAGTACCAAGGAAAAGACTAGGTGGAAATTTGAAAAAAATCTGTAAGAACTGTTTCTGAGATAAGATAATATATACTTTAAGAAGACCGGTTCAAACCCAAGACTATGTATGAAATTTCGTAAAAGGCCTAACTTATATCACTAGAGAGAACATCGGCTTCCATGCCTGCTTCTAGTGTTGAAAGGTCAAATAATAGGGTTATTATATAGGAGTTGATCTACATTTGAAAAGCTATGGTGTCCAGGAGATTGAAGATCAAATATAGAAAAAGAAGAGCATTTGGGAAAATTTTTTAAACAATTGAATCGGGGTGATTATCCGGCCCAAGAGAAGTTGGCTCAATTTATTTACAACGTTTTCCCTAAGTTATTAAAATAAGCCTCATTTGGTTTGAAAACAATCAGCGTTAAAAGATTACTTCAAAAATGAGGCAAATGAGTCTGAGTTTTCACTTTTAAGGAAAAGAGAGAATGGATATCCATCAGGCTTTTCCGGGTTGTTTGGCGAACTGGTAAATGGTATTATAATCCGTAAATTGTGTATTAACCACAACACATTTCTTGTATTTATCTATGTATAATCATGTCCTCAAGAACATAAGAGACGAAATTGAAGTTCTTCGTTGTGAGGTTGGTACATAGAGAGAAATAGAATTACAAATTTCTCTTCAGAATTTGCTAACTATTTCATTTATAAAAAGTTACAAAATTGGAAGAGACTGTCCTGAGATATTCTTTTTTTATCTGAACTTGGTTTCGTGAAAGTCAAAAAAATTAATTGAAGTGATATTAGAGTCCTGGTTAGGATAATCCTGAGTTAAAGATGTCGGCCATTGAAAGGGGGAGGATTTCCAATGAAGCACTAGAATTAAGTGGGACTGTTTGAAAAAATTGGACCGAGTTGTCTGCCCATATGATTACATTTATACCACTTACTTGGCAAAGGTTTGAATCAGCTAGTAAATTAATCAAGAAACATTCTTCTGAGGCAGGTAGGATTGCTGGCAATGAAATAAGTTTTATTTTCGGATGCTTTTCATTTTAAGTGAAAAAGATTAAAATCACCAAAAAGTAGAATATAATCGTAGTGTTCCCTGAGGGTGAGGAGTTCATCAACTGTGCCAAAAGCTTTGGTAAAATAAATAAATAGAATTCAGAGAAGGAGGAAACCGTTTAAATTTTTTGGGTATGCGTTGACCTGAACAAAGAAAAATCTAAATCCTTAAACAACCACTCAAAGAAAATGTACCTTAATCGAAAGATCAGAACAATTCAAGGAGGTCTATAATATTTCTGATCTTCAATATTACAAATGTATAAAAAAATATCTAAAAACTCATCAAATTTCTTAAATCTCACTAAGCCGATATTAAACACTCAGAACTTAGTAAAGAAGCATGCCCGATAAATGGAATCTCAGCAAAATTTGCTCCATACTAAAGAAAGGAGAGCCTCTGAACTTTGCCAGAGGTATTAGCCTTCTCGACAGGGCCTACAAGATCTTTTCTGTTCTTGTGTGTGAGCGCCTAAGGACATTCGTCAACAACCTGATGCGGTAGAAACTAAAACCCTATTTTCCCGATTAACTCGTAAAATATAATTTGTAGACAAAAATTTATTAAGACCAAAATTGTAGAAAATTAAATTCTAAAAAACTTTTGTTATGTGCATTTTTCGTTGAATGTTGAAAATAAGCAAGTTAAAATCAATTTACCTTAAATTCAAGATGGCGGCCTACGCTAAAGACCTAGTAATTCGAAAAAAAATGTATACTCCTATGGAGTCTCTCTTAAGATTAAGAAAGAAAAAACCATATGTACTTCTTTCCATTTCAATTGTAGGTACATTCAGACTGGGCTAGTCCGCTGTGCTAAATTACGATGGAAAACGCACGCTATCGTCAAGCTCGGTAAAGACCTTGTCTACACCTTTAAAGTCATAAGAGAATTATAAGATACTCGAATGGACATTAATGCTCCGGACCGAAAATCTTCGATTCCGACGCGTTGGAAAGACGCAGTAGAAGAACACCAAGACTTAGGTGTCGTTCGCAAATGGAATAAGACCGCAACCAGCTTCACGTGCATAATTGGAGGATGGTAGGTAGGAACCGAGGTGGCAGAAGAAGTTTTTTGTGTAGGTATAGATACACCCCTGACTGTAGCGCCAAATAAGTTTAAGTATTAAAAAAGTCTGGCTTAAATTTATTTGTAAATTGACCGACAGATAGAAAGAAATATGTGTGAACCTTCAAAATAGGCTAACATGTGCCTGAAAAATTCATAAAAATTCCATTAGAACTGAGTTCCACCAGACCGATTTCTAAACGGTGAAGACTTAAGAATGGTTAATTCAAAGAAATGTCCAAGTTTCAAAGATTCTTAAAACCAGGTTTTAAAGACTGGATTTACATGATCGCCTTTTTAAACTGACTTTATAACTTTTCAAAACAATTAAGCTTTAGATTCACAAATGTTTCTGAAATGTTTTGAAATGCTTCTGAAAGAACGTGGAAGGAAATCAAAATGCAATAAACATCAACTTTTTTTTGGGAAAATAAAACAAAGTGAAGTGAATTTTTCTTTTTTTAATTTTCTGTCTTTTTTTCTTGTATTCCTATCAATTTGTACATGAGTTACTTAACTTATTAAACTAGAGATCACTGTATTTCTTATCAATAAGTGTTTTGGGCTCTTCTGCTTACTTTTATACTGGCAGAAAGGAAGCATCCCAATACGAGAGCAGTTAACTAAAAAAAAATAAACAATTTATTAATCATCCTTGAGAACATATAAATATACTTCAACATACCTCAACAGCTGCCACACCCATACCAGCAAATTTGATTAGATTAGTATTCGATCCCCAAAAGTCCATAAATTTCGATTTACAACCAGGCATGGTTGCCGCATGAACAGCATCACATGCAGCAGTCAATGATCCACAGCAAGAGTTTGGAATAGTTTGTCCTAATTGAACATAATCTGCTGAACTTTGTTTGCCACAGCATTTGTACTACCAAAATAAAAGTAAGGTTTACCTATGTGGCAAAAAAAAACAGAACATCACAACTTACACTCATTTGAAGTGCATCCATGTAGGTTGGCTGATCCTGATGAATCTCCCATGCTTTATCCACAACTATGGCCATATTATCCAACAACTTACTCTTATAAAACCAGGCATAAGCAATCAATACAACTTGCAATATGAAAAGAATCAACATCGATATGGCGTACTAAAATTGAAGAAATTCAATGAGAATGAAAAACGTCATTAATCATACAATAATGAGTCATTGAAAGTAAGTCTTACGCTATATACGAGGCATTGGCTATCCTTTATTGCTCCGCAACATCCTAGGAATGCAACAACGAAAATGATGCATCCGAGTATCAGAATGCATATCGGCAGGAATTTTGTTGAATCAGCTTCCGTGAAGGTAAGGAAGTCTTTTAAATTTGATATCGAAAGTGATCCAAAGATAATAAGTAGAATACCACATATCTGAAAAAATGAGATTTTAATAAACGGAACAAAATTTGTGATCCGAAGCTAGACGTTTTAAACTAAAGTCTTGCTTAAGTATTGTGGTTTTTATGTTTTTTTTATTCCATGCACTAAGATTTTAACTATGATTCATTTTATTCAATGCTGAGTCAATAGGTGGCTACATTTCTGTAAGCTGGAGAGTTTCGAGCGATTTCTCGAATGGATGAAGAATACTGGAGTTGATATAATGACTGGGCATGATGATGGATTGGTCAATGATGCCACGAGATGAAATTGTAATTTCATTTTCATTTTTTTTCTGATGCTATAACACCCGTAAAACCGACGCAAGATCTAAGCACAGGCATCCCGAAACTATTTCATTTTAATTCGAAATCACTTTCAGACTGATTTTTTTCCCATAATACAATATACACTCACCAAAAATAAAAGATTACAAGCAAATAAGATATATTTTATGATATGAGCTACACAATTCATTTTTTAGCAATTTTTTTGTTTAATTTTCCCAGCGAGAAAAGTTCGTTCGTACTTGGTTAAGTTAATGATAAAACTGGCGTTAAATTTATTTGTTTCAATTTTAATATACAAGCTATCTGATAAAAGTGTGGCAAAAGGTGCTAATCTGAAATATTGAGGCATATCCGGGGACGTAGCACGAAATTGTCAATGGGATCCTGCGTTAAGGGCGTCAGCTTGAGCGGGCGCTAAAATTAATGAATAAAAGATAACTCATTGCTACTGATTACTGATACTATAAACAGATTTTGGCTAAATAAATCAAACTAAGCACCATAAAAAATATTGTTATCTGACGTAATCGCCATGAATAAAAACCTCAGCCCAGGTTTACGTATGGCTAGGGCGCTTAAGAATGTCGTTACGGCCCTGAGCATATCTCATAGTAATGGTATGTTTTTCAGTGCAAATTGTAGGAGGGCTTTGGTTTTGAAGTTCTATAGATAAGTACAAAGTTTAGATAGCAGTATCTATGAAATTTCAGATACAAATACTATGAGTGTTGTTAAAAAGCCCCACCGAAGATAGAAATATCTGATTTATTAGTATGAATCATGCAGGAAATTTTATTTAAACATTAAACTCGTCATGTAATTACATGCCTTACGAATTAATTGGTAGTACTTTTGGAACCCGTTAAGGCATTACGACAATTTTTTAACAAAACCTTGATCAGTTGTTGTTGTAAGCTCCTGGGGTCTATTGATAATTTTATTCAAAGAAAATGAAAATGCCTGACTAACATAACGTTACCAAAATATTCATAAACTTCAAAGGTAAACTGATATCTAAATGATAAGAAACACTAGGTAAGGCTTAATAGACTGTAGGCAAGGCTCGCCCTATGTTAATGAGTCACCAAATTACAAAATTGTCGCGGTCTTTTCAAGGTTGCTAGTCAAAATTCCTTCGTTAGTTAGGTGTCTTCCTTTCTTCTTCCTAGAAAACAGGAAGATATATTTGCCCGACGCAGCATACCATTTTGTTTGTAGGTTGCCTATGGTTAAGTCCAAGGCAATCTTGCTTATTAACCCACAATATTATGTCACATTGGAATTCATACACATTCCAAGTTCGTGATCAATTTTGGTCATCACAATGTATGTGCTTTGAATATTTTTTCTTATTTAAAAAGGTACATACCTTGGGAGTACGCTTAGGTGTAATTATTGGTGGTAATGTTAGTTGATTAAATTATTAATTAAACATTATTTTTGCCATTGACATACATGCATGTCTTATAAGCTTTAAAAAAATTTAGACCTACAAGGAAATAAGAAATTAATAAAATTGTGTGGTATATGAAACCTAAATTCCCAAATGTTTAAAAAGCCTTAATGGGATCATTAAGGTTGATGTTGGAAAATGGACTTTATTATTTTATAATAATAGCCAAAATCCATAATGACTCTGGCTGAAGGAGCTGCTTGTTGAGAACCAGGTCCACTCGGACTCTAGCGCTACCTAAGGTAAATTAAAGCAAGTGGTCTAGAATTTCCATAACGTACTTTGGCGAGTCGACATTAAAGAGTCACTGCATTTGCCGTAAAATGATCTGGTGTGACACTAGCAAACATTAATTTCTTTAGACATATAGTAAGCATGTTATATTGTAACTTGTCATGAAAGTTTGGCTTATTGGACTAAAAACAGATTAGGCCGCCAAAACAAAAAAGACAACAAAGAATGTCAATATCGGTCGTAATAATATTTCACAATATTTTTATAAGACTAAATAGCCAACGGCATAAATATAAGTTGTGTTCTTCTACTTTTTCGGTTGTTTTAGGAAAACTGTCAAACTTTGAAGAGTGGGGATGAAATCTCTCAGAAAATATTGAATTCGCTCAAAAGTAAAAGAACACTTTGTGGAGGAATATAGGGAAACTTTTGAAACGTCAAAAAAATTAAAATTTAACTAAACGAAATGGATCAAATAAGTGCAAATGAAATAAAAGTTGTGATGGAAACCATTTTATTAGGCAATTGTAAGGTCATTTTATTATTTACTTTGGATTTAACTTTACAATTTTTTTTAATCTAAAATTCTTCAAATACGAATCCTTTACAAAACGTCAAATTTCAAATGTACTTTTGAGTTTAACAGAGTTCACATTTTCTCCCCCAATAATTTTTTTAGTTTAAAATAGAGAATTAAGGGAAAATGTTTTTCTCTCTCGCAACATGTCTCTTCTCCGGAAAACTCTCGAAAATGTAAGTAAACGAACAACATTTGTGTAAAATTAAGCAAAATAGTCTGTTTTAGGGAGTAGACGAACACAACTAAAATATCACCTACATATTTCAGACTATTGTCATCTGTCATATGTCATCTGTCAACTGTCAACTGTCAACTGTCAACTGTCAACTGTCATCTGTCATCTGTCAACTGTTAACTGTCATCTGTCATCAGTCAACTGTCATCTGTCCTCTGTCATATGTCATCTATCAACTGTCATTTGTCAACTGTCATCTGTCAACTGTCATCTGTCATATGTCATATGTCAACTGTCAACTGTCATGTGTCAACTGTCAACTGTCATCTGTCAACTGGTAACTGTCATCTGTCATCAGTCAACTGTCCTCTGTCATATTTCATCTGTCAACTGTCATTTGTCAACTGTCATCTGTCATCTGTAAACTGTCATCTGTCATCTGTCATCTGTCATTTTTGAACTGTCAACTGTCATCTGTCATCTGTAAACTGTCATTTTTCAACTGTCAACTGTCATCTGTCATCGATCAACTGTCATCTGCCATCTGCCATCTGTCAACTGTCATCTGTCAACTGTCATCTGTCAACTGTCAACTGTCATCTGTCATCTGTCAGCTGTCATCTGTCAACTGTCATCTGTCACCTGTAATCTGTCGACTGCCATCTGACATCTGTCATCTGTCATCTGTCAACAGTCATCTGTCACCTGTAATCTGTCATATATCAGCTGCCATCTGTCAACTGTCATCTGTCATATGTCATATGTCATCTGTAAACTGTCATTTTTCAACTGTCAACTGTCATCTGTCATCGGTCAACTGTCATCTGCCATCTGCCATCTGTCAACTGTCATCTGTCAACTGGTAACTGTCATCTGTCATCAGTCAACTGTCCTCTGTCATATTTCATCTGTCACCTGTAATCTGTCATCTATTAGCTGCCATCTGTCATCTGTCAACTGTCAGCCGCACAGAGAGATCAACAGAAAAGTAATGTGCATACCACCAACACCAACAATCCTGTTTTTGTAAACAACCACCTTACACCAACAAATAAACACTTGCTTTGGCTTGCCAAAAACAAAGCTAGAGAGTGCAATTGGAAATTTGTATGGGAAGCTGCAGGAAAAATATTAGCTCGTAAATACGAGAATGAAGAAATTATACATATATGCACGGTAAATGATATTGACAAAATACATAACTAATCTACGATATTATGAGAAAATGTGAGGAGCGAATGATAACAGCTGATATGATGGAAGAACAAGATAATGTAATAGAAGTTGAATGTAGGGTAGTGCAGGGTATCATGGGTATGAATGAAATTGAACTAAAAGAATTAAATTATTGTTGTGTAAGTTTTAATATTCAATCGCTTCGAAAAAACTGGAACTGTTTTATTGCCGAAATCGAAAGTTTTCTTTGTTATTTAAATATTATTGTTTTAACTGAAATAAACATACATGAAGAAGAAAATTGCCTGTACCATATTGAAGGTTTTAATGCTGAATTTATGCATAGGACAAAATCTGGGAAAGGAGGAATTGCAGTGTTCATAAAAAAAGGCATACATTTTGAAAGATGTTCGTCGGAGACGTTAAGCTACGATAGTCTTAGTATAAAAACACAAGACAAATGGGGAATTAAATATATTCTTGCAATTTATAGACCACCATCACGAAGTAAAACATTATTTATCGATGAATTTGACCAACATACTAAAAACGAAAAAGATTTAATAGTTCTTGGAGACATTAATATTGACACTAAAGATCTGGACAATAACAACACCAAAAAATATATTGAGATGATGTCATCAAAAGGTTTAATGAACATTATTCAAAGAAGTACACGAGTTAACATATCAACAGGCACCAGGACTTTAATTGACCACATATCTGTTACAATCCCGAAAAACGATGTCGTTTCAGCAGTTATAGAAACAGATATATCTGATCACTTTGCAACATTCTACGGTATAAAACAACAAACGAACCAGATAAAGACATGTAATAAAACACTAACAAAAATAAACCAAGAAAAAGTAAATCGACTTATTCAGCAAACAAATTGGCAAGAAATGTATGAAAATGAACATGACGTCGAACGGCTTTATAATCAATTTGTTAAGAAAATGATGGACATATATGCAAACTCAACCGAAACTCAAAAACCAAGAAAACGACAAAACAAAAATTGGATAACGAAAGACATTATTGAACTGTGCAAAAAAAGAGACGTGTTTTATAAAAGGTGGAAAAATAACCCAAGAAACGAAGTTTTCAAATCTGACTACAAAAAGCTACGAAATTACGTAAACAAAAATATACAAATAAAAAAGGCAAACTTTTACAAAACAAAACTAACAAATGCAAAACATGACCCGAGGAAAACTTGGAGTATTGTAAATGAACTATTGGGTAGAAAAAACTATCAATTGATGAAACAATAGAAAACAATCTTTGTACTCAATCGAATGTTTGTGACATAGCTGAAGAATTTGCCGAGTTTTTTTCCACACAAGCATCTAAAATTATACATAATTGTACTTACAAAACGTCCAATCAGACAAGTCAACATATCGCTCAGTCTATATTTATTGAAGAGGCTGATGAAATTGAAACCCGAAACATACTGTATAATTTAAAAACGAGAAAAAGCCCAGGAGCTGATGGGATAAGAGCGTGTGATATCAAACTGAATGCTGATTTTCTGACACCAATCTTGCAAGTAATTATCAACCAAAGTCTGATGCAAGGATGTATTCCAAAAGTTTTAAAAACATCACTTATACGACCCATTTATAAAGGAGGAAAGAAAAACGAAATACAAAATTATAGGCCTATTTCTATTTTGCCCGCTTTTGAAAAATGCTTGGAAGAAGTCGTTTTAAAACGCTTGAACAAGTTTATTGAAAAACACTGCCTTGTGCAAAGCAATCAGTATGGTTTTCAAAGAGGAAAAAGTACGGGAAAACTACTTGGGGAATTTTGTAACGTCGTCAACATGAGCCTAAATAAAAATCATCATATTTTAGTTATGTTCGTGGACTTCAGCAAAGCATTTGACACTCTAAGTCATGAAAAACTCCTTGAGGTTCTATACAAAATTGGCATAAGAGGAACATTATGGAAATGGATGGAGAATTATTTAAAAGACAGGACTTTCAAAGTTAAAATTTGTAATTCATGCAGTGAAGAAAAAATATGTACATATGGCGTACCACAAGGGTCAAAACTTGGTCCAGTTCTATTCCTTCTTTTTACGAACGCACTCCTTGGAGTTTTAAAAAATAGTACCGTTTTTGCCTACGCAGATGACATAGCAATTGTTGTTAGACACAAGTGCCTTAAAACAGCTATTAACGTTATGCAACAAGAGTTTGATGAAGTCTCTAAATGGTGTCATGATTTTGGGTTGGTCAATTATGCCAACGAAACGAAACTCATGCATATTCGCTCACCACACCAAAAAAAAGGAAAGAATAAGGATCTTCTTTCAAAACGAAAAATGTCCACATGCTCAAAAAAGTGATGCAATTGAAGTAGTTACATCTACAAAATATCTTGGAGTCACAATCGATGATCATTTTCTTTGGCGCCAACACATTGAGAGCATAAGGAGTAGCATGAGAAGTTCTATGCTTGCTCTCTTTTATCTGGAAAAGTATTCAACAAAAGGTGTCCTAAAACAAGTTTACTACTCGCTTGTTGAATCTCGATTGAGGTATGGAATTTTGGCCTGGGGAAACGCATCAAATACTCACATGAATAATATCGTCAATCTACAGCATAGAATCTTTAAAATAATTGATAAAAATCATGAATTCAAGTTTTTGAATGTTAAAAATATTTATAAAATGTCAGCTATAATAGAATACTACGACGATGTAAGGTTTCAGCAAGCTATCTCACACAACATTAACACCAGAAGACGAGCGCAAGGTCTACTCGAGATTCCAGCGGTATACAACAACTACGGAAGAAGACAACTGAGTTATGCGATACCATCAATTATGAACCAGCTACCAGCCAACCTAAAAAACATTCAAAATTTCAAAAAACGTAAAAAATGTATAAAACTGTTCTTTTTAAACTAGTTTTTCAATTTTTGATCTATTATTTGTTAAAAAAAAAACGAAAAAAAAACAATTTCTTCATTAAAAACATTTTATATTTCATATTTTTATATTAAAAATTAAATTTCATATTTTTGTATTAAACATTAAGCTTCATTTTACATGTAATTAATTAATAATTAATAACAATCACTTCAAATCAATTCGAATAGTTCTTGAAAATTCAACCACCCACAGATAAGCATAAAGTAAAGCATAAAAATAATAATAAAAAATCTAAATCTAGAATCTAAATCATCTGCCATCTGTCATCTGTCATCTGTCATCTGTCATCTGTCATCTGTCATCTGTCATCTGTCATCTGTCATCTGTCATCTGTCATCTGTCATCTGTCAACTGTCATCTGTCATCTGTAATCTGTCAACTGTCATCTGAAATCTGTCATCTGTCATCTGGTCTGTCATGTGTCATCTGTCAAATGTCATCTTTCAACTGTCATCTGTCATCTGTCAGCTGTCATCTGTAATCTGTCATCTGTCATCTGTCATCTATCATCTGTAATCTGTCAACTGCCATCTGTCATCTGTCAACTGTCATCTGCCATCTGTCATATGTCATCTGTCAACTGTCATCAGTCAACTGTCAACTGTCATCTGTCCTCTATCATATGTAATCTGTCAACTGCCAACAAAAAAAAATTTAAATCAACTGTCATCTGTCATCTGTCGACGTGATGTTGAACAAAAAACTGAACTATTTCGATTTGGGGTAAGAAACACAGAATATGTGATATTGATTGAAGCAGCGCTGAGACTTTAGAGTAAAATGTATCGAAGAAAATCTCACAAGGTCTTGAAATAACTGTAAGCTGTAAGTAGTAAAAATCAAGCATTCTATCCAAAACCTATATAGATGTGATAAATTTGTGTTTAGTTTACGTGCTTGTTTAAGAAATTTAATATGAAAACAACTCCAAAATAATGAGATATAGATATATGATTATTTATATGTACATACATATGTACGTACATACATTTCTATCTTATAAAACAAATCTTTGATAAGAATTTGTTTGTCTAGTTCTTAATAATTTTGCGACCCTATCGTGATATTCAAGATTGTAAGCTGTGACACTTAATTTTATTCTGTGATTTACAATTTACATAATCGTTAGTATAAATCGTTTTTATTAGTCACAAACAATTAGTAAGCGAATCTATTTGGACGTACTTTGACAAATAAATACTTAATGACTTTTTGATGAAAAAAGAGTTTTATTATGACGTGAGTCATGGATTACTTATTTAATTAGGTATAAACAATAATATTTACTTATCATAGACGTAGGCAAGAACACATGCTAAAAAGAAAAGGGGATTTTTTCTTATTTCTCAACAAAATATTGGTAAATTATTTTCTTTTTTTTTATTAACTTATATCTTACTTGATGCTGAATGTCTCCAACTCATTAAACTTAAATTAGGATTTATTTACTTTATATTAATTATTGATCAGAAGCCCCCAGGAATTTCCTGAAGAATTTGGAAAACTATAACTAGTTGAGTGAAATTTTTCAAATAAACAACTTCAACCAGTTCTTTTGTTTCAACTTACTTAAAAATACGAGTTACAACATTGACAAAAATATTTATTGTTAAAATGTTTTTCTTTATTTTATTTTAAAACTATACTTTACATTTAATAAAATACATATAAAATTTAATCATTTATTTTTGTAGAACAATTAAGAACGTATTTTCTTTGTGTTTTCGTGTTTATTAGTTAATAATAATAAATTTGTAATTCGTAAGCACCTCGTTGCAAAAAAAATTAAAGATAGTAAAGATCATATGTGGCATCTGCTGTACATCATTTAATAAGCCGATCTTCGTTTGTAGTTGCGGATACTATTAGCCAAACAGCAAGAGAATACGAATCCAACAAACTGTAATAAAAATAATTTTTTTTAAACAATATTCAATATTTTTATACGCATATTTAAATAAAAAAAAATTTGTCATTATTTTAGCCAAACAAAATATCAAGTTACATTCAGCAACAAACATTTTTTTGGAAGAAGTTCAAACAATAGAAGTAGTAATTTCAAAGCTCAAAAAAATTAATCAAACAAAACTAAATTAATTTTTAGCTCAAGAGGAGGATGGATAAGCATTTGATTAAGACAACCGTGCATAATTTACTCCTCCTTTTGTATTTCTCATCAGCATCATTAAAAATCTCTTTGGCTTAAAGATACTAATTTCTTTTTTTTTCGCGGTAATGGCCAACTGACGGACTTAATTAAAATTGCTGTACATAGAGTTTTAGTTTAGTTTAATTACGCTAGGTGGCGCTGTTTGAGATTTTATTGGTATACTTGAGCATCGGGAAGGTTCAACTAGCAATATAAAATCCAGCTTAAGGATTCTTTAAAACAGTGCTTCAGTTCTCAGTTTTAGATTCAGAAAATTACACTATTAAAATTTCCTAACAAACTAGACCCTGAGTCATAGACTCATAATCGAATTCAAAGTGGTTAACCTTTAAAGACTGCACGATACGGAATAGTTAAGCAAGAAAAGATACGCAAATTCTGTGTCAAAGATGCGCAAAAACAAAACCGGCCTGAGTGCACGTAGAAAAGTAAAAGGCTGAATTTCAGCTTTAGGCTCTAAAGAAAATTGTTTTTGACTAACTCAGGTTTCCTCTAATTTTCTAGAAGAAAAAGAAATTTTCATTTAAATTTATTGTTTTGAACTATTTGTATGAATTGATTAGTTCAACAAAAAAAGTGCGCATACGCCACAGTGAACATTGTTAATTAACGAAAAGCAATTTATGAAATTTCCAAACAAGCCATATACATATACATACTACATACATATATGCATATGGTATTCTTTTTAAAAAGGAAAGTTATTGAAAAAGCAATTCGAGTGTTTTTCAAACAGGAAGTACCTCGAATAGGAAAGTGTGTTAGGCAAGGCACTCTTTATAAAATGGGAGCTTTTAAATATTGTACGAATATTTTGAAATACCATCAGCTCACTGTGAAATTTGTGGAAGAAGTGATTTAAGATATGTATGGCAATACAACATCTTCTAGTAAAATTAAAACATCACATCAACAGGGTCATCATTAAAAATAATATCTAGACCCCAAACAATGAGTTCCTTGAAAAGAAGTAAGAAATATAAGTTTATAAGAGATATTTAACCGTCTTGCACTTTAAATTTAAAAAAAGTTGAATTTTCTGAAACATGAAATAAAATCTAAACACACTAAGTATTTTCCTCACGTTTGTTCACCCAATTTCCACCTTGGTGATTTGGATACTCTTCTTTTTAAAGAATTTTTTTAATCATTAAACAATTTTGGGGTTTTACACCTTTTGGACGATACAAAGTTTTCCAGAAGCGAACAAAATACTCAAAATGACCTTCACAATTGACTATCTTGGTGCTTTCAATGTTTTCTTGGAGCTAAATTTGGGTTTTTCTTCAATCACTTTAGAAAAATTCTATAAAGAGTTCAAATACCTTGGAGTTATTTTGGGCAGAAAATTGTCTTGGAATTCCCAAACAGAATGTATAATAAGCAGATCGACGATAATTCTCCAGACTTCCTACAGCTTTAGTGGACAACACATGGATTGAATGACGTAAGAATTTCAAAATATCGTAGTCAGAGCTTCCTGCGCCTTCGGTGAGGATAATTTCAAAGTAAAAACCAAAAAAATGGCCATAGTCTGCAACCTAAACTTGCTTGAAACGACTGTTCTTATACAATTTTGGATTATATAGGGTCTTCCAATAGGGACTTCCGAAATTTTACAGTTAATAGCGGCCATTTTGTTGAAGCTAAATCTGTCAAATTGGCTCCTTTTTCAGTTTATTTTTCCAAATCATCAATCAATGAAAACTTTTTTTTTTATCAAAATGGGTGTTCTGTTCAGGCAACGTTAGGCGCACTTCGCCCATTGTAGGGTCGATAATTCAAAAAAAAAATTACATAAGGTGCATTCCTTAACATTGAAAAAGCCTTTAAAAATGTCGAGCACAGTGCCATTCGGCATGTCCTGAACTCCGTCAACATCAATGCACTAGTGTTCAATTGGATAGACTTTATGCTCCAAACAGGAATTGTAAATTGAGAAATTGGTATAAAGAAATTTAAAGTAAAAAGTTACTGGTCGTCAACAGGATCATAGTCAAATTAAAATAATGGTTCGGCCTATACAGAGAGTTCAAGAATGAAGCAGGATAAAGACTGATATCTTGTCCGTAAACCAACGAATAAACAAATCAATAAGAGTTTATTGTTTAGTTTAGAGATTTTTCAGGCAGAAGAGCTTGTAGTGGGAAAAGCTGCAAAGCACCTTCTCTCATGTGATCTGGTAAATAAGAATTTTGATATTTTCATAGGCAGCCATGCAGCAATCAATGCCCCATCCACATGTGTCCAAGTTCAAACTGACTGATTGATGTCACAATGATGTGCGACTTAACAAGGCTTGTAACCCTTCGATGGGTTCCCGGGAAATTGTGGCATATGCGGGAACGAAATGGTAAAAAAACTGCCCTAAAAATGGTTCATCCTTCAAACCGACCCAAATCTTACCCTGATGGGTACTTTTGCCATTGGAAAATTGGGCAAATTTGGCTATTCTTTAACAAACCACTTAAAAGTATCCTAAACTATGCATTCAGAAACGGACATTGGTATTGGATTTAATGTTTTTGGTGAGCCGAATCGGGTGAAGTTTTCACTCATACTTGGTGTTCACTTTTCTTCATCGGCATATGTATTCCAATAATTCGGGAGCAAGGATAAATCTCAAATCTTCCTAGAGTACATCTCTTGTATCCACTCCGATTCGGTTGTAGTTTGTAAGACTTTTTCACTCCTGTGGATACACAACGCAATCGCAAGAATGGCTGAGAGCATAACTCCTCAGGCCTTGGCCTTTAAGCAGTTGTAAGACCAATAAAATTATTTGTTTAACGTCAACCTTTTGTGATTCCTTCCTCTTTGTTTGCTGTCTGCCCATTACAGACTTTTTCGGGATACTGCCTCTTGCGAGGAACTAACTGGCAAAAACTTCAAGAGTAAAAATTTGTTTCGAAAAAGTGCATCTCATGTAGCTGTTCATACTCCGCGTTAAATTGTAGGTCCCTTACATTGTTGCAGATTAACAACACACAAACAGGAATGGTTGAGAGTATAAGCCACTAGGCCTTGGCTCCATAAAGGAATTGTCGCGCCAATAAATTTATTTATTTTTAATTGCAGACTTTGTCTTGAAAGCGAAGAAATATTTGTTCACATTCTTTTGGAATATCTTCTACATTATTTCGAAATCAGAAATTAAACTATTTAATTTGCTGCAAATACTCAAACTGCACAGCCACGTAAATTAATTGAATTCTGTTCTTAATCTTGCGAAAAAAGCTTGAGACCTACAGATTCAAAAATAACGACAAATATTCAGTTGGCTAGCCTGTTTTATTCTTCGTCTAAGTTTGCATATTGACAGGCTGATAATCAAAATATAAACATTTTCTTTTTTCATTGATTTCTTTGCAGCTTAAAAGTATGCAACGTGTTATTTGAATTTAAAACAACAACTGAGAAGAAAACCTCCTCTGAGCAATGATTTCAAACTTTTTAAATGAACGCCTAATATTCCTACAAAAATCACACTTTATTTCTTACCTCAATGGCAGCAACAACTAATCCAACATATTTAATATAATCGCTGTTGCTATCCCAGAAATTCTTGAACGCCTGTTTGCAGCCCTGTTTGTATACAGTTTCGGACGTACAATTGTTTTTGTCATCGCAACAAGTTGTTGGGAAAAATCCTTGATATGTGTAATCCCTGTAATCGTTCTTGCCGCAACAATGGAACTGGAAAAAAAGGATCAACGTTCAATAACCATGTTCATTAAAATATCTGTAAATCATTCAAATATACTCCAATTTGTAAAGCATCCATGTAATTGTCTTTTTGGGTACGACGACTCCATGCCTTATCGACGACTTGACCCATGTAGTTGACATAGTCCTGTTTGTAGATCCATACATAGACGACGAATGCCAATTGAGCCACCAGCAAAATAAACAGGAAGCACGCATACTTTAAAGGTGTGGAGAATGAAAGTTTAATTAATTTATTTTTTTTAGGAGTTAATAGACTTGACTTACTGTCATTGACATGCAATATGAATCACGCAGAGCTCCACAACATCCGAAAAATGCAATAATTGTGATAACGGATCCCAGGACGATAAGGGTAATGGGAATCTGTTGAACTTTTATAGCCTCGGACAGTTCGTCGACGCTGCTGACATCGCTAAAGAGCATCGAGCCTCCAACTACCATCAGAATGCCGCATATCTGAAATTTTAAATTAAATTTAAAATTAGTTAAAATATGGATTTGGGGAAGATGTTATAATAAGTTATGAAATATGAATGGCCTTTTTATAAAGAGCTGCTGCTTCTTCTTTAACCGACGCAACGTCTGTTATGATATCGTCTTGGGCCACAAATTTCCTACTATTGAAAAGAGGTAACAAAATTGCTTGAGCGAATCCAAGGTATGATAGATATCACCAATTTTTTGGCAAACTAACGTTTATTATTTTGTTGACATTTTTCAAACCGTTTTCCAAGTATAAAAAAATGATTTATTTGAGCGAACGTTTCTTCTAAAAATCTGATATTTAATGAAAACCTTGCTTAAGCAACAACTTACTACAAATGCTACAAGTTTACACGTAAGGTTAAATAAATGTTTAAAATTGAAATAAAAAAATCAAATAGCATTGTTGGGATATTTTAAAAAGCATGACATTAGTTCTAACATTCATGCTGATAGTAATTTTGCACCATTGAAATGAAATTATAGTCTGAATTAACATGTCGTTAAGCAAATTTAGCGTGACACACGTTTTTCCTTCAAGAACTTACTGACATTCTTTAATTTAAACTTGTTTTATAAAGCAAGATTTGGGGAAAAACGAGCATATTATAAACTACAATATTTGTTTGTTTAGATCCAACTAATATCTACTGGATTTGCTGAAGCTCAAAAACAGTTGACTCTTGAAATGCTCTATTCTGTTGGAACCGAATGTCATTTAAGCGTTATAAATCAAGTCTTAAAAATAATACCACACAACTTCTTGAAAACTAAATTTTCTGATTTAAGTTATACAAGGCAAGTTATGGACTCCAGCCTTGATTTAATGTGCGTATACTTCAGACTAAATTACTTGTATTATTTAAAAATTCAAATTCAAATTTTTATTTTTCAAAATTAAAAAGATACAAAATTTTGTTCTTAAAGAGTAACAAAGCATGGCTTAGTGAGCCGTCTGCCGGATAAAAATCAAATTAAAATTACAAAAAAAGAGAGAAAAATAAGTTATATTATAATACATAAAAGAAAAAAAAATAACAAAGTAAAAAATTTAATGTATAAAAACGTAATACATAATTAAAGTATTTAAAAAAAAAAAAAGAATATTCAAATTCAATTTTTAAAATTGATTTAACAAAAGGGACTATTAGTTTAGTCAAAACAAAAATAAATTAATGAGCTTTTACTTTAGCGAAAACAAAAATTATTGAGCTTAAATCTTTATAGATTGTTAAAGGATCTGCATATAATGTATATTATTTTAGATTTGAACCATAATTTATGTTCCATTGGGTCTCAAAACATACTCAAATAATCATTTCGAAAATTGTGTGCATGTGAAACATAGCGTATAAGAGTCTTCCAACCACGATCTCCGTTTAGAATGCTGACACATTCCTCCAACGAAAGAAAACTAGAGCAAAAATAAAGTCTTCGGATTTCCTGTAAAATTGGACAAAGCGCTAAGAAATGGAAAACATCTTCGTTTTGATCAAGATTACAAAGTGAGCAAATTGGGTTAAGATCTGTTCTGTGTGGCTTATAGTTCAAGTCAAGCAATTCAGTTCTAACCTTGAAAATCGTACTCATTTCTGACATTGTAAACTCTTGCCTAAAATAGTTGTTTTCACCTTGATTATGGTTGAGTTGCCTATATGTACTCCTGGAGGTTGATTCTCTCCCTCGTACAAGACACTTATCATCTATTTTAGATATGCATTCGTACAACGAGTTTTTCAGTGCTTCTACATTGTCCACTCTGAATGACATTGCATTCATTGATGAGTTACAGCGAGATCATACCAGTTTTTTATAGGAGTATAGCCACATCTAAAACAGATCATAAGGATCCGCTTTTGTAGGTCTGGATTAGATCTCCTCATAACTCTTACAATGTAATTTGCATGAGCTTTTAAGTTTTTCAAAAATATTGGGGCTAAACCTGACTCAAGGTTATTGGCGTAATTGGGGGTGTTAGAAGGTAGCTTGAAAACTCGTTTGAAGAAAAACCTTTGTATGTTTTCCATTTCTACCAACTGCTCGTATCCGTACACCTCGTTTCCATAGCAAAGGCAGCTACTAACCGTCGCGTTGAAAACTTTGAATTTTGATACTGGGTCCACAAAACTGTTGGCAAAAAACTGTGACTACATAGTATTTATTGCAGCTTTCGCCGCAACTATCTTAGCTTTAATATGAGCGTGAATATTCATGTTGTATGTCATTAAATACCCAAGATATTTGAATTCCCTTGCAACTTCAACGATTTCACCATCCAGACACCAATTACGCTCATAACCAATAGATCTGTTAGTGGACCTAAACACCATTATTTTAGACTTTGAAGTATTTATTTTAAGATCCCATAAATCACAGTATTGTTTAAGCTTATTGACCTGAAGTTGAAGTGTAAACGGATTATCACTTTAGATCACTAGATCATCTGCATAGAGCAAAATTTCAATAGTCACATCTCCAAAGAGTTTTCGACATCGTTAATAAACAATGCAAAAATAAGCGGACTTAAAACGCATCCTTGAGGAACGCCTGTTGCGCATTTAAAAACTCTTGATTTCTTTGTACCATTCTGGACAACTGCGGTCATATTTTCAAGGAGTTTTTCATAAATTCTTATAAATTTGGTAGATAACCCAATTGCTGCGAGCTTATAAAGCAAGGAATTTCTGTTAACTGTATCAAAAGCCGCTTTCAAGTCAACGAAAAAAGCGTATAAACATTTCTTTTTGTCAATAAAACGGCAAGCAATAGTACTGAGTACGAAAATTTGATCAATTGTTGAAAGCTTTGCTCGGAAACCCGCTTGAAAACAGCTTGTTATATTGTTTTGTTCAACCCAGCTTATGAATCTATTATAGAGTATTTGCGTAAAAACCTTCCTCAAAGAATTTAGCACAGCAATACTTCTATAGTTTTCGGGTAGATTACGGTCACCTTTTTTTAAAAATAGCTGAAATTCTAGAAAAATTAAAATTTTCAGGGATGGTCTCCTCGTAGAATATTCTATTTAGAAGTTCTGGGATATACTCTCTTGGAGTAGACTCAGGGGTAGCATGTTTATAAAATTCTACAGGGATTCCATCAGAATCTGAAGCTTTGTTGTTTTTCATTTTATGCAGGGCTGATAAAAGTTCAACCATAGTTAAAATGGAGTCCAAATCCGGAATAATGACGTTTGGGTTAGCAAAACTTATTGTGTTAAGGTTAGGGTCAGGTAGAAGAAGAGCTTCAAAATAGGTCGCGAGTAAGTTCTCATCGATTGCATAAGAAATTCTATAACTTTGACCATTTAAAAAACGCACCGCTTTCCAAAACGATTTTGAATCCCTACATTCCATAAGTTAAGAAGCAGACTTTTTAAAATACAATTCTTTCTTTAGTTTACATAGCCTTTTATAGTCTTGGTTGGACTGCACGTATAATGATTTGAAAAAGTCACGATTTGTTTTTCGAAAAAGTTTTAAATATGCGAAAGATTTTTTTCTACCTTTTCAGCACTCATCATCATACCACTCTGATTGAAAAGAAGCTAAATGATTTCGGGAAGATACAGTCGCAGATTTTCTCACCGCTGATAGAACTGAGTTTTCGATACTATCGGACGTCAGATTTGACATTATAACTAGCTCTTGATTAAGTTTTGTCTTGTATCTGTTTGCATTCCTATCTTTCCATTTGAGAGTTATAACGCTATCAATGTCTTGAAGTCTATTAAAAAGGTTATCTGACTTGCAAGCAACTATTATGGGGAGATGAGGTGAAAAATTAGCCGGATAAATGAAGAAATCTTCAATTAAACTAAGCCATTCACCTTTAATAAGACAGTAGTCAATCACTGAGCAAACCTGACTCGAGACAAATGTATAGTTACCATTTATGTCACTTTGAGAAGTCCCATTTAAAATAAAAAATCCAAAATCTTGAAGAAGTTCTAATAAAGATTAGTATTATTTAAATAAAAGAATCTTGAAGAAATTTCTCCCCCAGGAACCTGGTATTTTTGTATAACATAAAAGTAGACTATGCAGTAGAATAGTGAACCTTTCATCTACCAAATTTCCATAATCCTGCAGTCGCTGAGGCATGGAAACAAAACAGACAAACGTCCAGCCATGCATCATTTCACATTTACACATGCTACAGGATGGTTTGGGCATATAACGCTTATGGAAGATCAAGTCCTGGCTATTTCGTCCGCAATTTTATTGCTTGTAAAACGACCTCAGCGTTACCAAGGGTTGATCAAAATAGCCTTTGTTACTCCTTATAACATCAGCTAACTGCCTGTAAAAGTCCCGTGAAATTCGGGGCATAAATAAGAATTTTTAAAAAAAGACGACTCCAGCGCCACCTAGGGGTAATTACAATAGCCTCACTTACTCCTTGCAATATCAGCTATATGAAAATCGGTCCATAATTAAGAATTTTCGAAAATATAAAACGACCACAGTGCCACCTAGCGAGTAATTTATATAACCTAAGTTACTCCCTAGAGCATCCGCAATCTGTCAGTGAAAGTCCCATCAAAATTGGAGCATCCGTTCCCGAGATTAGCCGGAACATACAGATAGAAAGACAGACAGACAGATAAACAGACAGATAGACAGACAGACAGACAAACATTTTAAAAATTGTCTTCTTGTTATAAGTATAAGAGAGTTTGATTGTCAGAGTAGATTTCATTGATTTTAATAATATAGAGGTTAGCATCAGTTTAGGGTTGATTCCCATGTTTAACCATAGAGACGCCTGCTGGCCTACAGGGCATGTTCTGTGGCAGATTCTAGGAGAAAATTACAGTTAAGTTGTTTATAGAGGATTACACCAAGATATTTGATTTCATTGGAATAGGAACGTGTAGTTCCTTTTTTACTTACGATTATAGGGACTATAAGGCAAGTTTATGATTCGTGAATATTAAAAAAAATTGAGATAACAATCAAACATGACATTACGATCATAGAGAAGTCTAAAAAAAGTGATCGAGAAAAAATGTCTGTCTGTCTGTCTGTCTGTCTGTCGGTCAGTATGTATAACGAGCTGCAGCCTAAACGGCTTAAGCGATTATCTTCAAACTTGGTATGTGTGATTCTTTTGGCATTCCCCAGAGGGGAAAATGAAATTTTATTTTTAACCCTTAAAATAACGGTACCTGCCATATGACCGTTTAGGAAAATCTTATTTTTTTCGAAAGAATTTTTTTGTTGGTATTAGCTATCATTTTATTAGAACCACATATACGGAAATTTTTTTTTAATTTTTGGCTTTCTTGGTTACGGCTCTTTGGATTTCTGTCAAATTGTTTATTTAAGAAGATCTAGGTAGCCGAATTAATTCTGCATATCAAAATTTAGAATAACTTTTTTTTCTAATTAAAATTATTTTTTTTTGAAAATCAATATTTTGAAAACTAATCTAAAAAAATGTTTTAAATTTCACATTTTTCAAAAAACTAAAAATAAAAAACAGGATTTTATAAAAACCGGTCCTACAATTTTCGAAATACATTTTTCATAAATTCCTTGATATTTAAGATGTGTGATGACATACTTCATTTTAACTAAAAACCGTTAAGTATTGTGGTTTTCAATACTTTTTATAAGTTCAAACTGTGTCATTTTCAACGCAAATGTTACTTGTTTCTGCCAAGAATCTTGCTTTCCAATAATTCCAAAAATAATTAGGCACATAAGAGCAAGTGCGTGCGACCCAGTCGTGCCCATTTTTTACTAACGATTATAGGGAATTTAAGGCAAGTTTATGATTCGTGAATATATAAAAAATTGAGATAACAATCAAACATGACATTATGATCATAGAGAAGCCTAAAAAAGTTAGTCACACAAAATGTCTGTCTGTCAGTCAGTGTGTCTGTCCGCCTGCGATTACCTTCAAATTTGGTATGTGTGATTCTTTTGGCATTCCTCAAAGGGGAAATTGAAATTTTATTTTTTGGGCTAAAAATAAATATATCTTTTTCTGGCAAAGCTTAATTTTTTTCGATAACGGCTCCAACGATTTTTATGAAATTTTGTGAGATTTTTTTTGTTGGGTATTATAGGTATCATTTAATAGAAACCAAATTTGCCGGAAAATTCTATCAACGGTACCTTGCATATATGTAAAGTTTTTTTTCATTTTCGACTTTCCCAATAACGGCTCAGTGGATTTCTATAAAATTTAGTATTTGAAAGGATCTAACCAGCCCAATAAATTCTGCATACAAACATTTTGAATATTTTGTTTTGCAGTGCATAAAATGCATACCAAAATCTTAAAAAAAAAAATATAAAAATAAAGTGCACGGCTGGGTCGCATGAACTTGCTCTAATGTGCGACAGTGGTCTTGGGGCCTTAATTTTTTGAAAAAAGCAGGTAAAAAATCATTTGTAAGTTTGTTTATCACTTAAAAGTCACTAGTGAAAACGTTTTTTGAAATAAGCCATTTAATTTTTTTTATAGTTTTGAGTTTTAAGGAAACATTTTTTTCAAAATCGTTTGACCAGTTTTTTTCAAAAAGCTTTTCGAAAACACATTTGACATTTTTTTGAGTATGCTAACATCTAGCAGCTGGTAGTCATTATCAGAAAACAAAAAAAAAATTGAATTTTTAACAAACCGGTTTTGAAAAAGAACAAAAATTAAAAAAAAAAACTCAAAAAAAATTCTTTAATTTTTTAATTAGTTTAAGAGTTTTTTTTCGGAAAAACTAAGTATGCCATAAAATTTGAAAACTAAATGTCTATCGAGGAAAGAAAAATATTGAAAATCGTTTGACCAGTTTTTTTTTTAAAAAGTCGTTTTTTTGAAACACTTTTCGAAAAAGTATTTTAAATTTTTTTAATATGTCATTATAAGGAAACCTGTAGTTTTCATCTGGGAAAATTATTTAAAAAAAACATTCACTTGGGTTTTCAAAATATTTCAAAAGCCAATTTTTGTAAGAAAATTTAAAAAGTTGAAAAATTTCGAAAAAATTCTTTCCAATTGAAAGATGTATTGTTGTAAGAAAATAGCATCCTGAAAGTTTTATTAAAATCGTTAGAGCCGTTTTCGATAAAATCAAACTTTTTGTTAAAAATTGTATGGCAGGTACCATTATTGTTCGACCTAGAGCAAAAATGAAGAACACCCCCCGAGATACTGCCTAATAAATACTAAATACCAAGTTTGAAGAAAATCGGCCCATCCGTTTAGGCTGTAGAGGTGCGAACATACAGACACACAGACAGATGGATGGAATTTTCGGCCCCACTTTTATCGACTTCTCTATCATCTTAATGTCATGTTTGATTGTTAGATATTGATTATTAGAATTCATAACTTGCCTTAGAGTACCTATAAACGAAAGTAAAATAAAAATTTCAAATTAAATATTTTTGCTCCACCAAGAAAACGCTCAAGCACTATTCCTTTGGGCGTTCAACTAAGGACTGATGACGATTGGTGATGAGTAATCGAAGAAAAGCCCTAAAGTACTTCAATTTGACGACTAATTTTGTTGTTACTTCTTTCTAGATGACCAAAATTAAGAGCAGTGAAATAGTCAATAGTATGAACCTTAGTTCTTTTTGATTCTTATCAAATTGATTGATTAAGATGTTTTTGAGCTAATTTAATTTTTTTTCTGTAAAAGCAACATCACTGTAGTTGTTTTCATTTATCTAAAGGAAAAAAAGGGTTTCAGCTGATTTTAATCTCTATTCGTAGGCCTATAACCTAATGATTAGTGAAAGCATTTATTTACATCAGATTCAAATTCAAAAAATGTTAGAACGCAATTTCAAAGCCCTTGTTTAATTCATTAACTAACCCCACTACCGTGTAACTTCCGTTGTAGACTTTGAGAACACCACTCTAAAAGTTCCAAACAAAATATATCGTCGTGCTTACAATTTTTGTTCCAAATAAAAACCCTGAATTATTGCCAAATAGCTTGAAGTTGGTTAAAACAAAAACAATAATGTTAAAGGTACCCCCGTCGGGCAACTACTCCTTCTCTAAATGTCAATTGTTATACAAATGGGCTGAAAAATAATTTTATGGCAAAACACCCCCTCTTTAAAAGATTACAACAAGCATTTACTACGTCACATTTAAGCTTACGTCATTACAAACACTAGAAGCCAAAGGCACCCTTTTCAAAACATTTTTATTTACTTTTGCCGGAATTTATTGCGTGCCACCAAATATTCCTTTTTTTTTAATGTTATTTCTTTTCAAGCAAACCACGCTATAAGTTGATTAGTAATCTTGCCCCAACGAAAACGCCATTACACACGATGAAGGTAGTAAGATAATTATAACATTTTTGATTGAACAAATGAGCTTGTTATTTGCATTTATCTACCAATAAAAAAAACAATTTAATTTGATGTGATACAAATGGATTAATCAACAGGTATAGAGGAATAAAGTCAATAAACACATTTTTGCTTTTTTAGAACTGTTTGCTTTTAGATAGATATCGAACGGCTCGTGATTTTCATTTCAAAAAGTTGCAGATTCGAATCATCTTGAAAATGTTTGTTTGTTAGTTCAGCTGGTAATGTGCTTAAGAATTTGAAAGTTATTTAAAACGAGGCTCTGGAAATGAATTTTTAATAAAATGGAATTTTTATTAGAATAGGGATTTTGAATTTGAAAAACAGTCGAATCCAAATGCGGAAATTTGTATTTCAGAAGATCTCCTGTCCAAATCGTACGAATTATTATTTCAAAACTGTGACTTCTATTAAATTTATGAATTATCCAAATTACCTGTTTAGAACTTATTTGCTTAACTCCCTCCTAGGGATACGGGGAGTAAGTGGCAAGAACTAGTGATTATGGTAACTAATATAGTGTCGCTGATAATTCTCATGAATTTTCCAAACCCAAAGACGTAATGAAAAATAATTTAAAAACTCTATTTTCCCATCAAAATCGCATTTATTTTTAATGTGTGTTGTGTGTTGTGACTAGTCTAGAACGGAAAAAATGTTGTTTTTGAAACCGAATTTCCAGTAGTTACGTGGGCTTCGAGCACTCAATTTAATTATGAACTTTGTCTGGAGCAAATTCTTGAATTGTCAACAATTACGTGCCACAATGAAACTTATTTAAATAACTGAATCCGTGGCATTGTTACCACAAAAGTGTGCATACCCATATGTAAATACATACTTATGTATGATGTGTATCTGTAAATACCTACAATTTGTTCATTTAAATTTCCTTAGATTGTGTTTAACAAAAGTGTTTTCACTCACTCAGCTGCATTAAACTTTTCGTGTGAAAATAGCTTTAGATGATGTCATTTATTTTTTTTTTCTGATTCGATTAATATTTTTAAATTGTTTTCTCACATAAGGAGGAAAAATAAAAGATTTATTTTTATGAGAAAATCAAATGGTGATTTATCGATGACTTTATTTCTGCTAAGTAATTAACTATGTACCTAGTATTTAAAGTAACTGCTTATTAAATGATTTTGTCACACAAAGTGAAAAAGATAATTCATTCAATTTTTGTAGTTCAAATGTAAAGATTGTCAGCAAAATATTTTATTTTTATATCAGATAAATGATAGTAAGACTCCGATCCATATTGTAATACTTATCTAAAATAAATACTCTGTTTGCTATTTTAACCCCCAAACTCTTCGAAAGCATTCTGTATGATTCACTGTCTTTCCAATGCAAGTCTATGATTTCCCCCATTCACACGGAAAGATCTACTACAACAAATCTAGTTGAGTTCGTGACATTTTCACTCTCTGCCATGGAAAAAGGTTACGAAGTAGATGTCATCAGTACAAATTTCAGCAAGGCTTTCGACAAAATCTCTCACAGTTTAATTATGTTTAGGCTTTCTCAGTTTCAGTCCTAATATTCTTCATTTGATATCCTCGTAGCTTGATAACCGCCTATACAGAGTCTGCTTTCTTTCTGCTCTTTCTGCTCCTTTTCTGGCCACATCTGGAGTACCCCAAGGTAGCCATCTTGGACCTATCTTGTTTATCCTTGCCATTAATGATGTTGAAAAGATAATTCAATCATCCTCTATTTCCCTTTATGCTGATGATGCCAAAGTGATCTCCTCTGGTTGTAATTCTCTCTCGCTTCAAAATGACCTCAGTTCATTTGTCAATTGGTGCAGTAAGAATTTTCTCGAACTTAAAATTGACAAATGCGAGTAAATTACGTTTTCTCGAAAAAGTAAAAAGCCTGCCCTCAAATCTTATCATCTTCAGAACCTTTCCATTAACATTAGGCGTCCTCTGTGATTACGAATTGAATTTTCGCTCTCATATTGACAAGGCTATACCTAGAGCTAACTCCGCCCTTGGTTTTATTAAAAGATGGTCCAAAGAATTTTTTAGAACCCATTTGTAACAAAATCCCTGTACATTTCCTATGTTCGTCCTCTCCTTGAGTATGCATCGCAAGTATGGGCTTCCTATCATGCGGTTCAAGTCTCCAGTGCTCTTTGCTCTCCGTGGACTTTATGACCCTAAGAACTTCTCATCTCTGCCATCCTCCCTTAACCGACTCAAAGTTGTAAATCGTCACCGCCTTGAAGTCCGTAGGAATGTTTTTGACATCATTTTCATTCATCGGCTTCTTACTGGAGCCACTGATTGTTCTCCTCTTTTTGATCGCATTTCTTTCAACACTAAGCCACGCAACTAGAGATCATCGCGTCTTTTTTTTTCCTTCCTCCCCATCATACTTCTTATGGTCTTAATGAACTTTTAACCAAATCAATTCGATCTCTCCTCTTTTCGATTTCAACCTTCCAAGCCCTTTCCTGAAAGCCCAACTCCTACACCCTTTTTCCTACCCCTAAATAAGTTAAGGAGTTTTTAAATGTAGTTAAGTTTAATTTGAGCTTGCATTAAGCTAATAAATGGGGCGTTAGCCTCAATAAAATTAAAAATTAAATGACTTAAACATATCAGTTAGGAGTCATAGGGAGAGTCATTGCACTTTAAACTTGCCTTAGCTTTGCTCGGGAACTTCTTATAAGGAGCGTTTAATAGCCAATAACCCATATGGTCCACCCCGTGCCCGTGATAAAATAAATTGCTCATATGTGCGGTCACATCGTCAAATAAAATTAAAAAAAAAAAAACACGACTGGGTCGCACGAACTTGTTCTTATGCTAGATAATTGCTCAGTGGCTGCATATGTATGTATATATGTATTAAAATTCTTTAATTTTTTTAATTATTTTAAGAGTTTTCTCGAAAAAACTAAGTATGCAATCAAATTTGAAAACTGAATGTCTATCAAAGAAAACAAAATATTGAAAATCGTTCGACTATTTTGTTTTAAAGTGATTTTTTTTTTGAAAAACTTTTCGAAAAAATATTTAAATTTTTTTTAAGTATGTCACTGTAAGAAAATCTGTAGTTTTCATCTGGGAAAATTATTTTTAAAAAAATCAATCAACCCGTTTACAAAATATTTCGAAAACCAATTTTTTCTTAGAAAATTAAAAAAAAATTAAAAAAAATTATTGAAAATTTTGAAATGCAATATTAATTGAATTATAAATGACTTCATATGTGCAACATTTTATTGAAATAGGGATATTGGTTTACGATAAAACCGTATTTGCAAAAACCCGTTCTATGAGAGGTACCGTTACAGATTAAATTTCAAAAAATTCATTCCAACTGAAAGATGTATTGTTGTAAAAAATAGCAGCCTGAAAGTTTTATCAAAATCGTTAAAACCGTTTTCGAGGAAAAATCAAACTTTTGGTTAACGATTTTATGGCAGGTACCGTTATTTTCCGACCTAGAACAAAAAATGAAAAACACCCCCCGAGATACTACCAAATAAATACTAAAACCAAGTTTGAAGCAAATCAGCCTATCCGTTTAGGCTGTAGAGGTGCAAACAGACAGACAAACATACGGACGGAATTTCCGGACCCATTTTTTTCGACTTCTCTATCACGAATCCATAACTTGCCTTATGGTACCTATAATCGCAAGTAAAAAACACTAAGCCATACGAAATAATTTTATTTTCCTCAACAACGGTATCCATTTTGCTTGGTCTCTTAAATTATTTTGATATTTTGTTGACGTAATTTTTCTTACAGTAGTATCAACATTTATTAAAGAAACTAACCATCTAGCTAGGCTCTGGCCATAAGACTTAACAGTGATTTCTGGGTTTTAAAAAGCTAACCCAGACAGAGAACAGGATGTCAAGTTGTTGTAGTACGTTTTTGAAAAAATGTAATACATATAGCGTTTTTCTTTTTAAGCTCTGAGCAGAGCACGGAGTAGAGCCTAACAAATCGATTACGCTCTAAGCAGAGTACGATCAGAGTTTTCCGATTTAATTAAGAAACACACTTGAGCACTGAGCTGTCTTATGGTCCACTTTGCACCTTAAATCCAAAAATTAAATTAAATTAATTCATTTTTAAATTTCACTTCGACCGACGCCATTTTGATTTTTTTCCAATCCTGTCATTTGTCAAACACACAAAATATATGAAGTTGGCCGCGCTCAGCCTTTTACTCCATGTGCTCGGTTATTTTGTTCGGACCTCATAGAGCGCGCTCCGAGTTAGCTCCGATTGAAAAAAAGAAACACAAGCTGAGCGCTTAGAGCGCTCCGAGTGCAAAAAGAAACACGGATCAGTGCCCTGCTGCTTTAAAAGAAAAACGCCTATAAATACATACGTAGATAGTAAAACTCGTCTATTATTTGGGGTCTTTTGACAACGCATTTATCGATAAATGACAAAAACAAAGCGGCAAAGCAAGACAAAGGCCACTATCTGGAGGAGAAAAGACAAAAGAGATTGAAAGATCATTAGCCTATGTTGTTGCCACACAAAGAACGACAATAGGCATTTTTTGTCTTTATTTGTTTTGCAGAATTCTGAGCTGAACTGAGCTGTCAAAAAGCTCTCTGAGCGTTGAACTTGTAATTCTTTTTAAGCTCTGAGTTTGATCGGGCTCGCTCGATGAGCCCGGGAAAAAAATGACCGAACAGATCAAGCGAAAGTATGAGCGCGGCTCACTATCATTTATAGTAAAAAGAAAGAAACGAAATTGATGGAAAAGCTCTCCCAGTAAAAGTAAGCTATAACAAATGATAAAATGACAACAGTGTTCAATTGTGTTTCCTAAATAGATCAGAGTGCGTAGGTCACACTCTATTTGCTTTGGACCGGCTCAGTGCTACGCTCGGGGCTAAAGCTAGTATTAGACCATTCTTGTAATGTGTGTAATGTATCATTGCCGTGACACTCTGACGTCACAATAAAATAGGTCCTACCACCGTCATTGCCCTGCCATACATAGGTAGTCGTGTCATGACTAGCTACAGTGACTATCACACGAATGACTCAAGTCTGTCATTGTTTTCCCAAAATACAATGATCGTCAAAGTGCGTCAGGGTGATTTTTGTGTCACAGTGTCAGCTGAACGTTGACGGTGAGCTGAGACTGCAATGACACTAGTAATTTTTGGCAATGACGAATCACATGGCATCAATTAATTGAGTCATTGTGACTTGATTTCCTTAAATTTTTGGTACTTCAGCTTTTTTTTTAATATTCTGTTTTGATTTTCATCGTCATCGCCAGCTCTACATTGCTTACGTTCGGGGTTGCAGATCTTTTTGCTTTAATAGCTCAAAAATGGTATTGGATAGGTATTTTCTTCTTGATTTTGTGATAATTTTGCAATTTTGTTTGTGTAATAAAAGAGCGCAGTTTTTACGAAAGGAGTGGATATTTTTAGGATAATTAAGATCAGTGTATATTATAGTACGTTTGTGGCTTGAATAAGAAAAATTCGAGAAGAAGAATTATGTAAACCAGGTCAAAATATATCAGAAATTCTGCACCAGATAGGTTTGTGTTTAGACAAGTCTTCTTCATCATCGGTGTGACGTTTTTTTATTAACGATCGTTGATCAAAGTTACTATTTTTTTGGTGGTGTTTTAAAAATTAAAATGGACTTCTTTACGGTTTACAAACGAATAAGGAGAATTTACAACGGGCCCAGACCTTTCTGATTTAATAGCTGAAAAATATATTGTTCGTTTTTTTTTGTACGCATAACCCAATAGGTAAGAATTTCTTTCAAAACGTCCGAAAAATCATCTTTAGCGAAGTAGCCCATAGCTGTGTTAACAAAGAAAATGGCCTTATATCCGAAGACATTAACCCACACGAAGCTCACAAGGTTACAATGTGTGGATTTTGAGCCGACGTGACGGAGTCATTGGTCCGTTATTTTTTTCGAAAACGACTTAAATGAGGCACTCTCCGTCAATGGTGATTGCTACAGAACGATGATTACCAATTTTTTTTTTTCCAAATTGAACCATATGGACCTAGACGACATGTGGATCCAGCAGAAAGACACGACGTGAAATTGGCAAGCAACGAATTTTATCAAAGTTATATCTAAGTCAACAGAATATAATCAAAACAAAATCATAAAATTACAATAACTGCAAGAAACTTACAAAATCTGTTGTTAACTCAAGACTATGCGAGTAAGAAATGTACAAGAAATTTAATCAAAAATGATGAAGTTATTCACGAGAACGTCGAAGAAAAACGAGCTTATTTGTTTTCAAACTTTTTGAATGGGTAGTTAATCATTAGATGAAAATATAATAGGACAGAATGCAGACAACATTATAGAGATTGAAGGATATGTTTTGAGGGAGAACAAGCTTCTCAATGATGTATGTACATATGTGTCATGTCAACGTACATAGAGAAAAAGAGTGGACCAAGTATGGAACCTTGAGGGACGCCACGGCCGATGGGAAAAAACGAAGAAAACTTACTTTTACAAGGCACTGAGTAGTGTTGGTACTTTGCTTTTCGTAACAACATTGTCACTCGGTTTCCAGTGGTTTTGTAATGGGCAAGTATATCTTCACAACCGAAGTGTTTTCAACGACGGAATAGACTAACTCTTAAAGTTGTAGCTTGAAGAATATTACTGGACATCCATGGACAATTAACATTTTTTACAATACGAGTTTTGAGTGGAACATGATTGACAAACAAAAAAATTATATTTTCATTTAAAATTTCAACTTGTTTGTTTGGATCAGCAGTGCGGTAGATTGGTAAGCAATTCAGGCTGAGAAATTTGTCAAATAGGGAAGCAGTATTGATGCTATGAAAGTCATAGAATTGGAATTTTTCTCCTCGATATTTATTGTTGATGTTTATATTTAGAAGTGCCCCGTAGCTTAGTGGTTAGTGTGTCGCACTGTTAGCGAATGAGCCTGGATTCGAATCCCACTTATAACCTTCTTTTCCGGGGCACTGCCTCTGGCGAGGAACTCGCAAAACCTCCAAGAGTAAAATTTGTCTCGAAAAAGTGCATCTCATGAAGCCGTTCGGACTCGGCAGTAAACTGTAGGTCCCTTCCAGATTAACAACACACACACAGGATTGGTTGAGAGTATAAGTCACTTGGCCTTAAGCAGCTGTCGTGCCAGTAAATTTATATTTATGTTTATTGTAGTAAAAAGTAAATCATGGTATGAGAATGCAGGAAGGAATGGCTGATTGTATAATTTGAATAAATTGGGGTCACTATAGGCGACAACATCTTTTAAGGACGGTGTTCTGTTAAACATGAAATACGTGGGGTCAGTTTGATTTCCAAATTGGAGGTTTAAAGGATTCTTGTAAGGAAGTGCTGCTCTGTGAATTTAAAAGATTTGTATTTATATCACAACACACAACAATGTAAGGAGATAAATTATTAACTCCAACGTTATTTTATAGTCTGCTATAGTTGTTGGCATGTAAACTGTACATATAATGCATTTTTAATATCCTCTGAGGATTTCTATAAAAAAGAGTTCGTTGTCTGTAGAGTCAGCTTACGGACGATAATTTTACGTGATAACGTCATAAGAAAACATTGATGGCAGCAACACAAACATACAGCCCTCTCGTTAAATCCACACACACACCTCAATATCTTCATCTACTTTCTACTTTAACAAAACTCCGCCTATTTTGTATTTCTTTTTCTCTTCTTGTACTGTTTAAATTTGAGTGGAATTATTTTGGAAATTTTCGCCTGTTCTTTTTCATGTTCACCTAGTGGTTGCGATCGATTTTGGTTGAAAGAACCACAGTATGGCGGCTAGCATAAGTCATGAGTCTTATCAGCATGAGTCAAGTTATTTCGTACGTGTAGCCTGTCATCGATTTATAAGACGTTATCACGTCAAAAAATATAGTCGGTAGGAGATTCAGCTCTGGAACATGCAACTACTTTCAATCAACAAAAACTGCAACACCTGCACCAATTCTGCAACACCTCCACCAATGCTGCAACACCTCCACCAATGCTGCATCTTGAAAGTTATCTGCATCTGTTCTCTTCACACAAATAAATAAACAAAGGAATTGCTATGGTATTTCTCAAAGGCTATACAAGCTCAATAAGCTTTTGATTAATGAATGACCTACATAGCATCTGATCTTCTATTCGTCATAACTAAGCTATTTAATTTGAAGCAAACATCATGAAATGTGTTTGCTAAGAAAACTAAATTGCAAAGATACTCCTGATCTTGAACCTGACAATCAAGATCAGATCACCTTAGCGGAAACACCTAGTTGGTGTAGGTGAGGTAAACACTATATCTAAGTTTGTCATCATAATGGGTATGTTCATAATTCAGACATCGCATCGAACAAAATCTCTCGACGTGACAAAAGATTTACGTAAACTCACGATCAAAACATCCTTTTTAAACAATTTCAAGGGTTGAGTATCTATCTCATCAGAAAAAAAAACTAAACAAAAATTTAAAAATAATTCTCAAGCAAAACAACAACAACTGTGTCATGTTCGCTGCATTACGTCATAACAACGAATTGTATCTTAAGAGTCGTTGAAGTAGTCATTGGCGGCGTTGCATGTAAGCGAGAGTCGAGAATATCTGTATCTGTATTCTGTATGTTTGTTTTGTAATAAACGGGAGTGGGATTCAAGAATCAAGATTCAAAACAAAAAAAAAATAAAACTTTCAAGAATTTGAATTTACATACATAGTTTGAAATACAAAAGCCCCAACCGGATTCGGATGAACTTAGAAGTTTTGGTGAATTTTTTAAGCGCCAAATTCAGCATAAGTTGCTATCGCTAGCTTAGGTAGTTAGATGAGGGGGCGCCCAACAAAGAAGCATAAACAATGAAGCAAGCTTGAAAAATATGTTGTTTTTTATTAACTTGAACTTTACATATTTGGAGGCAAAAAAACTTATTTTTAGCTGAAAGATATGAAATCATCGTTTGGTTGATAGCGTCATCAACTACGACACTAATTTTTTTTTAATTTTGAACAAAGTTCAGGTGAAAGATAGAAAGTTTTGGATGGTTTAAAATTGTATCTTTTTTCGTTACTCACCGCACAAAGAAGATTGAAGAGGAAGAGGATATATTTGACCATTGATATTCCACAGCCCATGTTGGTGATTTAATTTATTTTTTCACAGAAAGATACACAAAAACCTACAAAAATTAATTTTATTTTTTATTAAAATTTTTTCACATGTCACTTTTATTTATTTTGTATAATTGAAAAAAACATCAAAAAACAACGAAAATTCATATTTTACTATGAAGTATTTCAACTTCCACTATCCGCTGGTTGGAGAAAAACAAAAATCTAATTTTAAATTCCAAGATTATTTAAAAATGTTTTTTTTTTATTCTATTTTCGTTATTTATTGCGCGAAGGAATGAAAAACAAATTCTAACAACGCGCGTCCCGATTGCAAGATCAAGAGTGAGTGGGTGCGATTTGTTCTAAGGAAAAGATACACTACCTTCTATTGGGGCACAAAGTATCTCAAGTATATATGAATGTATAAAATGCAAGTGGCAATGGCAAGAATATGAGAAAAGATCTTTTCGTCTGACTCTGGACGACAATACAGAGTATCTACGTTGTGTAGCGCTAGCAAAAGCAAATGAAACTGAGATCAACGAATTTTCCTTCCAAACTCATAAGTCGTAGTCGTAACGCATTTTTTTTTTTTTTTTGATATTTTTTTCAAAGCTGACGAAGGCAATTGTATAGAGACAGACAGACATTCGTAAACACAACAAAATGTTTGAATACACGAATAAAAATGTATCTAATGGATTGGTGGGGCTAAAAAGCTCGTGTAAGTATAGTTTCCATTTACCTGTTGACAAAATTTATGAATCTCATTAAAGACTAATTTATTCTGAAAGCTCAGCGGCGTGGAAGTGGATTAGCTAGTTGAAAACGAGAGTGGAAAATTGAAAACAAAGATACGAAACATAAAAAAAGCATGGATAGCATTTTTATGGCCGAAAAGCGAAAAACCAGTTGATTTCTCTTTGATGTGCTATTTGTTGCGAGTCCGAGCATAGTTTTAGCTTGAGGCAGTTGTATGTTGTATCTGTGGTATCTATGCTGCGATTGTGCAATTAGCCTTGGGGGCAATGAGTTTAATAATGCATACATAGACCATATAGATACATGAGCATTGCTTTAGAAATTAAAAAAACAGAAAAATTCCAGAAACGATTATGTACACATAAATGATTCATAACGCTTGTATCTATGTATGGATACATTAGTTCTAGTTTAGCTACTTATGTTAATAAACCAGTAACTAAATCAAAATTTTAAGTACATACTTACTTACTTTACCTTTACTTTCAATAACAGGGAGTCAGTTCCATTGACCATTTGGATCGTTTGAATTTGTTAGATGGAGTTTCGTATCATGTTTTCGTATTGCAAATTCATACAATCGTTACTGAGCTGGATACTATTTGTTTCGAGAAATTCCTTGAATTATGGAATTAGAATTTTAAAAATGTTTTGTTCATTTTTGAGTCAAATTTAATTTTTTTAAGCTTCGAAATAGGAAGGAAATACATGTACAAAATCCAGACAATACATTCTACATTAATTTAATTTTTTTCATTTTCATTTATTTATTATCTCCTTAAGAATTTAACATTATACTTCAAGATTAATCTTATAGTTAAGTATTAAAATTTTATTACAATTGTTGTTTATCGCAATAAGTGACATTTGAAAAGGTGAAATTAATTTAGACAAATGCATATAAAAACGAATATGGAAATACATATTATGGAAGGAGAAGTAAAAGACAAAAAAAAATTTAAATTTAAATATAATAATATATATATAAAAAAAAAGAATAAAAAAAAAATATGAGAAACCATTTTTAGTGGAAGTTATAGATTATAAAATTAATAAAATTAAATCTAATTGCGGTAGTAAAATAAGAATGCTCTCCAATACTATGTGTAAAACGTGGTTGTACTAATTTAAACCCTCTGGGAGATTGTAGAAAATGAAGACATATGAAGACGGGACGACAATTATGGATTATGTCATGAAGTTTCAGGAGCGATATGTACTCGTAGAACGCATCAAAACTCATTCCAAAGAAGGGAAGTTTTAAAACGTGAGACACTTACATCTCTTGGTAGACCATGAATATAACGCAAACAGTCATTGAACACCACATTTAACTTACGCCTACATTCATAGTCTAAGCAAGGATAAACTAAACAATTATAGGAAAAAAAAGGCAGCAACAAAGATTTTACCAAATGTGATATCATATTCAGAGTCAGTAAATTAGATGAGGTTCTTAAGGCACGCAATCCACTATAGACTCTTCTAATAAATTCTGATGTAGCATCACAACAACTCATTTTACAATTTATTTTAAAACCCAGGTATTTAACTTGTTCAACTTAAGGCAAAATAATTCCATTTAACTCAAGTATAGGAAACTCCTCCAGAGATATATTTCATCTTGAACAAATAATACCAAATGATTTATTTGGGTTTAGCCGAATTTTGTTTGACTCAGCCCAGGAAACAACTAGAGATAAATCATCATTAACTCTAGCAATGCAATCTTCGAGCAAACCAGGTTTACCGGTCAGATATAAAGTAACATCATCTACGTAGATATGTACATTACTATTGGAAATTACATCTGGTGAATCATTTATATAAGCACAAAATAGTAGCGGTCCGAAAACAGATCCTTGGGGAACACCTTTGTTGACAAGAAACGGACTAGATACACCATTATCGGTTTCCACTGTTAATAACCGATTTCTTAAATAGTTTGAAATAAGTTCAAAAGATGTCGTCATTGTCCCTAGCTGCTGTTAAATCAAGAGTCACTTTGATAACTGCTGCTTCACAGCTATGCTTTTTCCTAAATCCTGATTGCCATACTGCCAACTTATTGTGCATGTCCCAATCTTCTTGAATCTGCTGTGCCAGTATCTTTTTGAAAACTTTGGAAAAGAACGATAGCAAACTGATCGGGCCAGCACACACGAGACTATTCAATCCGGACTGAAACCGGTTTTCTGGACAAGGGAAGGGAAACGTGTGGTATAAATTGGACTGAAATCTTCAACCAACGTTTGAGTGGATAAACGAAGACTGAAACTAATACACACACAATTTCTTACAGTTTGGGGTCTAAAAAATGTACAAACACATAGGAAAGAAATTCATGTATACATTTTCTTCCCCCAGAGTGGTTCATCCCGTGTGTGCTTAATGTAAGGTTTGAAACCGGTTTCCCCCCGAGTTGAGATAGTCTCGTGTGTGCAGGCCCATCGGCCTTAACTCAGATAGGCTGGTTGGTTTTAAGTTTTTGGGGACAGGAACTACTTTGGCATTCTTCCATTTTTCGGAGAATTGGCGGCTGCAAACAGTAGTTAAAAATGTGCACCAGTAAAGGCAGAAGAACTGGAAGAATTAATTTAACAAACTTAGGAGAAATTTTATCTGGACCAATCGTATTAGATTTGACCGATCGAATTGCCATCACAACATCACGTTCGTTAATACACCGAAACTCAAAACAGTCGTCAGAGTAACTTACATCAAAATTGAACGAAAAAGCGCTATACGTCTTAGGTACAAGAACCGTGGCCATTTCAGCGGGATCAATGTGGCGCGGCAAAATAAAGAATCTCTTTACTTAAATAGTTCCTAAGTTCGACTTTTAGTTTGGGAAGCAATTTTTCTAACTCCTTGTGCAAGCTAGAGTAAGAAAATATTAACCTAATTCACGATCTACTGCGCCGAACAAAATTCTTTCCTATCTGTCTAATTCTTCTAACTAGTATTGTGCAACATACCATTCCAAAAGGCCGTACAAACACATAGTTAAAATATTAAAAAAAAAACTTACTTGGGAAACATAATTTTGTCAGTAAAAGATTTTAACGTTTTTTTTAGTTCTGTTTAAACAATTCATTGTTATTTTACGAAATGATTTAAGATATTATGTCATCGAGTCGGGAGTAGGAATATATAAGCATTCCAGGACGTAATGTTAATCTGTTTATATGGAATAGATTTTCCCCCTAAAAACATGCAAAGCAAACTAACTTGGGGTGTATTTTTTCTGGCGCGGTGATATGGATTTAATGGTCTTTTGAAACGTTGTATAAAATTTCTAAAGTGCAAACCATTGCCTATTGGTGACGTAATAGAACTCCCCCTGACTTTTGTTTTATGTAGTTTTTTTTGTAAGTTAGATTGCAAGACCACAGAATTTTAATAAAATTAAGCCGAAAACGTGGATTTATGCAGACACAAATAAAACACAAATATGTCAAATTGAATATAAAAATTAAACGCACTACATTGTTGCGTTTAAGAATTTTTTTCTTGCCACCGTTCATGCTTAGGCGAAACGCATTGCTTGGAGTAAAGGACAATTCAACCTTATTTTGAATATTATTCAATAAACTCCACTAAAAACACAACAAACAGCTAGCAATAGTTGTTGTTGTTTAAATATATTTTTATTTTTAATTTTTTCTTACATTTATATTTCTCTTATTCATAACTATTAGGTGTGTGTTCTTATAATATTCGTAGTTCACTCAAAATTTAAGCTAGTGAGACACTAATTAAGCCTCACTAGCTTAAAATTTGTATAAATAACAAGAAATAGTGTCACAAAAAATTTGTTGTAGTGTGGAGTGTCTATAATTTTGCACCAATAAATATAAGCGATTATACTTATAACCAATCTTCTTATAGTAGTTATATTGGAACTCGATTTTATTTACTATTTACTGCTGCGATTTTAAAATGGGTTCTTGTTAGAAATCCAAACCACCAAGCACAATCGCCATTTCATCATCTATAAAAGTTTATGGCAAATACCTGATTCTACGAACAAACCCCGTTGTCTTAAGTAGTCGAGATGTCAATTTTGATATAAAATAACGGACGATTGCCAATATTTTTTTTGGGAAATTCAACTTAACTTCCCATAGCTTTAATTTACCAAAAACCACGGCTATTGATTTAAGAAAATTTGAAGAATTTTACAGTATTTTTTGAAAAAAGTGGTCGGACGCATGTTTGGCCCATTTTAAGTTTCTTCGACCAGCAATTTCTTATTGTAGTTGGTCTAAGCTTTCATTTGTTACCCCATTTGTTCATTAGCTCAATCCCAATGAGGTTAGACCAGAATCAAAAACGCAACCGGAAGTGGCCATTTTACCGCCAAACAGATAAGAAAAAGTCTGTCCGATCAGCGGTTTTATACATTTTATGTAATTTGCCATTTATTTATGGCTAAATTTTCCATTGACTCGATAAGGAGTCTATATGGAGTTTTGTTAATTTGGTTTTAAGGCTTTATGTCCACAGATAAATTGCTCTTTAAAAACAAGAATTGTTTAACTTGAAAAAAAACAGGTTTTAATCAAAAACGACATTACTATAATGGAGAAATCCAGAAAAGGGGTTTTCGTCATGTCATCCGTTGTGTGCTTTTTTACAACTGCTAGACGTATTTGGCTAAAATTTTAATACAAACATACATATCTCTGAAAGTGTTGTTTTTATTAAAACTCTGCTTACAATTAAACTTTCCGAAGCCAGTGATTCAAATCGTGGACTTTTTTTTAATTAGAGAGCAGCACTTTCCTATATTTTGTAACGTACAACTATTGATATTTTTTAAACTCGATTGCGGCTTACACTGCTATCTAGTGACAAATTTATAAAAGGTTGTTGTATTAGGTTTATAATTTTGCTATGTAGCTAGAAGCTAGACAATTTGGCCAATGGCGAACTATATATTCAAATAAAATGTTTGAATAACCATTCAACAAGGGGATGTAGCTCAGATGGTAGAGCGCTCGCTTAGCATGTGAGAGGTACGGGGATCGATGCCCCGCATCTCCAAGTGTATATTTTTTTAATTTCTTTCGATTTTATCGTCATACTTCCTTTCTTAAAAACAACTTCTATCCATAATCCCAAAAATTGGAAACATAATGTTAAATTATTGGATAATTCACGACGTTTCTTTAGTTTATCACTCATGTTTTTTTCCTGTTTTTGAAACATCCAAATTGACATGAAATCGGTTTTGCTTGCAACATAATTCTTATCCTGCTTATTTAAATCCAATATATATGTTTATATATAAAATGATGATAGTTATAGCTAGTAAGCTAATACGACATTCTAAACCATTTCGGTATGACCGACATAATGGCTGTGGATAATAAGTGCTTCCCATGCGATGCCGGTGCTGGTCGCTAGTCGACTATATACATAGGTCCATACATAGTTGGACCCAATCCCATATGTGGTACTGTTGTCAAGCTCCATAGGATCTCAAGGCCTTCTTAAGATTAATTTAATTCAATATTAATTTTTTTTCCTAATGAACACTCAAAGAACCATCTTTCGACTGCATTTGTATTTTAAAATAAAATAAAATTACAAAAGTTCAATATAACTCGAAGTCCGCAAAAGGATTTGGTGTGAATCTGCTTAATTTTTTTCATTTAATGCATTTCCGATAAGAACTTATGGAAAAAACCTAGGACAAGCTTTTAAATATAAGCATTGCCGTACGTTTTCCAATACTTACGCGCGCAATTCCATGTTGTAAAAATATCTTTGGAATAGAAAAAAAAAATAAAAATAAAGATGCTTCATTGATTTTCGCACTATGTGGCGTATACGTGCTTTTTTCAGCCAGGGTGCACTTTTTTTATCATAATTGATGGCATAGTTTTGCCATCATACGTTTAAAAGAATAAAATAAAAAAATGTTTTTTTTTAATAGTTTTCTTTAATTGACCTTAAAATTCGTAAAATTTGTAAAAATACATGAAACGACAGATAAAAGTTTTCTTCAAAAAGAAAAAAAAAAGAAAAAAGGTTTCCTAAACACAAACTTACATTTAATTCAAAACTAAAATTAAAATACGCGTTAAAAAAATTAAATATATATTTTTTCTTTTTATTTAAGTATTGCTTTTGTAAAACAAAAATAATTAAATATTAAAAATACACTACACTGTTGTATGATTTCAAATAAATATTTTTTTATTGAGATGATTGACATGAGGCTTAAAAAAAATACAAAAAGTCTGACATGTTTTAAGTTTGATTTGGTTTTTTTTTGTCTTTAGGTTTTAGATTTTACGAATAGAACTCTCTTGAAATCGCAGAGAGAGAAAGAGAGAGAGAGAGAGAGACTTAAATTAACAATTTTGTTTCCTAAAAAAAAACTGATCACAAATTTATGTATGTATGTTTGTTATGATAAAACAACGTGTGTATTGCATCTAAAAACATAGAAATGTCAACTAACATTAAAATGTTTAAAATTTAACTTTAAACACTTGGGAATTTTTATTTATTTATTTTGTTTTTTAAATATATTTTCAATTTGAACATTTTTTTTTGTTTCTTTATATAATTTTTTTAATTAATATATTTTTTGTTTGTCATTTTGTTGTTTTTTTTTTCATTTTGGAATTTTGAAAGGTTTAGTTAGTTTTATATTGAATTTCAATTAAAGTTAAATTTTCATTGTTATAATGATGAAATTGGTCAATAATAGTGAAGCTAAAATCTACTAAGTGTAATTTTCAATGTTTAATTATGTTTTTGTTATTATGTACTAGCTACCCAAAAATGTTTTTTTTTAAGTACATTCAAAAATAACTTTTTTTATGTTTATGTTGATTAACTCTTTCTTTATTCACATCCTTCAAACTGTATTGCTATTTTATATTTTTTTTTTCTGTCATTTATATTTAAAGGTACTGTTTAGCGGAACAAGAAGTGAAGGAAAGCAACATTTTTGTTTTAGGTGAGTTTATGAAAAAATCAAATCAAATAAACTAAATTAAGTACAAGCTCGGAAAATAAACTTAAAAAAAAAATAATTAAAATTAAAAAGATTTTTTGTTCTATTCTTAGACTGTTTTCAGATACCTCCCCACATTATTATATCTTAGATTATTAGAAAAATACATTTTTTTTATTTATCTTTCATATAATTATACATTGAAGTTGATTTTTGTTAAGTTGTAGATTTTTTTCTAAGGGCGAACAACTATGTCGCATGGTTTTTTTTTTTCTTTTAATTCAACAACTACGATTTATTTTTATTTTTTGCTTATAATTTATTATTAATTAATTTTACAAATTAAACGAGCGATCTTTGTAAACTTAATCCCAGCAAATATTTTTTGTTTTATGTATGCGTAGTATGTATTTGTATTTTGTGAAGAATTGTATAATGCATCGGTCCTTATTTCTATATACTATTCATTTTATTAGCTTATTTACATGCGTCATAGCTTTTCTAATATTCCTTTTCTTAAGTACTTTGCTATTATGGTTTCTATAAATATTTTACATTTGCAGTTCCTGCATCACAAAAGAATTACAAGTTTAGGATAGTTGGTTTGTTGTTGAGGTGGTTTCAAGCGCAATAAAATAATGTTTGAAAGGGAAAATGTTGTAAATGGAATGGGAACATTTTTTAAAAACAACGAATTTACTTTTTACTTTTTTTTAACGGACGCATGTGGAACAGATTTTAAAAAGTATTTGTAACATAGTTCACTAAATTCCCTCCAAAATGCATAGAAATCTCCGAATCCCACTTAAGGATTACCCAAGAAATTCAATATCGTTATTGATATTGTTTGAAATTTGTTTAGTTACCCGAATTCCTGAGAATCACCAAGAACCAACATAATGAATTTTTGATTATGTTTGAAGAAGTATTATATTGTTTGCAATATAAATGCATTGATCAAGTAAGTAGTTTATTCAGTAGTTTGTATCTTTTGCATATAGCTATAGATCTAATGTTTGGGAAATTCTGGAAACTGAAGGTTAGGTTGATTTCCAATATATTCTGATGGATAAACTAAGCCTAAGATAGCTTAAATGTGAGCTTAGGAATACAGGACTATCGACAGTGGGGCCCAAAAATGTTTTGATCAAAAAGGATCCAGACCCATGACAGGAGTAAATGAGAACAGACACCACAACAACCGGAACAGGAATCCATTATTGAATACGAAACTTGCAATACAAATGAGGACGAAAACAATGAATCCACGTTGTCCTAGGTGAGGCACGATTGGAGTCGATTGGGTTATTATCGAACTGGAAAAAGTCCTATTAGAAACCGAATTGAATGTCTTTAAGCTGGAACGGAACACATACAATACGATAAATTTAAAAGACTAGAAGTCGCTGAAGCATCACCCAGGATAAAACAATACGTAAAACAAAAGTCAATTGTAGCACCAAGGAAATCGCGGATGCATTGCCGATATTCTCACCAGCGCCAGCGAATATTTCATCCTTGTCCGCTGGAAGTTGGATTAGTCAATTAGCACTAGCACTAGCCAAGATAGTTGGCATGGAACGAAAAAAACACTGCTGATGGTAGCAGCTACAAGGTTGAAAGGCCCGGCGCAATATTAGTGGGATACTACCCAAAAGGTGTCTTCAGAGTTCACTTAGTTGAGTCTCAAAACCAACTTTCCCAACCAACACAACAAAGTGGGAATACAACAGCAGCTGGTTAGAAAAACGAGACAACCAAATGAGTCTGTAGAAAGGTTTTTTTTTCGAATTAATTTACGGGCAAAAGAATTCAACTGGCAGAACAACAATCATCGAGTTTATCGTTACCGGTTCTCAGTTGAACTCAAGTTTAGCTTTTGGAAATTTTAAAATTGTCGTCGATCTCATTGAAAAAATTAAATGGTGCGACAATTTTTGTGGGAATATTTGAGATATTTCCACATCCTTCAGCGGAATTTTAAGATCATTCAATGCTAGTTGATCAAGAACTAACAGATAACCCAACTGTTCAATACAGGCAACAACAAACGACAGCAACAAGACCGAGAACTCTTCTCGACAATATATAAAAAGCCGAAAAAGAATGTGGATGGGTAGGAACGAAAACAGCCATCGAATTCCCAAATAATATCGAAAAATAGCCTGCTAAAAACTTTCATATAACTTATCCACAGGGAAAACGGGATATCAAATATTAATAATATTTCCCGCGGACAACTGCGGGATGCCTTATCTCCAGCTGTAGACCCAATGCTGACGGAGCAATTGGAAAAGAACTGGCCAGCGATGCGAATTGGCAAATAGTTTTCTTTGAGTCATACCATGTGTAATCAAATGGGACGATGCACATGACACTACTGGCTGAAAACTCGTTTGCGATTCACAAAAAACAGTTTCTAAACACTCGTCTGGTGATTAGCATGTCGAGTTGCCAAATGATTTCAGTTTCTAGTTTGCCGAAGATGAGCGAACAACAAACCAACCTGTTACTGGTCGGGGGGGTAGAAAAACATCCTGAAACACTGAAAAAATTAACGAAGTAAAGATTTTGATTGGTAATGAGTTTTTTCGTAACGCGAGTTGTCAACATACAGCCCGTTAACTCACACCCACAAACCCTCTCATTAAATCCACACACACACCCCAATATTTACATCTACTTACTACTTTAACAAAACTCCGCCTATTTTGTATTTCTTTTTCATTTCTCTGTTTGAATTTGAGAGAAATTATTTTGGGAGTTTGCGCCTGTTCTTTATCATGTTCGCCTGGTGCTTGCGATCGATTTTGGTTGAAAGAACCCCAGTATCGCGGTTAGCATGAGTCATGAGTCTTATCAGCATGAGTGATGTTATTTCGTATGTGTAGCCTGTCATCGATTTATGAGACGTTATCACGTCTAAAAAACGGAAAGCAATGTAGGCAATTTGGTGATGTCTGTAAACGATAGAATTACAGCAACCGGGACTTTATGTAAGCTCGAAGTCAGGTACCGACCCTATTGTGTGACTGCTGTTCTTCCACACGGACGATACAAAGTGAATAGGATATGCCCCGAGATCACAAAAACTCAATTCAGCAATATGTTTGGAAAACAGGATGAAAAGGTGGATCGAGCTAGATCCGGTCGAATCTGTAACACCAAATACAACCACAACACAATTGTCAGAAGCAAGATCACTTTAAGGTATATATAACGAAAGCACATATTTATTTAGGATAAAGGTTAAATGAGGGAGGTGTTAAGGTACCAAAGTTAATTCGGTAGCGTCACTCGGTTTGAGGGCTCTGACTTTATTTAGGGAAATACCATCTTGGAAAACGTTTCTATGCAAATATTTATTTTTTTTTTCAGTCGAATTTTTTTGGCGCTGAGTGTCTCATATATAAACTTCCTAATCCTAACATTGTAATTCCATGTGTGTACAGAAACTTCCCTGCATTTACCACTTCCTGGCTTATAACTGACTTATAAAGCCAGCTTGAGACCTGATGTGAGTGTGTCCTATGTTTCCGTAACAACGCGTTTGCCTCAAACTTCAGGGGCTGTTTCTATTTTTTTTTTTTATGAATTCAGTGATGTTAAGTATGATATATTTAAATGTATTTAATAAAATCTCTTAAAGTTAAAATTTATGTAAGTTTTTTTGTATTATTGTGTGATTACGTTGCCTTCATATCCTCATTTCGATACATTTACTTATGCGATTAACATCAGCGTGCTCTTATACATATGTTCTGTGTGTCCTATATTTTCTGCAGTTTGTGTCTTTTTTAATTTTAGGTAATAATACATTTAATTCCAATATCCTTAGGATAAACATGCGCATTTACAGAAAGTGCTTTCCTTATGCCTAAATAATAAAAAATATCTAAAGTTCTTTTTTTTTATCTTTTGATTATATGTTCGTTTTAATAAAATTTATTTTAAACTTTTGGAAAAGTTACTCAACTGGCAGTTTTTTTTTTTATTTATTTAAAATGTATTTTAGTTGAACAATATTTATGTATATATTTATAAATAATTTCATTACTTTTCCTACCTATAATCTATTTTTGTAAAATTTCTTAAAAGGCTTCCCCGTTTATTTCTATCCCAACTTATTCAATTGTATCCCTCGGGACGAGGGCGATTCCCAACAATTTTTATGTTTTTGATATATATTTTTTTTTCAGATTCGTAAAAAATGAAAATAGAAAGATAAATTTAAAATCAAGAGAAAACATTGATTTTTTTTACAAAATGTATAATAGGTGGTGACAGCTTTATTGGCATTCGTCTTAGTATTCAGTTCGAGTGATAAATAGGACGATGAAGCCCATTCATTTGGTATGTCAGTGGTTTTTCTGATTCAGCCTTTTCTAGCCCTCTAATGCCACAGGAAATTGTGGTTTGAGAGCTTCCGGTTCCCGCATTGTTTTCGAATTTAGTCTAGCCCTTCCTGCGCGTTTCTGACTCTGTATGATGATGGTTGTATCTACTTAATGAGTTGAGTTGGTTTTGAGAAAAATATTCGCTGGAACTTTACAATATTCGAGTGTTGTTAATTTGTTTACATTTTTTTGATATTTTTTATTTTTTTTTTTCTTAAAGAGATCGCCAGACAAAAAATTCTATCACAAACTACGTTAATGGATGACCACTTTGTGCCGGAATGCAGTGGGCTTTGTATTTTTTTTTTTATCATTTTTTTTTGTCAAATATTTAAAATTTCTAAATAAGATATTTTTGAAAATTTTCATCATTTTTTTGTTGGTTTTTTTTTACAGGATTTTTTGTAATTTTTTTGCCTTTTTTTGTTGATAAATTATTATTTAGTAAATTTAAGTATAATTTGAAAATCTTTAAATATATTATACGTATTAATTATATATATATAATTATTTATTTAGAAACTAATCGTCTGTCATTTGGGCATGGTGGGTGGCGGTGGTGGAGCAGTCTTCATAAGTCGATGGCCAGGTGCCGATGGAGATAAGCTCAATGGCGATGGCAGGTCACGTCTTCCTTTATCTTGAATGGACAGTGGTAAAAATTCTTGCTGTCGTTTAGCAATGCGGTTAATATCCTCACCATTTTCGCTTCGTCCCAGGAGCACAGTTAAGTGAATTGCACAGAATAGTCCAAAGCTCTGGTGAATATAGAAATAAGAGTTAGTGAAATTGTTTAAATAAAGTGGGGGAGTGAAAAGTAGATTGTGGAATGTAGAAGACGACAGAGAAATACACCGTGTTGGTCAGAATATTTTCATTTATGTTTAAGACAATTTTCGGAAAGTATCCACGTTCTTAATATAATTCTTAAATATTTTTTTTTAAATATAAAGGTTAGATACTTTTTCGCTATATTTTGACATTTAAATGCATTAATTTGTTTGTTTTATTCCGTTTTCCTTGGGTTCACTGACGTCTGTTCAACAATATTTCTTTTTATTCACTTTATTTGTAATTTGGCTGCTAAGGTATTAAAAAAACAGATTCATATCTATACAATCTATATACATAAAACAAAGTCGTGTTAGTTACAGCATTTATAACTCAAGAACGGCTGGACCGATTTCAATGATATATGGTTTGTTGAATTCGTCTCTCACCCGAATAGCAGAATAAATATTAAAACATCAGAAAGATTCACATTAAAAAATAAACCAAAAATAAGATATCCAGATTAATAGAAAATAATCAATTTGAAATGTAAGCAAAAATACAGAAAACAAATGACAAGAACTGTCAAATCGATTTATCTCAATGGGCAAGTTCAATGCGAACACTCACACTGACTTTAAGTAAACTTAAGTGTAGTCAAAGTGAACGACAACCTGAACCATTGCATTGTTAAGGGGAAACTGCCAGTTGAAAATTCTTTGACTAACTTTTTGACTAAAAGTCAATTAACTTTAAGAGCCAATCGACCAATAAGAGGCACGTTGACTGACTTTTAGAAAACACATTGAACGCCAAAAATCATTTTCGAAACATTCCATTGGCGCTGCCGGTCGCTGTAAATCGCGAGTGTAATTTTTTGTATGTTGTCTGTGATTTGTTTAAAAATAAAGTGCACGACTGGGTCGCACGAACTTGCTCTTATGTGCGACAGTGGTCTTGGGGCTTGAGATTTTTGAAAAAAAGCAGGTAAAATATCATTTAAAATTTTGTTATCACTTTAAAATCACTAGTTAAAAAAATTAAGTTTGAAAAAATTAAGCAAGCCATTTAATTTATTTTACAGTTTTGAATTTTAAGGAAACATTTTTCAAAATCATTAGATCAGTTTTTTTCAAACTATTCGAAAACATATTCCAAAGTATCCCAACATCTAGCAGATGGTAGTTAGTATCGGAAAACAATTTTTTTTTAATTTTTAACAAACGGTTTTTGAAAAAAAAAATATTAAAAAAACTTTAATTTTTTAATTAGTTTAAGAGTTTTCTCGGATAAAACTAAGTATGCAATAAAATTTCAAAACTAAATGTCTACCGAGAAAAAAAATATTAAAAACCGTTCGACCAGTTTTTTTAAAAGTGGTTTTTTTTTGAAAAACTTTTCGAAAAAATATTTTCTTTTCTTTAGAATGTCATTATAAGGAAATCTGTAGTTTTCATCTGGGAAAATTATTTAAAAAAATTCAATCTACCCGTTTTCAAAATATTTCGAAAACCAATTTTTTTTAGAAAATTTTAAAAAAATTGAAAAAAAAAAATAATTTGAAAATTCTTAAATGCAATATTGAATCATAAATGACTTCCTGTGTGCAAAAATTTATTGAAATCGGGCAAATGGCATTTGAAAAACCGGTTCTATGAGAGGTACCGTTATAGAACAAATTTCGTTAAATTTATTCAAACTGAAAGATGTATTGTTGTAAAAAAAATAGCACCCTAAAAGTTTTATCTAAATCGTTAGAGCCTTTTTCGAGAAAATCAAACTTTTTGCTAAAAATTGTATGGCAGGTACCGTTATTTTTCTACTTAGAGCAAAAATGAAAAACACCCCTCGAGATACTACCAAATTAATACTAAATACCAAGTTTGAAGCAAATCGGCCCATCCGTTCAGGATGTAGAGGTGCGAACAGACAGACAGACAGACGGACGGAATTTCCGGACCCACTTTTTTCGACTTTTCTATCATCGTAATGTCATGTTTGATTGTTAGAAAAAAATATTTTTTGCACGAATCCATAACTTGCATTATAGTACCTATAAACGCAAGTAAAAAACATATGGAGGTAACTCGGTCGATTTCTTTCTTTTGTGCGAGTTTTGTTATTAAAAATGCTCAGAAGATCTAATTTTTCCAAGCAAAAATGCAATGCAAGAAGCTTCGTAACTGTGGCTAATCAATCTATTGAAGAAGAACTCAAATCGGATGAGAGGAGTAATGGGTTTATATGGCCTGTCTTCGTCCTTCTCAAACAGTGGACCAAACGGCGAGACCGATTTTGTTGAAATATTTTGAAATTTTTAAATTGGCCCGATAGGTAGCGTTGGAATGGAGATATTTACGAACATTTAATTTTTGTATTTTGTATTTGTGAAGCTTTTGTCGTGGGGATCCAGAAAATATGTTGTGTTTCAATGAGTGCCCCTTATTATATTCCTCATTTTGCTAAAATTTGTAGGTAATCATAACGTTAGCTCAGCTGTTGATCGGTTCATCATGTTAGCTTAGACCCAAGATTTTGTTTTCCTTGTGTTTATGTTTATTTTCATAACAACATTAAATTTGAATGGCTTGACCGATTTTAAAGACATTTCTTGAGAGTTTAAATACGGTTCCCTTAGTGGTTTTTAGTTTTAGTTGGACCGAACAGGAGCAGCTGTTGTCGGGACGAATAAGGACAAGTTGGTCATGATCAAAAATATGTATGTATATAAAAATTAGTGCGTGTATGTTCCCTTGGAATCATTTTGAGACAGATAGGAACGAGTGATTCTGTGTAATTTGGCAGTGATCAACAGAACAATTTTTTTTTTCAAGACAATTTCGATTCATATTTTTAATATGGGTAAAAAGGCACTGTTTTTATAAATATTTGCTTACTTGAGACATGTCCAACCAGGCAACCACATATCATCTAGAATTTTTAGATACAAATAGTATGTGCTTCCAGTGTGAAGCCCTTTGTGATCCTTTAAGATTTGGACCTGATAAGGGACGCTTCGGTGGAGATATTAACGAAAATATAGTTTTCCCTATAGGTATGTATGTATATATTTTCTTATCAACAACATTAAATTTTAAATGATTAACCGATTTTGAAAACATTTTGTGTGTATACTTTTGTGGTTTTTAGCTATAATTGGACCCTATATGTAGCACTTTCATTGGTTTTCAGAAAATCTATGGTAAACACGAGCAACGCCTGATGGGCCAGCTAGTACATTAATAACCTTTCATTGTTATTTATAAAAAAAACACGACTTTTTTAATGTAATTTTTTCGGGCTCTTAATGTTTCTTACAAAATAGCTTTTTAAGGCCCTTAAGTCCATCAAAAAATTGGCGTCTTCAGTACCGGGACGAAACGCCAATTTGATCGACTTAAAGGCCGTAAAAAGCTACATATTTTGAAACATAATGCAACAAAATCCAAAATTAATGCTAAGTCTTCTACTTAGTTGTTTTTAAATTTAAATTTTTTTTCAACGTAGTTCGAGTTTGTAAAAACTTCAATTGGCTTTTTACAAAAGACATTACACGGGTGATTCCCATAATAATGGGCAAAAATCTAGGAGGACGATCAAGAAAAAAATATCTCGGGAGGGAATTTTCTTGGGGAGTTTATTTTTAAAAACGGATATACTTAAAAAATAAATTCCTTTATTTTATTAAAAATCTAAATTTAAAAAAAAAACACTTACTGAAAACTTTTTCAAATTTAAAAAATTGAAATCCAGTTAATTTTTGCAGTTTTTTTTATTACATAATAATACAATGAAAATAATAGTTTTCTAACATAGAGCCATACAAAAATAAAACCTAAAACAAAATAAAGGGGAATAACCACACATTTTAGTAAGCATTTTTAATAAAAATTCTCCTTTTAAATATAAAACACTCCTTCTCTCTAAGGAACTGGTTAGCTAAGATAAGATTAAGGATAACAGTGATCACAGAGTTTCCAGAAAATGTAAAGCTTCTTATCAGCAGGAACAGACTTCCCAGTCGATTTTTGGAATTCCTGCTAACCTGAAACGTTTTATCAGGATGACGTTGGAGAATAATGGCTGCTTAGAAAGTTTTCGACGCCATACACGAGGGAGTCAAAAGCCAAGGTAGACGTCATATTCGATTGAATGAACGACTGCTTGGAGTGCGAAATTGAAGAAGTTTTGAAAAACGATTCCTTTGTAATTTTTTGAAGAAACAGGAGAGGGAAGGCCAAATCACAAACTGGAGAACAGAGCTCTGCTGAATCATTGTTGCTTGCGAAATAGCATTACCAATTTTACAACGTTTACGGACCAATTTCCCAGCTCATTTTAAAGGTGGATGATAATTGCCAATCGATGTCCATGTGTGATTCAAAGTTTCATTATCGCCATCGGTAATGTATGAGATTTGGGAGTTTTAGAAGCAGTGTTGACACAAAACAGCCGAGTCGGGTCGGGTCGTACAGGTTTTAAAAATAATACTCTGATTAAAACAAAATCCTTACTGCAGCATTTCTTGACATTGAAGGAGCTAAGAAACCTTGACTGCCCTACTTCAAATTCATGCTCCGCTACCCTGCTAGTTAGTTGGACCAAAACTTCTCGCAGATGTACCCCAGCCTGTACTTAGTTTTCCCTTTACTAATATCCAGGTTAATGTCTTGGGCCACATGCTCGATCTGGGTAAAGGAGTCTTGTACATCTTGTGGGCGGCTTCTGCCGATGATGTTGATGTCAGAATGAAGAGGATGGAAGTCAGACCATTCCCTGGTCGGAGTTTATTAAAGATGTTGATTGCTCTGGACAGCAAACCATTTTGGCTTGTAATATTGGTGGATCGTGTCAATTTATTTGGGATGCCTAATTCTTTATAAATTTCTACCCTGGCTATCGTAGGCGGTTTTAAAGTCTATAAAAAGATGATATGTTGGAATGTTAAATTCCAGATTTTTTTCCATCACCTGCCTGAGGGTAAAGATCTGATCAATCGTTGGTTTTCCTGGTATGAATATGAAACCGAATTGATAGTTGCCGATTATGGCTTTCGCGTATGGGGCTATCCGTTCTTACAGAATAGAGGAGAATTTCTAGTAGGATTGTAGGATGTACTGTATAATTGCTTAACTTTGTGATATCTCCCTTCTTTTTGCCAGTCTTCTAGCATTCTTCGTGTACCCATTTACCCATACGTGATGATTTCATGAATTGCTTGTCCCTCCATGTTTGATCCGCTCAGCAAGGCCTCGTTATTTCTAAGCCGATTAATCGCTTTTTGTATCTCCTCAATGTTTGGAATGGTGGAGTCTCCATTTGTTCCGTGAGCTGACCATTCAACAATTCATTAAAGTACAATTCCCATCGCTCCAGAGAGTCTTGAGGATCGTTAATCAGATTTCCCTCTCCGTCCTTACAGTATCTGCAGCGTGGTGTATATTGCAACGTGTTTATGACGGATTGGTAGAACTTCTGCGCCTAGTGCATACCTCGCTCTCTATTTGTGTTAAAACTGCACATTGCTCTATATAACTCGTCTCTATAAATGCTGTCGTACGCGGCTTTGAAATCGATCAAAAGGTGGTGGGTATCGATTTGAAGTTCTTGAGTTTTTTCCAAGATCTGCCGTAATGTGAATATTTGATCAATAGTGGACTTTCCTGGCCTAAAACCGCTTTGATATGGACCTATAAGCTTGTTGACGAATGGCGTTTGGTGTTCAGAAAAGCTCTTGTAGGCGATTTTGAGGAGACTGATACCCCTATAGTTGGTGCAGCTCAGATGGTCTCCTTTTTTAAGGATCGGGCAAATTATGCTGAGATTCCATTCATCGGGCATGCTTTCTTCTAACCATATCTTGCTTATAAGTTGGTGCATACTTATAGCCAAGTCATCGCCTGCAGCTTTGAAGAGTTCGGCAGCTAGGCCAACGGCTCCGGCAGCTTTGTTGCTCTTAAGTTTAGATATAGCTAGCTTTATTTCATCCAGATGTGGTGGTCGGAATTGTTGGTCTACTTCGCCCAGATAAAGTGGACCATTCTGCCTGACAGCGGAATTCGTTTCGTCATCGCCGTTATACAGTCTGCAGAAATGGTTTTTCCATATTCTCAGCATCGACTGCGATTCCACTAGTATGTTCCCTTGATCGTCTTTGCAAACTTCAGTTCGAGCTCTGTACTTTTGACAGTTTCTTTGTACCTTTTGGTAAAACTTTCGAACTTCATTCCTGCAATAACAGCTCTCCATTTCCTCAATCGCGCGCTTCTCATGTTCCATTTTTTCTTTCCTAGAAGGCGGTGTTCCTCTTTTCTCTTCTGCTTGTAGAGCGCACGGGTAGTTCTGGTTTTTCTTTGCAGCGCCGCCTTGTATACTTCTTGTTTAGCTGCGTGTGCTTGCCAACACTCATCATCAAACCAGGGGTTTCGTTGTGGTGGCCGTGTAAAACCCAGCACTTCAATGGCGGCTTCCCTGATGGCATTTTGGTAATGCTGCCACTGGTTCTCAATAATATCATACTGGAGTACTGCATTGCATCGATCGCAATGTGGTCAATCGGGTTGACAGTGGATTGATTAGGGGATCTTCATGTCCCTTTGTGAATGTTGAGGTGTGGGAACTTGGTACTAGCTGTTACAATATTTCGCCCCGCAGCAAAGTCAATTAGCCTGAAACCGTTATCGGAGGTGGTGTAGTGCAAGCTGTGTTTTCCGATTGTACCACCAAAACCACCTTCTCTCCCTAGCTTGGCGTTAAAGTCGCCTAGGACAATTTTAATGTCATAGGTAGGGCATTGCTCATATGTTTTGTCCAGGAGCTCAAAAAAAACATTTCTTTGGTGTCATCATCTTTTTCCTCCATGGGGGCATGCGCGCATATAAGGCTAATATTGACAAATTTAGCCTTGATGCGGATTGTCATGAGGCGCTCGTTCATACATTTGTAGCTCAAAACCTCTTGCGACGAATCCACATCCAAATAAGCGCTGTTTTTGTTGTGTATAGCAGTTGCCATAGTAGATATCGCAGTTTTTCATCTTTCTTTTGCCCGGCCCGTCCCATCGCATTTCTTGGATGGCGGTTATGTCTGCCTTACAGCAGTCAAGGGCCTCCGCTAGTTGTTCGGCTGCACTTGGTCTGTTAAGGGACCCAACATTCCACGTACATATCCAAAATTCGTTGTCCTTATTTCGTTTGCAGGGTTCGTCACCAGTGAATCCGTCCGTATCCGAGGCTTGTGGTTGCTTCGCAACTAGTTGTTTTTGACATGGTTAGGAATTTACCCCGACGGCGGCACAACCCCCAACCTGGAGGACCAGGTCCTTATTGTGATTCCAAGGACGAAGAGCCGGATAAACCACTCCTTATAGGCCTGAATTCCGAAAACGTCGTAGTAGCCCATATAAGGTGTTCACTAAGTAGTTAAACCAGACTGGAACTGTAGACGAAACCGTTGATTCCATCTAGAGAACTCTTCCGCTGCCGCCTGGATGCAATAAAAAAATATACAAATCCAAATCCTAAGAAGATTTAAGAAGTCTTAAAAGCAATTTTTGAGTAATTGACATTTATATGCCCAATGGAAGTGAACTAGATAAGATATGCTTAAGTTCTGCAACAGTTTTTTTTTTGGTTTAATGGCGAAAATATTTCTTCAGCTTTAAAAAAAGGCCATTACTTTAATATTTTGTAAAACTAAGTTATGATTTAATTATTTATCACTTCCTTTGAGGCGGTATGCTTATTGCGAACTTTTTTAAATTAAATAACCGATTTTTTCTATGAAGTTTTGAGGTCCAGAATAAAATATTAAATTCATTTGAATTTTTCCTTTGCAATTCAATTAACACAATCATTGCATTTAAAAACTTTTTTTTACTTATCAAGTCCTAAATTCCACTTTTTTTATTCTGTAGCTTAAAAAAATTGGAAGGAAATTTTTAAAGTAATTAAAAAAAAAAACATTACTCTATAGGTTTATTTAAAAAATATCTCAATCCATGCAGAATAACTGAGGAGGTCCGAAGTCAAAACCTTAAAATATTAAAATTAATAAAGGAAAACTATTACCTTTTATATATAAATATTTAATCAAGCGATTTATTAGATGGACATTTAAGGAATAGTTTTAGTTTTCTTAAGCAGTTTATTATTATTTTACATTAAAATTAAATAACACTCAGCAACAGTTAGATATACTAAAGAGTTGAATATACACAGAAACAGGATATAAGAGGTCAAATCAATAGGGTCACATATCACTCAAGCTAATCTACAACAATTTTGAAACAAAAATGTGTTCTGAGCCAATTCTGAGACGACAAAGCGCTGTAAGCGTGCCATTTACTACATTAGTATATATCATGTGTGTGTATAGCTTCAAAAAATCGATTTAAAATATTTTTTTTTTAAAAGCTATAGACACAGTGTGCACAGCTCAGCGTATTGAATATACTCGGTGTTTCTAAGCCACTACATTTTAGGTTGCTCGTCAAAAATTTACCTGGACCAGTGCAATGCCGGCGGCAGCGAAACAGGCCAACATCAGTCGAACCTTTATTTGCTCCGAGAGCACAGCTAGACAGCCCCGTTTATAATGTGTATCACAAGCAGATTCATAAGCGTGTTCTGGCCGAGAGCAACAAGACCATGGCAATGATAAGCGTCTATAATCCAGCGGTCCATCAACACCACAGCATTGTAACTAAAAAAAAAAAAAAAAATATTCAAAACCACCTAATGTCTTATGTAAGTTATCATCATTTACCTGTGATTGCATTCGATTCCACAGATGCAAATTGTCCACTTTAGTACGTGAAAACTTATCCAAGAAATCCACAAACGAATCATCAACGAAAATCTCCACCGAAGTCGGCAGATTCTCCCGCATAGCTAGCGCCCAACCGCACACAATAAATTGCACACATATTGCCGCCACTAACAGTGCACTAAACTGTAAAGGAAACATGACGAAAATTAATGATCTTCCTACGCTGTGCTCCGGATTCCCCCTTCCAGAAAATCCCAAACAATCCAATTTGAATTTTTCAATTTACAGAGAAATTGTAGTTATGGAACTCTCTCGCGTGTTTACTCACCATTCCCAGGAGGCAGCGTTTCTTTTGATTCGTCGCTTGACATCCCATCCAGCACAAGATGAATGTGAAAGGACCCAATGCTAGGAGAATCGCGGATGGTGCCCACAATTTATTTTGTACGATGCCATAGTATCCGACATGTCCCCAGAGCAAAGAAGTTCCTATGATTATTTGAGCAGCTCCAGTTATCTGCAAGGACACAAACAACAACAAATGCAATTTAAAAAATAAACTCCCAAAATAGGACACAACAATCTGTGCAAGTGGTTGATTCAATTTTCTTAATTTGTGTGAATCCAGTCAGTGGATACATTTAATTAATAAAAAAAGGACGACGACGCGACGACGGGATCCAATGTTGAATGGACCGACCGACCCATCGTTTACTCAAAATTCAACCTAAGAACTGCAAGGATCCTTGTAGGAAATATCTAATCCTCTTACCGCAAATTAAGAAGGCTATTGCTGATGGGTGAATTGACGGACTGGGGGAGCAGATGACTGAAATATAAATCAAATCCTGGGCGATGACAAATAGCTTTTTGGAGAAAAGGTATATTCATTTTTTTTTTTCTCTGGGGGGGAATGGATTGTGGTTACAGAAAGGTTAAGGTCATTACGTGAGTAAGGTCAATTTCATGTTGGAATATATTAAGGGAACAAATTTTGGGAGGTGAGAGCAAGCTGCTTAGGTGGCCTTTTAATCTGCAATGAGGTTTAGGTACACTTCTATTCTGGATTGAAGTTTTGGATGTAATATTTATGTGCATGAGTAATGATATTTTAATGATCCTCTTAAGAGCCTTTGGACTGGATAAGGATATTTTTAGATTCAGTAAGGAGAAAGAGATTACAAAAATCTTTACTCAAAGCTCATGAATGTCTTACATGGGACCTATCTCAAGAAGTTTTTAAAGCACATAATGGACTATTAGTGTGAATAATAAATTCTTACGATTCTTAACTCGGTGTTCTAACTCTATCTCTGTGTATCGTCCTCGTCGATAATATAATAAAGGAGAAATTGGCTCTTAAACACCTAAAAACTTTCTCACTAGTGTGAATGCAAACCCCAGGGTTGAGAAGCCTAACCACTGGAGATCCCTGGTGTAGTCAAAGAAAGATCAAACACAAACCAAAATGGAGTATGCATGAGTCTAAAAAAAATTTAAATTTTATATATTTTTTCTGATTGAGGGGTTGTTTTTGATGCGGTCGTTGATGGAAACATCTTTGGAGGAGCTGTTTGAGGAGAATACACCAGGCGATCTCATTGGGAGTCCACCTCGTGCAATTGCGTATGCCGACGATTTAGTTGCGTACAGAACAGGTCTAAAAGTTGAAGTCATCAGAATTCTCTTGCAACGTGATTTCGATAAAGTTCAACAAAATTGAAGTGATTGGAAGCTCAAAATTAACGTCCAGAAATGTGAAACTATCCTGTTTAGAACCCCTGTGTTTAGAGCTTCTTAGGGATACGAGAAAGAACTGGCGCAAGCTAGTGATCGCTGGGCCACATGGACATCCTCTGGCGAGTAAAAGTGTGGTAAAGTACCTTGGTATCTGGCTGGATCAGTTTCAGTTTCACTTACCAGGGCTAGGGGAGCTTTTGCCCTGACAAGACTATTGTTTTATAGCAGCCGCCTTGATAGCAGGATGAAAGTGATTTGCTACATGGCCCTCATAAGGCCAATGATTGCCTAGGGATGCCCTGTGTGGTTCAACGTTGCACCATTTCTAATGGAAAAGATTCGGGTGTTCGAGAGACAGTGTCTTCGCACTTGTCTCGGACTTTATAGAACACCAGAGTTGGAGTACAAACACTATTATTCCAACGAGGTTCTATACAATTAGGACAGTACAAACAGGATAGATAACTTTTTAATTAAGGTCATTCGCGGATACATTGCAAGGGCGGTGACCTCAACTAATGGACAAATCTTCGGGGCTTACTACCCTCAAGATGAATATTTTGAAAGTACACGTTCGAGTGGTTTTATCCCGCCGAGGCTTTCCTATAACTTGATAGTCGAGGGCTGATTAAGGATAGATCGGTGATTTCGTTGATCTACCACGTCGGCCGGTTTTAAGATTAGGTTTAAGTTGCTTCGATAGTTCATCGATTTCGCAAGAATGTGGTTTTAGTTCATCAGCAAGTTGACCAATGATTAATCGGACTTCACCGAAATCACAACTTAAATTATGAATTGTTTTAACTGCATCTTCTATGTATATAAGGAAGAGAGGCTGACCATAACCAGGGATCATTACTTTGGATGTACTCTGAAGGTGACAATCCAATTCGATAGAATTATTTGAATTAAAAGTTTTAAACGTTTATTTGAGTTCATTTATGAGTAGCACATAATGTTTTATTATATTTATATCACAGTTGAAGAAAGGCAGGCGAAAAAACTCTAGTATCAAACAATAACAAAAACATTTACATCTATTGAGCGCAGACGTAATATGTCTTGCCTTTCATTATGTTATCGTTATTTCTATAAACAATGCTCTAGCGAAATAGCCAGTTGCATTCCTCAACTCGATAGGAATGCTCATCAGTTTACTCTTGAGCCCAACTTCGGGCGTACTGTTAGGTATAGATCTTTCTCATTCGCACCACACGAATGTGGAACGCATTGCCAGACTCTGTTTTTCCTTCTCATTTTGATATGCAGAACTTCAAAACTAATGTGCATCGGTATCTCCTCTTTCATCCCTCCTCTTTTTCCAATTGCACATACGGTTTTCAATCATAAGGGTATATAAAAACCCTTTCCGCGGGTAAATTATATAAAAAAAAAAACGATTGTTAACGTAGGCAACTCTGAATTTACCTGCTCTTCCAAAATACAAAACCTAAAAAAAAAAAATCTGCAAGTTAATTATGTTTAATATTAAATTAACTCCCAATGTAAGCTTCTCCATACCTAATTCCTAGTGCATACTAGTGCAATACCTAAGTAATAATCGAATTAATGTGCCCCTGGATAACTCAGAAAACACTAACAAATCTATCGAATAACGAACAAGTTTAGCCAAAATGGCTAAAATATATCATCTGCAAGAAAGGGTGAGGAAAAACAAGTGAAGAACGTCGCTCACTCACTTCTATAGTCCTGTGCACATATGATGCGTTTGAAATGCAACCGTCAACTCCAACAACACGGTTAACAGAAAAATCGCAGTTAAGCTTAAGAAAATTGGTTAATACATTTAAAAATTTGATTATGCTATGTTTCCCTCAAAATGGTTTTAAGAATTCGCATGTCAAAAAAATTGTGGGCAAACTAACAGTTGTTATTTGAAAAGATTCCCCTCTCCTTCTTAATACTTATTTTTAATATAGTACACTCCTATTAATAAACACAAAATGGAGGGAAAACAACACTAACACGTATTTTAACTTATATTATTCTTTATGATAAATGTGTTTTAACTTTAAGAGACAATTTGCAATGAGCTTATAATTACATATTTATCTTATCGATTTTCGTGTTTAATGAGGAAATATATTTAACTGCTTGTAAGGCACGGAACGCATTGAACCCAGCAACAGCTACATCAAATCACCAGCAACAGCAGCCTTCAATATTTTAGAACCAATGCATTTCAATTGCTCAAGCTAGAAAAGGCCAGCAATAGTAACGTCAACGGCGTCGTTAGACGAAAGTCTTAAATTTGATGTTGCTGTTCCATTGCTACCAACTTTACGCCAGTGATATTCATCCGCATCCGCAGCAGCCTGGTTTTTATATTTCAAATTTGACACTTGACAATCTAACTGTCAAATAATTGATCTACAAACAAAACATATAAGTAAGAAGGGAGAGCAATTAAATGGGAAATTTACAAGAAAATACGGTATCTATCCGCAGTTGAACTCAACTTCTGCTTTTATCGCTAGTAGAATATTGTATTGTTAAGCCGAAAAAGTTGGTTTCACGCATAACTGCACGCAGAACCGCACCTAAAATAGATGTGTATATTTTTTGACATTTATGTATTGCTGTATTAAGGCCAAAATGCAGCGTTACCACTGGACATTATTAAAAAGTTGCAAAAATTTTTATAAATAAATAAATAAATTTATTGGCGCGACAGCTCCTTAAGGAGCCAAGGCCTAGTGACTTATGCTCTCAATCATTCATGTTTGTGTATTGTTAATCTGCAAGAATGGAAATGACCTACAGTTTACCGCCGAGTCTGAATGGCTACATGAGATGCACTTTTTTGAGACAAATTTTACTCTTGGTGGTTTTGTCAGTTCCTCGCAAGAAGCAGTACCACGGAAAAGAATGTGGCTATGAGCGGGATTCGAACCCAGGCTCATTCGCTTAGCAGTCCAACACACTTACCACTAAGCCACGGAGCACTGTTATTGTTATGGTTATTATTATTGTTATACTGAAGAAAAAAATTTCACTTAAAAATAATGTAAATAAAATCAAATTTGTGTGAATATTGAATTTAAAGAATACAAATTCCAACAAATCCGGCAAAAATTTGTTTTTTTTTTAAGTATCGTATTAATGTAAGTAAACGAAAAATATAATATTACCATAGAAACTATGATGAAGTATTTTCTTTAAAACGGAGGAAAGTGTCACAGCGGTAACGCTGATTAATAAGTGTGGTATATATCACTAATGCCAGATACATTTATTTACATTTTTTTCGTTTGTTGTTGTGGCAGCAATGAAAACTAGGCAAGACATTTAGAAATAGAAACATCGTGCAGATTCTGCAAAGCTGCAGAATTTTGGGTTGACATGTCCCATAAGAGCCTGTGTAATTTTTTTCCTGTACGAAATTAACTGCACATCTGTTTTGACCATTAGTGTCTGTTAAATTCTACTGCACTGCAAATAGCTTTGCTAAAAAACACATGCTAAATGTTCTAAGAAGATAATGATGGTGGCAACGTGTTTGACATTTTTTTTGTTGGCCAAGGTGCTGTTTCCTGTTGAAAGTGCTGGTTCTATTACTTGATGCTAGTTAAATCTGTTCCGCGCTTAACAAATATTTTCTCTTTTCTCTCTCTCTCTCTCTCTCTCTCTCTCTCTCTCTCTCTCTCTCTCTCTTCTCAATTCAGTTCTTTCTTCAATTGTCAGCACAAGCCTTATGGGTAGAGCTTTATTTTTGCAAATGGTGCCAGTTGGTGGTGGAAATTAAAACCCAACCTGGTATTACACACTAATTGTTGATTGGTGTGTATTGAAAACAAGCACATCATTTTAGAGCTACCACTTCTACGTTAATGCAAATCATTGTGGATTTTTCTTTGTATTTTGTTAAAGAGCTTTCACAATTGTTGCTTTTTTAAAGCTTTTTAAGACCAATTTAGAGAGTCCTATCTTAACTTATAGACCAGTCTTTTTCACATTAAAGTAGTGTGAGCCGGCCATCGAGATCGTGTAATGTGCCACCGCTGTATTTCACAATCAATAAGATCTTGAGGCTTTGTTAATGAATATTTGCTGAAATATTGCCAGAAGATCCCTTATATTTGTCAAAAGTTACCGAGTCATAATCGAGTCCTACAAGAACTCCTTAGGACAAGATTAAACGATTTTATGTTTCATTCAAAACGGCAAGACCTAAATAATTTATAGGAAAATATTGGATCTTTCTTCCATAAAAATTCCAATTTATTGAAACAAGATTCTTACATAAGAGAAAAATAAAACTACACAAAACCCAATGTCATTCAAGATAGCGAGATCCACTTAACCCAAGTTATGCAAACGGGCATGTCCTGGTCCTCTATAATGTAATGACGCAATTCCAATTCGCATACGTAATTTAAAATGCCCCACGTGCCACGATAAGGATTCGTTCTCCGCAGTTCTGCATCAACATTTCCAATTATTTCTAGACGCAGATTCCGCACCACCCATTCAGTTTTTTTTTTTCACCGTCAAACTCTTAGCAGAAAAAATACAAATGTGAGTAGCTAGCTATGTTTGCCTATAATTAAAATCTCAAAAGCTCAGCAATTACCAACAATCAACAGAGTAACTCACACCATTTCAAAACCGCTTGTGGAATGAATCTCGACGACGACAGCGACGACGACAACGACGACGACGTCGACGCCGGACAACCGTACTGGCATCCACCCATCTGTGAAATGCAATGACAGCCAAATGGAAAGAAGAGTTGGCCTAGCGGTGGTGGCTGTGTTGGTGGTGCAGGAGGACGAACAGAGAGCTGCTGTCGACAGGCAAATGAAAACACAGAAAATATCATGCGATTGCATTTACAGGGTCACGGTCAAGGCTGCTTTTGGCTTGCAGCACACACATTCAAATACTTAGAGGACGTCACATGGATACAAAACATAATCGAAACAAACACACCCGCACACCAGCCACCGCCGCAGAGTCCTTTCGCTTAGAAAATATGAAAACTATTACATTCTATTCATTTAGCATCGGACATAGTGCTCCGCTCTGCTGTGCAAAGAAGCCAGAAGCACTACCAGATGAGGCACACTTTGGTTCTAGGTCAGCAGTGTATTTATTTCTTTTTGCTCCCAGCTATGGAATCTCTACTCTGTTCCCCGTGAAAAAGGATGTCCTTTACCCATTCTCCGGTTTGTATAATTATAATCTTGTTACAATTTTTTGGCGGCAGGATTCGGTCCTAAAAAGCCAGCAAGCCGGAGCTGAACCACATTCGCATCCACAATCACAGACAAAAGAACAAATGCCCAGCAGCTAATTGGTTTTGGCCTATTTTTTTATCCTTTTGTAGGTATGGTCCATAAGGTCCCCTTTTTTGTTTGAAAAACAGCCACATTAAGAAACGAGTCCACCACATCGGATTGTGTTGCACATTGTGAAATGTGTCACATTTTATGCCCTCTGCCTCACAGTGATTGCTAAGTGATAAGGATAACACAGGACACGTTGCAAATGCAAAAGTATTGTGGAAGATTATAGTAGCATGTGTGATGTCTTGAGTTTGAAAAAGTGCTCCTGGTTCTCCTTTGTTGTCTAAACAAAGGAAAGGATCTCTAAATGAACGAAAAGGATTGTCTTTTTCTATTATTTGCTCGGTTTTAATTTCTTCAATGCGCCTATATGTTGTTGCGTGTTGAACAAGTGTGTATATCTCTATATGTTGCACATGCAACATCATATCCTTTGACCTTTCAAGTGGTTTTCTCCAGCACTTGATTCTAAACAGAATCCTTGGTTTCCAGGATTAGTTTGCTTGGCATTGAAAGTGTGCATGCAAGAGAGATGCTTCGCGATATGTTGCTCGACATTTTTGACCTTTGGTTATATTGTTTCAAGACTGTGCAAGGAGTGTGTGTACCACATGCATTAATAGCGTTTTTTTTTTCTTGTTAATAATTCATGCAAACACGTTTACAGAGAACATTATACGAAGAATAATAAAGTAGTTCATGGTCGAAGTGGTTCGTTGCTCGGATAGTACTGTTCTGGCTTGTGTTCCGTCTTTTGGTTGCAAGGATATGCGACTGGTGACGAATGGATAATGGCATCAGGCAAGACATAGAATTGATGTGACACAATTGCGCTTGTGGGTGTTTTGTTTGTGCAGCGTGTTACTTCAAAATATGGAACTCTTGTGTAAAATTCTAAAAGTGGCACTAATATTTGGATCAAGGATTTTGTTTTTTTTTTCTATTTAAAGCACGAAGAGGCATCAGGCAAATTCGAATTTTGATTTGAAGTGCTTTATGGTGCAATGTGGTGGTTTTCGTAGGACTTATGTTACGAGATGTTGTGTGAGAATGTTGTATTTTTATATTGGAATGTTTGAAGTTTGGTATGGAATCGATGAAAGGTCAGCTGCTGCAAAAGATAAATTAGCCATTTAATGTTGACAACTAGGAATTCCAAGATCAATATGAAATTATAGTAAACATTAAAAGTCAATCCTTATGTTGTAGGTTATGTGTGTATCTGTTAAGTTACCAATTTCGGACTTACTAGCAAATAAGTCGGACAAAAATCAAGGTGTGCAATGTTGTATGGATATAGAAAGATTTGGCCTGACCAAATATTTTTTGTTAACTAAGCATAACTTTGCTTTAAGAGGAAATCTTCCGATCGCTTCTTCATGACTGGCAGTGTGGATTTTGCAGCAATCGTCCCACTGGTGTTTTGATGGCATATCTCACCGAACAGTGAAATAAATCTTGATATTCGATGTTTCTAATACATTTGATTAAGCGTTCTTATTGAAATTGCTTGTTTTTGGAATCGATGACACACTTGTTGGATTAGAAGCTATATTCTGGACCATTCAATACAAGTTCAAGTCTGATTCCAACCAAATAAATGCTGGTGTGCCACAGGGCTCCATTCTGTCTCCGACTCTCTTCCTCATTTTTGTAAATGATGACGACCTTCGTTGGAATGACCATATACTTTAGACCGCCAAAAATGCTGCTGAATGCTTAGGTTTTCTGTTTAGGTTTTTCCCACTTTTGATCTGCCTATAAATTATAAAGCGGTTATACGCCCAAAACTTGAGTATAACTCCCACTTTGGGCAGGTGCTTCGTTACACATGCAACATACTCGACAGCATACAAAATAGAGCTTTAAAATTGATAGGGCGGTTTTAGAGATGATTCTGAAAACCGACGTCTTTCCTTATTTTATCGTTTCTTTAATAAAAAAAAAAATGCTTACTCGAAGTCCCTTAAAAATTTCATCCGTAAGTCTCGCTCATAATGCTAATCAGTTGACGCTTGAACCTAATTTCGAACGTATCGTGAAATAGCCGAACCACAGGAATTTGGATGTGTTTACCCGGGGAGATTTTCTTTTGCTATTTTAATTTAAAAGCATTCAAAGTCAATGTCATAAGACATTTTTTGGGCAAGATTTCCCTTGACACATTTAATTTTCTATAATAGATATAAATGATAAGCCTTTTTCTTTTTCCCGATTGTTGCACTTGATTCGTCCAGAAGAACTTCTTTGTTTGCTTGCCTTGCTAGTATCTATACAAAAAATTGTCACCAGAAGACGATGTTTGTTGGCCTATTGCTTCTCCCAAAATCATCTTGCATTTTTTAACTTGCAGCTTCAATGAACACAACTAAAAGGTGTTAATTGATAAGGAACTGTGGGTAGAAAAACACCGTGCTGCACCTTTGCACGGTGTTGAGCATGTCTGGAGGATTCCAAGTTACATGCTCTATTCCACGCCTTCATAACCATAGTCCTCGTCAGACGTTCTGATATGCCTGCCTGATATGATAGCCAAACGCATGCTTTTCCGGTTGTTCAAATCCAATTTGGAGAGCATAAGCGATGCCAATTTATGCATCGAGTAGTGTTTAACAACTTAAGAAAGTTCATAAACATAAAATGAAAAAAAGGAACGGGCCAAAGATAGAGCCTTGCGGAACTCCGCACTTTACTTGCGCATTTTTTTTCATTGCGACTTTTAATTCTCCGTAGTAGAACGTCTTGTATGCCTTTGAATTGCAAATTTATCATCATTACTATGTAAGAAACGGACCCTGGATGGAAATTGTTTAGAATAAGCTTACTTTACATTACATTACATATTGATCTGCTCCGTAGATAAATCTACGAAGCAGAGACACTTATGAGCACTGGCTGCTGAGGCCATCGGCTCAGACAATTACAAAGACAACACACAAGACGACATTGATACAGGACAAAACAGAAGATAGAAAGAGGACGGAAAAACAGAAAACACATAACACATGTCAACAGAGCTTACTTTAATAGTTCGATATAAATCAATCTGTGCGCATTGCTCAAGGATATTTCAAGGGTTTTGTGTGACCTTACAAATTCACCTAAATGTAAGGATGTCTCTTTTTTGGATCAAAACTCAATTATACTATGAGGTACAAAAGTCATCACCCTATCGGAAAATGCTATAATTTTTGCAAATGGCTGTAAATTTCAGTTCTGCTTTGACATTTTTAAAGTAAGCAGATACAAAATACACGTCAATAAGACATGAATAGTTTTTGATGAAATGTGACGATTTTTTAAGGATGCATTGTGTTTTTACCTTATGGCGAGAAAAGACATTCATGAATCATGAATCACTGAATTCAACCATCGAAGTCGCCAACCGCAGCCAACTTAATTAAACCGATGACAGCAACCGATGACAGCAATCAAAAGTACTAGATTTTTCCTGAATTCCTCTTCCAATGGAAAAGTACTAGTAGAGTTTCCAAAAGAGAAATTTCTAGAAATTTGTACATTATTGTATAAAAAGACAGATAGGTGGCTCTAGAAGAAACAGTTGATTCTTATGCGTTGAAGTGTGAACATCGAAATCGATAATAAAAAGTGGTTAAATTAAGATAAAATTAAAAGTGTTGAAGAATTAAGAATACATTTGATTGTGAATAAGTGATGAAGTAATTTTTTTGTAATTTGAACTTAAAAAAGTTGTGTTGTATAATTTTAAAAGTGGAATTGAGTTTTATTCAACGAAACCCAGGACAGAATATTACACTACACTCCTCAAGAACGTGGAAAAACTGATCTGATTTTTGTTTGCGTAATAACTTGTTGGTGGCGTTGGCGCAGTGTGAATTTAGTCGTAGATTTTCTGGTCATCCGACACTACCTGGGAAAACGATACGGCGTTAATCTGTTCGCCTAGAAGAGTATGGGACAACACGAGGTGCTGCATCAGGGGCGCCTATCTATCTCGGTGAATACGTGAATTAGCAGAATGATCGCTTCTGCGGGGCCGAAAATCCGCGTATAACACACGAAGAGCCATTACATACGCTCAAGGTTTCTGTATGATGTGGTGTTTACGCAGGATGCGGTAACCGGTCTTATTTTTTTTTTTTTTTTGAAAACGCCGCAGGCTAAAAGAACAGTGCTTCAGAGCCATGCTCAACGACTTTCTCCAACCTCATCTGGACAAATTGAGACGGGAGAGAACATGTGGTTCCAACAGAATGGAAGGCGTATACTGCACGACCCACAACCGAAATTCTGAGGGCTGCATTTCTGCTGCATTCTCACGTTTTAGTGTTTTGCACTGACCGGCAAGATCATCGATTTAAACGTTCTTGATTTCTTTTTGTGGGGTTTCTTAAAGTCACGAGCTTATGTCAACAAGCCTCAGGCTCTTGAAGCCCTCAAACAGAATATCCGTCAGGAATGCGGCAACCTATCGCTGGAAGTTCTGTCAAGAGCGATGTGAAATGCCATAAATCCTATAATTTTTTCTACTTAATGGACAAAAATTAAACATCAAATAAACACAATCCAAAAGCAAAACTAAAGTTTTTCATTTATTAAAACAATAGCAGTGACAACATTTGCGTCACCTTGTAGGTTATAATTAAATAGGTACACTTAAAATTCATATTAAATTGACATCTTCTACTCCTAACTTGTCAAAGACATAAAACGCCACAGACAATAGTAATTTTTGCAAGAAAATCACATTCCCAGTTGATTTGTTCTCCAATCCGTGAAATGATTTACAAAAGCGTCCTAACAATACGATGAACACCATCATCTTTCACAACAAGCAAACTTCAGATACATATCAAGATTTATTTATGAATAAAGAAGAATCCTGTCTACAACGTAGCTAGGATACGTCTATAGTTTGCAGTACACACAAAGCCACCTGACCTTCTGCGTTTGAATTGTTGATGGCCTAGTTTTTCTGGGCGACTTTTCAATTTAAAAAAAAAAAGCCAAGAAAAAGAGGCGAAAAATGCGAATCAAATTACACTTCAAGGACTTGTGCATGCATACTCTATAAACCAGCATCGATAGACAGACATAGGTACTGGTAAAAGTGTGCAAAAGTTCTCCATTTCCATCTGGCTTGGGGTTGGCACATTTTGTGAAATTGGATTAAAGTGTACTTATAACATCGCAAAAAACATGGTGATACTCTCAGAAAATTAAATTCAAAAAGGACAAAGGCTTTTTAATATTTTTTTTTGTTTTTTTACTTTTTTTGACAAACAGAAAAAAGTCACACATACGCCATACGGACTACAAGAACAGCATATCCTTTGCCATAAGGAGGGGTGTTTATGCATGCAACAAAAAAACACTCATCCAGGATTTAGTAGGTTGTTTCTCTCGCGTTTTTTTTTACTCAAATTGGATGTGTTCACATGCATATTTTAATTTTCTCACATCTCTCCCGGTGCGAAATTGCACACCAACCTATATGCGACGCGCAAAACTGCCAAAAGCTGGAAGCAAAATGTCCCAATTTACACAAAAGCACACAACGATGCGACCCGACCCTTCGCAGTCCTTATTTTCCATACTCACATCCAGCTAATTCTACATCATCCAAAGAGCAAAAGCGTCGTATGAATCCTTTGCCGCGGGCAAAGTAAATGCCATTGCTTGGGAAGGAGTTCTTAAAAAATATAATAATCAAAAAAAAGGTCCATCTAATTTAATCCTTTTTTTAATGGTAAAAAAGTCCTTGCTGTTTGTAGATGAGTTTGTGTATACAGAGGTTTTGTCCGCATTCAAGTAAACAGATTCAGAGTGTTTTGTTTTTAATGGTTCTCTGGATATTAAGGACAAGAAATCGCTGTACCTCTAACGAGGATAATATTCAGGAGATGATGACAAACAAAGGATAGCTTTGTGTATTTTTAATATTTTTTTCTTCCGGATTTTTAACAGGCATTTTAAAGGACATTTTGCGGCGAACGACGCGCGCGGCCGAATAAATATAAACTATAATAGATCGAGTAATTAATTTTTGTTTGGCTAGCATTATTTTAAGGAACCTCAAAACTGTTTGAATCGGCTTTCTTGGTCGAATTGACTGAGACTGGGAACAGGCTTTTGTGTGTTCGTTTTAGGTGCTTCCGGTCTGGCATTACTTCTTGTAATAGTTAACCTTATTTACATAAAAAGTTGGAAGTCTGTTTAGCAATGTGAAAGGAGTTTTCTTTAGAAATTGTTGGAAAAGTAAAAGTCTTGAAGCCTCGATAGGGCATGCACAGTGAACCATTTTAATTTTAATGAAAATCTTAATAAAAAAAAGTAAATATACCACTTGTAATATAATAGTTGAATAACATTTAAATATTTAAGTTCACATAAATACTCAAGAATGCTCGACGAACGGGTCGGCTAACATGTTCGAGGGTGTAAGAATGGTGAAAGACTTATTTATGAAAAAAGAGTTGGTTGTCTGTAACGTCGGTTTACGGACGACAATTTTACGTGACAACGTCATACGAAAACATTGATGGCAGCAACACAAACATTCAGCCAGTTAACTCACACCCACAAACCCTCTCTTTAAATCCACATGCTTCTCGTATCAATAATCGTAAACAGCAGCAACCCGTTTGCAAATGCTTTGGTTCCGAATGTATAAGACTCCGTAAAAAATCTTTTGCCTTTCTTAACTTATTTAGAAAATTCAATTATATAGCGAATTTAGCAACTAGTCTAGAAAGGTGTAAGGACTTTAAAACTTTCTGGTATAATGTACGGGAGTTAGGTGGAAACAATCGTCTGTCTTCAAGTCCATTACGAGCTGAAATTTTAGCTTCCCATTTCCGATCCCTGTTGAAATCCATTATGCTTGTCCTGACACCAGGGAAGATATACTTGACTCAACAATAATTTTTGAAGAATTAGAACTTGCTCTTTATAAAATGAAAAATAATAAAAGTCTCCAGGAGTTGATGGCATTCCCGCTGAGTTTCTAAAAAGCTCGTCTTTAGAATACAAAAGTTATCTTGTTTCTTCGTTTAACACTTTATTTGACAACTCCTGCATTCCCACAATAAAGCTGTCATAGTCTCAGTCTTAAGAGAGAGTAGAGTCAAACAATCGCTTAAGTATGTTTCAAGCTGGATTCCGTGAGGGTTTTTAACTGTTGACCACATTTTTGCTTTATCGAGTATAGCTAACAAATACATCCAAAAGAAAAAGAAGCTGTATTCTAGTTTCGTCGATCTAAAAGCTACATTTGGCACGATCAATCGACAAGCTCTTTTCTATAAAATGTCTTCTCTTGGAATTTCCAGAAAGTTTCTGCCTATCTACGAAAAATTCCTGTGTCAATACAATGCGACAGTTTGGGACGGATCAGAAACTTCAAGTTGGTTTCAAACGACTGCAGGTGTCCCTCAAGGATGTATCCTTAGCCCAATCTTGTTTGGTCTTTATATTGATGTTGTCTCGCAAAATTTACCTGGTGGTGTTGTTTTTTTTTTCAAATATTCTTATAAAAGTGCTGCTTTACGCGGACGACCTTGTTATGTTGGCGGATAATCCTTCTTCTCTTCAACTTCAACTAAATAAACTCCAGAACTACTGCAAAACTTGGGACCTTGAAATCAACTCCGAAAAAAATAACTAAAATTATGGTATTTGAGGTTAGGGAATGTAAAAGGTTGAGGGAGGAAAGATGGTTCCTGAATAGTCAACCTTTTGAGATTGTACATGAATTTAAATATCTAGGAATGCTGTTGTCTACTAATGTTTTCTTCATAAAGCCTGTTCAGCATACAAGTAAAGAAGCAAAAGTAGCTCTAAATGTTATGTGGCCAACTTTCTTCTCTAACCAAAACATAGATTTAGGATCAAAATATAGAGTTTTTCAAGCAACTGTTAGCACTTGCATGTCCTACGGTGTTCAAACCTTTAGTCAAACCTATTTTGAAGAATTTGAGTTGATACAACGCTTTTTACTTGCGATTATAGGGACTATAAGGCAAGTTATGCATTCGTAAAAAAAAAATAAAAAATTCTAACAATCAAACATGATATTACGATGATAGAGAAGTCAAAAAAGTGGGTCCGGAAATTCCGTCCGTCTGTCTGTCTGTCTGTCTGTCTGTCTGTCTGTCTGTCTGTCTGTCTGTCCGTATCGATATCTACAGCCTAAACGGTTGGGCCGATTTGATTCAAACTTGGTATATAGTATTTTTAGAGTGCTCTACCCGACAGTTTTTGGAATTGGCATTCTAGCCCCAAAACTAACGGTACCTGCCATATAACTTTTATTAAAAAACTTATTTTTCTCGAAAACGGCTCCTACGATTTTGATTAAACTTTCAGAATGATGTTTTCTGTGCAAAATCTATCTTTTAATTTTAATGGATTTTTCAGAAAAAGTTTTATAACGGTACCTCCCATATGACCGGTTTTTTTAAAATCAGACGTTAACTAATTGACGGATTTTGATGAAATTTTCAAAATATGTAGTGTTTTATGATTTAAATAATATTGCTTATCAAAATTTTCAAAAACATTTTTTTTTAAATTTTAATAATTTTTTTTAAAAAATATTTTGTTTTTTGAATATTTTGAAAACGGATCTATAGATTTTTTTTTTAATTTTTCTCCTAGTATACACTATAGATTTCTTAAAATTGACATACTAAAAAAAATTTTAAAATATGTTTTCGAAAAGTTTTTTCAAAAAAAACATTCAAAAAATTCATAAAATAGAAAACAGCAAAAGAAATAAGATGGCTTACAACATTTTTTCCAAAAAACGTTATGAGTAGTGTTTTTTTGAATTCATAAATTTTTCCCCAACATTTTATTTCATATTGCTCGGCTAAGCCCTAGCCAAGCCATTAGTCAAATAAAAGAAAGTGACAACCTACATTACATACATACTTACGTATTTTAAAGTATTTTTCATCATCATAAAAGCACAGAATAAATAAGGAAGCCTTTGATAAACACACAAAAACAACTAACAAATAAAAAAAACTATTCGATTACTACTGAATGCAAAAATTTCAATCGAGAAAACAAAAGTTTACACTTTCCTATATATAAACAAAACCACTGTGTTAACTTTTAATATTGTCTCTATACCTACTGGCTTAACAGTAGTTGGAACACGTATCTTAATTTTAGTACCTAAATCCTTTATAAATTCCATTGGTCCCATATTGGGACGTATAAAGGTCCCTTTACCTAGCATTATTGCCATACTGCTGATTCCGACGAATCTTTATGCCAGTTGTTCAAATTTTTCCATACCAAAATGAAAATTTAACTGAAAAAAGTCCTTTGTATCTTTCTATTAGCAAATTATATTATAAACAGTAAGCAGCAAGTGGAAAGATAATACTACACTAAAAAACTGCAAAAGCTAACAATCCTATATTTTTATGTGTTTATCCCTTTGTCGTGACGCATGTTCGTTCTAACTTCACCCCAAAACGATTCTAAGGAAGTTGCACGTCATACAAAAAATATTAAAATAAAATCTTTGTCAAAAAGACGCCTGCACTTAAAAAGGATTAGCACATAAGAGCAAGTACGTGCGACCCAGTCGTGCCTTTTATTTTCAAACGATTATTCCGGCTACCTAGCCCGACTCCAACCTACGCAATTCACGTTGAGTCTGTCATAACACCTGTTTATGTTAAAAACTTAAAGTTGCACTCAGATTTTCTTATAAGAGTTATGATGAAACCGGGCCCTAACCTTCACAAATTCATTATGAAGTATTTTCTGAGAACACAAGCAACACCTTTCAAGGAATGGAGTGAACTTGCTCGCTTGCATAACGTGTCTCTAGATTTAACCGAATCGAACGTAGATATTTGGCAAGAGAAGTTTTCTAGGGTTATCTCAAAAAATGATGAAAATATATATCTTCAACATTTGAATAGAGCATCAGCATCAACAGCAAGAGAAATCTATATGAACCTAAACCATTCCGCCAATGTCAATAGCATTTATTACTTTAATCACGGACTTTCTGCGAAAGCTATAAGTACAATTTTTAGAGCTAGGGTAGAAATGTTGAATCTGAACTATATTCCGCATCGTTCAGATCTACCTTTTCTTTGCAATTTTTGTAAAAGAAATGAGCGGAACGATGTTTACCATTTCGTAGCTGTTTGTCCGATACTGCAAGAAATTCGAAGGCTATATTTTCAAAAAAAGTGTCCTCTTGAAAGAACAACTGTTTGATTTGTTGAACGGGTTCGTTGGATGGACAAATCTTTATATGTACTGTGATCACGCTTTAAATTACCGAAAAAGCTTACCAACCTCTTAATCATTTTTTTTTCTCTTTTACAAATATTTGAATGCCTACATAAATGTAAACAATAAACTTATAATTTCTGTACAAATATATTATTATCTTAAAATCAATTCAAATTTATCAACTTTTATTTTTTTATATATAAAATTATGTGTTAAAATATAAAACTACCCATTGTTTATTTTATCATCCTGGAAAGAAATGTTATTTTTAGGCAAACGGCAATATTGCCATGTTCATAAATTATTGTAATCTAATAATTGTAAATTTTCCTTTGAAATAAAATAATAATAATAATAATAAATCACACACACACACACCATTATTACATCTACTTTCTACTTTAACAAAACTCCGCCTATTTTGTATTTCTTCTTGTTCTTTTTGAATTTGAGTGGAATTATTTTGGGAATTTGCACCTGTTCTTTTTCATGTTCACCTGGTGCTTGCAATCGATGTTGGTGGAAAGAACCACAGTTTCGCGGTTAGCATCAGTCCTGATCTTATCAGCATGAGTCATGTTATTTCGTACGTGTAGCCTGTCATAGATCTATAAGAGGTTATCACGTTAAAAAAAAATAAATAAAATAAAAAACTACACGATATAAAAAAAATCTAAGGTTTAACACCAGATTCTAGCATCAATTTTTTGACAGTTCAAACGAACGAAAAGAAATTACTTTTGGGATGCCATTCATCTTCTTTCTTCTTTTTAGTTGCAATATAAGTTTATTCAAGTTAATCAATCAAAATTCATCAAAAATAAATGCTGATTCCGAACTTGTTTTAATATTTTTTTTTTATTTTAGTTAAACTTAATTTTTTAAACACACTTACATAGCCATTTTCTACATAGTTCGTAGAATAATGAAGAACTTTACCTAAATTAGAAACTTTCTATACTTCGTAAGGTGGGTGGTGTTGTAGTTCTTAAAACAAAATAAATTGAGACAAATTTGCAGCTACTGTTCCTGGGATAAGCTTTTACACGAAATTGTTGTCTCAGATGACTTTGTTTAGTGAGGCCTTTTAACACCCAAGAGCAGGCAACCGTGCATGCTACACGTTGCACTAGGATATAGGATGGTTGCCCTAATATAGAAGATGGTTTTGGTGAGGTTGATTGCTCGGAAGAAATTGAATTAAAAGTTTTTACGCCAATAACTCTTGTTTTGGGCTACAAATTGGAAGAAGTTACTTGATTGTGGTGTTAAAAACTGTCCTAGGTAAGCAGAGAAGAGTATGATTTTGGAAATATCTTTTGTGTCCAGTAAAATGTTTTTGTTTTTTTTCATCCTTCAAATGCAGACTGAATTGAACTTTAAGAATTGCACAGTTGTACAACTTTTTTACGATGTCTATGCAATAATTATATGTACTCTGATACAACACTTCATATTTATTTTTTGAATTTAAATTATTTAAAAATCAAAGTTTCATAGTGATTTACATAACGAAAAGGAATGTGATTTTGTTTGTATCACTTTCACGCCTTAACTACTCCACCGGATATCATGAAATTTGTACACACACATTTTAAATTGCACAGAAAATGGAATAAGAGTGCTTTTTAATCCCGAAAAAAATAATGCTCCAGACTATATATATGTGAGTGAATCTTTAATCTTTCTTTAGCCAAAAATGAAAACACGACACCGTTTTAGCTCTTAACTTTTTCTGTATTTTAGATTGATTTTAACATTTCGTTTTCTTTCTAGTTGCTCACTGGGATTGGTCTTTCTAGTTTAATGAATATCTGTAGACTGACGGATTAGGGTTGATCGTGCTTTCTCGTACGTTCGTTTTTCTGGTATGTTCGTGTGTGAGAGTATGTTTTCGGTCGCTTTATATATACAGTTCGTTATGTCGTTCACTTCGTTTTAGTATATAGTATAGAAACATACATACATCGTATGATCATGCAATTTTGTTTGGTCACGTACGCCATTGTATATTTATCACGTGGTTTACTGGGTTTGGTTGATTACTGTTTCTTCGTTTGTAGGGTATTGCATTGCAATATCGGCGCCTAGTCCCAGATATTTATAGATATACAAAGGTATGTAAAATTCCTACCTCGGTTCGAAGGTCCTTAAGTGTACATCGAATATTATTTGGCGGTTGTTGCATATTCAAAAGTATTTTCAAAAAGGTGTGAAAGATAACAATTTAGCGAGGTTTATATATTTAATCTTGATAAAGAGAGACAGTATTTATTGGTATTCTACACCAAAAGTGTGTGTTTAACTTAGACTAAAAAAAAAAATTTACTGGATAACCATGTTTAGGACTTAAGAACTAAGTCATTCAATTACGACGATGGTCTAGGGCCGGTATTTATAAAAACGTCAAGCCGAGCGAAGCCGGGGGTAGTTAATAATTCCCTTCGCACCAAGTTTAAACTTTGGTTGATCTAACTTGAAATCCGTGCTGCTTCACTCTTGTAAAACATGGAAATGCTCCCCCAACATCTCGAGCAATTAACGGCCTTTTGTAAGCCCCTTTGTGCGTTACATCCCAAAGATCCACAGACAATTTCCAAATATGAATTGTGGAGTAGGACTGGACAAAGAAATGTAGATGTTGACTTTAAACTGTAAACAAAATTTAAAAAACCAACTGGTTACTCTTCAGGGAAGTTAAGAGATGTAATAAGATGTAAACGACGGATTAGAGCATAAGACGCCAAAAAATATTAACGATGAAGATGTCTTTATTTTTAAGCGAATGCCGTATGCAAGAACTGAGAAGCGGCGCTTTCAGGTACCATATTGGCGTTCCACGACATGGCGAGTACGAATGATTCAAGTGAAAATTTCTCGAGTTATATACCTGATTGCCAAACCTTATTGTACAGATTAAAAAATCTACAGCCCGATGAATAATTTAAATTAGCTTTGAACTTAGTTTTCAGGAGCTAGATTTCCGAACAGAGAGCCTATTAAAACTATTTCTGCAATCGAAGTCAAGGCCTTAGAACTCCGTGAAGAAATACTTTGAAGTTTTAACTCTAGAGCTAGAATTCGAGTTTTATAACATCGGTTACCGGGTGAGCTAGAACTTTGTGAATAAATTAGACATAAGGGTGAGAGAAGCTCTTTTTTAAAAGAAGGTTTTCTAAATTTAATTAAAACAATTTACTTAAAAAACTATACGAACATTATTAGGAAAAAGAATATTTATTTTTAATTAAAATAAGTTTCCCATGTCCTTATAAGTACAAGTAGTTTTAACTAGCTATTAGTTTTATGTTTTCTACTCACGAACTTTGAGCCTAACAGAAAGTACACCACCGTAAAGTTGTCCCTCCATCGCCTTTCAACAGTTTCGGACAGAACATCCAAAACAACAACCAAAAAAAAAGGATCTCCCAACTAACATGGTAGCGTGATTTTGGCTTAAAATACGCTTTCAGTGAACATGTACAAAAAACCACAACTACGCCATGGAATTCGGTTTTATGAAGTTTTGTCCGTTTTTTTGTGTTGCAAAAGTTTTGACAAAAATCCATTAGAGTTATTGAATCCAACATCGAAAGTTTTCAGTTGTCATGCATCCTTAAACCGCACTGAGTGAAGTATTCTAGCAACGAAACCAACATCGACTGTTTTACTAGATAATGCATTAACTGGGATGAGTTAATTACAAAAAAAATCCCAATTGTTAAATGTATCTATGTACATGTATCTAGATACATTCACACTCACATCGCGCACTTTGCAAACGATTCATTAAAGGATTCATTAACCTAATTTCACATTGCATCCTGCTGGCTCCTATTTTTCGATTATCGCTTTATTCCAAAGCTCATCAGATTATACTTCGAAAATGAGGGAAACTGCAATCTGATGGGCGTCGGTGTGTGTGATTTACGATGAGCGCTCGGGGCTTTGTTTCGACATATTGAGCGTAGTCAACGTTATTCTTTCAACTCTTTAATGAGATCATTCCAAAAGATGTGCATTATGTATATCATGACTATGACGAGGTAAAAGTGTAACTTTCCACAAGTTCTTGGTATTTAAATGACGTCCTTAGGGAAAGTCGTCTACCGAAGGACGTGAATTGTTTTACCTACCACAGACTGTGATACTTACCTTAACATGCTGTTGCAGCAGCTCTTTGCCCCCTTCTGATGTGTCTACTTTGTATAGTTGTTTGTGGGTGTAGGGGGGGGGTAAAAAAGTTTATGAAGTGGTAAGAACGACAAAAGCCTTTTCACGGGAGTGACGTCAATGGTCCTTGAGGGAGTCTGATAACATTTTCATCAGAATTTATGCAGAATGCAGAAGGTAACTCGAATGACTTATACTTGTGAATCCTTAGAGAACAATTTTCGTGATCTCGGTACAAGGGGGGGGGGGGAGGAGTGTAAATTAGTTTTGAAGTTGAAAATATTTTGTTAATAAACATATAGTTTGTTGCTTTTTTGTGCAGTCAATTTAACTACACAAGAGCAATTGCAAGGAAAGTATCATTTGCTGTGTCAAAAATATCACAAAGCTTTGTAGAAGTTTCAAGGGGTTTCTCCTTTTTTAGGAATAAATTTTTTTTTTTTTTAAGCTTTAATAGATATTAGAAGAGAAGACATTTTTGAAAGGACAGAAAACGTTGTCTTCCTCGATTTATGTACGTTCGTCAGAAACTCTAGCAGGTTTTGTTCTTCACTGGCATTTGATGTCTTTTTGATGATAAAGGCTTTTGAGGAATGAACTCCAATAAAACATAAAGAAACGGTTTTTCTGGAAGAGGTTTAAATGTAAAATGCTGTAAGACAGGAGATTCCTTTTTTTGTTGCTTCTACGACTCAAAAGTAGCAGCCGACAATACTGTGAAGGAAGAAATAATCGAGCGTCTGCTAAGACTTAAAAAAAAACACTAAAACTATCAATCCTTTTCATATCAAGAAATGTTGCATAAAAGTTAAGATGTTTCTGTATAAAAAAAATGTTGTGCACGACTGAGTCGCATTAACTTGCTCTTATGTGCCTAATTACATTGGAAGCAAAGAACTTGGACAAAAACAAATAACATTTACATTGAAATTAACACAGTTTGAACTTATAAAACCTATTAAAACAACAATATTTAACGGTTTTTAGTAAAAATGAAGTACGCAACCATACGTCTTAAATAACAAAGAATTTATGAAAAAATAATTTCGAAATTTGTAGGACGGATTTTGATAAAATCCTGTTTTTTATTTTGGTATGCATTTTTTTTAGAGTTTATTAATATACATGTGAATGTGAATATAAAATCAAAAATAATGTTTTTATTAGTTTTTAAAATATTGATTTTTCAAAAAAAAAATCAAAAATTAATTTTAATTAGAAAAAAAAAATTATTCAAAATATTGATATGCAGAATTAATTTGGATATCTATATCTTTTCAAATATAAAATTTGACAGAAATCCATAGAGCCATTACCGAGAAAGCCAAAAATTAAAAAACCGTTATGTGAAAGGTCCCGTTAATAGAATTTTCCCGTATATGTGGCTCTGATCAAATGATAGCCAATAGCAACAAAAAAATCTCAAAAATATTCATCAAAATCGTTGGAGCCATTTTCGAGAAAAATAAGGCTCGTATATCTTTCCATCATGAAATGGCAAACCTTACTGAAGAGAAATGTCAAAAGAGCGGCAAGAAATATGGCGTTGTTTGCTGTCCCTGTCGCTCTACTTTTGTAGCGTCCCTGTTGAAAAACCCGATACCTTGGTTAAATAATGTATTGACATAAATATATGACGTCTTTATAATACTTCGGTTCGAAAAAAGGAACTTAATTCCTTATGTTAAGAAATGCACAGCTTTTTGATGAACAAGTAATGAACAAAACCTTTTTGCTGTCAAAACCCATACCAAAGCAACTATTGAATCAGAATCATTACATTTTCTTGCCTATGGAATTTTATTTAACTAATGTTTTTTCTTAACAACCAAAGCCAAACTACCAACTAAATTTTGCTGATTCGCTGATTCCTTTATTCACATTAATATTTATGTCCTTCCCAGCCAACAACAACACATTTAATGTCAAATCAGTGCCTCTGGTAAAGGAAAGTTAATTCGTTTCCGCCGCGCTTAACTTTTGCATTCCCATTAAACAGAACTACCTTCACCTTGTTTCATAACGAACGTTGTTAATAATGAAAAACTCTAAACGCAAGCTATTCATACATTTATTGCATTTTTAATCAAATCCCATGGATGGAAATAGCCCCTTTAATAATACATGCATCCTGCGAGTACTTTCCAAGTTGGCCTAATTTCAATGAATTCCATTCCATTTCCCCCTCTTCCAAATGAGGTACACACACACACACAGATAAAATAGTAATTGCATTAAAAAAAGGAACAGAAATACACACGAAGTTCTTTGATCCTTGCTTCTTTCCTGCCATGCATGCCATTGCTTTTGATGATTCCCTGCATTTCTGTGCAACTTATTGGATGACATAGTTTGTTCTTCCAATTTATAGGACAAATCAGCTTGTATTCCATCTACCTCCCTCGCTACTTAGCATATTGCACAACCACGACTTCTGCCACCTATACGTCAATTACATTGTTCTCGACTTCCTTTATCCAATAACACCAAACCACGTTGCAACGTGGCATTCAATCTCAGATTGTCTTTCTGCAAAGAACAACATTATTTCTAAAAGTGCAGAAAATTCCTGCGAATGTTTCACTATTTAATTGTCCTTTCTGCATATCCTTTTTCCTGCTGCCATGGCTTCCCACCATTGCATTGGGAAGAGGAAAAACGTCATAAGACTCCACTTGACTTGGTGTGAGTGTATGTGTATGTTTGTTAATAATTAGATAAAAGTTCGCTGCTGTTGCAGCTCCAACCAACACCGAACAGGACTCCAATATTCGCTGTCATTAGTATTCGTTAGTTAAGTGTGAAAGTATGTGTGCATAGTTGTTTGGCAGGCAGCAGGAGCTTTTGCTCCGTAGTGCGCATAAAGCGGACTGGGAACTTTTAAGCCTTGACACACTTTCGTCCTGTTATAAGAACAAAGAGAAACTCAACTATTCCACAGCAATAATCCTTTAAAATGTCCTCTTATGGATTGGTAGTATGGTGCATTGTAGTGTTGCAACTTTGGATTTAAAGTGACTTTATTTGTGTGGATCGGGGAAGTAAAATTTGTTTTGACTTTAAATTCATTTCTTCGTTTCTTTTTGCTTTTTTGTTATTTTATTGTTTGCAATTTTTATTGGCAATTTGTATTGTTAAGTCGGGATTTTTTGTTTTTTTTTTTATTCTATGTCTGTTATGGTTCTACTCTCTCTCTATATAGAAGCACATTGGAAGCTTAAAAGTTTTGGACTGCTACTAGTGCAGCAGTCGTCCTTTTTGAGCACGTTTCAAGGAAAGCAATTGCATAGTTAACTGGAGTACTCTTCTTCCACAAACACAATAATTGAAGTAGGTATCTACAGATAGATAGACAATACTTATGGATAGATACAAAGAAAAAAATACCGTCCGATGGAAACTCTATTCAATAAAATCCGATGGGAAAGTTTTTAATTTCGGATTTCACGAAATCCAAATAAATAAGTTGAATCAGGATTATTGAAGTTAAGTAGGTAGGTAAAAAAAATGGGAAGGAAGGTATATTTGTTGTACTTTACTCCAAAGAATATTATACATATATTTAGATTGTTATGGATTTTTGAATTTCGAAAACCTTATACTTTGAATTTGTTTTGAGAGAACGCATGCAAAAAGAAAAAAAAAGTACTCAATCCGTCACAAATAGAGTACCTACAAGACTTTTGCTGAAAATATGCTAAAATTCGGGACTGTTTCCGGATCCCCAACTAAATTGGATGGATTCTTCTAAAGAGGTGTTCTTCCACACTGGCAAAGCCACTGCCGTAAGCTTTTCCATCGCTCCTAGGCTCCTACTCTTTTGGAATCTTTCCTAGAAAATGGAAAACAGCATTTGTCAAGCCTGTCCTTAAGAAAGGTGATCGATGCCTGCTATTTTAACAATTAGAAACAAATAAACTTGGATTTTAATTATTTAATAGCCACAATTCTAGTTTGCAATTTTTGTGTTAAAATTTATTCTGCTTTGTTGGACCTTTTGTTTGCCATGTGCCACCGCTACCGCTGCCGCTCCCAAAATTAAACTGAACATGAACTCCCTGCTTTCGCCATCTTGCCTTGTTTTCTATTCTCACGCTGGCCACTCCCAATAACTTTTGCATTTTATAGCGTAAATTATATAACAGCTGTACGTCTGCTTGTATAACATCCATCGTTGGCGATCACATCGATTACAACATTTTATCCATCGTTGGCGATCACATCGACTACAACACTCCTCCCCCTCCTCCTACCAACCCATAACACCTACGTCCCTTCATTCTAATGTTATAAAAACGCTGGTGTAATTTAATAAAGCGCAGCCACTATTCAAAACCTTAGCAAAATAGTCAATTTTGATGATTAAATAATTTAAAAAACTGTGTGAAACTGTTTATAAGGGTTTATACCTCTGAAATAAATCAAGGTTTTGGTGAGTTTTTTTTTTCATTCTTAAATTAAGAAAATAAAAACATTGTAAGCGGCGTATATATACAGTGCCGTTCGAAAAATTTTGGTCAAACCCCTTATTACCCTTTTCCGGCGCAGTTCTTGGAATTTATGAGAGGTACGACATTTTTTTGCACTAGGTAGCAAAATGTCGTTCAATAAGTGCATAAAAATCGATGTTTTTATGAAGAAGAGTTGCATTCAGCTCGTGATAGCAGTCCAAAGCGAACCGAAGTGAATAAGTAAAAAAAAAAATGGGAAAAATAAGTTCGGAGTGCAAAGCCAATATTTTGTGTCTGTCACGTCTTAATTTGACAACTCGTGAAATTTCCAAAAGATTGAATGTTGCTCAACAAACTGTGGCATGGAATTTGAAAAAATATCTTGCGACCGGGACAACCAGCAGGAAAAAGGGCTCAGGGAGGCCAAAAAAAACGACCCTAGTGGAAGATCGTTTTTTGGTGCTGCAAAGCTGTCGGCATCGGTTCAAGACTTCAGTGGATCTTACAAACGATCTTTGTCGAGCTACAGGAAAAGTTATTTCGTCAAGCGCAGTGAGGAAAAGGCTCGTAAAAGCTGGACTTAGAGCACTCAAGCCAGTACTGAAGCCAGATTTTCCAATAAGAGTCAGAGAAAAATGATTGGCCTGGGTCAAGGAGCATCTTAACTGGACTCAAGACATGTGGAACAACGTTATCTTCTCTGACGAATCAAAGTTTAAGCTGCATGTTGGAGATGGGAGGATTCTTGCACGAAGAGAACCAAAGGAAAGACTAAGCTCTGAATGCATCTTACGGATGCCCCCCAAAACTGAAGGTGTGATGGTCTGGGGATGCTTCTCTGGAGTTGAAAAAGGTAGAATGGTCTTTCTAGAATCGAAAGTTACTGCAGAAGTTTGCCTACGGGTTCTGAAAATGAATTTGAGCCCTCTGCGCTGGAGTTCTTTGGTGACACTTGCAGATTCATTTTTTAACAGGACAATGCTCCTTGCCATACAGCCAAAATTGTAAGTATGAACTTGTTTTTTTTTTAACATTAAAGATTAATATCAGGCTTTTAAATAAGCTAGAACTTCTTTGACTAAAAATAATATTTGCATTTTTTTTTAAGGTTAAAAAGTACTTCGAAGAAAATAATGTCGATGTATTAAGTTGGCCTCCCTACAGTCCAGATCTCTATCCAATTAAGAATATCTGGTCAATAATGAAACTCATAAGGGTTGCGAAGAAGCGTCCAGTGTCAATTGGAAACCTAAAAAATTTACTTATCCGGACCTGGAACACCATACCTGCATCCATATGGAAAAACCTATCTGAGTCAATGTCTCGCCGGCTGTAATAAAAGCAAGAGGAGGTCCAACAAAGTACTAAAAAGACAGAGAATGTTTCTGAGAAGCAATAAAAAAACAAAAAAAACTGCACAAATAAAGCGTCACCCTTGGGTGAAAATGCGGCAGCACCAAGTACAAAATCTGAAGTCGGAGCGATGGAAGTATTGGATTTGCAGCATATGATCGAAGAGACCATGTGCAAATCACTTGACATTAAATTGAAGGATATGCCAACAAAAACTGATTGGGACATTATTCATACGGATGTACAAAAGCTCTAACAAAGTAACTCAGACCTGAAAATACAGCTTAACCACTTTGAGACTCGCTGCAGTACTTTGGAACGGCAAGTGCAGTTCTTGGAGATGAAGGCCAATGAGGAGAATGTTGTTGTGTACATTCCTGTCCAAGAAGGCGAAGATGTTTGAGAAAAGGCAAAAGAATGTTGCATGAAACTTTTGCAATCTAATGATGCTAATGTAGTTGCATCAACAAGGCTTTTGAAAGCCAACAAAAGTGCTACAGCAAATGTCATCGTAAAGTTGCAAAAGAAAGAAGATGTTGGCCGTTTATTAAAGACTACTACAACGCGCGGTTAGGGAACTTATGTGCACTGGGATTTACCGACTAAAGCACGCCCGAAGAAGGAAGCTGATAGCTTTGAAGAAGGATATTCGCTCTAAAATAAAACCATAAAATCTCAAATCCGGGATCAAGCATTGCTCGTCAAAGGAAAATCTTTTTATTATGATAACGATGAATGATGAATTGAAGTGTAAAGGCGTGTGTAGATTGTCATTGCTGCGTCAGATGGTCGATGACATCTCCACAAGATCGGTTCCGGGTTGCAGCAATAATAATAACAACAGTGCTTCTCAAAAAGATTCTCAAACTGTTCCGATGAGTTCTCATTTTTTTAGTTGTAATGCCGTCTGTCCGTCAAATTATTACAAAAGAGATAAAAGAAATATTAATGTAAACAAATGTAATAAACAAATTAATCTTAGTAATAAGTGTTCATTTATTGATTTTTTGTATTCTATTAATCAGTTCGAAATTATTATTTTTATTTGAAACATTCTTAATAGAAATTCAATTTTATTACGAAAATAAATTGAACAATTATGAACTTAAAATTATACCAGCATTAGAACACATTCGAGAGGCAGAGCAGAATAAGTTATTGGAATTGTGTAACTCGATCAGACTACGAATACCTAATGGTATCAGCCATCAGCGATTTGTGCGAAATCAAGGAAGCTCCGTCATTGATTACGGTCTAGCTTGGGGTAACTGAAATTCAATAATCTCTGATTTTGAAGTAAAACAATTGCAGATCACATGCCGATTTTGATTTCTTGCAAATTTGGTTTAAATGGGAGTGAAGAAAGAGCGGATTCAAAACTGTTACCGAAATTGCAATGGGGAGAATCTTCAATAAATCCTGCATGGCAGCGAGGAACGTATCATACACATGGCTCACAGTGCTGCCAACCTACTCCTTTAGCAGTAGATCTACTGCGCTAAGCTCCAAAGGAAAATCTACTGCGCAGCAAAACGATTCTACTCCTCTTTTAAAAATGTTGATGACTATCCAAAGATAACTTTAAACGCGTCTATCAAGAATTTTAAAAGCATAACCATGTTCAGTCTGAATGCATTCACCGAGGATTTAAAATTATGTCGGTTCACCGAGCCTGCTCTAACTGCTCTAATCTGCGCTAGGCAGGTAGATCGAGAGCCCGTAACAGATTTTTTGCCTGAGAAGAAGCCAAATGATATTGATGTTACAAACAGTCCTCCTCAAGGTGATAACGCCATCAATCGTCTGCCAGCCCATAGAGGCAGCATTACCGAGTAATGGTATAGAAGTACCATCTTTCTGGACATAGACCTAGTGAAGGAAACCACTTCAAATGCATCACACCCTAACGCCCTCGATTCATTGAATGCGAAAATGTTTGTGACAGACGTCTTGCAAGCTGCTAAACCCCTGACAGACGCCGCCGAAAACGCATTTCTTGGTGTTTTTAGACTTTTGGGAAACCAGTCAAAATTAGTCGCGCCCAAAAGCTTACTTACGGTTCTTGGATACCATTCAAAGATGAGCCTTTAAATTTTAAAATGATTGGAGACAGGAACTCCAAAGATACATTTTCTTCACTTTAACACCGACGTAATGTCTCTTGTCTGCGGTCAGTGCTCAACCAAAATAGCCACCACTTAGGCCACTTTCGGTCGTACTGTAATATATATAGATTCGTTCTTTAGCCGTACTACACGAATGTAGAATGCTTTATCCAGCTCTTTCCCTCGGCTTTTCCTAATGCTCGCTCTGTGTCACTGGCACATGAGTGTGCGTTAATTATACAAAAGTTTTATATTGTAAAATATACTGCGGTATATTGCAATCTACTGCGCTTTTTTCTCATATATGGCAGCACTGGGCTCAACCGATTTAGGCGAAACAATGAAAACTCTACGAAATACTCGTATTTCGCACATAATCGTATGTTTAAAGAACTTTATAGAGAAAAGAACAAAGGTTTTTTATGAAAAGACAGTCCAAAGCAACACAAACGACTTCTGGAAGCAGTTACAAAAAACTAAATGGCAAAGTCTATGTAATAAATCGGAACTTAAATTGTAACATCTTACAGATACACTTCAGGCAACTTCTGATTCAAGATACTATGGGCCATCATATGATTCAGTATGCTCAACCAAGATTCTTTAATGAAATATTGGATCAACCAATTGTACAGCAGGAGGTGTCTGCAGCGCTGAATGGACTTAAGGATGGAAAAGCGACTGAATCGGATAGGATACCATCGGAGTTTTACCGATATGGCACGGAGAAACTCTTTGATTATTTAACAGGAGTATATAACATTATATTGAATACCGGAAGTATACCGCAAAAATTTAAGGAATCTCTTATCTTTCCGATTCATAAAAAGGGAAACACAATGGATCCAGAAAATTATAGAGGTATATCCTTTTTAAATGTATCATATGAAATATTTACATCGATCCTACAAGTCGACTCAGAAGGTGGATAGATGTTAACAATCTTATGACTGAGTTCCAAGCTAGATTAAGACCAGGTTATTCTACTATAAACCACATTTTTGTCCTAAGAATTGTTAAGGAATTGGTTAAACCACTTACTGAATAATAAAGAGCACTATCTATCTATCTATTTTATTCTATCTATCTGTCAAATAAAATCACTTGGTTTTGAAAAATATAACAGTGAGACCGATATGGGGCGCGCTTTGCAACCCCCTTGCTTGCTGTCACTATTGGATTCGCAGTAGGTGGGAGTTGAACTTTTAAGTTTAAAAAGTTTAAAAAATAAAAGGCAGGACTGGGTCGCACGTAGTTGCTCTTATGTGCTAATCCTTTTTAAGTGCAGGCGTCTTTTTGACAAAGATTTTATTTTAATATTTTTTGTATGACGTGCAACTTCCTTAGAATCGTTTTGGGGTGAAGTTAGAACGAACATGCGTCACGACAAAGGGATAAACACATAAATATATAGGATTGTTAGCTTTTGCAGTTTTTTAGTGTAGTATTATCTTTCCACTTGCTGCTTACTGTTTATAATATAATTTGCTAATAGAAAGATACAAAGGACTTTTTTCAGTTAAATTTTCATTTTGGTATGGAAAAATTTGAACAACTGGCATAAAGATTCGTCGGAATCAGCAGTATGGCAATAATGCTAGGTAAAGGGACCTTTATACGTCCCAATATGGGACCAATGGAATTTATAAAGGATTTAGGTACTAAAATTAAGATACGTGTTCCAACTACTGTTAAGCCAGTAGGTATAGAGACAATATTAAAAGTTAACACAGTGGTTTTGTTTATATATAGGAAGGTGTAAACTTTTGTTTTCTCGATTGAAATTTTTGCATTCAGTAGTAATCGAATAGTTTTTTTTATTTGTTAGTTGTTTTTGTGTGTTTATCAAAGGCTTCCTTATTTATTCTGTGCTTTTATGATGATGAAAAATACTTTAAAATACGTAAGTATGTATGTAATGTAGGTTGTCACTTTCTTTTATTTGACTAATGGCTTGGCTAGGGCTTAGCCGAGCAATATGAAATAAAATGTTGGGGAAAAAAAATTATGAATTCAAAAAAACACTACTCATAACGTTTTTTGGAAAAAAATGTTGTAAGCCATCTTATTTCTTTTGCTGTTTTCTATTTTATGAATTTTTCATTTCAAAATCGTTCGACCAGTTTTTTTCAAAAAAATGTTTTTTTTGAAAAACTTTTCGAAAACATATTTTAAAATTTTTTTTTGTATGTCAATTTTAAGAAATCTATAGTTTATACTAGGAGAAAAATTTTAAAAAAAATCTATAGATCCGTTTTCAAAATATTCAAAAAACAAAATATTTTTTTAAAAAAATTATTAAAATTAAAAAAAAAATGTTTTTGAAAACTTTGATAGGCAATATTATTTAAATCATAAAACACTACATATTTTGAAAATTTCATCAAAATCCGTCAATTAGTTAACGAGAAAGTCTGATTTTAAAAAACCGGTCATATGGGAGGTACCGTTATAAAACTTTTTCTGAAAAATCCAATAAAATTAAAAGATAGATTTTGCACGGAAAACATCATTCTGAAAGTTTAATCAAAATCTTAGGAGCCGTTTTCGAGAAAAATAAGTTTTTTAATAAAAATTATATGGCAGGTACCGTTAGTTTTGGGGCTAGAATGCCAATTCCAAAAACTGTCGGGTAGAGCACTCTAAAAATACTATATACCAAGTTTGAATCAAATCGGCCCAACCGTTTAGGCTGTAGATATCGATACGGACAGACAGACAGACAGACAGACAGACAGACGGACGGAATTTCCGGACCCACTTTTTTTGACTTCTCTATCATCGTAATATCATGTTTGATTGTTAGAATTTTTTTTTTTTTTTTACGAATGCATAACTTGCCTTATAGTCCCTATAATCGCAAAGTAAAAAGAACGAATTAATTTTTTCCACATTTTTTTCGAGATATGAATTTTTTTGCAATCGAGATTATTGCCATTCGAGATAAAGTCATCATCCCAAGAATTAACTTTTTATGATCTTAAATTTTATAAGGTTTTCAAATCCATACTGGAACAATGGGCTTTTTTTTATTAGTCCGTTTTAATAGAAGAGGTTTGTTTCCACTTGGTAATGAACAAGCCTAATCCGGGGTTGAAGTGTAGTCCAACATTTTGCTGGGAGACTGATCCCCGGAATGCAATGGCAAGTAAGCAGTGTGCATTAAGATATTAAAAATAAACTTCATTCTATCAATAAATATACAATTGTTTATTAAATCAAACTTTTTTTCACAAAACCATTTTCATCACTCCTTTTTTTACTTTCATATGGTTTTAATTTACTAATAGTTCGCATTGAATTATTATTTAAAAAAATGGTTTCGCAATCCAGATATTTACAATGTTTAATAAAAAAAAATAAAAATATCTCCGTTAAAGCAATTAATTCCGTCATGTCACTATATAATTTTTTTTCATCGTTTTTTTTTTTTTTTATTTTTAAAATGAGTTCATTCATTTTAATGCTTCGGTCGTTTGATGATTTGTAAAAAATCAAAAACCATTTCAGAATGTTTTTGTGATTTTATTTAATAGTTTTGTCTCATGTTTTAGCGTTTTGGAGTGCTTTAAAAATACATAGTTGCTCTTTAAAGGAGTCGAACATTTTTTTTTATTGATCTGAAGCCAACTGCCAAAGAATTTATGGTTGACATACAGTACGTCATGATGTGTATCTATACGTGGGGGCTCGATGTAGAAACATTATCGAAACAAAATCAAAAGGGTTGAGACATTTTTACTGGATATAGATTTGTTGTTTATAAAATAAATAAAATTCAAGCTCGGGATATTATTCTGCAGTTGAATTTTAAACATTTGCCTCGTACGAGGCAAAGATTTGTTAACAATTGAGTGTTTTTGATAATATGTAATCTGTTTCGAAGGAGCTGTCATAAGATGCAACATCCAGAAATCTATTTAGCGTTCTTATATCAGGATTGAGTTAGGTTTAAAGATAAGACGTAGGATGATTGTTTTTATTATGACTATTGATTTGTCTAACTTACGACTTGAGTCATAATATAGAGAAAAAAAAACTCAGCATAGAAAATACTCGTAAACGATAGCCATGTGACTGCAGAGAGAGATCGCTGTTGCTATTTATTTTTTTTTTTCAACTTTCCATGCGACATGGTTGATTGAGGGAATATATCTTTTCATCACACATTCGAGTTGCAACAGAGTTACATCGAAAGTAATGGCATGGGTGGGTTCTAAAAATAACCCATTTTGATAAATGGACAAACGTGTGAATGATAGATGCAGATGTTAGTGTCATGAAATGCAAAATAAAGTGACAGTGATTTAACACTTTTGTCATGTTTTTTTGTTTTGTCATAAACAAAGCGGATATCTTAAATGCATACAAAGGTGTGTTAATATTTTCTTTTAAATATTTAAGCATTTTGGTGTTTGTTCTGTCATGGTGGTCTACTTTGGTGGTCTCGCAATGTCTGGAATATTTTTAAAACCTTCCTACTGACTCCACATACGGCAAGAACTTCCATGAATTTACTTCAAAAGCTGATAAGTCGCTTTAGAGATATCACATGGACACCGGGGACATCCGATGGATTTTTTATTCTGAAGCTACCTCAAAGAGAGTTTACTCTTATAATACGAGCGAACTGATTTGAAGTTAAAGAAAATATTTTTGATGAAATCAGCATAATTCAACCGAACTTACTACAAAATGTGTCGCTGAAGACGAGGCTCCGTTTACAAAAGTGTGGGCAACGCGATGGGAACGTAAAATAAAAGTTTTCAATTAAATTCAGTTAAGTTTCCTTATACAAAATATTGTATGACCAAAAATGAAAATAAAAAACTAATTGGTTAGTTATTAGATTTTTCTTTTGATTTCATGTTTCACGTATTTTATAACTTTTCAATTATTTATATATTGGCTTTTTTAAATAAATAATATATTTTTTAATCTACCATTATTTTTTATTATTTTTAACAAAATTTGCGTTGCATATACGCTAAGGAATTGAAACAGCAGCTAGTTAATATTATTCGAAGTATACTTAAAGGCGTACGAGTTTATTTATGAGTGTTGCACATAATTTTTATGAGTGTAAGTGTATGTCTTGCTACAACACCTAATTCGGAACTAATTTGAGATCTGCTAAAGGACAACAAGTCCTTAGAACGCAACGGTTTCAATCTAGTTTAGGCTTTGGTCATTATACAAGTTGTATCTATCTACTGTTGTTCCAGCTTATAAATAAATAAATAAATAAATTACAATGATAGAGACACATATTTAAGTTACTGCCAAAATTCTGTCCGTCTGTCTGTCTGTCTGTACGGATGTATTTTGGACTGTAGCCTAAGCGGTTGGGCCAGTCTTTAAATTTAGAACTTAAGGTTATTTTGACATTCTACAGGAGTTTTTTTCATTTGTTTTAGCTCAAAAATTAACGGTACCTGTCAAATGTTAAGATTTTGGTGCTTTTACGGTTGTTTTTTGAATGAAATCATTACGCAATTTTAACCGTTATGTAAAAGCTTTTTCTCGGAAACAGCTCCAAGAATTTTTATAAAAAAAAAATCAGTGTACTTCTGTAGGTATGCAATATATTTTGGTGAAAAAAAATAATATGGTGGGCTAAAAACGATACCTCCCATAGGACCGGTTTTTTTTCTTCGACTTTCTCGATTACAATCAAAATTGATATTCAAGAAGATGTAGGTAGCTTAAGTAATTTTGCATTAATTTTTTTTTAACTTGTATTTTGTATTTTTAATAATTTAAAAAAAAAAAATTTTTGAAAAATCAATATTTTGAAAACGGGTAAGTGATTTTTTTCTGTAATTTTGTTTTTAAATGTATGTTATTTTTGTGCTTAAGTTTGTATTCTTGAATTATTTTTTTTTATTTTTTTAAAAAAAGTTGTCAAAAAACCGTTTTATTTAAAAACGGCTCCTACAATTTTGAAAAAAAATTCACACTTTTTTACAATTCCTAAAGAAATAAAATGGCGTTTAAATTATTTCACCCAATACAATTTAACTTACTTTATTCGAACAAACAAAAGTCAGAAAAATCGAATTAATGCTTTGATGTCCACTTTAATTTTCTTAAATTTTATTCTACAATGTGACCGCACATATGAGCAAGTACGTGCGATCCAGTTGTGCAATTTATTTTACTTCCTTGTGGATAGGACTATAGTCTTTTTCAGTAAAAATTGTCATTACAAGGCTTATGGGCGAGCTTTTTTTTAAAAAACAGTGGCGCCAGTGTATAATATCAATTCACTGAATTGAGAAAACTTCTACTGAAAAACATACAAACGTACATGAATTCTGTGCATCTCTTTAAAAACTCTTACACTCCACCATAACCGATCACCATCAACGTTGATGGAATGTGGAATAATGAATAGTAATCGTTTACTACCCTTTCTGTGTGAATTGAAAAAAAGGTATTGTATCAACAGTTACCTTCGCCAATTGAAAACACTACTATATAGCTTTTTCATTGGTGTTTATCATATTGGGATTTTTGAGCTTTCGGTTTTGGAGCTTTTGAGAACAAATCTAATAGTGTGAGAGGGTAGGTGTTGTCGTATTTGTATATTAATAGTACTAATAGTTGGAAAATCGTTAAAATGCAGTTAAATTTTGTTGGCTTTTGGTATTTTAGTAGAAAGAAGTTATTTTCTCGAAGTTGCATTACTTTCGTGATCATATTAATTCGGAAAAGTATTTTGACGTGATATAGTGTGTTAATAAGAGTGATTTGGTATTGTGATTAATAAAAATAAATATATAAGGTGGGCCAAAAGAGATCACCCTATTGGAAGATGCTCTTGTTTTTGCAAATGGCCGCCAATGTCAAATCTGTTTTGACATTTGTGGACTAGACAGACCCAGAATACAAGTAAACAAACCATGGAGCGATAAACTCCCCAAGAACGCGGAATAATCGTGTCTATTTGTGTTTGCGTAACAATTCGTCTGTAGTGTTGGCGCAGCGCGAATTCCGTCGCCGATTCCACGGGCGTCCGTCACCGACTGCGCAAAAACTGCGCCGTTTGGCCACCAACCTCGAAGAGTTTGGGACCACACGAGACGTTGCCAAGAGTGGCCGGCCCCGGAGCGACCGTTGTGAAGAGAATATCTCCGCTGTTGACGAGGATGTCGAGCTGTCGCCGGAAACATCGACCAGACGCCGTGCCTCGCAATAAGCCATCAGCCGGTCGTCCCTAAGGCAAATTTTGGTCAAAGAATTGCGCATGTTCCCGTACAAAGTCCAGTCCGTGCATCAGCGGCTGCCTGTCGACCGCCAAACGCGTGTAACCTACGCCCAAGCCATCCTCAATCTCGAGGACGAAATGGACCATTTCGACCAAAATCATAATGAGTGATGAGTCTCTTTTCCACCTCAGAAGCGATAGATTTGCTTGTTCACGTACCCGAACAAGCAAATCTATCGCTTCTGGGGCACCGAAAATCAACTAGTAATGTACGAGGAGCCATTACATTCGCTCAAAGTTACTGCATGGTGCGCTGTTCACGCTGGAAGAGTCATCGGGCCATTTTTTTTTCGAGAACGCCGCTTGTCAAACGACAACAGTGCACGGTGCGCGGTGCGCGCTATAGGGCCATGTTAACCGAGTTTTTTGTGCCGCAATTAGACGAATTAGGAGTGGAGGACATGTTTTTCCAACAGAACGGAGCTACGGCACACATTTCGCGAGCCACAACCGATATTCTGAAGGCGGCGTTCCCGGGTCGCCTCATCTCTCATTTTGGCGATTTGCACTGGCCCGCAAGATCGCCCGATTTAACCGTTCCAGCCATTTTTTGTGGGGTTTTTGAAGTCCCCTGTGTACGTGACCAAGCCCGAGACCCTAGATAGCCTCAAGGACAACATTCGACACGAGTGCGAAAATCTGTCGCCCAAAGTTCTCGCCGAAGTGATAAAAAATGCCATAAAACGAGCCCGTATGGCAATCAATTGTGACGCCGCCCATTTAAACGATATCATCTTTTCGACTTGGCCAATAAAATTCTAAAGGTTCAAATAAACATATTCAAAAAATAAAATCGAAGTTTTTCATTTAGAAAAAAAAATGAGAGCCAAACAACATCGGATGACTTCTTTTGGTCCACCTTGTACATAGTATTATTAAATACAGTGAACTGAAATTGGTTTAAATTCTTTTTAAACTGTAAAGAGCTAATGTTTTTTTAATAAAAAGTGAATGCATATTTTTTCTAAATTAATAATAATGTATGGTATTTTAATCAGCAAGTAGTGACCCTACGCACATTGCTCTCCCATTTGCAACGATTTATAATGGTAACTACGGAAACCCTGTTAGAGCTTTTACTTGAAATCTACCATGTACTGACAACTTTTGTTGAAGAGACTGTAATTCAGTTTTGTAAAAGTCTAAATCCAATCTAATTCAATCTACCGGTTTGAGTAGCTCATGGAAAAAGTTTGTAAGAATTCTATTAATATCTAGGGATTCCCTACCCCGGCCACGGCTTTAAAGCTGGGGCCCTATTTCTGAATACGAGTCGAGTAAGTTTTCATGTGAGATCGACAAATTGGTATTCTCGAACACGAATCACTAATTATCGATATTCCCCAACTCGAATGTCGAACGTCAAATGACACTCGAATGATACATACCTATTCCTGAACTCGAAAGTGACGCTTTTTTCTGTGAGAAATCATTCATGTTTAAAAAGTGTTCGAGAGCAGCAGTATTGGATGCAAAAATGTAGGTAAAAATAAAAAAGACAAATTTTCTAATTGTTATAAATAATGAAGTTTTTGAAACTAAATTTAAATATTTTTTGGTGGTAGGTATTTGGCATAAACGACGATCTGGCGTTTGTTTTAAATTTGTGCTCCATTACTTGCAGCAAATATACAAAAATTGTTTTATAAAACATCTATGTACTTATCATATTATTTTTGTTTGCACTTTTACGATTTAAACTGATTAATTTACTATCAAATTACATTTAACGATTAGTTTTGAAATCAAAAGATTTTTTTTGTGAAACGTCAAGTCAACATTTAGTGAAGTTAGCTACAATTCAAAGGGTGTGTTCAACATTTTCGGAGTCATGTCATGTTTTTGGCTCTCACTAGAGTTGTGGAATACCGATTCTTACTCGACTCGACTGTGAGCTCTCGAGTGACATCTCACTCGACTCGTATTCAGGAATAGGCCCCCTGTTTCCATTTCGATAAAGAAAGTGACGTCTTGTTTTTTCCAGATCATTGCCTGTTACGTGGAAAAAACAAATCCTCAAAGAATAATCTTTGTCTCGAAAGACTTCTTTCTCGTGTTTTAGTTTGAATTTGGGTGTACATTGAAAATACTTCATATAATATTAAAAAATATCTCATATACCTACACAGCTATAGTCAGAATTAAACGCCGTCAAATATGACGAAATCAAGACAGCGGAATATATGAAAATCATCATGAAGCAAAAGTTTAATATAAAATCGACAATATTAAGCTTCTTACAAACAAAAATTCGATACTTTGAAGATACTGCCACATACATATATGCATTTTAAAGATACAAAACAAAACTCCATTCCAATATTCCAACTTAAACGGTTTAAATTATCTGTAATTCTTCTCATGCAGCATTAACCAAATATAATGATTTATACTTCCATTTTTGAATTCAATGTAACGAATTCCAGAAAAATCCTCCGTGAATGCAACTGACGCGAATTTATGAATCCAAGATACTTCATTATTAGCACTTGAGAATCCTTCAGCACCACTCAGGCAAATTGAGGGAGAGAATCCAAAAAAAAAATATAAAATCATTGTAAATTTAAGCAAAACAAAAAAGTCAAAATGCCTTTACATACTTTAGGAATATCCGTTTGGAAGATTACCAAAACGGAAATTCGATTTTCTCGTCTCCATCCTCTTTTCAGAAGCATAACTGCAATTAATTCCCTTTTTTTCTAGGCTCCTTAACATCCCCGACGTATATTAGCAAGTGTATTATTTATCGACCTGTGTATGTATTCTCTATCATGCACCGCATGGAGTCCCATAGGACTACTCTGACATTGCCAAAGGACTTTTGTTCCTATACGTGGTGTATTCACCGGAAGATCCTTGCATATAATATTCTGGCTGCCATTTTGGCGCGTTCAACTTTTTGAATGCAACAGAATTTCACTTTTTGGAACTGTCTTCGCGGAAGCTCAGCCCATTAATCCAAAGCCGAGTGATTTTTTGTATTTGAATTTAAAATTATATAAGTAAATAAATTCGAAAAGTGTAGTATTTATTGTGTATATATTATTGTTTTTCTTTTTCGGTCTTCAAGAAAAGCATTTTCTACGTCCGGAACGGAAAAACATAAAACGACATTAAAATGTGCCCATATGGCATAAAATTAAAGTGTTTGGTTTCGGATGAACATGGGAGATCGACGAACGGACGGCGGATGGATGGGTGACTATCGTGGGTTCTGTATGGCAAAACATGGATTTTCAATCTGGATCTTGTGGAGCGGTGACGATGCCGTGCTGTTTACAGACGCAACACAGCACTACTCTAAACATGTGGTTTGGAGAGCAGAATGGTTCGAAGGGAGTACACAAAATAAAAATAAGATTTTATGTATAGGAGCACCGAGAAGGTCATTGCACAAGCTGCTATCCTCGCCACATAAACGTTGTGTAGCACGCCTGAGAAGAAGATAATTTTATTTCCAGTAATTATCTTGGGTCTTGACTAATGAGGAATGTAATGTGAAACGTCTCGTGGAGGAACAACAAGAACAATTTTATGTGGCAGTGTAGGTGGATGGTCAGGGGATGGTATGCTATCATCGGAGAGTGATTTGTTGTTTTGCATTTCGAATTTCAATACAGTTGGTATATCAGTGCCCGATTATCCATTAGGTTCATAATGGGTCCCTTGTTAGGAACGCTATATGTTCTTTAGATAATATCATTGTATATACAATAATATAGATTTTTTATGTTTTAATTTTATTGCTTTGGCAGCCAGTTGTCTTATCCAAAATTTTGGAAAAATTAAGTTTATGGCGCTCCATGGTTCTTACGAAACAGCAATATTGACAAAGTTTAAAAAAATTTCAATATGTACTTACGATTCATGATCAAGAACAGAATAGATAATCTTTAAGTTGAAAATTCTTACCTGTAAATTAAAAAAAAATTATTATTTTATATCAAAAACTGTTAGAAAAATATGTAATCTACTTGAAAAGTTAAATAGATAGAGGTATTAAAAATTCGTAATACATAAAATAGTAAACAATAATTAGTTTTCATTATTTCGTTAAGGTTTCCAAAATAATTTCCGTAAGTCCTAAGAAAAACATCTTAAAGAAACTGTCATTTTCCTGACCAAGTAATAGCAATTCGTAGTCACTTATTGCTTCGTTTGTGAATGTCTTTGAAAGCTTAATGCATTTATTTACTGATGAGCTATTGCTTTCATACCCAACTTACAATTTAGCTAGTATAAGGTCCAATTGTTCGAATTTGGAAATTAACAGTTTGTATAGAGCTTGTATAAGGCAACACTTCGCACGTTTTAAAATTTGATAATTGAATAATAAACTGCTAAAGGATCTTTGAAAGTAAGCTTGACAAGTTCTGTACAAGGCTTGTAGATAAATGTTCAAAATGACCTGTATAAGGCTTTCCAAAAATGTTTAATGAACAATAAAAAATAAAAGCTGCTATAAGCCTTATGTAAGGCTTGCCTATAATGACCTTATACAAACAAAATTAATATTTGTTTTGTCTATGTTAAATGTTTTCTTTTTTTTAACCGCGGGTTAGTGTAGTGGTAGAATGCTTGAGTAGAATGAGGATTCAAGTTCAAAACCCAGGTAAATAAAAACTTTTTTCACTTTTATAATTAAACAAAATAATAACATTTCATGAAAAGCTATTTGCTGTCAACAAAGGTCTTATAGCAGTTAAATAGCTTGCATAATGGGCCCATAAATTACTTGTATAGTGCCTTTTACTGTTTCTATACCAGTCTGAATTTAGCTTGTTTAGAACTTTATATATTAAATTGTTAGTTGGGTAGGGTTTGTGAGAAAAGGTGTTATTTAAATAAAAGGAAAGAATTTTTGTTATAGAATATAATAGCTTAACATAGAAAGCTATTGTTTCCTTTATTAAGTTGCTTAATGTCTAAGTCGCGTTGAAGCATGGCTTCAATGGTGAACAGTACTTTTTGTGTGTTTTAACATTTGTTTCGTCTTTTCAGAGCAACTGTAGCTGCAACTCATATGGCATCATGAGGACTGCTCTGTCTCTCAACCAACAAATCAACAATCAAGTGAAATGGTACTAGTAGTGAAGTATGTAGTAGACACGGATACTAGAGTACTCTTAGCAAATTTACCGTCAGAAATTGCGCAATCAACTCGCAAGAGTAAGATGTAGAATGGAGGTCTAAAAAAATTTACTCTCAAATGAAAAGCTAGAATAACTCTCGAGAGTTTTCTATATTCTGTTCAACAAAAAATGTCAGTACAGTGAAGAAAGAACGTTTGCCTCTCAGTCTGGTTACATTGACTTGCATATCTTGCATAATTCTGTTTCAAGTAAAAGCTCTAATAGCGTTTCCGTACTTTTCATTACAAATCGTTGTAAGTCGGAGAGCAATGTGAGTTGGGTTAATTCCTGCTGATTTAAAAAAATAAATAATTTATCTTTTTTCACACGCACAACACCACAACACTTTTCCGAATTAATATAATAATGTAATAAACTTATAAATTACTTCTTTTTAACAAATTTTGTTCTCAAAAGCTCCAAAACCGAAAGCTCTATTATAATAACCAATGAAAAATCTCTATAGTATTGTTTTCAACTGGAAAAGGTAACTCTGTTGATGGAATATGTTTTTTTTTTTTTAATTCACAAAGCGAAGGTAGGTAGAAATGAGTAAACGATCATTGTTCTTTCATCCATCCACGTTGATGGAGATCGGTTATGGCGGAATTTACAAGAGTTTTTTCATGTACGTTATTCAGTGACTGAGTATCTTTTAAAGAAGAAGTTTTTACATTTCGTGATAATATTAACAGGTGCCACTGCTTTTTACATAAGCCTGGTATTAAGTCTGGTATTAACACTTTTTCTTGAACAGATTAGAGCGAAAGTGCTCTCAATCTCAAGAATACACGTACCTTAAGCTTTGTGTTGAATGATTGACTTGGAAACTTATAGACCAACAAAGCTTTTTTTAGATTTCCAATTAAATCCTCCATCAAATCAACAAATTAACAAAAATATATCGCATCGTCATTGAAAGGAAACATTTGAGAAAACACTAAGGAGATTACTAATGAATATATATTTTAATGAAAAAAAGGTAAAAGCTTTGAAACCAGAAGATCTTTTATCGAGATTCAAGAAACACTGTTTGACAACGATTAAAATCCTAGGAGATATCAAGCAAACAAAGTACCGTTAACTAGCATTAACAAGTCATCAAGAATTTTATTAACAGCTGGAAAATAACTCTGAGGTTCTCGATGTATGAAAAAGTATCTTTGTATAATTTCCATCTCTTCTAGCATTTGGTATTCATAAAATTCATTTCTATCACAGAGGCAACTGTTGATGGTAGCATAAAAATCATTAAATTTTAATTGATTTATTGATTAAAATTGCGAATGACTCTCTATATCGGTTATAAAAGGACCAAATATAATCGGGCTCAATATACAACCTTGGGGGACGCCATTTATTTTGATGATTTGGATTTGTTTTTTACCATTGCTAAACTAAAGCAGAAGTTTCTAACAAAAGCTATTTATACATCCGTTCTAAATTACGTTGATAGGCCAATTATTGCTAACTTATATAAAGGGGATGATCTTTTAACGGTATCAAAAGCAGCTTTAAAGTGTACGAAACACATAGGCTTATGTTGTCCATTAATCGCCTTGAAGTGCTCCTAAGAGCAAAGATGTGATCTATTCTTGATATATCTGCCCGAAAGCTTGTCTGAAAAGAACTAAAGTATAGGATTTAGAATCTGGAAAAAACACTTGGGACACCATTTTATGATATCAGTAGATATCATCGCCATACGACAGAAGGTCGGAAACTACTCTCCTCTTCATTTTATTTAATAATTTTAAGACAGACTCAAGAAAGTCAATTGGAGCCTAATTATTTCTAATTTTATGAAGATATGCTAGTAAGTATTAACACAAACATTAGCCGTGTTTTTTGGGAAAGTTATCCGCAGCACAGCTGGATTTTACACGAATTACAAAAACAACAATCACCTGCCGATAGAAATATTTAGCTGCCCATAAAGGTAGATGTTGAATTTGGCTGGAGATAGAATATTTGACATAAAAAGATTTCATTCACAATTAGATCATTTCTGTCATGATCTTATATCATGCATCATGCATTTCTGTGTATCTGAAAGGATCCGTTCATAAAGTAGATTATGTGATTATAGGTACTCAATCAAACAAGATTATGGGAAGTAGGAGAAATCATGATTATGTTGATTTCGATTAAATGCATTTCCTCTGCAAGATAGTTTGATTTGTTTGACTTGTTTTCTGAGTATAGGCAATTCTGGCCATTTTACATATAAAAGACCAAAATCATTAATTATTGATTATAAGAAACTTGTATCGCATTTAAAGCACTTAAGTCAATTAAGTTGATATGATGCATCGTCATACAGTGCTGAGTTTTAACAAACCTCAGTATTTTAACCTATTTAAATGAAATGGTTCATGTGTGTAAACGGCAACATAAGTGGTTGAGTCCTTCTCGACATATGATTCACATTTCGTAGGGAAATACATGTCTTTCGATATTTTGAAGTTTCTTTTGTACCGCAACCTAAAGAAAATTATTTGAACAATGCTATGAATACTCTTTATGGCGTGAGATAGATTCATATTTCCCACTTTCTTTTAGTAATTCATTAATTTATTTCTATTGCTCTTTCAAATTTACAATTCGTGCCATCTACTGGACGTTTATTTTACTATGCCTATAACCTTCCCATAACCTGACAAAGTTTCATTACAATTGGGTGAACAGTATGGCAGCGCATAATATACGAACAAACAAACAAATAAAACAACAAAGAAACAACCAAACAATTTTTAATATTTATATATTAGATTCTCAATATTGAAACAAGAAACAATTGTGCAGATGAATTGTTATAGACAGATGAACAGATGGTTGTTTTTACTATAATCTGCAATATTCATGACTTGTATTTCCTATAATTTTGAAAATCATTCCCTCTCTATCGAACAAGTATGATTTTTGTATTTTGTATAATTTTTTTCAAATATTTACTATTTACTGTAGTAATTTTGCAGCTTTGAACGTACATAGCTGCGTTATTAAAATGGATGTTTAATGTTATGGACAAGAATCTAGCTTTATTATAAAGATATGCTAAAAATGATTTCGGGGAAGTGGCCGCCGTGGCTGGCTCGAATAAATTCCAGCCGAAGCCCAATTTTACCAATTTTGTGAAAATCGGGATCGGTGGCCATTTCGTTTTGGGCCCATTCACCGAACGTGTGACGCGCTTGATGGGCGTTCGGCTTCAATTCTTGAACGAGTTGGATTTTGTAAGCCTGCAAACCAAGATCCTTCCGCGCGCGATGGCGGATGGACTCATTTGGGTCTTCTACGATACTCTGTTCCATCTAAAGGAACCATTATTTTGGTAATAAATTTGCACAATTTGCAAACTTTGTTCAGGAATAAGTCTATTCATTATGAAATGGCAAACTAAGCTGAGCATAAATCAAGTGACACCTGTCAAAAAGAAACAAATCCGAAAAAAGTATTGCCAGATTGAAAACCACACGTCTACTAAAATAAAAAAAAAATTTAGAAAATCCTTTTTTTTTTTTAATTAATTTCAGAGTTTTCTTGGAAAAACTAAGTATGCAATAAAATTTGAAAACTTGTCTATCGAAGAAAAAAAAAATTGAAAATCGTTCGACCAGTTTTTTTGAATTTTTTTTCGGAAAAATATTTTTAATTTTTTTCTAGTATGTCATTATAAGGTAATCTGTATTTTTATCTCGGAAAATTATTTAAAAAAATTCAATCCACCTATTTTCAAAATATTTGGAAAACCATGTTTTTTTAGAAAATTTAAAAAAATAGAAAAAAAAGTTTTTGAAAGTTTTTAAATGCAATATTAATTGAATTATAAATGACTTCCTGTGTGCAAAATTTTGTTGAAATCGGGATATTAGTTTACGATAAAACCGCATTTAAAAAAAACCGGTTATATGAGAGGTTCCGTTATAGAACAAATTTCTAACTGAAATATGTATTGTTGTAAAAAAATAGTACCCTGAAGTTTTATCAAAATCGTTTGAGCCATTTTTGAGAAAATTTAACTTTTTGTTGAAAACTGTATGGCAGGTACCGTTATTTTTCGACCTAGATCAAAAATGAAATACACCCCCCGAGATACTACCTAATAAATACTAAATACCAAGTTTGAAGCAAATCGGCTCATCCGTTTAGGCTGTAGAGGCGCGAACAGACAGACAGACAGACGAACGGAATTTCCGGACCCACTTTTTTCAACTTCTCTATTATCGTAATGTCATGTTTGATTGTTAGATTTTTTTTATTTGACTGTTCAAGATTAAAGTACGGCGTGAAAAGAAGTTTCTGGAAAAGTGTTTTAGAAAAGAGCCTTTTTTATAGTAAATTCTCGGTGACTTTCCATCGAATAAGTTGCTCCTCAACCAATATTTATAAAAAACAACAAACCGGAAGCCGGAATCCATAAATATATTGATTGAAATTGAAATCTATTTCACGAAAACAACAATATTCATCGAGGAAAACGTCACTCTCAACTCAACGTTCGTTAACCCTTATCGACAGTTGAAACTCGGTTTGTGTGACCAAATGTAATTGCACCTGAATAAATGAAAAACCCTTGACACATTTTCCCGTCGATGGTTTGTTCTACAAAAAAATAAATAAAAATCCAACAACAAACGAAAACTAGCGCAACAGGAAACACAGTCGAATTCCGGACATTTTGTAAAATATCGGTTTTGATTCATTGTCGTTCGACCTGTAGCAGCAGTCGACTATTAATCTTCCACAAAAAAAAATACACCAAAATGCACTTTTTGAGGTCAAAGATTATACCGAACACCACAATTCAGTGGCAAGAAGTTCATTCCGTCCGTTTTTGGTGGGTGAAACGTTCGTGTGTGTGTGTGTGTTGGCCAAACTGCAAACCCAATCGACTCCAATATAGAAACACTTATACGACTTACATACCAAGTCGACGTTGAGTCTGCCACAATTGGAAATTGCGTGACGGAAAATCGCCGGGAAAACATTGCATGTCTGCAGTGTGATTGATAGTGGGAAACGTTAACAGCTAAAGTCTGTGCGGGTTAATCGTTTTACAGCTCACACAATTCCCTTATCATGGAAGTCAGTATTGGCCAATGCCCTGACTCGGTGTCTTTAAATCTGATTGATAGACGCTTCTGATAAGTGGGCCAACACGCGTGTCCTTATTTTAAATTGAACAGATTATCCCTGCCAGACACAGCTTGAGGAAGTGTTTATGGTATGTCCGTATGATACACGTTTCCAAACATTGATTATCGCTTGGTTGGCCCGTTTGCTGTATTGACTAAGAACTTGGAAATTTCGAAAACTCAAATCAATCGGCCAAAGGATAAGGAGTTATAGGTTCGTGTGAAATCTGCTCAAAGTTTGTTTGCTGCTCCACTTATGGAGTTGTAGCCCCGTTAATAACATCAACGAAGAGCAGCGTCTCTCTATATTTGAAGAAGGATTTCGTGGGGATGTGTGACTTGCCGGGTGGTATTTTGTTGGTATAATGCAGCACCAGACCTTCCTTGATCTGGGTTGCATCCCAATAATAATTTGTGTTGGCTAAATATTGAGGTTGCGGGTGAGAGTCACCCGGGATGGAAAATGGAATGGAATGGGATGGTGGATACTCCTTGCAAGGCAAGCAGAGGACTTCAAAAAAAGTTTGCCTTTGCCGCATTTGTATTTTCGTTGCTTTCGTATAAAAGGAGACAACAACAAAAAAGTAAAAGGAAAAAAATCAGGTTAATGGACCTTTGCATTGCAATCAATTACTTTGTAAACTGAGTAATTTTTCTGCAAAGATTATCTTCGGTTTGAAGGAGCTCATTAAGGCATCTTCGTCCTCGTCGTCTGGAGTGTGGAGTGTGCAACTCCATTGGAGAAGATAATGCTTGAGCGTGGCGAGGGTTTGCCTTTTTTTTAGTTCGCAAAGCCAAATGAGTAAGAAAACTTTGTGCAATTATTCTTTTGCCAAGATAGAGTGGGTTTCTTATGTTGAAAACAAAATGAATGTTTGGATATGAAAACCGCTGATTTACTAAGTTAGTATAAAGGGATTCAATGGAGAGCAAGGAGCCGAAGTCTTTGTAATCACACACACACACACACGGAGTTTGATATTTAATAGGTGGATTGTGGAAGTTGTGTGGGAATTATGAGTTAAGAAAAAGATTTAACTGCCTAGTGATTACAACTGCTATATTCATAAGAAAAATAATAAGAATCCGAGAATTACTTCGTCTTTCTATTCGTTCTATTTTCTAGAAACTATTGGAAATATAGTTTGTTTTATACAAAAAAAAAAAGGAAATTATTTATGCAAAGAAATTGGGAAAATTAAAGGGAAGATTTAAAAACTAATGATGAATAAGAAGGCCTAAGAAGTGGGTCCTCAGGTACTACCAATATTAAACAGATTTTTTCCCATTTCAAGATAAGATGGGACAAAATTTATTAAGTGACATAACAATGAAGTATTTTCTTGACCTTTATTTTTAAATATAGAAGTTCTATGTACTCCGCAGTACAGTACAAGACAAAGCAGTCTTTGACATTACAACAAATGTATATTCGTATTGCAAGGACGTCACTTTGAGTATCGGTTCAAATGAATTTCAATGAAGCTACAATCTTAAAACCTTCCCCCCAGTTTATGAACACAATTTGTCCAGTGCGCTTTCCCAGATAACCCAGTCGCAAATCCAATATGAAACTTCCGTGATGTTTCTATTTGGCTGCACTATTGAGATTCTTCATTCAATAAATTTCTTTTGAAAGCACATTTATCAAAAGCTTAATCCTTTCGTGACAGAATTCCCAGGATTCCACATCTCTGGTATTCACAAAAAGATTTTTTTCATGAATTCGTCGATTTTACAAAAAGGTATCTCAGGTATTTCAAAAAAAAGGAGACCAAACCACGTCCTTGGTTTGCTGCCGTATGCGGAAGTTTAGCAGCACTTTTCACTCCACAGTTGGATGTGTTGCAGTTTTTCAGGATTTTAGGATAACCTACATCCTACTCCGCCCTAAATTCATCCCTTCTGCTCAAATATTTTGAAATCAAAAGTCCTAGCATTTTTTCATTCTTAAAAGCAAATCAATTTGCGGCGCCGCGGCGGCGGGGATCAAAAATAACACTTGCTGCAGCTATTAAGTTCAAGAAATTAATAAAGCACTCGATAGTTAAAAAAAAACAGAGTTAAGAGCCGGGATCAGACACTATTCCTGCGGAATTATATAAGAACGGTTCTACCTTGTTGAAGCATGAGCTTTGCCACCTAATAAGGAAAGATCTTGAAAACAAGACGGTACTCCAAGGTTTCAAATGATTCCCAAGAAGCATTCATTAACAAACGGCTAATCCAAAAAAGTATAGGGGAATCTCGTTCCTGAATGCCTTGTATAAAATTTTAACGGCGATCCTTAAAAGAGTATTGGGTGAGCGGTTAAGGTAGAACAATTTATGTAATGAAGAAATACCAGGCAGCATTCGGGATAAGTACTCTACAGTGTATCAAGTTTTTAGCAAAAAACGTTTTACATTTTTTTGAACTTTATAGCGTCTATATGATTCCATTGACAAAATGTGTTGAATGCGTTGAAAGGAGTATCGGTTAGGTTTGGAAGAGTTATGGGGACCAAGCAGCAATTTGGAATGGGGGGAAGAGCTATCTGACTGGTTTTGAACAAACAACAGGGTGTTAAACAGGGATGTGCCTTGAGCTCAACACTGTTTTCGAAATCAGTGTTGCTCGGGTATACCATACATTTCCTGGATCCCGACAAAGCGCGACATATCGGGGCCATCAGTAAGTTAACACCGCCAATGTTATCGTGATCACTCAAACAAAATTAAATAATTGTTGAGTTAGGGAAAACTACATTTTGGTTAGTATTTTTACCTCAGCGTCACCTATCGGTACAACGTCCGATCCAACGGTCCGAAAAAGCTTCCCTTTTATTATTATTTTTTTGAAAATTATAAATATTATATGATATGGTTTTGAGTCAAATTTGTCCATAAACATACATATAAGAATTTTTGAAAATAGCGACTGAGCGTCACTAGGGGTAATTAAAATGTTCTTATACGGGGCTGATACCGTCAAATTCGGGCCATAAATAAAAAAAAAATATTGCACGACTGGATCGCACGTACTAGCTCATATGTGCGGCCACATTGTAGAATAAAATTTAAGAAAATTAAAGTGAAGATCAAAGGATTTATTCGATTTTTGTGACTTTTGATTGTTTGAATAAAGTAGGTTAAAGTGAAAAAAATTAAACGCCATTTTATTTCTTAAAGAAATGTTAAGTGTGAATGTTTTTTCAAAATTGTAGGAGCGGTTTTTAAATAAAACGGTTTTTTTAACAACTTTTTATAAAAAAATTAAAAATTAATTCAAAAACACAAACTTAAACACAAAAATAACATACATTTAAAAACAGAATTTAAAAAAATATTCACTTAGGTACCCGTTTTCGAAATATTGATTTTTCAAAGAAAATTTTTTTTTTATTAAAAATACAAAAAAAAAGTTTTAGAAAAAAAATTAATGTGAAACCTACATCTTCCTGGATATCAATTTTGATAGTAATCGGATCACCAGTTTTCGAGAAAGTCGAAGAAAAAAAACGGTCCTATGGGGGGTATCGTTTTTAGCCCACCATATTGAATTTTTTTTCACCAAAATATAATGCTTACCTACAGTAGTACATTGATTTTTTTTCATAAAAATTCTTGGAGCCGTTTTCGAGAAAAATAAGCTTTTACATAACGGTTAGGCTACAATCCAAAATACATCCGCACAGACAGACAGACAGACGGGATTTTGCCAGTAACTCAAATATGTTTCTCTATCATCGTAGTGTCATGTTTGATTGTTATCTCAAATTTTTTTTTTGCACGAATGCATAACTTGCATTATAGTACCTATAATCGCAAGTAAAAACGAAACAAATTACTTCATTGGCTAGTGGGATATTGAAATAGCTTAATTTACTCCTTACAACAACAGCTATCTGCCTGTGAAAGTCCCGTCAAAATCGGTTCATAAATGAGAATTTTCGTGAAAAAAATACCCCAGCGCCACCTGCTGGGTAGTTAAAATAGCATAGGAACTGTAGCCTTAACGGCTTAAGCGATTAAGTTCAAATTTGGTGTGTGTGATTCGTTGACATTCCTCACAGGGGAAATTGAAAATTTATTTTTAGGGCTGAAAATAACGGTATCTGCCATATGACCGTTAAGGAAAAGCTTATTTTTCTCGAAAACAGCTCCAACGATTTTGATGAAATTTGTTTGTAGGTATTAGCTACCATCTTATAGAAACCAAATTTACCGGAAGTAATTTTTTTTAATTTTCGACTTTCTCGGTAACGGTTTAATGGATTTCAACAAAAATTTATATTGGAAAATTATTTTGAATAATTTTTTTTTATATATAATTTTTATTTTTTTTTCCAAAATTTAATATTTTAAAACTATTTAAAATGAATTTCACGATTGGATCGCACGTACTTGCTCGTATGTGTGGTCACATTGTATAATAAAATTTAAAAAAATTAAAGCGAGCATCAAAGCATTTAATCGATTTTTGTGACTAAAATATTGTTCGAATAAAGTACGGTAATTATATTGAGTGAAATAATACAGACAGACAGACAGACAGACAGACAGACAGATAGACAGACAGACGGACAGAATTTTTCCAGTATCTCTCAAATGTTTTTCTATCATAGTAATGTCATGTTTTATTGTTATCTCAATTTTTTTTTTGCACAAATGCATAACTTGCAGGTACTACCTATAATCGCAAGTTAAAAAATATTTAAAATTTTAAAATTTGGTGTATTAATAAACTATAAAAAACTACATACCAAAATTTAAAAAAAATAAAAAAAAACTAATAACAAATAACAGGATATTACCAAAAGCGGTCCTATAATTTTCGAAATACTTTTTTCATAAATTCTTTGTTATTTAAGAGTTGTGATGGCGTACATCATTTTTAATAAGAAACCGTTTAGTATAAACGGCATAAAGCCATGCACAAATATTTGTGTATCGGTTTAATAAGAACCAGGGAAAATGTCAATAAGAATATCAATTTCCAAAAAAAGTCTACTAACTTGTCGTCATAAATCATTCCTTATGTAACCAATGATGGCGGGCCTAAAATTTAAATATGAAATAATGCAGTTTTACTTTTAATATAAAAAAAAACAAATTCATTTTTAGGCCACCCTGTACCTTGTTTTCCAAGAATCTCCAAAAGATGGCATTATCCAAATAAATAGTCAATACCTCTCAATGCTTCCATAATTTACATACGTTAAGTTGAATACACTTTTCTGCTTAAAGCCCCATTTTACGTTTAGCTAACTTCTGCGATAACAATGAAAACTCAATAAAATAAAATGCCGGTGTTTTAACTTCATGCTGTTTAAGTCACTGAAAACACTCCTTTTTGAGTGAACTTAAAACGTGATAAGAATTTCCATTTATCTTTCGATTCAATAACAAAGAAAGGCAACAATTTTCCAGGAAACATACTTCAGATACTTCTATATGCGAGTAAGAATAATTCCAACCGAGATATGTGTAAGTGTATTCCTTCAAGTGAGAATTCCCTTGCCACAGTGGCATTCATTTTTCTATTCCCTAAATCATATAGTATAGAAATGGGGAGCAAAAGAGGAGAACGCTGTCTTAGGAACTTTTCCCCCTTGTATGATAAATCTTTGAGTTGAAAATAGTTTTTTTCTCACTGAATATACAGTATGTTCGAGTGAATAATGTGTTTCAAGAGTATATATTTGGAAAAAGGCCATTTAAAGTAGGTAGTGTCGGTTTTTTCGTTTCAAAAAAAAAAACAACATTGAACGACACAAACAACTGAAAAAAGTTTGAAAAATGTCAGATAACCATATGAAAACCATTACTCTTGACTAAGTAGTTGATATCTGAATAATGGGATACAAAAGGGATAAGCGAACTTATTATGCTAAGTGGAAAAAAAGAAACTCAACTCAAAATGCTATTGTGTCGTCCGAACAAAATGCATTTTCAGATGGAAACTTATTAAAATGTCATTTTGTATTTATATGAAAAGATATAAGATACAAACAATGGTTTTACTCTAACTTGAGTTGAGTTTGGACCGATGAACCAAGAACGTTTTATGTTTCTGTCATGAATCATGTCCGGTATCATGACTCCTATATTTTAAATTTTTAATATACACATAATATATTAAAGAAAGGTTTGTTTGGAAAATAAATTTATTATATATTAATAGAAACAAGACTATTACGATTTCATTTTTTCTTATTTATAACCACGTTTTAATTATTTGAATATTTTATTAAAAACAGCACAATAATTCGTCCTTTGCACAATATTTGTGTGTCATTTCTTCAGTCTTTTAAATGAAAAAAAATCTTACGAAAAACGGTCTTACTTTTATTTTTAACGCTTAGCTTGCTTTTTGAAATCTTTTTTCTTACATACCCCACTTCTGATACCATGTACAAAGTTTTATTTGATAAAAATATAAAATTTGAAATGCATACCATTAATTCTTAATTTTTTCACTCCATCCATATAGTGCTTTATCCCCCTATCGAATAGCGTAAATGGTTCACAAATTTTTTAGTAACATTTTTAATAATATTATATAAAGCCAATGCAAGTGAATGCATTAACTATACTGAATCGGAAGTCCATAGCGGTTGGAATTGAAAGCACTGACATAAATCAGCAATCATCATTAACACCATTCCAGCCACATCGGATTCACAAAGCCAACATTCATTTCTTCTCAAATATGGGTTCTCATTTTTCATTAACTTATTGAGTTAGATAACTTTGGCATGGAATGACCAACAACACAGTTGCATTTAATTCTATGCAGAAAAAAAAAAGAAATCATGCATTTGGTTTGTAATAAGGTTATGTTATTCAATATCATAAAATGTATTCCAATTCCGAAACCTAAGAATAATTAACAGTGAAGCATGACGTTTGGGTTGGCGTATAAGTCGCTGTTGTCAACACCACATGTCCGCAGTTATGAATAACATTTGAGTGAAATTGCAAATTTTAATCAAATAAGTTTTGAAAAACATATAGTTTTGGTTGAGCTTTGTCAGTATGGCTTAAAAATACGAAAGAGGATATTTAGGAAAAGTGATTAATTTCAAGAACTGAAAAGTTTGTTGATTTAAGTTTCGCCTATACAAACTAGCCTTACTTTCGACCCATTTTAGTTCCTTAACAGCATTAGATAGTTCAGCTCTGTTGTGGATATCTTGAAGCATACATTCGCACGACACTACAATAGGCAGATGGGTTGAATAGTTTGCCGGATATACCTCAAAATTTTTAATCATATCAATCCAATCGCCCTTCACAATACAAAAATCAATTACAGAACAGCCTTGGGAAGATATAACTATAGTTCTTTAAAGTTACATTATTAATACTATTTTCTATAATAACGAATTTATGAAAAAGCTATTTCGAAAATTGTAGAACCGATTTTGATAAATACCAGTTTTTTTACTTTTAGTTTAAAAAAAAAACAATTTGGTTTGAAATTTTGGTATGCAGTTTATTAGAGTTTATTAATATACATCTGATTATAAAAATTTTAAATATTTTTTTTAATTAGTTTTAAAAATACGGAATTTTCAAAAAAATAATCAAAAATTAATTATAATTAGACAAAAAAAAATATTCAAAATTTTGATATGCAGAATTAATTTGGCTGCTTAAATCTTCTCAAATATAAAATTTGACAGACTGAAAGACAAACAGACAAACATTTTGTTCACCAAGTTTGTTGGGCTTCTCTATAATTGTAATGTCATGTTTGATTGTTGTCTAAATTTTTTATATTCACGAATCCTAAACTTGATTTATAGTGCCTAATCGCAAGTAAAAATAGGAAGTCACGAAAACCAACAAAACTAAATTCCACACCTATTTGCTAATATTTTACGGAAGTTTCAGTACATTTATAAAAAAGTTCTATATTTTCCTGAAATCTAATTAATTCTTATGATTTGAAGTATCATGACAGGAGCAATTTAAATTCAAGAAAACTTTCAGTTTTGTAAAAAAATTGAAGATTTTTCCAGATGCTTTGGTTTTTATAAAATACTAGCTGACCCACCTGGTGTTGCTCGGGTACACCATAAATTGACTGGATCCAGACAACAGCGCCACATATCGGTTCCAACGTCATTGTGTTAATAATATAATAACAATTTTAATATGAATATAAGTATAGGGAAAACCGCATTTTCGTTTATATTTCCACCTATCGGGTCAACATTTTGACAAAGCGTTTCGTTTAATTATTTTTATTGCAATGTTATAAATATTTGTATATGTATCTCAAATCTGACCATAAATATGAATTTTGGAAAAAAGCGATCAGGCACGCCACCTAGGGGTAATTTAAAATAGCCTGAATTACTTCCTACAACAGGCAAAATCGGTCTAAGTACGAATTTGTGGAAAAACACTACACCAGCGTCACTAACTGTCAAATAAAAATAGCCTTAATTACTCGTTTGAACATCAGCTATCTGTCCCCTCAAAATCGGGCAACGATGTCGAAGAATTTTGAATTGAAGTATAAAGCGAAATTTGTACGTACAGTGCCATCTAGTGAACATTTTCCGAATTTTATTTTTCTAAACCTTCGCGCAATTACAAACAAACCCGCAGAACGAAGAATGCAATTTGGTATGAATCTCATTCGTTCTCATGGTTTGGTATACAAACATTTAAACTCTACTCAGCCTATTCCAGCGCTGTATTCTAAACATTAAAAAAATAGGAATTTTTGTTCTCGTTGATTCTCATGAATTAGTATATCTTTATTAAAGAAATTATGAAGCGCTATCCCATTATTATAAGCAAATTAGGAAATTTGCGAGATTTTGTAGAGCTTTTTGGAGATAACGTCAGAAGGATTTTGATACTCGGGATTTTGATAAACGTTATTTTGTGAAAAGACTTTAAGGCCACCTACGATAGCATAGCGAGGTTAGAACTTTATTAGGCCATTGAGAAAATTCGGCATTCCAAATAAATTTACACGACTATGTAGGCTGACCATAAACAACATTACAAGCCAAGTAAAAGTAGCCGATTTGCTGTCCAGATCAATCAACATCTTTAATGGACTTCGACAATGATATGGTCTGGCTTGCATCCTCTTCAAACTGGCGTTGGAGTAAGCAATCCGGGACTATGACACGTCAACAAGAGGGACTATCGTCACCAAGTTCAGCCAGGTACTAGCTTACACAGACGACACAGATCGAGAGAAGCCAACGAACTGTACAAGACTTCCTTACCCAGACCGAGCAGGTGGCTCAAAATCTGGGGCTGCATTCTGCAAAGGAAAGACGAAGAGCATGATGGAGGAAGAAAGACTCCGGAGAAGATACAATCAAGAATTGTATGAAATCTACCTCGAAGCAGATGTTGTGGAAAAAATAAAGCTCGGGAGACTCCGGTGGGCTGGGCACCTAGCTCGCATGAGCGAAGAGGAACCAGCTCGGAAAGTTGTTGACAGTTCTTTTTATGGTAGAAACTAGAAGACAACGTAGCAGACCTTGCTTGCGTTAGAAGGATGGCGTAGACCAGGACGCCCGAGGCTTTGGGGTGCGCAATTGGATGGCATCGGCCAGCAATCGGGATGTATGGAAGATCTTGTTGAAGAAGGCTCGGACCGGATCCCGGTTGTTGCGCCGATGATGATGATGATGATTTTAAGAAACAGGCACACATAGCCCATCCATTGAGATAAAGAGCTTTTGGAGTCAGCATCTAACCATCGATTGCATAGAATAAGTGAAAAGACAGAGAGTCTATACTATTCGTTGAAATTCTGTATTTTTGTATAATGCCTCGTTGGCTATGGACCGCAGCCAGTAGGAATGTGTTCATTAATGTTGCTTGCTTAAGGAAAAAACCAAACCGTTTATTAGCGCTACTTAATGGAAACTTAATGAACTCCACAATAGGTGGATCATTTAAATACCTTGTTTTAAATTAAATCAATAAATTCTTTTTAGTCGCCATTATTGCCGAAGTTCTTAATTGTAGGTCTTTAAACTATATAAAGGGTGTTTTTCTTAGAGGTATAGAACTTCGAAATGGAATAAAATAAAGATGGTTTTTTTAAATTGTCATGAAATTTACTTTATTCGAAAGATTATCTTCGGGCATTATAATTTAAATATGATTTCTGACATATGACCTCCACGGCTGGTTCGAACGTAGTCTAATCTGGAGGTCCAATTTATGATGACTTTTTCCAACTTTTGTGGACGTATATCTGCAATAACGCAGCGAATGTTGTCCTCCAAGTGGTCAATCGTTTCGAGCTTATCGGCGTAGACTAGCGACACATATCCCCACAGAAAATAATTCAGCACCGTTAAATCGCACGATCTTGGATCTTGGATCTCGGGTCCGTAACGTGTACTATGAGGTTACTAAACGTTTCTTTCAATAAATCAATTGTGGCACGAGCTGTGTGATATGTTGAGCCGTCTTGTTGAAACCACAGTTCCTGAACATCATGGTTGTTTAATTCAGAAACGAAAAAGTCAGTAACCATGGCTCTATAGCGGTCACCATTGATTGTAACGTTATGGCCAGCATCGTTTTTAAAGAAGTACGGACCAATTATTCCACCAAACAGTCAGTTTTTGTGGATGTAACGGTGTCTTAATATACACTTGATTATCATCACTTCAAATACGCAATTTTAGTTTATTGACGTATCCATTCAACCAAAATGGAGCTTAATCGCTGACCGTCAAATGGCCGTAGTGCTCGATACGTATTTCGAATAGATCCATGATTTTCAAAATAAATTTTCACAATTTGGAAGCATTGTTCAGGCGTCAGTCTATTCATGTTGAAATGCCAAACCAAACTAAATATAAATCCCTTGACAGCTGACAAAATGGCAACCAGTTAAAATAGTGTTGCCAACATAAAGTTCTATACCTCTAATCTCTACATATGTATCACACACAGTTTATACAACATCCACCAAAATCATATAACGTTCCACGTAATGCACCGGATTTCGGATGATTAACAGATTTTTATTTAAAGCATCCATTAAAACCTTGCGGTTATCCAAAGGATACTCTTTCATCCAAAATTGAGTACAAAAATTAACTCCACTTGCTTAAATCGCCATTAGAACGACGGCCAAAAAAAAACCCTGAGTTAATTTTTTTCGGCTTCTTCCAATATACCAAAGGACATGTGTGTGGTTTAGGAAAATATCCTTTCTGCACAAAATGATGCGAAAATTTATCGATTCTTGTGTTTATGGTTTTTTTTTGTTTTGTTCTTTTTACATATTTCACAGTTGGATAAGAGTTAAAGAGAGAAGAACAGGGAAGAGGAATATCCATATACATAACACCATCTACATGTGTATATATAAACTGTTTTGTGGAGAGAAACATGATCAAGTAGATGGACGGAAATCCAAGCCTTCGCCATGTCAATTGCCAAATAAAAGGAAATTTATGCCTGCCTCGCCAAAACGTTTCATTGTACTGGGCACGACTTGGGCAATAAAGTACTATGCACATCAGACAGAGCTAGCAGAGGGGTGGACAAGGACTAAACAACAAGCGAGTAAATAAAAAAAAAATTCTCGTTATTGTCCATTGACTGTCGATGAAGATGTCCAAAACGAATGTCGGACTACAGAGTGTACCCCACAATAATGGTGAAACAAAGGATTGTTTTTTGTGTGATATTTGCGAAAATATTCCAAAAAAAAGAGACTAAAGGATTGGCAGTTCGCTCAAATGCTTATAAGCATTTCAATGCTTTCTCATGTTGCATCCTTTAAGGAAGGAATTCATAGGAGGTATCGCATGAACACAAAGGGCATGACAATACGTTTTGATGGCTTTAATGGCGTCAGCTTCTATTGCATCTAAGCTGGTTTAGAATTGCTTGTAAGGAACTTAGTATGTAGACAGGAAATATGTCTTTTACTTACCCACCGGAAATGATAGGTGTTGGCGGCATGCAGAGGTTAAGTAAACTGGCGCTAACTTAGATTTAATCCTTTAGAGTGGCTTTTATGAACTCTTTAAACTTGGTAAAGCAAAGATGAAACAAGAATCCTTAATAATGATAAACAGAGAAAGTTCCGATTTTTAAGCCAAAACCCAACTATTTACCTCCACATAATAACAAACCTGGAAATCTATCCAAATCAATTCCCGAGGTCGTAAATATTCACTGTCTGCTCAATAAAAGGAAACATAAGTCGATTCGGCGTATCCAATTCAATAGTTCCACAATTCCACACGCGACTATAAACATAAACAAAATCAAAGAAACTTTAATGCAACTTAAATGGTCTCCAATCGAAATGCCATCAAAATTCATTTCGTTGCTCCGCATTTGGCTCGCATTATGCAACATTTGACTTAACGAGTTCACCTAATTCAATAATCAATATACACTCCAAATGAGTCTGAACAGATATTTATTAACCCCCCCCCCCCCAAGCCCAACTCTCAAACCCCATTCAAGTTATAGCGCTGAGGGAAGTATTTATTTAGGCCAAGTAGAGTCCTTATTAGCACTCAAATAAGTTGGAGAAATGAGGCGATATGACTGCCCTGGTTCATAGACACCATCAGGCAAAGCAGGAATACAAAAAAAAACTATTAAAAGTCCTGACGGGGATTTCCGGTTATGCCCGATTCAATAATATTTTTCCTCATTACCAACGAAACCAGGTTGTTTAGTTATGCCTATCATGAATTCTCTTACCAATTTCTCTCAGTTCATAACTTAAAAACGCTAGAGGAGGATTCCTCGAATTTCCTCCTCCTCACCCCTCACGAATCCTTTACATGTCGAAAACTATGTCGACATTGCAATGAATATTTGATTAGCCCGCTCTATGTATCTACGTCATTTAAGGTGGCGGCGCCATTTAATGTTCGGAATCCAAATTCAAAATTTGCATTACTTAATCCTCTAAGCTCTGTGTAAAAACCTCCATGCTGGTGGTGTCTCATTCTCAACCTAATGTTCATCCTTTGCAGCGACTAAAAGTGGTGAGTCTTTTGCGGCATCTGCAAGCTTGCACTGTATGTGCGGTAACGGACGGGCTTATTGGATATGTCAGTCACCCGTTAGCTTCCGGCGAACAGTGTGATGCTCATTTCGTCTGGATGTAGGATTTTCGTCCTGCAGATTTTGGAGTGCTTCAGGATCGAAAGAATAAAAACCACACCAAAAAAGAAGAAAATAGGAAGAATCATGCCAGAAACCATGGAACACCTTAATTGGGTCATGTCGAGGGAAGATGTTTCAGATACTCACCGAACACAGTAGGATATGTACGAAGGATGTTTTCAATGCACTCGCCATCCATGCACCACCGCATATACCTACCCATCTATCTACCTACTGATTTCTGGAGACGATCCTGGCGAAAGGATGACTCTTGCACAAATATTGATGCTAGGTTGACTGGAGCTAGAGAATACCTCTGTGTGCGCCCGTATATTATCTGTATGCATGTATCATCGCCTACATTGCTTATTCAGGGTACGAACTATGATTTGCAATTTCGTGTATACCAGAGCACAGTCAAAGGATGCCTTTTTAACTTAAGCACATAGCACGATTCCTTTTGAATTGCTACCGCAATGAGGAGTATAAACGATGTGTAGGAATGGCGGTGTTCGCCCTTCCGGGTTGATAACCACGTTTAAATCAAGTCAAAAGGAAACAATATGGACACATAGTCGACGACGGTGATCCGTATATAACATGTCAGCAAAGTTGTCGTTGTCGTCGCCGCGCCTTTGGTGAAAATCCTGCGCATAAATAAATCTGCATAAATTCATGCGAATAAAATAAATAAATCAGTCATTTAATATTCACATTATGAGATACTTTTTTTTTTTCTCTTCATAGGCTTCGAATGAATTTAAAATTAACTTCAAAGAGTGTGTTCAGAACGAAACGCAGAACGCAGAACGCAGGTGGCTGCTGCCTGATGGTGTATGGTATATGGAATACTCTGAAGTTCCTACAAAAATATACAGGGAAGTGTAGCATGGATGTGAGGCGATAATTTCAAATATTGTTAATAATGTGCTAGGGAAATTCAAATGGTTCGTAAATATTGAAATTATTATCTAGTGAACAACCGATAAATATTGTAACCGTTTTTGAGACATGGAAATGTTTAACATGAGATCGAAGATGTTTACAAGCCCATTCAGCTTATGTTTGGATACCAATTCAGATCAAAGAAATTGTGAAGGCAGGAGAGAAATACTAGGGAACTTTTTCTCCCACAATCTTTTCTTTTGTGTTTATGGATGTAAGTTACCTATAAATTCGTAAGTATGTCATGAAATAAAATTTACGTTAATAGCCTAACAGGTAACATCCTAAATTGAGTATTTTTTTTTAGCAAAGAAAGTGTTTTCTTGCTCGCAAACAACATTAACGATTTTGATGAAAATAACATTTTTCAATTGAACAAAGTTTAAGATTTGGATTTTTGGGTCCTTCTTTCTTTCTTCATTCTTCAAGCTGCTTTATTGAACCACTTGGCTTGGATTCTTCTAGATTGGCGTAATTTTTTGGAAGATTCTTTTTTTATTTCAACAACTTGTCTGGAAAGGTAATTTACCTTTTAAAATGCATATGTAACTGGATGAAGCACGGCATTCTGGCACTATGTAACCATGTAAAACGCAGCCCCGATCGTTGAATTTTCCGAACCGTGGCAAACACTTGATTTGGAGCCCTTGCCCAAAAGTTTTCGCTCACAGCTTGCAGATATCATGGGTAGAGTGCAATATATTCTTGAAGCTATACTTGAGGAAAGCATTTTGTAAGTCAGCACGTAAGTCATCACGTATTCTCATTGATTTCTTTAACGCAATTTTTAAATATGACAAGTTCCTGGCAGAAATCAACTGCGTTTTAGTCCATGGAGCACTTGCGAGCCAAATCGGGTCCATTTTCTTACAGAACTCATGTGACCGTGGCCATATTTGCAAACGTGTGGAGACATTTTTATGCATACCTTTGCTCGTTCTACCCAAGATTCTATTTCAGAGAAAATTTTGTCAAACACTTCTGTATCAGTCTAAGAGTTCTTGATTCGTCCTCGCCTTCTGGAACATCTTATTCTAACCGTACTTTTAACAAAAATTTTATGGGAAACGAAGTTAACAGCGAACAAGTTGAACAAAAAAAATTGGGTTAGTTTGGAACTGATGACGGCCCATTCAAGAAGTATTTTTTTTACTGACCACCCTTACAGGTATACAAGTAAATATCTTTCTACAAAGTTCCTCAATGGAATTTGAAAACAAAATTAAGCGTTTTTGCAAAAAAAAAACAGGAACACACAATTCGTGGAATGTATAGATTACTCTCGTCGACGTTAATAAACTGAATATAAAGCAATTTGCCTTGCTAAATCGCATGCTTTATGTTGCACTTGCGGGTCGTCGTTCACGACTCACAATTACCGATATCCTACCCAATATGGAAGTGGGAGGAGCTTAAACACCTGCACTTAGGACACTGATTCACTTATTTCTGTGTCTGCTCTGTTTTACTTTTCGATCTCAGCAACCGTTACTTCTCTCCAAAGTTTGCACTGCAAATGTTGTTTTCACTATCCATTTCTTCTGGCCCTCAGTGATTTTTGTTGCTCTTTTGTGTTGGTGTTGATTGCACCGTATTGCTGGTGACGATCAAACTGTCTGGACACATTGACGGAAGATGCTAAAATGCATCACTGCCAATACGTGGCTACACACAGAAATAAACTGACACGAGAGGAACGTCTGGAAAGTAAAACACAGCTTTACTCAGCAAATAAAGGTTGTGCCTGTGCTGAGTATCTATTCGCAAAAGTGTTTTATATGGGTTTTGTTTAATAAGCAATTTTTTTATATATTTTTTTTAATTATCTATCCACAGGACTATATTTTTTACTTGCGATTATAGGTACTACAATGCAAGTTATGCATTCGTGCAGATTAAAAATGTTGAGATAACAATCAAACATGACATTACTAGGATAGAGAAACATATTTGAGTTACTGGCAAAATTCTTTCTCTGTCTGTCTGTCTGTCTGTACGGATGTATTTTGGACAACAGCCTGAACTGTTGGGCCAATCGTCTTCAAATTTGGAACATAAGGTTATTTTGACATTCTACAGAGAACTTTTTTTCTATTTTTTAGCTTTAATAATATTAACGGTACCTGTCATATAACCGTTATTTAAAACCCGATTTTTCTCAAAAACGGCTCCAAGAATTTTTATGAACAAAATCAGAGGTAAGCTAATTAAGCATTACATTATAGTGAAAAAAAATTTCAAAATGGTGGGCTAAAAACGATACCTTCCATAAGAACGTTTTATTTATTCGACTGTCTCGAGAACTGGTTAACCGATTACAACCAAAATTGATCATCAGGAAGATGTAGGTAGCCCAAGTAATTTTAATTTAAAATAATTTAAAAAAAAAAATTTATATTTTTAATAATTTTTATTTATTTTTTTTTTAATTTAGGTTATTTTTGCGATTAAGTGTGCATTCTTTAATTATTATTTTTTAAGTTAAAAAAAAAAGTTTTTAAATAAAAGTTGAAAAAATCACACTTTTTTAGATAGAATTCAAAAAATAGGCGATCGAACAATAACAGAAACATTTACATCTCTTGAGCACCGCCATAATGTTTCGTGCCTTTCGTTATTTTATCGTTATTTTTACAAACAATGCTCTGCGAAATAGCCAGCTGCATTCCTTCCCCGAAACGATTCAACCGTAATACTCGAACTGCTAGGAATGTAAATCAGTTTACCCTTGAGCCTAACTTCGGACGTACTGTTAAGTATAGAGATTCTTTCTTTAGTCGTACCACACGAATGTGGAATGCTTTGCCAGGCTCTGTGTTTCCCTCCCATTTTGATATGCAGAACTTTAAAACTAATGTGCATCGGCATCTCCTCTTTTCCCTAATGCTCGTGCGGTGTTTAAACATTTTAAGGGTACACACAAACCCCTTTCACGCGTGTAAATTATAAAAAAAAAAAAACACTTTTTTGTATAGAAATAATATGTTGTTTAAATTTTTACGCTGAAAACTATTTTAACGTACTTTTTTCGACAAATCAAAGTCGACGCTGTGACTGAATATAAGAGTAAGTACGTGCAATTTATTTTAATGAGTAACAGCACTCAATTTAATAAATACAATACAAAAATTGTATGAGTCTTCCATCACATTTTTTTATTTAAGCAATGATTTCAGTTTTATTTATTTTTTATTCCTTTTTCGAATGTTTCTATAGGGCCTCAACATCCATACTATACAAACGTTTAAAATATGCGTCAGTAGCCTAACTTGAAGATAAAATCGATACTCACCAGCATTGATAGAACTTTGATGTTTAAACCAATCACGTCCATCAGGGCAAAACGACAGAAGAGAAAGCCTGCTCCTCCATCAAGATCGAAAAGGAGCTAACTGAGGCTTTCGATGTCAATAATTATTAGACACCCACTGCTCTCAAAAAAACAATCTCTGTTAAGTATGGTGACAGCCCTTGTTTACTCGAGATAACCGAATCAAAATTCAGCAAAGGGACTTCGCTTTTAAGAAGTGAAAACGATTTAATACTCCAGATGAAATTCAAGAATATCGCCGCCTTTCTAATTTATTTGCAATATCAAGCGAAGTTGCACAGGGTTCTTTTTTGGGTCCATTACTTTTCTCTATTTATATCAATGAGATATGAAAACTTTTATGCCACTGCGAGTATGTTGTACGGTTGAGGATTGTATTGATAAAATTAATGAGCAATAATCAGACTTTGGTCACTCAAATGTGATTTTACTAAAAAGCAAGTGCCTCGATATATCCGAGAGGTCAGTGGATTTGTCCGGTTTCCCAAATAAACTTCTTGGCGGCTCGAAAATGGAATTCGTGGATGCATCCAAAAACCTTGGTATTAACAGAAATTTAAGTTAGACTGACCATATCAATCAAATTGTTGAGAAAACTTATGGGGCTCTACATCCCCTTGGACTAAAAAAAAATGCTTTCAAAAACTCTTGTGGTACCGATAATAATATACGGCTGTGAATTTTTTGTAAGCTTGATAGTGCAAGTCAAAAGAAGATAAATGTTGTATTCAATAACATCGCAAGCTACATCACATCTCTCAATTCTCCAAAAGTAGTTGTTGGATCTCCTTTGATAACTTGCTCAAACTTTGAACGCTTGTCACGCTTTTTAACATCATTACTACCATGGGTTTTGAAGTTTCAAAACAGCTCCTTGAATACAAAAAATTTAAGTTAATTTATCTCTCCAAAGCAAAACATCTCCTTAACGTTGGACTTTTGATTATGCAGAAAAAGTTCCAAAATGCAAGATTAAGTTTTACTTCTATACCCTAAAAGTCTGTCTAAGGATTAAAGCTCTAAATATTTCCATATAGTATGTATAGGTCCTTAAACGAAACCCAAAACTTCTCTTTTCAAACGGAACTTACATAACTCCACATACTTCCTCGGCATACTTTGCCAATTTTATTTTTCTTTCACAAAGTTGGTACACAAAAAAAAGATCATAATCCCAACATCCGTATTTCTGGAAATTCTGTTAATCAAACAGTGTACATGGTACCTTTACTCATACATTAAAAAAAATAGAACAATCCCAGGACCTACATCTAAAAAAAAAAAACACTGGTAATTTAATTCGTAGGAGATGATACGAATATGCATCATCCCGCCAATCGCGGATGCATATACATGTCAGCTGAGGATTTGCTCATTTTGCTCCTCTGAAATTAGGTAGTACATCCAGGCACAGATTGTGCCATATCCTTATTGTGTTGCATATGGGATAGTCCCATTTAAATTATGTCATTGTGTCGTATCCTGTTCCTTTCTGGCTTTTTTCCTGCCGCCATCACCATCGTCATTCTGCTACCGGCTCCCGAATAGAATATGTGACTTTGATCCGTTGTGACGATAATCAACTGGGATATAATTCTCAGTGCAGTGCAGATAGAAAAACCAGTGAGAAAACGGATATTCTTTCCAGCTTTTTTTTTAGGTCGCTGATATGTCCTAGTGCATTACTAGGCTGTCAGCTGATGTGGCTCATATATTCATATATCCAGTAACAGATACAAATTAAAAAACTTTGCTCCTTTTCCACGCTCGTCATGTGTATATTGTTTCGCGCGCCACGCCACGCCGCCATTCGATGGTACAATTGATAAAGCACATGCAGCAAGTTATGCAACCTAATGCAATGCAATGCACTGCACATTCATCCCGAATTGCATTCAAGTAGGACACGTTAGCGCATTGACAGCCATTGTGCTCTCACATTATATTGTAACTCTTCCTTTCAGCACACTCCCCACTCCATTGTGTTCCATAATGGCTTGCATTGGTTTCAGGTCGCGCAACACCCAAGTGATGGATTTTTAAACTGATATACGAAGCAGTTCCTGATGATGATGTGCGCCCGTCTATGCCACTTGTCACAAAGAACGTGCAACTGTCGACTATTTTAAATCTAACCTAAAAGCCGTAGGTTTATGCTTCCATATAGTGGAACTGACGCCCGCGTCATATGTCGAATTAAATGAGTCCACCGAGTCCTTTTAGACATGCGGAGCTGTACATAGACAACGTTTGGGAATAATAATTTGTAATTGGTGAACATATTTTATGGCGCGTTCGTCTTTCTCCAAAACAAAGTTATTTCCGTTTTATGAATGAAGCGCCGGGTCGTGCCGCTCCTGCCCTGCCTATAGTGGGGACATTAGTAGGACAGGATAATGCGGACAGTAGCCTTCCTGTTTGGAAATACTGCGGCATTTGCCATTTGCGATATAAAAAGAATCATGGAAAGAAGGAGGATATGGAGAGACAGGCAACAGTGTTCCATGGGACAGAGGAAGCAAAAGGACTGCCGTACGTGGCTAGGTAACCGAGATGGGCCTGAAAAATGTGTTTGCATGTCTGTTTTATTTATTTATTTTTTGTGTGAAAATGTGTGTGTCGGTTTCGGAATTGAGTCCTGAGTTCAGTGCTATGTGTAAATGCACATTATGCGGATCATGTACCTGGTGGGTCGTTAGGACGTATCCACCTGCATGTGGCTTGCCGAACTCATTTTATTTTTTTTTTTGGTTAAGCATAATGGCATGAAAACTGGCATTTTGGTGTACGATGTCGTAGCTGCGCCCTGGAAGCCATTAAGTTGCCGACCAATTCGCTGCGGATATGGATTTTAATTATGAGCGATAGTAGGAAGTTTTTTTTTTTTATTTTAGTAAGTTGGCGAGAGAAAAGTTCTAGACACGAGTTTTGATAGTAAAAATTCATTTATTGACGGTTTTTATGTTGGTGGTGGATTTGCATTTGCATCCAATTTTTCCCCCGAACTATGGTGATATTGTTTGTGATTTCAAAGAGTTCGAAGTCTTTAGGAAGCTAGGCTATGTTTGGAGTTTTTTTTTGTTGATTGATAGAATGGAAAAAGAAGAAGACAATCTTTTGGAAAGTTATGAAAGCGTTGGTGTTATGTCTTTTATTTGTATTTACTTGCAAGACTTTTTAATAGATTTGAGGAATTTTTTTGTTTTGTGGTTGTCGAAAACTCTTTTCCATTTCAAGTTATAGAATTGAGAGTTGTTTTTGGAGAAAAGCCTGAATAAAATTTCAATTACAAGTTGAACAATTTAAATGATCTGCTGGATACTTTCAAAAACAACTTTACTTTGAAGTCTTCTAAATTGATATTGTACGCAGATTATATATACATAACTGTCAAAACTTTGAGGATTTAAGGGACTTTTTCTATCGCGGAACTGCAATAACATCTAACAATAACAACTTGAATCGAAGACACGGATTGGCGTTTTTGGAGGAGAATGTTTAACCACTGCTTCAGCTCAAAGAACGGATATCACTTTCGAAGAAACATTTTACTAATCTTTTATGAATTCTGCTGATAAATCTGTTGCTTTATTTAAGGTTATCATAAGACGCGAGAATAACAGTCTTTTCATTGTGGACTTCAGAAAATCTCAAAATCTTCCGGTTAAGATTGTTTTTAATCTGAGGCCAACACAATGCTGATATTTTCCCAATTGTTAGTACCAGCCTCCTTTCGTCTTTAGTTTTAACGATTGTGTCAAAATGTCGGAAGATATTATCTTATTGAAGGGATTTTTAAAGTGCCTTTTAATAACACGGCAATACGAGCTAAGTCAGTATCAAGTTCATGGACCTATTGCAAGCCAAGTTCTTATTCCAATTAATCATTCGTTATAGTTTCGTCTTGCCAACTTCGTCTTGTCAGAGAAAATAAAAAGACCGTCCGAGCAGTTTCAATGGTAGACATCAACTGACTTTATTTAAACATAATTTCCCCTACCTAACGGGTACAGTTATTTGTTCTTCAAAGTGTTGCCATACTTTTAAATATTGTTGCAACTCTTGCTCTATGACTATCGTTGATTTTATTCTCTTTCTATCCTTGTTGCAGAGGTTCTTTTAAACATTACGATATGTTTGCAAATCTTCTTGAATATCATTTCAAGTTTGCGAGTGAAAATTGTCGGTTGCTTTACTGAAACAAACACAGCAATGAAAGGGATTGTTATTGTCATACATAAGTGAAGGTTTTGATGAATAGTAAAAAGAAGAAAGAACGATATATGCGCGACTCGAGGCTTGAAAGTCGAGCTACCTTGCCTTCTCCAGCCATCATATACGTTTCTTTCCTAAAAGCTGAAACAATAAAACGAATCGCAAGAAAGAGTTGGAACGTTTAAAAGCAGTCTAAGAGTCAACTTCCAGCGTTAGTATTAGGGGAAGTAAGCTCATCAGGTTCAAGCATTTTAGAAACGAAAACGAAACGTCATTTCTATGCAGGACCGTATATCGGCAAATGCAGTTGCAGAAAATCAATAGAAAGCGAAACTCCCTTGAGCGACACTTAACGCCAAAATTGGCAATCTACCCAAATTTGACGCATCGTCGGTCCGCTGAAGTACTTTTCCGCTGCCGCTTAGTGAGGTTTATCAAAAGAGATTTTTAAGAAGTTTTTCTAATCAATCGCCATCGTAGGTTATAGCTATTCTTGCTGTTATTTGACAGTGTATAGCTGGATAGATGGTCGACGATCTATATTTTGAGGCAGAAAATGTATTTTGTTCCAAATGTGGCCGAGTTGGCATTGCATAAAATTTTTTCGCAACAGTACAAAAACTGCGAAATTTTCAATTTTTTGGGGTAAAATATAATAACAATTAATCCATTGTCATCAAAGCCATCTCTCAATGAAATTTTGATTCTTTAGCTTGACAGAGGGTCAGAGAACAATATTTTGGGGCAGATAGTGTATTTCATCTCAAATGTCCCCCAGTTGCCATTGAATCACCTTTTTTCCAGAGCAAAACAAAAATTGCGACATTTTTTTTATTTTTTGATCAATCGTCATCGCAGCCATTTTGCAATGAAATCTTGGCAGTCAAGAGCTTGGCAGATGGTCGACGAACTATATTTCGGGGCAAAAGGTATATTTTGTTCAGTGTTAGCAAGTTGCAATTAAATCATAGTTTTCCGGAACAATACAAATTTCAGATTTTTCATTGGTTTTTTAGTTCAATGACAATTTTGTCGCATACTGAAGTTCAAGAGCGACTCAGGTCGGAAAAATTCCTCTCAGTTATAATGACACAGCTGGTAACTGAGAATTCCGAGTAATTTTAACGTGATGTCGTCGTCTACAACCCACAAAAACTTGGTCTTCAATATCGTTGATGATACGTCTTTTTCTTTAGGTATATCTTCATGGGAAGATATCTCGATCTGGTATTTTTTTCCGATATCCATAATTGTGTAGTCTCTGAAAGCTCCCACCTCCTCTCGACTCTTGACCGCTTTCACCCCCCCCCCCCCTCTAACTGTTTGCTTTTCTTATGAAAATCTTAACACCCACGAAGAATCAATTGGTCGCAGTTACAACTTTCATAAAACAAATTTTGTTAAACTAAACGAGTTCTTAAATCAACTAGATTTTGATTTCATCTCTATGAATTCTGATATCAATGTTGCCATTCAAAGGTTTTATACACTATTTTCTTGGTGTATAGATGAATCTGTTCCCCTCTCTTGCAACAAAAACTTTATATCCTCCCCGCCTTGGTATAGCAAAGATTTGTGCAAACTGCGAAACAAAGGTAATAAACTATGGAAAATCTTCTTAATGACTAGGTCAGTAAGTGATTACTCTAATTACATGGGCGTTTATTATTGTTTCTCCGAATTAAGTGAACTTCTTTATAATCAATACCTTTCTAAAGTTGGAAATAATTTTCTCTCCGATCCAAAATGCTTTTTTAATTTTATTAACTCTAAACGGAAATCTGATGGACTTCTTTCGAGTTTTACTTTCTGCAACACCACATCGTCTGAACCCACAACAATATCAAATTTCTTTGCCTCCATCTTTTCCCAATCATATAGTTATCATCCGATAACTCCTAACAGTAGTAACTTTAGCTATTTAAATAACTGTCCACAAACTTCTTTGACTTCAATCAATATTACCATTGATTCAGTTATTGTTAAAATAAATAAACTCAAAGATAATTTTAATCCTGGTCCTGATAGTGTCCCTTCGATTCTTTTAAAAAAATGCGTGCATGCCTTATCCAAACCTCTTACTAATCTTTTCCTCCTTCTGTCTCTCTCGCAGAGTGTTTTTCCCGATTATTGGAAAGACTCCTTTATATATGCGATCCATAAAAAAAGTCCCAAAAATAAAGTTGAAAATTATAGACCGATAGTTAAACTTTCATGCATTCCTAAACTCTTTGAAAGTCTATTCTATGATTCATTCTATTTCCACTGCAAGTCTATATTTTCCTCCGCCCAACATGGATTCCTTAAAGGTAGGTCAACAAATACAAACCTTATAGAATTTGTCTCAGAAGCTTTAAAAGTTATTGAAAAAGGGTATGAAGTTGACACAGTCTATACAGACTTTACTTAAGCCTTTGATAAGGTCTCCCATAAAATCATTCGACTCAAGTTTGATGCTCTAGGTTTTCCACCATGTTTTATTGAGTGGTTGATTTCATACTTGGAGAACTGAATCTATAGAGTTCTTTTCCGTTGTTCCCTCTCCAAACCTCTGGAGTTCCTCAAGGCAGTCACATTGGACCGCTCATCTTTGTCCTTACATTCAATGATGTCAGTCTTATTTTAAGAGACTCTTCTCTCTTAATGTTTGCAGATGATATGAACATTTTGAAGGTAATTTATACTCCTTCTGATCATATTCTCCTTCAAAACGACCTTAATCGATTTTTCAATTGGTGCACACAAAATTTTCTGGAATTAAATATTAGTAAATGCCATAAAATAACCATTTCGCGAAAACGTATAGTTGAAACCTCAAGAATTTACTCTTTTCAAAATGAACCCATCAAAATTATTGAATCTGATTTAGGTGTTCTGTGTGATAAAACACTAAATTTTAACACCCATATTGACCAGATAATTAACAAGGCTAATATCCTTCTCTTGGTTTTAGTAAACGTTGGTCTAAAGAATTCAATAATCCCTATGTGACGAAGTCCCTTTATATAACGTACGTTCGACTCACTCTAGAATATTGTAGTCAGGTTTGATCACCTTGCTATGAATGTCATTCACGTAGAATTGAAGATGTTCAACGAAGATTTATCGGTTTTGCCCTTCGGGCCCTTCCTTGGGACGACAGAATCAACTTACCTCCCCACCTTGACCGTCTGAAACTAATCGGGTTACAATCCTTAAGGCAACGGCGTCAAATAGCTGACATTACTTTCGCTCATCAGTTGATCCTTGGTAATATCGATTCTGCCGCCCTTCTACGCGAAGTCAATCTTAACACTAATCCCCGAAATCTCCGTTCCCGACAATTTTCTTACCTCCCCCATCATCGAACCAATTATGGGCACTCTGAACCAATGTCCAGAATACTACGGTACTCGAATGATGCGATGCACTCTCTCGAGTATTAGCCCTTCGAAATTAATACTTCCTTTCTTTTACCCTTTTAGTTTGTACTTTGTTTTTTTTTTTGTAAAAAAGAGCCGTGGGTGGGTCCATTGGCCCATTTCAAAAACCCCACTGCTCCGATAACAAGAACCAAAAAAAAAAAAAAATGTTAGCTCACAAGTCTCAGTTTTTTAAGTTAAAGCTTGCACTAAGCTAAATAAATAAATAAATATCATCATATCAATATTATAGTATAGTAAAATAGCATAGTATACATAGTATCAAATAATACTGGGCCAAGAAAACTTCCTTGTGGAACACCAGCTTTATTTTTATTTTTATTCCGAAAATTCCGTTCCTTTTTAAGATCAGAAAAGACTATTTTTAAAGTATAGAATACCAGAATGTAGCTAAATTAAGGTTCGAAAAGGAAAACTCGACCCTTGTTTGCTTTTCTAGACATAAAATTTGTATTCCCTAAGCTCGTTAATAAATATTTATCCAAACCAACTTTCTGTCTACACAATGCCAACATTTGCTATTGAAAAGTGGCCTCCAAATGAAACGCATTTAGATTTTGCTCCCTGTTATTCAAACTATGTACTTTGACCCTTAACTTAACTCTCTGTAGCTTGAATATGCTGTTACACAACCTTCTCATTAGCATTTCGAAATAAAATTTACAAATGACGCATTGCGGCGTCACATCCTTACAAACACATGAAACATTTCAAATCCAATGCAGCCTTGGGCTTTTAAATGAGCCAGTCTCTGTTGCATCTGCGGTCATCTAAATTCTACATAAATGACAAGTTCACAGGTGGAATGTGTATATAGTGTTGCCATACTGTAAGATTCATCTCCACCACAATATCAAGTGCACCGTGACAGAGCATTTCACCTTCCTGTGTCCAGACTCCAGTCCAATTTCATTTTATCGTATCAATATGTGTCAAAAATAAAATTCAACTCAAATGGAACTGAAACTCAATATCGAACCCAAAGTGATAAACATCGCTGGACGGACGCTGGACCCACCGCACGACCATCATCAAAAGTCCAACAACAAAATAAAGTCGAATTTTTTATCATTTTCGTTCAAACCATCGCATAGCTTCTGTATTAAACAAAAAGATACATTTTCATCTATGAAATGACTGACTAAGTGTGTGTGTGTTAGTGTGCATTTTGGAATGTTTATTTATTCGAATCGCTTTGTATACACAGTGATGCCCTCTAGCGCATAATAAACTATTCTGGCATTGTTGGGTTGGTTGCTGTGGGAGTTCATCTAACGATAGCTCTGGGCCGTTCTTGGGTCCCTTAAAGGTTTACTCCGCCACAATAGATTTTCAGAGATATGAATTTTTTTTTTAGTTTTCTTTTGAACAAAAAAAAATATCTTTTCAGTGCCCCCATGCCCAACGGGTAATTTGTGAAAAAATTGACTCATCAAATTTGAATCGTTATACCTATTAACGAGAACGGAAAAAGACGTTCCGCTTCATTTGGCAAATCACAGGAATGGAATCACGAAAAAAAGAGGAATATTCATCATCGTCATCTGAAAAGAAAAGAGAGATAACAGATTGTTTTTGAATCTTCCAGAACAATGTTCTCTATTCAATGGCGAATTGACGGCCAAAATTCTTGATTTGGAAGCGGCACCGGTGAAACTATCAATCAAAAGATGGTTCGTGGTGTTCCTTTATCAAAAGTGATGGAGTTTCCCAGGGAAAAGTTTAAGAAACGTCTGACGATTTAATCTTTTGGTGGAAGTGGAAGTCTTCTTTTGAAAGTTTTTTTTTTAAGTTCTTAAGACAAGAAGGTGGAAAACTGCGGTACTTTAAATATTCCCAACAATTTTTTTCAAGGTTTTTGAAGTTCAAAGATATTGATTAGAGTATTGAAAACGAGGAGGAGAATAATGTCTGAGGAGTTAAGAGATAATGTTCGCAAAGTAAACAAATAGTTCAATTTGTTTTGTTTTGATCTGTTTACGTTTACAGAAATTTGTGTTGAAGTTTGCAATTTTGGGCAATATTTTTGTGTAGAGCGTTAAAAATTGAAATAAATAAACATTCAAATCGTAGTCTAAATAGAAGATAATTTAAGGACGTCTAGACTATTCAGCTCCTTGGGAACATGTAATGGTCCTTGGACAAACTCCTGTCAAGAATCAGATAGCTAACAAAACAAATGCAATGACCCAACAGAGGCAAGCAGCTTCTTCTATTTTTAACCGACGAAGTCGGTAGAAACTGCCTTATGCACCTTGATAAGTACAATTGAATACTCGCTAAACCGCAAGGCGGTATCCTTCCTAACCCTTCTTCTATGGGCCACAGTAACTAATGAACTGATAATCAGACAGCCTAAGTCTTAAAATCTCCTTTCTCTTCCGGACCATTATTGTAGCGTGTTTCAAGTTGGAAATCAAAGAGGTCCTATCTTCGCTCAAGGAAAACATGATATCTTCATCGCATCCTTACACATAGCTAAGCTGCTCTAAAATAATTACTTATGGTTCTGCTTCCATAAACTCTGTAACTGCCGGAAACTGTCCGAGCATATCACATGGAGATGGCAGAACAGTTAGCCAGCGATAGGGATTTATGCGGAAGAACTTGTTGGTTGAGACCCCGATACCGATTGTTGCGCCGATGATTATGTCGAACATATCGACATAGGCGTGAATCATTAAGCGTTTTTGTTTAGATCAAAGTTGAAAAATCTAACATATCTATCACGCTCTGAAAGTTCTCTACTCAGAACATGTTCTGAGTAATCAGATTGTTTTGTTTTAAATACACAATCACTCATCTGTCACATAATGCAATACGCCATTTTCATTATGACGGCCATTTGTAAACAAATGGTAGATTTAGATCAAGATGCAAATTGACGTGTAAGCCAAAAAACAAAGGTGGAATCGATTAAGGTGATATGTGACAGTCATCTCATGTGATAACATCAAATTTTTAGTCTGCGTAATGGTCAAAACAGATGTGCAGATAATTTCGTGCAGGAAAACAAAATTACACAGGTTCTTATGGGGATGTAAACCCAAAATTCTGCAGGGTTGCAGAATCTGCACGATGTCTCTATTTCTAAATTTTATGCCTAGTTCCATTGCTGCCACAACAACAAACGAAAAAAATGTAAATAAAAGCTACATGGCATTACTTGTTAATCAGCGTTACCGCTGTTACACTTTTGCCACCACTTTTAAGAAAATACTTCATCATAGTTTTTTATGGTTATATTATATTTTTTGTTCACTAACATTAATACGATACTTAAAAACATCAATTTTTTGTCGGATTTGTTTAAATTTTATTCTCTACTAAACTCAATATTCACAAATTAGATTTTATTTACATAATTTTTAAGTGAATTTTTTTTCTTCAGTATAACAATTTTTTGCAACTTTTTAATAATGTCCAGTGGTAACGCTGCATTTTGGCATTAATACAGCAATACATAAATGTCAAAAAATATGCACATCTGGACGCAGTTATGCGTGAGAACAACTGCACATTTGTTTTCGGCTTAAAGTTATCACCACGAAAATTACAAAATCTGGCATCACTTGCAGCTTTCTACTGGAATCCTGGAATTTTGTCTTTTGACATTTGGGCATTTGAAGTTAGATTTTTATTTCGTTTGTTTACTTAGTTTTTCAGATGTGGTCGTCGCTATCACAAGAAAGTCACAAAAATGTGACTATCACCTATCACAATTACCTTACACAGACTGAATTTTTTGATTGTGACAATCTCTTATCACATATAACCTTAGCCGATTCCACCCCTGATTTTTAAATTAAACTTAAGAAAAAAGAAATTGTAAAAATGAATATATTTATACACATAAATAAAAATCAAAATAACAACTTTTTTACAAGATGTATATTACTTATAACTAAACACAATTTTTAAATTTTGTGTGTGTGTCTGCTATCTGCCTGTCTGTTTGTTCCGGGTAATCTCGGGAACGGCTGCCCCATTTTGACGGGACTTTCACTGGGAGATTGCTGAAATGCTTAGGCTATTTAAATTAAACATCGAGGTGTTTATTATTCTTATTTATGGACCGATTTTAATGGGATTTTCACAGGCAGAAAGCTTCTTTTTTTTTATATAATTTGCACACGCTAAAGGGATTTGGGCTACCCCTTTGATGTCGATGGACACAGAGCTTAGAAAAGAAGGAGGGTTTAGTAGGAGTTGCCGATGCACATTGGTTTTAAACTTCTGAACATCATAATGAGAAGGGAAAACAGAGTTAGGCAAGATATTCCACATTCGAGTTGTACGGCTGAAGAACGAATCTCTGTACTTGACTGTTCGACCGAAATTGAGCTCAAGGGTAAATTGGTGGGCATTCCTGGAAGCGCGAGTATTACGGTGAAACTGTTTAAGGGGAGGAATGCAACTGACTATTTCTCTAGAACATTGACCGTAGAAATAACGGTAGAAAAGAGAGAGGCATGAAACATTATGATTTGTAGATAGTAGCCATATCAAAAGGGGAAAAGAATTTCTTACATCTGATATTGTAAGGTGCAACTAAGGCTATTTTAATAACCCGTATGACAAGCAGATAGCTTATTTTGTAAGAAGTAACTAAAGCTGTTTTGATAACTAGGTGGCGCGACGACGGGTTTGTTTTTTTTTCGAAAAAGTATGGTATACCCGAACAACGCCGGGTGGGCAAGCTATTCTAGATATTATATAAAAAGACCGTATTCGGCCATTTTAATGTTTTTTTTCTATACTTATTTCCATATTCCTTCTATTCAATCACACATCCAATATGCCGTGTTCCGCTTTAAATCAACCTCCTCAGTTAAGCCCGCCCTGATAAGAATCAAGCATATTTTGTGATCGAACGCTCTGAAGGAATAAAAAAGAAATACAACTTTTTTGACAATTTAGGCTCTGCTCTGAACTAAACAAAAAAAAATCCATTGCCAGGGAAATCTTAAAATTGACAGAACATTGGTTTGGAAGTGAAGTGAAAAATTTAACGACAGATAACGAAACATATGAAAGAGAAATATCCAGGCCAGAATATAGAGAGGACAACTTAATCAGTCAACAACCAACAAGAGTTTAAATGAAAATAAAAATAAAAGCTTTAGTTTGACATATTTTCGATGAAAATATTGATATTGATGGAATTATTCACGACTCAAGTTGAATAAAAATATGTTATTTAAAATTAAGTCTTTAATATTTAAACTGAACTAAGTTCTATTATATATATTAAAAAATATATATATATACATAATTATATATATATATATTATTATATATTTTGTTTAATTTAAATTTTTTTGAATTTGAAACATTTCTTCAATAATCAAACCTTAACGAAAGCTAATGTCATAATCTTACGTTAAGTTTTTTCCAGTGATGTCAAGATATGAAATGATTGTTTATAGTTCTGCATGCATGTATCGCTTTCTTTTTCTTTTTTCATCCGATTGGGTCAGCACTATAGAGATTATTCACACCGCACTGAAACCGATTTTCTGGGCAAGGTAAGGGAAACAAACGGTATAAATTGGACTGAAATCTTCAAACCAACTTTTTAGTGGATGAACGAAGATGAAAACTAAAGGCTGAACTATAATGGTTGGAATGGCGCGGACGGGCCCGTCCGTAAAAGAGCGAGAACACGCAATTCGTATCTTGTGCCCTAAATGAAGGATTGTTTCGTTTCGTCAAGTTTCGACGAGTTTTACTTACGGACGTAAAGTGCGCTCGAGAGCTTCTTCTGGCTTCTGATGGCGTTTATAATGAAGAAAATTTGACAGATACATACTTCCGCGACATTCAGTCCATTATGGATATACGTGCTCATTTGACAAACGGACTGGAATGTTTCGGTCGGTTTTGACACTAGCTGCCGATTGCTTTCGACCATTTTAGTTAGCCCTTAATACACACACAATTTTGTATGATTTTGGGCCTACAAAGTGTGAAAGAAATACTAACTAATAGAAAAGAAGTTCATGCATACATTTTCTTCCCCTAGAGTAGTGTAAGATTTGAAGCCGGTTTCAGTCCGGTGTGGATAGTCCCTAGTCTCCTGTGTGGTCCATTGAAATTGATTGAAATTCTGTATATGAGCACAACTGTGGTGAAATGCGAATTCTATGCGTATGTGGCGGTATCGAGCAATTCTGCTACTAAAGCTTAGAAAATATTTATTCTACATTAACAAATGACAAACAAATTATTATTTAATTAAATAGTTCTGACTTAAGGTTTAGTTAAAACCACATACATACATAACGTAACAGCTCAATTTCACAGGTAGAAAGCTGATGTCACAACTAAGCTCAAATGGAAGTCTATCAATCAACGTTTTGATTTTAAACAACAAAAAATGTTCAATAAAAGTAAAAATTGGTTCCAAATTATATAAACATGTTGTCTCTAACTATCGAACTAACGAAAACTGATATTTTGCGTATGAAAAACCTGTCACTTTAAATAAAGGGTATGTAAGTAAACTTAATTTGTAACATATTATGTAATTACATACACACATTAAGGTGCATCCAAATTTGTTTAAACTAATGGTTTAATGAAACAAACAAGGGTACGCCACGCTATTAAACAAAGTGGTAATACTTTTCGGAGTTTAGATTTCAAATAAAAACGATGATTCAACAAAACATCGACGTCAACCTTTTTTGAGGTTTATGCGTTCCGCATAAATATGTCACTAATCATCATATATTTAGGTGTGTGTATGATGACGGAAAAAAAACTTCAGGTTAATGCTTTCATTATAAATTATATATGTAAATACACTTAATGGTATATAATAGATTTGGCCGTGAAAAACAATAAGTTATAATACGTACATGTACTGTAGGTACAAAAAGAACTTACACAGGTGTAATGTCTTGAGTGTTACGAGTTATTTAGCACAATAGAGGTCATTGTCAAAATAACAACGTTTTAAATTAATGGAAAATTGCTTAAAAATGCTTTTTTTTGTCAAGATTGCTTGTAAGAATTTAAATGAACCCTCCGTTTTTAGACCACCGTGATTATACGAGTTGTTGCCACCGAAGTCATGCGTATCTTCAAAACTGTCTACATGCGTGTGAGTTGTAAGTTCTCATTAACAACGATTTGTAAAAAATTGTTAAAGTCAAAAATGCCTCATTTCTTAAGTATATCTTAAAACGAAGTAAGAAATATATAAAAAACGAAGACGTCAAATGAGTCGAATGACTGTTTACAAAGGCCAATGTTAATTTAATCAAAGTTAATAATATTTTCACAGCAAAGTTGTAAGTTATTATGCGAAATCTTATTCAATTTCATTTGTTTTGGTTTCAAATAAAGAAATAACTTAAAACTTTTTTGAAAATTTCAAAATGTCCCCAGTCCTCACATTTTAAGCATACAGAGTTTCGTCAAATCACTCTTTTTAAAAACCAATTACCACATAAAAAAAAATTGTTTCAAATTGTTTCATTTTCTTAAAACTTGATACTGTTTAAATATTTTAAGTTCACTTATAAGTTTTTTGTATAAATAATTGTTTTACTTACACAATATTTTAATATAAGACATTTTGGAAAGTTGACTTACCTGAAAAGAAATAAAATAAATAAATTGTATAAGATTTATAAAAAATTGTTTTTATTTTTAAAGACTAATATGTAATATTTTGGCAGGCAGGCCCATGCAGCCAAACAAGAGGCATATAAAACGGCGCTGCAAAGAAAGACGAGAGCTGCTCGCGAGCTCTATGAGCAGAAAAGACGGGAAGAACACCGGCTTCTCCAAAAGAAAAAGAGAGAGCATGAGAAGCGCGCGATCGAAGATATTGAGAGATGCTACTCCAGGAACAACGTGCGGAAGTTTTTCCAACAGGTAAAAAGAACATGCCAAGGAAAAAAATCCCGCACAGAAGCCTGTAGAGATAGGAATGGAAACCTCGTAGTAGAGTCACAGTCGGTGCTGAGTACATGGAAGGACTCATCTCTAAAGTTTGGTCAGAAGAAAGTATGCCTAATGAATGGAACCTCAGCATCGTTGGCCCGATCCACAAGAAAGGAGACCCTCTAAACTGCGCCAACTATAGAGGAATAAGTCTCCTGAATATCGCCTACAAGATCCTCTCTGCCGTACTATGTGAACGCCTGAAACCTTTCGTCAGCAACCTGATTGGCCCCTATCAGTGTGGTTTCAGACCAGGAAAGTCCACAATCGATCAAATGTTCACGCTACGGCAGATCCTGGAAACCACCCAAGAATTCCAAATCGATACTCACCACCTCTTTATCGATTTTAAGGCCGCGTACGATAGCATTTATAGAGACGAGCTATACAGAGCCATGTCAGGTTTTGGCATTCCCACAAAACTCGTCCGACTGTGCAGGATGACGATGGAGAACTCTCGCTGCTCCGTCAAGGTTGGTTCTGACCTCACAGAAGCTTTTGACGTCAAAAAAGGATTCCGACAAGGTGATGCGCTATCGTGCGATTTCTTCAACTTAATACTTGAAAAAATTATAAGAAACTCGCAAGTCAATTGTAGTGGGCTATCTGCGTTAACGGGCTTTGGAGGAGAAGGTTCAACCAAGAACTATACGAGCTGTACAGCGACATTGACCTGGTCAAAAAAATACGCATATCACGTTTAAGATGGCTAGGTCATGTAGAGCGAATGGACAACAATGCTCCGGCTCGCAGGATCTTTGATTCCATCCCAGAGGGTAGACGCAGTCAAGGAAGACCTCGCCTTAGGTGGCGCGCTCAAGTGGAGGACGACCTCAACCAACTTGGAGTGCAAAACTGGAGGCAGATAGCCAAAGACCGAGTTGGCTGGAGAGGCATTTTGTTTGAGGTCCAGGTTCGTCCCGAACTGTAGCGCCACCTAAGTAAGTAAGTATGTAATATTTTGAAACTACTGGTTAGCAACTAGACCCAAGATAAACAACCAGAATGGCCGCTTGTCTTAAAGGCGATTAAAGGAGAAATCAAACCTGTTCAATTGACACTAAGATGAACCAAGCGACACTCTTTAAACTTAAAACTTTCCTACAAAATTCAAATCCCTGGGTTGACATCTAGAGATTACCAGTTTCGTTAAAGATAAATCAAACATATAGATAAAAATGTCCGTTCGTCTAGTTTTTGGGTTGTTTTAGGAAAACTGTACTTTGAAGAGTGGGGATGAAAACTCTCAGAAAATAATAAATTCGTTCAAGAGTAAAAGATCGCTTTGTGGATCAAAATAGGAAAACTTTTTAAACGTCAAAAAAAATTAAATTTAACTAAACAAAATGGATTAATTAAGTGCAGATGAAATAAAAATTGTGATAAAAGTGTCAAAACCAAAACATTTAACGGTTTTTAGTAAAAAGGGAGTACGGCATCACACGTATTGTATAATAACGAATTTATGAAAAAAGTATTTTGAAAATTGAAGGACGGATTTTGATAAAATCCTGTTTTTATTTTTATGTTTTTAGAGCTTATTAATATACATGTGAATGTAAAATTTAAAATAATTTTTTTTACAAATTAAAAAAAAAAAACATTAATGAAAGGAACCGTTAATAGACTTTTCCCGCAAAGTGATTCTGATCAAATAATATCTAGTACCAACAAAAAAATCTCAAAATTTTTGTTCAAAATCGTTGGAGCCGTTTTCGACAAAAATAAGCTTTTCCTTAACAGTTATATGGCTGGTACCGTTCTTTTTAGCCCAAAAAATAAAACTTAAAAAACCCCTCTGAGGAATGCCAAAACAATCACACATGCCAAATTTGAAGGAATCGCTTAAGCCGTTTAGGCTGTAGATCTGTATACAGACGGACAAAAAGACTGACAGACAGACATTTTTTGTAACTAACTTTTCAAACTTCTCTATGATCGTAATGTCATGTTTGATTGTTAGATTTTTTTAGGGGGGGGGGTAATTGATAGGAGTAAGAACCTCTCTTTTTTGTTTTCTTCCTGAAGCAATTAATGCCTAAAAACTGATCAGCGATGCGAATTGGAAACTAGTTGGCTTTGAGTCATATCCTTTGTAATCAAGTGGGACGATGCCCACGATGCTAGTGGTTGAAAACTAGTTTGAGATTCACAAAAAACTGTTTGTAACCAGTTGTCTGTTGATTTGCAAGTCGAGTTGCCTATTGATTTCAGATTTTAGTTTGTCGAAAATGAACGAACAATAGATCAACAAGTTACTGTCCATAACTGGTATGTAACCCGAGTTTCCAAACGGTTTCTTTAATTTTGTTTCCAGTTGCAGTTTGCAATATTCTAAATGTAATCTAAAGACTAACTCTAATTTGACTTAAAAATATGCAATTTTAAACAGTTGTTTTACTGATCGAAAATATTGCGATAACTTGATATAAAATTTAAGTTTAGATGGAATGATTTTGCGGTTTTATGAAATTTTGTTTTTATTGCCTTTTAAGGTGTGTCCACATTTTTTTAACATTTCAAAAACATTTCAGAAACAAAAACATTTTAAAAATGTTTCTTTGTTTCTGAAATGTTATTTTAGGTCTGGAAGGTTTTGCGAAACATTAATGAAATATTTCTATGTTTCCCCTTCCGAAAGGAAAACTTTCTTTACTTTTCAAGCATTTTAATCTAGTTTGACAGTTTTTTTGTTTTTATTTGTTTGTATTTTGTTGCTATGATTGCTACTTTTTTACAAGCCATCTTGACGTATGTATAAAACTGGATACAATAAATGGGAAACAAATAAACATTTCAGAAATGTTTCTGAAAGAAAAAAAAACATTTCAGAAACATTTCTAAAATGCTTTACAAATGTTTCTTTGGTTAATTTTGATGTTCCTCAGGGGTATCATTTTGGTCCTCAATTATTTGTTTCATTTATTAAAGATCTTTCACCTATTAATTTATGCTGATAACGTAAAAATTGTGCAACCAAATGATAAAAGCGCAGATTGTGAGCAATCGCAAAACGTTTTAAATAGATTTGAGTTCGAAAAAGGCAGAAGAGTTTCATCGAGTCCAAATGCACGCATTTTCCATTTAAGTTCTTGGTGCCAAACTCTATCAAATGGCTTAGAAATTTCAAGTGAAATAACGTTACTTTCGCCAAACGATAGAGATTTTTTTTAATAACATGCGCGCGCAAAAGAGATTTGTGTGTTGCCCTTATAGTGTTAAAACGCACTGCGCGAGCATAGGAAGACTAGGGAGGAAGGGAAAGAAGGTGTCGATTAACATTGGTTTTGAATGCTTGCAAATTGAAATGGCAAGGAAACTATCGACATTGTCTAAATTGGCTTTCTTTCGCATTATTCTTAGTAATTTTCTCTTTAACTCGTTTCTTGGCCCTAGACTTTTTGCAGGTGAACATAGAGGCTGGGCCTATAGGTTAAAAAAAAATTGTTCAGTGCCCAAATCACGAAATACGATTTTCGTTGAAGTTACCTTATTTATCGTCAAGTTGTAACGTTATACTATAGTTGTTAAAAAACAACGATACTGCTTTTTTCTTAACTATTACTTTCGGCATGGGAAGGTTATCGTTTTAGTATTTTCACAGGACAGGCCCATCTTCAAAGATCATAATCGCACTTTAATGAGGTTTTCGTTTTTTTTTCTGAGGATCGTTCTTTTTCCTCAATTTTTGTAGTTCGTGCATTCGGAACAGTATTACCATACAAAAAATCACAAAGATAATAATCAATCAGGTTACCTTTAGTAATACATGTAAACAAACATCGAATTAAGTTAAATGTTTGATTTACCTAACTGGTTGTCCACCTGACTTCAATTGACAAATCCGCCCCTGTTGCATGCATTAAACCACGTTTCAGTTTGAAACGAGTTTTCTTCTGTGTGAAGGTATTTTACTTTATGTGGAATGCTTACCAATACCGGTTACCACTTATCACAATGCAGCACACCACATACCCAGGCAGCTCTTTTTTTTGTCCAAAGAGTACCATATAAAGAAGTACACGTTTTCCTCCACAAACAAGTACTATACGAGTGTATCCGAGACTACACCAGTCTGTTTATTTTTCAAGCCAGACCTGTAGATAGTACCACAATCCACAAGATATGTATCTATATACTTAACACTCATACACACATGATTCTTATTTGTTATTTTCTTCTTTGGATAGAGTTCATGCCTTAAGCCTTGTATAGGTGTCTGACGTCCAAGCTTGATATCGGCATGACAAACCTTTACTTTGAATGCATTTTTATGCAAGAAATAGGTGTGTAGGGGGAATTTTATGAAATTCAAATGATTTTTGTAATAGCTTCTTAGAATTACACATTTCTTCGGAACAAATAAAATATTTATGTCTAGGAGAAACAATTTTTTTTTTGTTAGTCTTAATTTGCAGAAGTGAGTATTCTTTTAGAAAGTGTCTTTGGTACGAGTCATTCAAAACCAAAGGTTTGTCTAATTGCTGTAGGCATCTGAGGTAGGTTTTTCCATTATTTAGATGAATATGATGAATTCTTAATAAAATAACTTGCTTAGGCATTAGTTTCATTAAACAAATTACAATTTATATATATAGATACACAAGGTGTATCCATAGTCCAAGTGCCTATATACATATGTACACAAGTAGGTACAAATATAGCTTGAAACAGGTATCTTTGCCTAGTCATTCAATGTGGATTTAAGACAAGTTTTTATTCTTAGCAGTTTTTGTTTAGTAACTTTTAACTTGATGTGTATCTTTGTTTAAGATGTTAGATATATCTACCTAACCATTGACAATGATTCAGATATAAAATTTAATTTTTTTAAACACACATTAGCCAGCGTAACAATCTTTCACTTAAGTAGTAAACAAGTATTTGTCCTTTCTGTTTGTTTGTTTGTATGGAACCTCAATAACAATCACTTCTTTTGAATTGATTTTTAAGATCAGTTTAGTGGGTTTTTAATTATCATCAGCTAATTGATAAAGCTAACATATTTTACAGCAACATAATGGGACACTTTACCGAACATGTTTTGTTATCATATTTGTCAGCTTTGAACAAATTGTTCTTTATAGCAAGATTTAGTTAATATTTTGGAGATGTTAAAAAATTGTGTAAATATTTCTTTACACAATTTATTTTCTCATCCGATTCTTTAAAAGGCGTGAAAACGCTAACCACCACATCATATGAAGCAAATGTTTTCAAAAATATATTTTGTGACTACGAAGATAAACTTATTTAAATGAGCGTTACAGATTTGGAACTCATTTTAGTGGTATCTTCTAACCATGTCATTAATGTCACAGAGATACAATAACCCATATCAGATTCCTAAAGAAATTTTAACTGTCACCATGACAAAGATGGATGATTAATTTGAATACTGTTTCTTGGCAGACGCCAGGAAAACCTTTTCATCTACTACGTTCCAAAAGGTTAATATTTGTTGAGTGATAAAATTGATCTGTTTTTGACAGCAAAGTTAAATATATCTTCCGAAAAATCTTGATTTAGTTTCTAAGAATGTCTTAGAAACGACTGGACCGAATTGGAAACTTCTTTCTTTTAACTCGGCAGATAGAGGGAGATGTTGTCGGGACTCAGAAATGTGTGGTGTACATGAGTAAGGACGGGTTAATCATAATCTCAAAATATAAGAATCTATGTGTGTATATGTATGTTTCCTTGGAGTAATTTTCAGATAGACAGGAACGAGTGATTCTGTGAACTTTGGTATCTATCAACAAAATAATTTTGTTTTCTTGGGAATTTTGTTTCATATTTTTGATATCATTTGACCCAATATGTGGCGCTTTCGTCGGTATCCAGAAAATCTATGATAAACACGGCCAACGCCGGGTGGGTCAGCTAGTTTATAAAAAAAGTAGGATTTTCTAATTCTAATGCGAATTTATAATTAATAAGTGCGTATATGCGTGTAAGTAAGTATAACAATAAGTGCGTCCAGGCCTTTTTTCTCTAAAGAGAGATGTATGTATGAGTATGTGTTCTAATTGAGATTAAGTTACTGATTTAATTTTATGTTTACATTAAGTTAATTAATATCGCAAGATATATGCGAAATCAAATTTTACACCGCAAAACTAAAAAAAAAATATCGAACGTTTTGCGATATATCGCACAATCCACCATCACAGAATTGAAATAATTTTACAGGACCCTTTCCTTCTTCTTTAAACTTTTTTGCTGACATATTTCACTTTAAATCATAACAAATGAATTTAACTTTATCGGATACTTTTTAGCAGCTCATTTTAGTTTTTCAAACATGTGAAAATCGGCTAAACTTTCAGTTAAATCGTAAGGTATGTCCACACAAAAGAAACATTTTATAAAAAAAAAAACATTTCTGAAATGTTTCCCATTTGTTTAAAAAAAATTTCAGAAATACTTCAGAAATATTTCAGAAATGTTTTTCTTTTTGTGTGGACGCATTCAGAAACATTTGTATCCAGTTTTGTACTTAAAGATGTATTGTAAGAAAGTAGCAATCATAGCGTCATGTTTCGTCATCATGAAGCGTCCCAAATCTAAATAAATATTTCAGAAACATTTAAAAAAAAACATTTCAGAAACAAAGAAACATTTCTGAAATGTTTTTTTAAATGTTTCTTATATGTTTAAAAAGAATGTTTCTTAGGTGTGGAATCACTTTAAGAGTTCTTGTACCTGGCTCTATTTCTTTAGATGATTCTTTTGGACATTGCCTTTTGAAGTTGTAAAACTGTTTTTCCTTCGAAACGCTAATAAATCGAAGTTAGAGCTTAAAAATCATACTCATACACCTCCTAAAACAGACTGTCAATAGACTGTGTTCCCTCCAATCCTCTAAAACACCATCACTTCCGACCAAAAAGCAAGTGTTTTCCTTTGGCCATTATGAATATAAATAGTTTAAGAAACATGACAAAAAACACGTTTAGTAAACTTCTTAATGAAATCCTTACAAAAACTCTTTTCGACATAAACACCCAGCCATAGGACGTACTCAACATGAATTGTGTCATCACATCAATTCATTTGGATTTCTCTATCGTGTTGTCATTCCATGTTAGATAGGCTTCCCTATATCTATTTACCCATGATTCATCTATCCCACGCAGGGCTATGAACTTCAGTAAAAGGTTATCGGAAAAATCTGCTCACATTGATGATTTGATTAAGTGGGTGCAAGAAATTATGTATCCATATACTCACAATATCACGTGTCAACTCAACCCCCCCCCCCCCCCCCCCCCTCAAGGCATGATTGTTTTATAGTTATGCTTGTTTTCCACGGCATCGCATGAAGTGCGGTTCTAGCTTCCATCTAAGCCCGATAGGCAACACTTTTTTTTAGTGTGTTAGTGCGTTGAGTGGATCCTTAGGGGATGGTGATTAAAACTGGGGGGATGGGGGTTTGTTTTGTTAATAAACTTAAATTTTGTATAATTCAGTAATTTAAGTTTCTTAATTTGCTTTCTAGATTATGTTCTGGATTCATTTCCAACATCCATTTCCCGCAAGAGGTTCGTTGTATTGTCCATTTAACGTTGTGGCACTTTAATTAATGCATTGTTTATTTTAGGTTACTAGGTAAAATTTTAGGGTGAGATTCCTATCAAATTATATGAGGTAGGGTCAACCCTTACTCTACAAAGCTATCCTAACCAAATTTGTTGTATGTACACAGCAAACATGACAGAGGAAACAGAGGCACCACCAAATCCATCAGATGTCATGTTGGTGATGCTGTGTTTACAATATAATTCTTGAAGCTCTTTTTAAACCAAAAACTATCTAAACAAAAAAGTTGATGAAAACAAAAAAACTTAACTCTCTATAAACAAATGGATGTTTCTTCTGATTTTTGAAAAAATGATTGACAGGAATCTAGTTCTATCAATTAATGTATAAAAAAATCGATATTAGCTAATTTGTGGATTTAGTTTATCGATATCCATTCATATGAAATTTAGAGTAAGGAAAGCTGGTTTTGACAAGATAAATTATCTAATTTAAATAGGTTGATGGATTGCGCGAAAAAAAAACAAAGAATTTATAGATACGGAGCTGCCTTACATTTTGTTTTCGATATTGACAGTTGAGCTATGCAAATAGACGCAAAAAATTATTTTGTTTTGTAAGATATTATAGCATCCATCAAAACGTCGCTATTTAGTCGGCCAACTCACGAAAACTTGCTCACCAAAGTCGGATATTTTCTTTAATAGCTTCGAGAATCGGTGGATTGTTTTCATATACATATACATTACTTAAAAAAATTCCCTAAAAAAGACTTGATATCGATTGATTTGTACGCAATCGATATTGCAAATAATTTCCAAAATGGGCATTAGTCGATCTGGAAAGACATGCTTTTAAAAGGACATTGTTATCCAAGTTGTATGTAGGATGGCAGGATGGCAATTCATCAATTTGACGTAATTCATGATGAATTTCAACAGAAAATGTACATATAAGTACGTCCTTGAGGATCAACGGAGCGTGAGCCTGAGTTAGAAGTGCCTGACTACAGGCTATAGTTTTGAGGTCTGTTTGCACTAAGTAAAAGAACATCTTTCACCAAATACCCTGCAGAAACTATTGTTTTAGTCGCTATTTTGGCTGCCTCGTCTAATGAATTTTGACATCTTCTTCGTCACATCTTCCCGACTAGCATTCTACAATACCGTCCCCAGTTGGGCGCCGATTAAAATGTTGTTTTGTTTTATATTGTAAATTTTACGAAGATACGAAGAATTCTACAAGAACCTAATAAACTTTTCAGCCAAAAGTTAACAGTAATTGCGTTTTAACCACATTTCCCTCAATCGATTGCAAGTGTTGTTTTCGCACTTAAATGATTTTTTTTTCATTTTCAATCGATTGCGAGCGTTCCTTCCACAATTGATTTTTCTTCCACAATCACAAAATAAATAGATTCAATATTCTTCAGTTTTCAACAATGCCACCAAAAAAAGCGTCGCTTGGAAAAAAATCATCAGAAGCAAGAAATAAAAGAGAAAAAAGAGCTGTTAAAACTGAAGACCAACGCGGATCTCGCCTACGGCAAATGCGCGACAGAGCTTCTACTCCCAGAGACGCTGAAACTGAAGGGCAACGTGGATCTCGCCTTGAAAAAATTCGCGCCAGAGGTTCATTTCATTTTACATTAAATACATTTTTTTCTTAGGCGTAGCAACGTGCGCCGGGTACCACTAGTATATAACAAATCAGGAAATTAAATTATTAAACTTTGCATTTCTTTAGAATAAAAATAGCCTATTTTTCAATCCAACACCTAGTGCGTCTACCTGCTGAATTTCATCTAAATCCGTTAAGCCGTTGAGGCGTGATTGCGGAACAAACATCCAAACATTTACATTTATAATATTAGTAAGATAATACTTGTTTGTTTGTTTTTTTCGATTTTTTTTCCCTGCCATAACAATAATAAAACTTTGTCAGCACACTGTCGGGGAGCTTTAAGGCATATTCAACAAAATTTGCAGCAGATGGCGCACGTGTCGCTTTGGGAAATGCATATAAAAAAGCTTCAAAAATGTCGAAGTACATGAATTTCTATAAGAATGGGGAAAACATGTATGCATTTCACACCTTAATGAAAAATCTTAGCATTGTTTGAACCATTCCCGATAGGTGGCGCTCTTACATATTCGTTTTACGTAGAAATTCATTGATTTCTATACAAAATTAAATCAGTGTACTACTCTAAAAGTAGTTGGTATTAACATGTACGGCACCTTCGTGTATGTACATATATTTTCAAAACATTTCTATGCTACAAGCCCAGTAGGTGGCACTGCAGTATATCAAAATGATAAAATTAAATTATATTAGTACATGAGCAGATAGATCTTTACATAAATTGGGTTAAGTAACGTTAGTTGGTGTATAAATATTCTTTTTCTTGTTTGCCCGAGGACCGCCAGATGGTAAGCATATTACAATAAATTTGCAGTAGGTGGCGCGCATGTCGTGTCGGCAAATTTATAAGAAAGAGCATTTAAGTAGTGATATATTTGAAAGCTATAGAAACAAAATATTTCTGTAATTAAAAAAAATACTTAAAAGTCATCAAGTTTAATAAATGTTTTTACATTTTAATGTATAAACAATAACACAAATAAAAAAAATTGGCGCTCAACGAAGTGTCAAAAACATTAAAACTTCAAACTATTAAAGCTCCAAATTATTTATTATACAAAATAATGCGACAAGTAGGTAAGCTGATTTTAATAATAATTACTAATATTAATACCAATAATACGTAAGTATACCTCATTCAAATCACAAACAATAAGTCAACTGACGTTTAAATATATCTCACGCATTCGTTTTATATAAATTAAATTACCGATAAGGTAGTGTTCTAAACTGAGGCAGCCATTTTCATGAAACCCAGTGACAATTGTTGGTAATAAAAGAATAATTCAGGATGGTGTAAATGGTTTGCTTACAGTTTGACAGTTCTCATGAACAACATGAGTCGGAATTGGAATGTGTTTCGAAATTAACATTTTGACAGTCCAAGTTTGAATGCAGTTATGATGACATCATATTGAGTTTTGGGAACGGAAACAATAAATGTTAACAAAAAGAACTCTCCCATAGATGGTCTAAGCACAACCTATCAATATGAATATTATGTTTCCAGAACCATTCCGTACAACAAAATGCCCAGTTTACTAACGACTAATTATGAGTAACTAAACCAAACTTCAAAGTTAATTTTGTTCATAAAAGTAGCTAAGTTAAATGATTTTTTTTATTAAACAACATTTTGTTAAGTTTTCTGTGTATTTTTTCGGAGTTCACAATTGGATAATTTTTGTGTTCCAACATAAACCCCCCAAACAGATGTATTCTTGTCTTGTGTGTGGTGACGAAATTTGGTATTAAATTTGAACACACTTCCTTTGTGTTTTATTGTTGGTTGAACTAAATACCAAACGTCAAACAGAGATTCGTTGTTTGTTGCGGCGAAAAGAAGAAAAAAAAAAAGAATTCAAAATGTTTGTCTGCACCTATTGAGGCATGAAATATAAACCTTGTCATATTATACACAATGGTATTCGTTGTTTTCAGTTTTTTTTTTTTTAAGCAATATTTGTCTTGCCAACAAATTACGTACGCTTTTCATTAAAGCGATCTTGTATAGGGGTACGCTCATTACAAATTCAGGTGGTTTAAAATTCATAGAAATTGAAATGACTTGTTTTGCGATGCATGGTTTACGTACTTCTGCTGTACGCAAACACTGCTATAGATTCTGATGAAAAGGGGACAAATACTTCCGTTGTCGATCGAAACAACCATTTTGGTTTGCTGGGATTTTGTGACGTTAGATCATAATTATTTTTACATCTTGAGGCGTTTTTCTTTTTTAAGCTCAGAGCAGGGCACTGACCTGTCAAAAGAAGATCTGTGTTTCTTTTTTTTAACTCGAAACGCTCTGAGCGCTCAGCTTGTGTTTCTTTTTTCAATCGGAGCTAGCTCTGAGCGCGCTCTATGAGCTCAGAATAAAATAACCGAGCACATGGAGTAAGAGGCTGAGCGCGGCCAACTTCATGTATTTTGTGTGTTTTGACAAATGACAGGGTTTGAAAAAAAAAACTAAAATCAAAATGGCGTCGGTCAAAGTAAAATATTAAAATAATTTTTTTTAAGAAATACCATTAATTTAAAAAAAAAATGTATTTAAGGAGCAGTGCTCAAGTGTGTTTTTTTAATTAAATCGGAGACCTCTGATCATACTCTGCTCAGGGTGTAATCGACTTGCTCAGGCCCTACTCCGTGCTCTGCTCAGAGCTTAAAAAGAAAAACGCCCTTAGTTTGACAGACAGAGATGGTTTTTGTGCATGAAAGCAAGAGTAACTAAAATTGATAGAATAAAGAAATTAAAAAAATCCGAAGAAACGCAAATGATTCTTCTTTCTACGCTTAAAATGCTTGAAGACAGTACAAGGGTAGAATGTAAAAGAAGAAGTCAATGGACATTATTTTAAAATTCTGCAAATCTATATACATATATACGTATATATAAAGAACAATCCAAATTATGTGTGTGCGCGAACTACTTTTTTCGGGTCAATCGATTTGAGTGAAATTTTTAGGAAAATCTTAGGACATGTTTGGAGAGTGCATAAGAAATCTGTTTGCTGCAACGACGGGAGGATCAGGTAGTCAAATAGAGAGAAAAAACAGAACCAAACAAAGCATTCCACATTCATGTGGTGCGACAAAATAAAGAATCTCTGTACTTAACACTACTTCAAAAGTTGACCTCAAGGGTAAATTGATGGGCATTCCATTGCACTGCGTTTATTACGGTGGAATTCTTTCAGGGAAGGAATGCTTTTTCAATGGAAAGATTGTTTCCACATTTGTTTGAAAGAAGGGACGTAAGTGTAATTGGTCAATAATTATAGAGTGAAAAAAAATTCTTTTTTTATGGAACAGGTTAGACAAATGTTGTTTTTCGCCCACTCAGAAACAGACCAGAAGAACAAGGCAGTTGGAAAAACATACGCAATGGTTCTGCCGAATTCGAAGAGCACATCTTCAGAAAGGATACTATCCGGACCTGATAATTTGTGTATATTAAGATCTTTCAATACTCTTGCGACTAAAGGAGTGCGAAAGAAGATTGGTTACATAAAATTATTTACGGGAGGAGTTATAACACCTGCCGGCAGCGTTAAGTCAGTAGGAAGAAGTGTGTCCACTTTTAAGCTGAGAGTGCGGAGAGCTTCGGAAGCTGAAAAAATATCTGCATCAGCTGGTGATGCATTCAATGCTATTCAAGAACTGCGGGAAGCTAATATGAACAAGGACGCAACTACATATTTACAAAATTTTGCACTCAAAGAAGGAAAAATGTTCTCGATCAGCAAAATTCCTTAAAAATGCTCAAAGTCAACTTCTTTTGGATGATGAGAAATTTCTACACAGATGGCAACAGTATTGTGAAGGACTTTTAAAGGAACAGTTTCCTAGGCTATAATTTCCAATACGAATAAGTCCCCGACATCACAGTTGAAAAGTAAGCGCTGAGGTGAAAAACGATTAGGCCCCAGAGTTCTGGAAAAGATGGGAGACATCGGGTATAGATGGCTCATGATTCCCATCATCCCATCTCCAAATCTATCAGCGGTGACTAAATGTCTAATGAAAGTTTTTGTTTCTGCCTCCATGTTGTTAGATTTATGAAAAATAATAACGAAAAATTCTATTAAATAAAAACAAATTTTTACTTTTTAATAAGATTTTAAGTTCATGTATTTATTATTTAAATTACAACATTTATTTTTATTTTTAATTAAAGTCGCATTTATTTTTATTTTTAATAAAAGTCGCGACGCGCGTTTCGGACTTGCGTCCATCATCGGGCTATGTATAATGAAAAAAGTATTTATTAGCCCGATGATGGACGCAAGTCCGAAACGCGCGGATACATTCGTATCCGAGACAAAACCGTACAATCTCATCATTGCTTTCAACGCATCTTCCGGATTGATCCAAAAGGCTTTATATGACTTTTCATTGAGCTGCAATTTCTTCTTCAAAATTGAAACAGAACAGAGATTTCGCTAAATATGCATAAAAGACGACCTATAATGAAACTCAAATACCAATATTCCTTCTCATTGAACTGAAGTCAAAATCATTCCAACATCAGCAAACATCAACCAAACAACGACCCTTTATTTTCCAACATGTAATTGCATTAACCCGCCGCGCGCCCCCATTCTATATCACAACATAAAAATAATAAGTTTTCTCAAAAAAAAAAAAAAAAATGTTTGACAGCATCCCAAAAGCAGCTAACTTTTTAACACACAATCACATTACGAACAAAAAAAGCTGTAGTAGAAGTCGCTACCTTTCGTATCCTTGCAACTTTTCTCATCCCATACATTTTTCTTTCATAAAAAAGAAAACTCTCGTGTCATATAGGTTTCCAATACTACCCCAACCCAACTCCCCACGGAAAAGTTGTGATAGGACCTTGAACGAAGAAAAATCGAACTGCCAAAGAGTGCCAAACAAAAATATCTTTTACTAGTACAAACTTACACATACCTACACACACACAGAGGTATCCGAAGTACATATTCGTGTAATCCTTGGATGGAACAAGGATAAAACAAAAATTTCATTTTCGAATAACCAAGGCAAGCTTTAAGTTATCTTCTTTATCGATTTTGCAACACTATAATGGGGCATACACACTAAAACTAAACTGTCCTCCCCCACAGCACCCCTGGTGGAGGTACCCACCACCACCCACCCAACAAACGCGAATATTTAATTAAAAATAATTTCGTAAACCTATTTATATGATATTCAAAAAAATAGATACATATGTATCTAGATGTATATTACAACAATTGCATTGGAATAGTTATAGTGCCCCATATACCAAACGAATATACAGCCACCTTCTCCTCCCTCCTGGCCCCTTTGAATATATTGCATTTAAAAAAAATCGTCCAATGCAATTATGTACCTAACAATGGCAGAGGACTGTTCTAGAGTAAGCTTTGCCGCTGCTCCTCGAAGCTATAGAGCTCCATGTTATAAAACACATAGGACGACACAGCATAACAAGAACGTCGTCAATTTCCAATGAGATATTCCAAGAGAACCTGCGCAGCCCGGCTTTCAAGGTCAAGCATCAGTATGTACCAGCAGAGTATACACAGAGAGGAGCCTCTGTAACACTGTTTATAGATAAATGTATGTTTTGGAAAAATCCCTAGATAGGTATAGGTCGGGGTTCGGGTCGAAGCTTGGAAGTCGGCATCGGCATCGGCATCGACATAACGAGCAACGACGAACGAACATAATACGCCACAAACATCTGTGAATATAGAGGATGCTGATGCTGATGCTGATGCTGGGCCTGCTGCTGGCTGTACCTAACCGACTCGCTGCCGCTGGGTGTCAATGATGTGAGAATTGTGGGGTACGGGTCGGTTTGGGTGGAAATTTGTAATTCGAACGTGAAAACTCTGAACACACACTTCTCTTCCCATCATTTAATTACATAACACATTGTTCATGGTTTTTCTTCGGGTTATTATTTTCAAACTAAAGTAAGATGACGTGAGGCTAGGAGGGAACTAACAAAAAAATCACTGCAATTGACAACACAATCCAAAAGATACAAAACAACTTTCATAAAATATTCATCTCCGGTTCGAAATTCTCGGTATCGGTCGAATCGTAGGAACGAAATAATAAAGAGTTTCAAGTAGATTTCAATTCGAGATTGGAATACATAATGAGGAACAGCGGTGTTGCCTCTATAGATACATAGATACTCACTTAAAGTTGTCTTTAAACTTTGTTCCATAGAGCTAGCGCCTCAGTTCTGCATTACATTTTATTTATTTACGAAGTACAAATGTAGTTAGGTAGGTATACCTACAAAAGTCCGAAGAAATCCTCACGCGAACTTTGGGTATAATCCAAATCAAATATCGCATTGCTTAACAGGGTTGCCAGGATTTGAATACGAACAATTGTAACCCAATTCCTAGAAAATGCATTCATAAACGGTTTTCGTTTTCCACGACTTTCAAGGGCTCCAAGGAGCGAATAAGTGCTTTGTAAAAGCCCGAAATTCTGTTCTAAATTGACGATGATATGGCAACCCTTCGAGTCCAGTGCAGCAGAGCCAGGGAACAGGCAGGAACGCTGTGGTGTATAGTAATGTATGTGACACACCAAACCAAAACGATAGATACTTTTTACGTAGTTTGTTCTTACGTGCATGCAAGCCTCGAATTTAGGTCAAATAGCAAAGGAGAGAGTGCACCACCAAAAAAAGAGTGAGTGAGATTGAATGCAAAACTTATAGGTGAGCATGGAGGAAGGGCGAAGGAAAAACTAGGACTTTATTCCTTCTTCAATCCCTCTGGCTGGTCAATTGATTGAATTTTTCTTCGACTTTTTGCTATGCAAATTAAAAATGTATCTAGATACTTATGTTAGAATATAAATAGACATATAGTTACTTTCACTTACCGTTAATAGAACGACGTAACTGTAGACTAGATATTTGAAACATTTAATCCGTTTTGATAAAGCCATGTCTGCTTTTTCTTCGTCTTCTTCTTCTCCCACTCAGCACTCACCCGAAGGACAACCAAAGGACAACGAAGAGGATATATTTTTGGGGTCTGCTTGCACTTTTATTTTCACTGCGACGCGTCACTCACTAGTGGCTAAAAGAAACCCAATCTTTTGCCTGCTACCTGTAAATTAACACTTAACACATACAACAGTGCAAGTACTCTGGATCTGGTATCTGGACAAACACCAAAAAACCATGTATGTATGTAGGTTACACCATTCCTACTATGTTATGATGCAAGAACGTTTTGTAACCGTCGTCGTCGTCGTCGACACGAAACACATCACTTTTTCTATTCAAAGACGATTTTCTTTCAATATTTAGTTTTTTTACACAAAAATAAAACTACAAACTAGAAGAAAATGGAATTTATTTATTTTTTGATTAAAATTTCACAAATTTTCGATATGTTTGTGGAACAAACAACGACTGAGTGGCGAGTTTTCCTTCCTCTACAAAATATTAAAAAAAAAAAAAAAATACCACGAAACCAACGAATCGAAAAACTTCAAACTTGGAATCAGTTCATTTTGCGCTTCACTTTCGATGATGCGACAACGATGATGGGGGATCAAATAAGAGGACAACCGAGTTCAAAATATATGTATGTATGTAGGTATAGGTAAAACGTAAAAGTACCTTTCTACATCCCTTAAAAACGCACACAGTTACTTCTCTTCTTATCGCCGCACATATGTGTGATATTATTCTCAACTCAACCCCTAAGCCCTAACCTATAACCAGGAGCAGCTGGTCCTTTGTGGTGGGTCGTTTTGGGTCAGCACTTTTTATAAAAATAAAATTATCCGCGAAAAACGACAAATTTTTCTTTACTTCTGCATCCGTTTTAAAAATCTCTGCATTCACAATTTCCGATTATGACGTGCAGCAGCAGTTAGCAGAACAGTTCACCCACAATTCGATACTTCTTCTTGGATGTTGTCTTCTGTGTATCTCTACCACAAACAACTACACAATGTACACAACATTTATCTACCAAACAAGCACACAACAAACAAACGACTGGGAGACGACGATTATCAACTCCGAACTCCAGAAACGCACTCGATTAACTGAATACTGAATCTTTGCCGAACAACTTCCACTTGCATAGAAAAATATACCTTGCTTGCTGGATTTGAGTGAGATACAAATTTGATGTTTGGTGAACACAGCCGTTTATAGAAAAAAAATCTCAGCTCAATGTTCTACTCAATGGTTCAACTCAACAGCTAGTACCAGCACAAGATGGCCATGACATGGAAAAGGCATTTATTTAGTTTTGAAGAAGATACAAACAAAAACATCCTGCGTCTAGCATGTTGCTGATGAAATGGTTGCATTTGCAACGTTTGAACACAACCAAAGCCACGTTATGATTCAGTGCTGGCGAAAGTACTTTTACAGTTTTGAAGGTATTGTTTTGGAATTAAAATTTTAAAAAGAGGTCTGCCTCACGAAGCACTGTATAACACAGAATCCATCTCAAGTCATGACTCAAATTCAAAGGCTCTATATTTTACCAGTTATCGTTTTGTTGCGTTGCCTAAGAGCTGGGGTGGAATCGGCTAAGTGATTACATCAATTTTTTAGTCTGCGTAAAATGATCACCATGAAAATTATAAAATCTGGCATCACTTGCAGCTTTCCACTGGAATTCTGGAATTTTTTGTTTTGACATTTGGACACTAAGGTTAGATTGGCATTTTGTTTGCTTATTTATGGCTAAAACACAATCACGCTTCAGCTTTGGCTTCGTCACGTTACATTTCATACGCTTTGTGTATGCTTTGAATGACATTTTCCATATTTCGGTTTTTGTTTTTATTTTTTCCTGTTAAAGCGATCAAAAGTTCAACCAGTTTCTACTTCAGCTTTGCGTTTAAGTCATGTTATTTTATCTTGTACACAAACCAAACGTAACGTCAAAGCCAAAGCGACATTTTGATATAGACTAACCAATTCCGAGTCGGCTACTCATTTAGAAAAAAGGGGTTTTAGCATTGTATATAAAAACTATAGTACTACCATGAGACAGCTTCTAGTTTAGCGAGATACTGCCGCAATAGCGCTGCAGTAGTTCTTGATATGCATTTGTATGGGTTTTGGAGAGTAGAAAGAAATAAAGTGATGAAAGAGTAGGTTGTATTTTATATTTTCAGAAACGTATGAGTTAGAATGATTACAAGCATTTGCAGGAATAATGAATAATAAGTACGACTGAAAGGTTCAAAAAGTGACACTAGACCATATGGTATGGTAGAGTAAGGGAAACAAAAATTAGTGGATTTCCCTTTGATTTGTCGTAAACAAACCAATATTGTGCGTCTTCAATTATTTTTTGGATTTTGCATTTTTCAAGAAATTTTGTTATTTCTGTATTTTCTGTATTTCTTATACCGAAATCAATTACCAATGTTGCCATATTCGGATTTGACTGTTTAAAGTTTAAATGTATATTGTTCAATTTTTAACGCTGCTTAAATATAAAACTGGTGATGATTGGTACTATGTTGTCGGTACAATAGTATATTTCATACTAGATTTTTAATACCTAGTACTAGAATTTAGTACTATCGTAGTTTTGGTACTATATTTAGTACTTAGTAGTAGATTTGGTACTAAATTCAGTAGTTAGTAGTATATTAAGTACTATATTTAGTAGTAATGAGAAGATTTAGTACTATATTTATTAGTTAGTAGTAGATTTAGTACTAGATATTTGACGTGATAAGTGAAGATACTCTAACATAGGTACAAATATCTGCAAACAATGTGTTTTGTTTGTAAAATAAGTAACTTGGTAGGTACTTCAACTAAATAAATTTTTTGCAGACTTAAAAAAATTGATATAATAATCAAACATGGTAACCATTCAAAATTGTACACAAAAAACCAAACCAAGTATCAAATTTCAACAAAAAACGTCAAAAAGGTAAATTTCATCCTGTTGCCGTATCTATAAAAAAAAACCCTTCCAAAAACAGTGTATTTTCAAGGCAGAAATGAAAACTCCTCACATACCTGTCTAAATGTCTATCTTCCATTCTCTCATTATCAGAAAATAACAAAGAAATAACACAAAAAAGACTTTATAATTTGCTTCCCTCTAACTGCTAACACTTTATATACATCTTTCCCGTTCTATCAATTTCTAACGTTGCATATGTGTTGAATTCATCTCCCCGACTAAAAGTTTACACTGAGAAAAAGCGAGATAGCGAAAAAAGATGGCGCTAGGTGAAATACCCATCTTGATAGTACTATAGATTCTATATACAATGGTTTTAGGTTATTTTCAAATCTCTTCAAATATTGCTGATTTTATTAAGATTCTAAAAGAAACTAATGAATTATGATCAAATAAAACACTACTAAGGCAGCAGATAAGGTGTTTTGAATTTTTTTTACTATCATTCTTATTCTTCAAACTGCATACGTCCAAATTCCATTTATGTTCTAAAAGGCTTTTAACTTTTAACACCAACGTTCCTTTTTATATCTTTCTTCTAACTATTTGTTCATTAAAAATGATAAAAGACAAAGTTAATAAAAATCCTGACAAAATGGCCAGAGGTCATTTCAGAAACATTTCAGAACTTTCTGACACATTTCTTAAATGTTTATGTTTCCCATTTTATGTATCCAGTTCTGTACTTCATGATGTAAGAAAGGAGCAATCATAGCGTCGTGTTTTGTCATCATGAACAAAACACAAACAAATAAAACAACAAAACCTGGTCAACTAAACTAAAATGCAAGAAAATAAAGAAAGATTTCCGTTCGGAAGGGGAAACAGATAGACATTTCAGAAATGTTTCGCGAAGCGTCCAGACTTCAATAAACATTTCAGAAACATTAAAAAAAAACATTTCAGAAAGGAAAAAAAACATTTCTGAAAGGTTTTTTAAATGTTTCTGAAAGGGCTTTTTGTTAAGTTTGCAGTATGACAGTCCAAAATCGCAACAAAGTTTAAGTTCTACAGATTTTACGAACTTGTAATTTACCAAGCTATAAAAAACTAATTTCAATAAATCCATGATTGTTTTTTGTATTTTTTACTTGGTGGATTAATTGTGGGATATTCGAAATAACACGGGGAGAAAAAAGGAAATTTTAAAATGCCAACTAAGGTCTGGGATTACTGGATGAAATGTCAAAATTGAGTTTTAATTTTTTTTCCGCTAGTGTACTTAAGGGGGCTAGTGTCGCCCAAAATAACTGACACTTAAATGGAACCAACTTAAGGTAGACAACTAGCAGTTCATATATAATACGTCCATGATTAGAACAATCAAAACAAAAAAAGATGGAAAGATGAAATTATTTTTATTTTTAAAACTAAAACCCTTCAGAAAAAATTAATTCAGTTTTTTATCCAGCAGGAACTGTGCGGTTTATGCGTGAACTAATTTATAAAAACTTATTTTAACTTCTTTTCAATAATTCTTAAACTAATATTCTTATTATTTGAATCGCTTTCAAAACTATGCTAAAAGTGTCTATTTTTCATGTTTGCATAACGATGGCCAAGAACATTAATATTATTAATTAAAATTATGCTTTTTAGTTTTTATTTTATTTCAACTCCATATAAAATATTTTAATTCTTAAATTTAAAAATATATAACTAAATTTCAAAGAAATTGAAGTTTTTGTTACTCACCATTAATGTCTCTTGTAAGTTGAAACCACTTTTCTTTTGTCCAGCTTTCAATGTTCTTTTCGAAAAATTCGCTTAAATTTTTTAAGTCTAAGTCAATCTCAATGTAGTTTGTGCTGAAGTCTCTTCTTAAAAAAAATTAAATAAGAGGCAGCATCTTCCAAAAACAATTGAATTTTATTGTTTTGTTTTAATAATTTGTCGTAATTTTAAACGACAGCACTGCTTTATTATACCCACACAAAATACTCTCCCCAGCGTTATGTTTGATAGCGTTCGGTTTTGGGATTGGTTTGATGTTGGCATCAGAATATGCGTTGTTTGTTTCAAACATGTATGTCATGGAAATAGGGTGAATTGTGCTCAAAATCTGGGCCTGGAAGGAATGACGTAGTTAAAATAAAATATACGTCGTCGAATAAAAAAGTTACGTATACGACATACAAATGCCAAATACGAAAGCAAATCTTGGCCCTTCAGATTTCAGTTGGAACTGGAACCAGACTTATTCAACTCAACTGCAACACGCTGCAATTGAGATTGAGTTTGAGTTTATATTTAGTTGTATTTTGTATCTCATGTAAGTGCTGTGAAAACACACTGGAAAGGGAATAACAAATATTTTGTTGAGCCTTCGGTTTTGGGGTTGATTGATTATTCACAGATTCAAACAAAAGGGGAGTCAGTAGCATTTAGCCAGATTTACTCTCTGCCTTTGGTTCTTTGCTCAAATGTTGCCGCTCGCCGGAAGCATGGTGATTGGTGAGTGGTGACGTTAATAAAAGTGGACTGTTAATTTTGAATTAACAATAATAATGAAGATTGGAAAGTTTTATGGGCTGTGCTTTTAATTTTAAGATTGGAATATAGGAATGTGAATAAAATCCCGTATTTTCAAAACCTCTAAAAACGAACATTTATTTATAATACTTTTCCGTTATACTTAGAGGTTAGGTTGTCCAATCTAAATAAATTTTAACATGAATGTTAAAACATTATAAAAACTCATTTTTGCATATTAAAACTAAATTGTTTTTTTTTTCTAAAAAAAGAGTACGTAATAAATAAAAATCTCAACATAAAAATATATCGTGGTTTGTACGGATGCTTAAAATTTGAAAAAGACTGGACCACATTGTATATGTACTTCCTTCTGCGGATTTGTTCGTTAGGAAAAACGAAAAGTCTGAAAATTCTTAACAGGTGGCGCTGTAGGCGCATATTTCGTTTTTCAATTCAGTTCAAAATTCTATTCTTATTTACTGACCAATTTTTATCGGCAGATTGCTGTTGTTGTAAAGAGTAACTAAGGCTATTTTATATATCCTGAGGTTACGCTGGGTGTCTTTTTATCATTTGTTTGTGAACAAGCGATAAGACTGAAAAATGGACTTAAAAAAAACGTAACGAAAATAAAAGCAGACAAGTATCTTTTTATATGTAATTTATATTAATTTTAATTTTCAAAGGTGTTCAAAGGTCCAAAAATCAAATCAAACGAATTCGTAAAAAAATATTTATCTCTCTACGCCAAGGAAACATTTCTTAAACAATTCAGAAATGTTATTTTAATGTTTCCGAAATATTTGTTAAGGTCTCGCCGCTTCGCGAAACATTTTTGTTATTTTTTTGGTCACCAATTTGTGTGATTATACAGGGTTATACAATAGGGACTTGAAAATTTTTTTTTTAAGTAACGCAAATCATTTGATTATTTCAAAAACTTTATTATCGCTTGAAGTACAATCTAAATATTTATGAATGGAACCCGACTTCGTTCATATGGTCACGTTTGCAGCGGTCGATTCGTTGGACCCAATTTTAGATGACTCGGCCACACATTTTGGCCGAAATGGCCGCTATTTCGCGTTAAATGCAAATGCATAAGCCAATGACTAGCCTTGAAGAAAATAGTCTAGAGGCATTAAATCGCGCAAATGAGGTGGCTAATCGAATGGCCCATTTCTTGAGATAACGCGCTCATCAAAGATCCAATTTACTCTTCAACAAATCGATTGTAAGGTGTGCTGTGTGGCTTGTGGCACCATTCTGTTGAAAACACATGTAGTCCAAGTCTTTATCTTCCAATTCGGGCCAAAAATAATTGATAATCATGGTGCGATAACGCTGGCCATTCACAGTAACGTGACGATCGTTATCGTCGAAAAAATATGGCCCAATAACGTCGCCGGCATGCAAACCGCACCAAACAGTTTATTTTTTGTGGATGAAGTGGTGATTCATGAAGAAAGTATCACACACTGTACTCACGTCCAACGTAAGAGAAAAAGAGACAACCACCTAAACAAAAGAAAACGAAAAAACAATGAAAACCAAGGGAAACAAAGAAAATAGATGTCAATAAGTTAGTGGCAAAAGCAGTACTAACACGCCTGATGATAAAAAAACAATATTTGAAACGCGCCGTGTAAAATAAAAAATGAAAAGGTAAAAAAGTTGTGACTCTTGGGTAAAATAAAATAAAAGTAGGTAAACAATAAATTACATTGTTCATTTTCTTTTGTTAATATATATTTCATAAGTATTTCTGAAATGATTATGAGATATTTCTTTTCTTTCATTCCGAACGGAACATTTCTTCATCATTCAAGCATCTTAGTCTAGTCGACAAGGTTTTTTTTATTTTTTCATGATAGTAAAACGGGACGGACGCTATGATTTGACAATTACAAGACGACATTGATACAGGACAGAACAGAAAATAGAGTGAGAACGGAAAACAGAAAACACATAACACATGTCAACAGCACGCAGTTGGTATTTATACAATAGAAATAGGAAGATTATCTATAAACGAAATTAGAAAACAAACAGTCAGCAATGTTATTATATTTTGTATATTAATACAATTACGTTGGTGGGGTTTAGTTTCTGTTGGATATATTGCGCAGTTTTCAGAATCCTGAAAATGAATTGTATAGCCGAGCAACGCCGGGGGGGTCAGCTAGTGTATAATAAATTACAATCTAAAACATAATAAGGGAATCCATGCAATGTCGTAAAGCCATCGTGAACGTGTTAAACGTCGTAAAGTGTAAAATATAGTAAACCAACTGCCAAAATTTGTATGGGAAATCTTTTACAACAAATGGTAAACTTTACCATATATATTTGTGTTGTAAACTTGATCAAAAACGTCGTAAAATTTTTGCAACAACAAAATTGTAGTTGTTTTGGAACCGAATAATGGAAAAATCGATCAGTTCAGTATATCGAGAACATTCAGCTACCGTCATCATAAATGAAACAAGTCTGTTATGATCCCATCCACTTTTTTTAAGTTTATCAATCATATCAATTTGTTTAATATTTGTTCTTTTGTTCCCAATAATTCCAACATAAAAATATCATTTTAACAATTTTCTCATACAATCCGTATAATTTGTTGTTTTTCTAATTTTTGGGCATGACGTTTTACAAACAGTTGAATTAGGTTACGACAAACTTACCAACATTTGCAAGAAGAGGAGTTCATGAAACAAGCAACGTAAACTTTACGATTGTAGCATGTCATAAAGCTTACGATGTTGTTGTATTATTAAATGTTTGTTTGTTCGTAGTTTATGCACTGTTTACAGTTCATCCGATTGCAATTAATTTTTTTCAGATTATTGCACACAGAATAATAAACTTGCAATAGATGATGCGCGTGTCGCTCTATATATACACAGTTCTGTATAAACACAGCTTATTTATTATTTATTATTATTTATTTGCCGTCAGAAATTCAAGAAATGCGGAAATATTTTGTTGTAGTATACGAGTAGGTATACCCAAAGATTATATGCATAATACAATAAACTTTAAGTAGGTGGCGCCTTTGTCATATCACCAAAACCATTGATAATATTAGAGTGAGACGCTTATAGCGATATGTGTTTCATAATTCCATAATTGGTAAATGACTGCTCTTTCTGCAAAAAAAAAATACGGAAACGCATAAAGTTAAACAAATTGCACAATTTGAAAAAAAAATCTAAGAAAAATTGAGAATTCATGATTTAGTGATTTCATTTCCCAATTTTTAAAACTCGAAAGTAAAATTATTAGAAATATCAAAAATGAACAACTTAACAAGAGAAGAAACAATTTTTTATTGGATTCACTTGCTCAATTTTATTTTGGCGAAAACAACTCCGTTAGAAAAAAAGTGAAATTCATGTTATGTTTTGTTGTCCTTTGCTGGAAAACTATATTCAAATAAATTTGTCAGCTTCATCAAAAGTGACTGAGGAAATTTCTTAAGAACTTTGAAATCTTAATAAACGTGAACCGGTTGATCCAGAAAAAACAATTTGAAGTTTTCAAACTGACATCTGGCTGCTATATTTGTTTGCCTATGTAAACGGGAAGTGGAATTGGCATAAATTCATGGAAATTCGTACGAAAGAATTCGATGCTATGGAACAGTAAGTGCCTCTTTGCATTAATTCGTACGATAAGGAAAGCATCTTTAAAATTAAATCTGCTGTGTTTACACATCATTGAATAAAATAGTAAGGGCAACAATAAAATAATTAATATTAATATTATATAAATAATTAATAAAATAATAAAATAATAACACAAGAGAAAATAAATAAAACATGCGAATCCCTGAAACTTATATTTAAAGCTAATAGATTTTTTCTCTAATTTAATTTATTTACATTATTTAATTTTTACTCTAAATCCGCAAATGAAAGCTGGGCTACAGATTGTTTTAGCTCACATTTGCATATTTATTTATTTTAAAACAAAACGAACATAATTGAGCGCATTGTAAAACTACCTTATCGATCAAAAACGAATGCCATCCCTGCTCTCAAAAATGTCATTAATATATGTAATTAAAAATAAAATAATTGAAACGAACACAAGATAAAACAAATAAAACATGCGAATCCCTGAAACTTATATTTAAAGCTGGTATTTAATAGAATTTTTCTCTAAGTTAATTTACTTACATTATTTAATTATTACTCTAAATCCGCAAATGAAAGTTGGGCTACATATCGTTTAAGCTCACATTTGCATATTTATTTATTTTAAAACAAAACGAACATAATTGAGCGCATTGCCAAACTACCTTATCGATCAAAAAAGAATGCCATCCCTGCTTTCAAAAATGTCATTAATATGTCATTAAAAATAAAATAATTGAAACGAACACAAGAGAAAAGAAATAAACATGCGAATCCCTGAAACTTGTATTTAAAGCTGGTATTTAATAGAAGTTTTCTCTAAGTTAATTTACTTACATTATTTAATTATTACTCTAAATCCGCAAATGAAAGTTGGGCTACATATCGTGTAAGCTCACATTTGCATATTTATTTATTTTAAAACAAAACGAACATAATTGAGCGCATTGCAAAACTACTTTATCGATAAAAAAAGAATGCCATCCCTGCTTTCAAAAATGTCATTACTATGTCTTTAATATATATTTTGATTTTTCTATATATATCGTTCTACTTTCTTTTTCACTGCATTTGCAGTGTAGGAATGGTGTTAAACACAAAACGTTTTTAATTTTATTAATTTCCTAAAAACAAATGAATTAAAAGACTCAAAAAAATGGATGAATTGAAGAAATTAGAACATCTTTCGCTGGTGTCGAAAATCTGCACTGAACTAGACAACCATTTGGGCATAAACGACAAAGATTTAGGTAAGTACTTTTGCAGATATTCTTTTCTTACAAACATGAAAGTAAACAAATATGCTTCTTGCTCTTTTCGTGTCCAGCGGAGTTCATAATCGATTTGGCTGACAAAAATAGAACATTTGATTCCTTTAAGAAAGTCCTTTTGGAAAATGGAGCCGAATTTCCAGACTCATTTGTTACTAATTTATTGCGAATCATTCAATTGATGAAACCTTCGGATGACGACTCCGATGTTGGATTTACCAAGGATTATGCCGGAGATGACAAAAAAACGAAATTGACACTTATGTTTCCTGGCCTAGCCATACCGAATGAAAAGATAGTGTCAGATGATGAGGAAGATGAGAAACCAAACGGTAAGGATCAAATCGTCGACGACGCAATGGCAGAACTTGAAGCCTTAGCTCCAAGCAATCAAACAAATCAAATTGAAAAGAAACAGGATAAGAAGTCGAATATGAGAAGCACGTCTAGGTCACTGTCGCGTGAGCATAAACGTTATAAATCACAAGATCGCTCAAAGGAAAGAAGCAGGCGACACAGAAGTAAGTCCAAAGAACGAAGACACCGAAGCAGATCGAGAGACAAGAGAAGGAGCAGGTCAAGAGATCGGAGACGTAGCAGATCGAGAGAAAAGAGAAGAAGTAAGTCCAGAGATCGCCGGCGGAGTCGCTCAAGAAATCGCCGTAGTCGATCTCGTGACAGGAACCAGCGGGATAAAGTTCGAAACAGATCCAAAGACCGCAGGGCACGACGAAGTTCTTCCAGAGATCGCCATAGGAGTTGGCGCTCTCGAACTCCAGAACGCCATAGAAAAAGCGACCGAGATCGAAGTGCGCAACGAGAAAAACGTCGCAGTCCCACTCCAATGCCCGATGATCCCGAACCGGGCAAAATTTACACAGCCAAGGTGGCAAACATCGTCCCATTCGGGTGCTTTGTTCAACTCTTCGGTCTGCGGAAACGCTGGGAAGGACTCGTTCATATATCACAACTGCGTTCCGAGGGACGGGTGACTGATGTCACCGAAGTAGTCAATCGTGGTTCAATGGTAAAAGTCAAGGTTATATCTTTAACCGGACAAAAAGTTTCTCTTTCTATGAAAGAAGTCGATCAAGCTACCGGTGAGGACTTGAATCCTCTCTCCCATGCTCCGACTAAAGATCAAGATCTGAGAGATCGAAATCCAGATCGGCCAGTTGGAGGAACTTCTTTGTTGCAATTGCAAGGCAATGTCGACAACGAAGATGATGAGAGTCGCAAGAGAGTGACTCGTATTTCCAGCCCTGAACGATGGGAAATCAAGCAAATGATATCTTCTGGAGTTATCGATCGCAGCGAATTGCCTGATTTCGATGAAGAGACTGGGTAAGTTTCTATATAACACACAGGTGACAGTGGTCAAGAGAATTAATGTTTTTTTCTGATTTGCAGTTTATTGCCTAAAGACGAAGACGATGAAGCTGACATCGAAATCGAAATAGTTGAAGAAGAGCCACCATTTCTCGCCGGACACGGACGAGCTCTGCATGATCTATCACCGGTTAGAATTGTCAAGAACCCTGACGGTTCACTAGCGCAGGCCGCTATGATGCAATCAGCTTTGGCTAAGGAAAGGAGGGAACAAAAAATGCTCCAACGTGAGCAAGAAATGGACTCGATACCAACAAGCTTAAATAAAAACTGGATAGATCCTCTTCCCGAAGAGGATAGCCGTGCACTTGCTGCCAATGTTCGTGGCGTTGGATTAGCACCTGTTGAGGTCCCCGAATGGAAGAAGCACGTAATTGGCGGTAAAAAATCATCTTTTGGCAAAAAGACAGACATGACCCTTGTAGAACAGCGACATTCGCTTCCAATTTACAAGCTTCGCGATGACTTAATTAAGGTAAGGTTTCAGATAATAATTGACACAGGCGATTCTAAGAATATTTTTCACAGGCTGTAACGGACAACCAAATTCTGATTGTCATTGGCGAGACTGGTTCTGGGAAAACTACTCAAATAACGCAGTATTTGGCGGAGTGTGGATTTACTGCGCGCGGCAAAATAGGTTGTACACAACCTCGTCGTGTGGCTGCTATGTCGGTGGCTAAACGAGTTGCAGAAGAGTTCGGTTGCCGTTTGGGACAGGAAGTTGGTTACACGATTCGTTTTGAAGACTGCACAAGCCCAGAAACAGTTATCAAGTAAGTGAGACTTTTTTTCTGCCGACTATAAGACAAACTCATATTATATTTATTATATTTTTATTCAATTTTAATTTACATTTTTAACGATTCCTAACGATTGATTTATTTTGAGCTATATTGGAATGGGTCTCTAATCTCAAATGTTAAATTTAAATAATTAAACATCCATAACACTTTCGTCCATTCTGAGGTTTTCGTCTTCCTCGTCAAAATCTGCATCAAATTAAATCCACTTTTTCATTCGGTCTTTTGACCAAATGTCTGGATATGCTTTTTGTGTCCTTCGAGCATATCTGCGATTTGATATCTGTCATGTGGGAGTACAGAAATTGTATGAGCCACGAGACTTGTGTATAGCGAGTTTCATTCAAGCTTTAAAGATTTGATCTCAAAATCCAGATTTGATATTTTCAATGACACTTCTTTCAAGATTAAATTGTAGTATTGGTGAAGGACTGTCACTCTTCCTTTTTCATTTGAATTTAGGGATGCAAAATCGTTCATAAAAATATCGATGTTTGAACATCGATGTTATGATGATGATATCGATATTTTCGCGATGTTTAAGAAAAATGTTTATCAACTGATTTTTTGATGCTCAATAAGCCGTTAGTTCTTTAGTTAAAATACGTTTAGTTAGTCAAACTAAAAAAGCATTTAAAAAGAAGACTGAAATAAGATAACGTAATCTGAGAAATATATATATATATCATAAGATTTGAGGTTATGTTGAAAAATAACCTGAAGTAAAATTATAGGTTTCTTAATTATCTACAACTGTTCTACACACCATTCTTCGATCAGAAATTAAACTTAAAATCAGGAAACAAACGTTTTCAACCCCTAAACCCCACCCTCACACACCTAGCCTTTCGAATCGACTTGCATTTATTGATTTTTGTATGGAATTTCATATATTTTCATAAAACTAACATTAAATTTGAAAGGCTTGGTCGATTTTGAAAACATTTTGTAACTACGTTTACGTTTGTGGTTTTTCGCTATAATTGGACCGCTTTCGTCGATATCATGGGACAGATTTTTTTCCGCACTCGTACAGTAGCAAGAGTTCTCAAAGATCTCGATATACGCAAATTCGCTGGCCCGGATGGTATTCCCCCGATTCTTCTGAAGAGGTGTTCTTCCACACTGGCAAAGCCACTGCGTAAGCTTTTCCATCGCTCCTACTCTTCTGGAATCTTTCCTAGAAGATGGAAAACAGCATTTGTCCAGCCTGTCCCTAAGAAAGGTGACCCATCCTCCCCCTCCTCCTACCGACCCATAGCACTGACATCCCTTCTTTCTAAGGTCATGGAAACACTGATTAACCGTCAACTTACGGAATATCTCGAAGATCGAAAGCTTCTCCATGACCGTGAGTATGGCTTCCGCAGCAACCGTTCCACTGGTGATCTGATGGCATATCTCACCGAACAGTGGAACAAATCTTTACATCGCTTTGGTGAAAGTAAGATTATTGCTCTTGAAATCTCCAAGGCATTTGCATTTGATAAAGTTTGGCATGAATCTCTCTTATCGAAAATGCGTGCTTTTGGGATTTATGATACTCTTGTTCGGTGGATTAGAAGCTATCTTTTGGACCGTTCAATAGTTGTATTGGACGGATTCAAGTCTAATTCCTACAAAATAAATGCTGGTATGCCCCAGGGCTCGGTTCTGTCTCCGACTCTTTTCCTTATTTTTATAATGAACACAAACTCGGTATGTGTGTCAACGACGACCTCCGTTGGAACGACCATATATTTGAGATCGCTAAGAATGCTGCTAAGTGCTTAGGTTTTCTGTATCGGTGTAAGAAGTACTTTTCCCCCATCTGATCTGGCTACAATTTATAAAGCGTTTATACGCCCAAAACTTGAGTAGAACTTACACCTCTGGGCAGGTGTTTCTCAAGCATCGCTTCACCTGCTCGATAGAATACAAAATCGAGCGTTTAAATTGATAGAAAATAGAACTGCTGCTGAAACAACTGCCCCTCTCGAACAACGACGCAATGTTCATGTCTTTCCTTATTTTATCGTTTCTTTTATAAAAAATGTTCATTAGAAGTAGCTAGCTGCATTCCTCCCCTTAAAAGTTTCTCCCGCAATACTCGTCTCGCAAGGAATGCCCATCAGTTCACCTTTGAGCCCAATTTCGGACGTACCGTGAAACATAGGGATTCTTTTTTCAGCCGAACAACACAAATTTGGAATAGTTTACCCGGCGGATTTTCCCTTACCATTTTGATCTGCAAACATTCAAAACCAATGTTAATCGAAACCTCCTATCTCTCCCCTCCCTATATTCCTAATGCCCGCGCAGTGTGTTCTACATTAAAACGGGAAACAAATAGTCCCTTGTGTGCGCGTGAATTATAAAAAATCGGAGACTTCACCCTACCTGATTTGCATCAATCCTGTCGGATGATGAATCATGTTTGGTTTTCGCTAAACTTCCGAGAAACATTTTTCATTTCACCGATCATGCAACTTAGCGAAATCCGCAAACAAATAAGGAAGCCTACTTGACCTTATCTTCTCCTCGGACCCTTACAAACTTTTTGTCTCCGAAAGCTTCCATCTTCACACCACCGTGGACCCTTCTCTATCTCTTACACTCTATTATGATGAAAGTATCCCAAACACAATTGGTTCTGAAAATTTTTCTCATTTTAACTTTCTTAAAGCCGACTTTAATCAGCTTAACAGCCTTTTAAGTAATTAAGATTTCAACGTTTCAAAAGTTTATTCCTCCTGGGTCCTACCCACTTATCGCACCAACTGTGGGTATTTCAATCAATTTATTAAAATGTTACACCTAGCTCACCGCTTATCCTTCCTCAGAAAAAAAGCTATGCATAGGTTCAGTAGTCTTCCAAACCTTTTTCATAATTTTAAAATATATTATGTATGTGATTAAGATTGTATAAATATATATTTTTTTAAAGATACATGACAGATGGTATGTTGCTGCGTGAATGTCTAATGGAATTCGACCTAAAATCCTACTCGGTTATCATGTTGGACGAGGCTCACGAGCGGACGATTCACACTGATGTGCTGTTCGGTTTACTTAAAACGGTATGTTAAAAAAAATCAAATAAAAACCTCTTTAGTTATTAATTTCTATTTTTGTTATTTCTTCACAGGCAGTTCAAAAGCGTCCTGAATTGAAACTGATTGTTACATCAGCCACATTGGATGCTGTAAAGTTTTCACAGTACTTCTTTGAAGCACCCATATTCACAATTCCCGGCAGAACGTTTCCTGTAGAAGTCCTATACACAAAAGAACCAGAAACAGATTACCTAGACGCCTCACTGATAACTGTTATGCAAATCCATCTGAGAGAACCACCTGGCGATATATTACTTTTCCTTACAGGTCAAGAAGAAATCGATACAGCTTGTGAGATCCTATACGAACGCATGAAAAGTCTTGGTCCCGATGTACCGGAATTGATTATTCTGCCCGTTTACTCAGCACTGCCATCAGAAATGCAAACCAGAATTTTCGATCCAGCTCCAGCCGGTAGCCGGAAAGTTGTTATTGCAACCAATATCGCTGAAACGTCGCTAACCATTGATGGAATTTATTATGTAGTTGATCCGGGTTTTGTTAAACAAAAAGTTTACAATTCCAAAACGGGAATGGACTCGCTGGTCGTGACACCAATTTCTCAAGCAGCTGCAAAGCAAAGAGCAGGTCGGGCGGGACGTACTGGACCGGGAAAAACCTACCGGCTGTACACAGAACGAGCATATCGTGATGAAATGTTGCCAACTCCAGTTCCAGAGATACAGCGTACCAATTTAGCCACCACAGTGTTACAACTCAAGACTATGGGTATCAATGATTTGCTACATTTTGATTTTATGGATGCTCCTCCAGTTGAATCATTGGTCATGGCCTTAGAGCAACTTCATTCATTGTCTGCACTTGATGATGAAGGTCTGCTGACACGCTTGGGCCGGCGAATGGCTGAGTTCCCCTTAGAGCCTAATCTTTCGAAAATGCTTATTATGTCAGTGGCTCTGCAATGTTCCGATGAAATTCTGACAATTGTGTCAATGTTGAGTGTACAGAATGTCTTCTATCGTCCGAAAGATAAACAATCTTTGGCCGATCAAAAGAAAGCCAAATTCAACCAAGCCGAAGGAGATCACTTAACCCTACTGGCTGTCTACAACAGTTGGAAAAACAATAAGTTTTCGAATGCCTGGTGTTATGAGAATTTCGTTCAGATAAGAACACTCAAAAGATCACAGGATGTGCGCAAGCAATTGCTGGGTATCATGGACAGACACAAACTGGATGTTGTGTCGGCTGGTAAAAACACTGTGCGAATACAAAAGACAATTTGTTCGGGTTTCTTCAGGAATGCGGCAAAAAAAGATCCACAAGAGGGCTACAGAACTCTGGTTGACTCTCAGGTGGTGTATATTCATCCTTCCAGTGCATTGTTCAATCGACAACCAGAATGGGTTGTTTATCATGAACTCGTTCAAACCACCAAGGAGTATATGCGTGAAGTGACCACAATTGATCCAAAGTGGCTGGTTGAATTTGCTTCATCCTTCTTTAGATTCTCCGATCCAACGAAATTGAGTAAGTTTAAGAAAAATCAACGTCTTGAGCCGTTGTACAATAAATACGAAGAGCCAAATGCATGGAGAATATCAAGGGTTCGACGAAGAAGGAATTAAAATATCATTTGTATGTTCCAAACTTTAGAATTAATTTGTTCTTGGTAAGAATTTTATCAAAAGTTGCAAATAGAAAATAAAATAGAAAACGAAATGTATGAAAATGTTTTATTTGAGTTAGGGTGTACAGATAAACTTTAAGGGCTGTACAGCGACACAAGAGCACAGCCAAAGAGTAAAAGTCCAACGTTTCATATGGCTGGGTCCTATATAGCGGAAGGACATTCATATTGAAACTTTTCCATTTCAACCTGGAGGGATGGCATGCAAGAGTTGAGGAAGACCAAGACCGAGACTTAAGTGGCGCACACAAGTGGAAGAGGACTATGCCCAACTTTTTTTTTATATACGTGTGTACAAAGGACTTGAGTTGCCATTATTATTGCAAAACGAAGTGCGCAAGCATCGGAGGAACTTATACAGGGATGGACAGGTGTCCAATAGCATTCATTAAAATTAATTTCACGTGAAAAACCGGAGGCGGCTAGCTATGGATCGAGCTGGCTGGTGAAGCTTGTTGGTTGAGGTAAGGTATATGTCTTCTGAAATTCGTTGCCAAAACCACTTGGACGATCTCAATTCCCAGGCGGAAATAAGCAGCAAAGGGTCTGACAAAAAATGTCTTAAGCAAATGATGACGGCTCTTCTAACGTTTTTTTGTGTTAATTGCGAAGAAACTGGACATCCAACTAATTTAAGCCAAAAACCCAAAAAGGTAAAACTTTTTAAAAAACAGGAACCTGGCTGTATCTAGCAACAAAATAAAAATTAATAGGCTAGCCAACTCAACAACAGTCCAAAGATTTCGTATGCCGATATGGTCAAAACAAATACTCAACCTCGAATATTTAGCCCCATAGGTCTGCTCCTGCTGTTGGTAAATCTTCAATCTTCAGTGCCTTCATGAATGTGTCCATCAAACTTTTTGGCGCTCCGATTAAGAGTCTGTTGGCCAGAGTATTATTCAAAGAACATGAAAACCAGGGGCATACCTCGGCTTTGTTGAATCCCTTTCACCATGAACATGAAAGCCCTCACCATCAACATTAACTCACTTTTCTCCGATGAGAAATGCTCTTAACTGAGCCTTCTCATTGAAGATATCAAACCAACAGTCACTTTTATTCAAGAAACACGTTTAGAAAGAACTCTTAAAAGAATTTTTGAAAAATATAAATTCATAAGGAATGATTCGGATGTTGGAACTGGGGTTTTGATTAAAGATTCCATTCACAACTCAAGTTTAATAATAATGTCATTTCAGCCACAATTATGCAATCGCATGACGCTCATGATCAAATAAAATTGCATTGGTTTCGATTTACATTTCAAGTAATATCGTTCAATCTTTGCAGCAGGCCATTGTATATATGTACATTCTATAGCTGCATTTTTCAATTGCAGCACATTCCGCAATGAGTGGTGTGAATATACAATAAGAAGAAGAAAGCACACAAGTGTGTTACATCTCGCCAAATGTTCCCATATCCACTATTATGAGTTAGTAAGTGATTAGCCGTGAAAATGGCCAGAAGCCAAATGGCATTCATGAGAGTACTATAGAATGTATATACAAATGCAGCAGGCGCTAGACGACTTTTTTATTGTATTATCTGCCTTCAGGCACTTTATCATCGACGGTGACTTTAATTCCCGTCACCTCTTATGGGGAGATAGTATCATCAATCAAAACGGTCACAATTTCTTTGTTTGATTCCAGAATAACCTCTTCCGCACAGACATAACTTCGCCCGGTGAGCCAAGATCCTCATCCAAGATTAATTTTTTCTTAACTCTTCCCAGCCTTACCTCCAGCTCATCCTATATTGAGTTTTCTTTAAATCCTGCCAGACTTACTTGCGTATCTCTAGACTAAACTCCAAAATAGACAACCATATTGAATTTATTTCAAACGCTCTAAATACTTCCTTGATAAGCCATACTTCGATTCAAAACTTCAAAAGCTCTTACAAAAACACCAGTATAGACAGACACCCTTAAACCTTTTGAAAACTAGAAAGATATGGAAAAGGCAATTAAAACGCATCTTCCACACGGACAGAAACCTTTTAAATTCATTATATCTTGAACTCTGATTGTATTTCTTTCCGTTTATCTTCCCGTCAGACTTGACAGGAGGACTGTTGGATGGCATTTGACTGCAGGATGAGGAAACACAACGGAAAGTTCCATTATCAAGCAGTGTGGAAAATTTCTTAAAAAGCTAAGAATTCTCACCAGTTCACCACTGAACCCAACTTCGGACAAACTTTTAAATGCTGAGAGAAAGAATTTCTCTAACCGCGCCAGACGAATGACGGCTTTTCGAACTTTGTATTGACTTTCAGATATTTTAAGTTTCCTAAATTATTTGTAAGGCTATTAAATCTTTCCTTTTTCCTTAAAGCTCGCACTGTGTTGAGTTGCTGGATTTAAAAATGGGCTGATTTGTGTCCCAGAAAAATGCCCGGGGATAGGCTTAAATGTGAAGTGATGTATAGCTTGAAGTTTGTTTGTCATGCTTCCATACCTAAACGACTGCACAAATTTGTGAATTTTGGTCGATGGATGAGTTAAAATGGAGAGAGCTTATTGAACTCCCTAACAGTAAGAGTGAAAGGCAAATATCCTATCTTCCCTGTACTGAAAATATAAATTGAACAGAGTATACAGTTCTTCGTATTATCCCTTCTCTTTATCCCGAAAAAGTGCACGAATTCTGAATAATTATCTTTAAAAATGTCTGGCGGACAAATAAAGCACAATTGAAATAGAAAATTAAAAACGAAACGATATATAGCTGTTGTGGGAGGGAATAGACAAATGGATCAATGTCCACCAACAAACAAAAATCGGTTCAAGCCATTTGCTCCTTTTTATAAATTCCTACACTCTGCAAACCCAATTCCGAAGTCCACGCAGACGGGGTCGCCGGGTGAAGCTAGGAATAAAATAAATCGACAACTCTGGAATTAAGATCTCAAAGTGTCACCTTTAAATTTAAATATCGTTACCAAACAATCTTGTTTTTTTCTCTAATTTCACCAGTTTAATCAATCTATTTCCGTTTGGTAAATTTCTTTGCATAAAATATGGTAAGTACCACCGAGAAATAAAAACTATAATAAATTACTGAATCGTATATACATATGTGCATATATTGACATAGAAATTCAGTAACCAGTTCTTTTATTTGTTTGTCAAGCTTATATAATTTCAACTCGTCAAACATCCTGGCTCACGTGACCATTCAAATATTGTTAAGAAAAAAAAAATGTTAAAGCCATCAACCAAGTATTCAGTTAAGTTAACCCACAAGATTTGCATTCTAAATCGAAAGAACCTACGTGCGACGAAGTCGTCGCTCCTCCATCAAAACCCAATCAAAGGCCAATTATTTGAATTCATTTAGTCTGACGTCATTGCTATCTATAAAATTAAAATTAAACGAAATTATTTTGCAGTCAACAGCAGCTACACCTCGTCGCTTGCATCAAAATCTAAAATTTGAATTTCGGCCAATGTGAAATATCAATGAGTTCATTCCAAGCAAGCAGCAGCCAGCCAAAAACACTGGTTCAATGAGATACTTGTAGGTATTTATATGTAAATCTAAATTAGTCTTGCACTACTTTTATAATTTGAGATGAAGGCCAATGCAATTCAATGAACGTTTATTCTATTTTGTTGGTTCAATATGGATTCATATAAATAACCTTACCTAGGTCTGCTAAAAAATAATACCTCGACTACTCGTGATCAGCTATTGTTGTTTAATTTTGACTGTGTCATGACATTGAATTATTTATGCAATAATTGATAACACAGAGACAGAGGTAATTAATTATTTTGCAGTTAAATCTATTCAGTTGAATACAAAAAAGAAAAAAAAACTAAACTAAACAGCAAAAGAAAAAAAAACATTGTTTTTAATTTTTAACAAAAATGTATCTATTGTTTTATAAGCAACAAATTTTAATATAAACATAAACATACACCATAAATGTATAAAACAGGCCAATTAAACCAACATCAATTTAAAGTTATCTAAATATTCAAGTATTTATAGATATTAAGCGATTAATTTTGAATAATATTACATATTTCCAGCTTAAGTGTTAGACACAAGCTAATTTTTTGTTTATTTATTTAAATATCTCTTTATGCTGTAGCGGCAGGCATGCGTGGGCAGTCTGGAATTGCACATGCCATCATGGCAGAGGAACAAGTTCTGGATCTGGCTTCGTAGTAATTAAAGAGGTCAGGCTTATTGCAAAAGGAACATTCTTGTGAGCATGTTGGTCCATTCAGTGGCAGATTGAGTTGTTTCCAAACTTGTTTCATATCGGCTATCAGATTGTCGATCATGGCATGTGTATGGAATGGAGTTGGTGCCATGCGAAGTTTCTCTTCACCGCGTGCTACAGTGGGATAGTTAATGGCCTGTACGTATTGTCCGTGTTGTTGCATCAGCAGGTCGGATATTTGAGATGATTTAAGGGGGTCGCCAATTTTAATTGGTATGATATGACTGGGTGTATGTTCAACTGGGAAACCTGAAAAGAAATTTGTATTTTTTATTTAAATGTGTTATGGCTGTTAAAGAAAAGTGAAAATGGGAAATAAAAAGTCAATGCATATGATAAATATTCTTCCACGCGGACGCGGCAAAATATTATTTTTATCATTTTTTAAGCATTTTGATCAGACCTACAAAATCGAATAGTTTATAGGAGCGCTGCTTAGATATGAAATTACAATAAAACCTTTGTCAAATACACGCTTTATAGGTAGACCAGATAGCCCCGTGAGCAACTCCCCTCACCAGATTAAGGAAATTCAATACTAACAATATACATAACATAATCTACTAAAATAGTTAAACTAACCTGAATTTTCATGCTTCCTTGACAATCTTTTATTGAAAGAAAGAAAATGGCAAAGAAAACCAAACAAAAATGATTTTTTAATAAAGACTCCCACAGGCAACAGTTTGAACTATACTTTTCAAATTTGCACTATGATTTCCGTGATGTATTACGCAGATCTAATTTGGTGAGGCGCATTGTCGGATTGGACATCAAAAATTCACTAGAAGCACTCGATTGTAACAAAGTGCATTTTCCAACGTCTACCAAATGCTTTGTGTTTTGGAAGTTTTACCTGACGTTGGGTTTGTGGAACTGGTAAGAATTTTTTGCTGCTGTTTATCTGCATCTATCGCAAACGAATAAAAACATTTGATTATATCGTGTTTTCAAGAATTGGACATCTCAATACCGAGTTTCATTCAAATTTTAAGGATTTGATCTCAAAATCAAGATTTGATCTTTTCAATGAAACTTCTTTTATGATAAAATTGTAGTATTGGTGAGGAACTGTCACTCTTCCTTTAGGTCTGTTTTCGTACTTTTTGGATGAAAGTTTGGGCACGAGATTTTTGATGTTGGTTTTGTAATTTTCTGCCCGAGCTTAAAAGTAAAAAAACGCATTTTGGGCTGTTTCTAGTTAAATGTCATACATGACAAGCTAACTGTAATAGCGAGTTTCATTCAAATTTCAAAGATTTGATCTGAAAATCAAGATTTGCTCTTTTCAATGAAACTTGTTTCATCATTTAATCCTAGTATTGGTCATTCACTGACGAGCATACACAGTATTTGATATCACACACAAAAATACCAGGCATGTACAGTATATATATTTAAAATGCCATATTTGTATTTTCAGATAAAATCTGCCAACCTATCAGAGATCAAATCTTTCGTGTTGAGATTTGCTCTTTTTCTAGCAATGAAACTCTCGAAATTGAAAAAGATCAAATCTTTTGACAGAAAGAGCAAATCTTTTCTTGAATGAAACTCGCTATAAGTAAACGAAAATTTTTGTTTGGAAAATGAATCAATCGAAAGAATTAAAGCATCAACAATCAAATCGTTAAACAAAAAAATCAAACAAACAAAATTTAATAAATAAATTCACATTTCAAAGACTTTTAAATTCAAACTCAGCATATTTTCGGTCATCTGATTTCGTGTTTGACAAGCAAGAAATTGCAGTGGCTTAATTGTTCGGGTAGATTCTGGCTGGAGGAGAAATGAAAAAATGTCAAAAGCTCTGGAGAAAAAAGTAAAGAAACACTTTTGGGGTAGATTTGGGTAGATTCGTGTGACTACGGAAACAGACTTTTAGTCATTTGCATTAGGGATGCAACATCGCTCATAAAAACATCGATATTATGATGATGATATCGATATTTTCGCGATGTTTAAGAAAAATGTTAATGAACTGATTTTTTGATGCTCAATAAGCGGTTACTTCTTAAGTTAAAATACAAATAGTAATAAAATAAAACAATAACTAGCCAGCTATTTTTAATTCTGAAGGTTGTATTTCATTGCGTTTGTAAGACATCAAATGCGATTTTAGTTAGCAAAACTAAATAATCCAAAGACCGATATCTCATAATATTTGATGTTATGTTAAAAAACAACCTGAAGTAAAATTAGAGTTTTTTTTTTAATTATTTACAACTTTTGTAACTACGTTAACGTTCGTGGTTTATGGCTATAATTGGACCGCTTTCGATACCAAAAAAAACTAGGGTAAGCCCGAGCAACGCCGGGTGGGTAGGCTAGTTTAATATAGAAGTGACATTTTAATATTTTGAATGAACTGCGTCCACAATGCAAATCTTTTTGAATGAAACTCGCTATAAGTTACTGACATATCATAAAAAGGGGTATGACCATTCGCACGTTACTGCTCAACCAGTTTCGCTTGTGCCAAATTAAGAATGTTAATTGAAATGATTATAAGAAACTAGGTAGAATGAATTGTTTCATTTTGAGTAAAATAACAATTAGCTGATATATGTAAAATGAGTTTTATGAGAATTAACAACTTATAGCGAGTTTCATTCAAATTTCAAAGATTTGATCTGAAAATCAAGATTTGCTCTTTTCAATGAAACTTGTTTCATCATTTAATCCTAGTATTGGTCATTCACTGACGAGCATACACAGTATTTGCTATCACACACAAAAATACCAGGCATGTATTGTATATATATTTAAAATGCTATATTTGTATTTTCTCACTTCAAAAACACCTTTATTTGTTATTTTGAATATTTAACGGGTATTTGTTAATTTTTTGACTAAGCACGGGCTGGCACAAGTTCATAACAAACAACAAAAATAACAAATAATTTCCATTTGACGTTTGACCGAAAGACTATTTACATGTATGTGTGCATTCAGATCAAATCTGCCAACCCATCAGAGATCAAATCTTTCGTGTTGAGATTTGATCTAGATTTGCTCTTTTTCTTGCAATGAAACTCTCGAAATTGAAAAAGATCAAATCTTTTGACAGAAAGAGCAAATCTTTTCTTGAATGAAACTCGCTATTACATGCAGCAAATCAACACAAATCACAAATTGACAGCTAATGTCAGTATACAACAGCTGATCGTTACCTCAACTCGCCCTGGCATAATACCAAGATCGACTTCAGGGTGACTTCATGGCGACCCCAGGTTTCAAAAAACAGAGAATTTTCTCTTGAGGGCGAGTTGAAGTATTTCAAAAAACGAGTTGTGGCGACCCCAGGGTGACTTCTGTGCTCATCGAACAAAGCTCATCAGACATCAAATCTTTCGTGTTGAGATTTGATATAGATTTGCTCTTTTTCTTGCAATGAAACTCTCGAACTTGAAAAGATCAAATCTTTTGACAGAAAAAGCAAATCTTTTCTTGAATGAAACTCGCTATTAGAATGTACTTTGTCGATGTGGTGTTTAAAGGTAAGCTTTTATTTATTACACCAGCTGACAAGAGTACCAAGACATTCTTGTAAAAAAAAGTCCATCGGTTTTACTGTTGACATAACAAAATATCTTGAGGTCATCGGCATACAAAAGGTATCTGCATCTTGTAAATAACAAAAGCAAATCATAAATGCTAAAAATAGGAGCGGCCCAAGATGGCTATCTTGAGGCACTCCAGACGTTAAATTTATTTTACGCGAATTGACGTAACAAAACCTAACACACTGCGTTCTTTAATTCAAATAAGACTATTTATTTCAATAAATTACCCAAAATACAATATTTTTCTAATTTAAATACAAGAAAGCTACGGTCTACTTTATCAAAAGACTTACTATTGTTTTAAGCTTTGTTAATTAAAAATCCCATAGAGACAAACAGAACGACAGCAAAACGCCGGCAACCAGCCGGTAACCAATAAAAAACTAGTAGCGAGTTTCATTGAAGAAAAGATTTGCTCTTTCTGTCAAAAGATTTGATCTTTTTCAGTTTTGAGTTTCATTGCAAGAAAAAGAGCAAATAGATCAAATCTCAACACAAAAGATTTGATCTCTGATGGGGTGGCAGATTTAATTTTTAAATAGTCTTTTCGGTCAGACGTCAAATGGAAAATGTTTTGTAATTTGTTGTTCGTTGTTAACTTGTGCCAGCCTGTGTTAAGCAATAAAATCAACAAATAGCAATAAAAGAAACAAAATAGTAATAAAAGATGTTTTTGAAGTCAGAAAATACCAAAATGGCATTTTGAGTGAATCAACAACTGTGCATAGATATTTTTGTGTGTCGTCAAAATACTGTGTGTGCTCGTCAGATAATCACCAATACTACGATTAAATCGTAAAACAAGTTTCATTAGCTTTGTTCGATGTCAGCACTGGGGCGCACTGGTGTACCCTGAAATCGCACTGAAGTGTTTTATGTGACACTTTTTCCGCCCCAGTGTTTTTGCACTGTGTTCGATGTGAACACCGGGCACGCACTCAGTGCACCCTCATGCGCCCCAGGTATTATCTTGGCGTAAGATATCGGAGCTGTCAAAATTCAAAATTTAAATTCAAATCAGCTGTTGGCAGAAGTTCATTTTCAGAGAATGGAGGAATTTATTTGCAAATTTGGTGTGCTATGATATGAATTATTTCGTAGATTATTTTGTAGGTTTTAAGTTATTAATGTGTGCATATACAAAATATTGCTTTCGTGGGTCATTTTATTAACTTCTGTTTATTTGCCACCGTTTAGAGAAAACAAATTTAAATGAAAGAAATGTCAAAAAAAATAGAGATGTTGAACTGAGCTGTTCCATGTTAAATCAACACCGGAGCAGCTATGCAGTTTTTTGGCAGTTTGACTTGATGCACTGACATTCCCCAGTGCGCACTGGGGCGGGGAACATCGAACAAACCTATTGAAAAAAGCAAATCTGAATTTTGAGATCAAATCTTTAAAATTTGAATGAAACTCGCTATAAATTTCCAAAAAATGAATGAAACGGGCGGCAACGGCAATGGTGCAGTAGATAAAGTGTACGCTTATAAACCCAGATATCCACTACGCCAAACAAATTCTTTCCTATCCTTCTATTTTTTCTAACTAGTGTCGTGCAGCACACAGTTGCATTCTAAAAAGGCACTGTGCCTTATTATTATTACATCATCTGATCAAATTTGATACAAATATATTTTTCTTATTTATTTTATTCTTGAAGCTGCTGATTCAATTGTTATTTGGCCAAGAATTGTATTTTTGGTTGCTCAATGCAAACTTCAAGCAAGGTAGCAACTCAATCGATCAAAATAAAATAAAATCGAAGGTATTTTTCATTGGCAGCTTAATAAAAAAAATATATTGATAGGGAATTTTTTTATTGATGGCTTTTTCATATCGAATGTCAAGGCAAAATTCCAAGTTCCAAGTTGTTGTGACTTCGACTGAATGAACCAATCCTCGTTATCGAGTTACTATCGAATTAATTTGCCATCTAACAGATTACTATGTACCTGACTCATTAATATACAATTAGGGCCAAGAAGCGATCTATTTCGTTTTATGACTGCATTCTTCTCGTGCTAAAAAGGTTTTTAAAATCATATCGGTGTCCTACCGGTGAAACTATAAAAATGTTTATAACTTCAAATAAGCATGATTGATAATAATAAAAAAAAAATATTTCATGTTTAGCTAAATTTCGATTGCGTTTTTGACCATAAATTGTATAGACAACCCTTAACAGTATCTTTACTTTACAAAATATTTTAACTATTATTGGCACATAAAACTCTAAGCCTTAGGTTAATAGCTTTTTGTGGCCACGATTTGTATACCTTTTTTTAATTACATTCTGTGATGTTAATGCAGTCATTACAGCACACGATCACGCAATTTTAATGGCTCTTCGAACAACAGAGTAATTTATTAGAATATAAAGTTGACCTCAAATTATTAATATTAATGTCGAACTTCCCAGAAATTAACGCAACTAAATTTGCAAAATAGTCAAGGCATTGGTTATCGCATAGTAGAATTAGTATTCAATTCAACTAAGTCATCAGCTTTAATATTAAAAAAAAAAATTCCAGTTAAGTTAGTCGGTACATTTGTCTACATTTAAGAGGCGGCTATGTATATTTTTATTAAACATGTGATAAGATAATCATAGCATATGGTATGAAAAATGATGTAATTGTATAAAAAAAAGAGTAATATCCAGTTTAAACTACTTTGACTTCTGAAAGGCAACTTAAATAAGTTCAATATGGATACTAATATACGGTTGTTAAAACAAAGCAAAAAATTGAACTTAAATTTGTAAGTTTCTTTCGAGAAGTCTAGCCTTGTAATGCGACGACATAGGCAAGAAAGATTTCTCGTCAGTGGTATTTGCTAAATAGTTTAGGCAAGCTTGTGCAGAAGCTGCGAAACTGGTTGTGAAGTGGTAACTATATTTATGTTTCCATTGAGAAAGATATGATTTTAAATCAGGTACATGTAATGTAAAGTAAAATAGAAACCACATTGAATGTATTAATCGCCCGATGCACGTGATTCCAAAAAAAAAATTGCAAATTTGATAAATATAGAAGAACTTCAAAGTTTTTATTGTATTTTTGTGACTTTTGATTGTTCGAAAAAAGTACGTGTAAGAGTTTTCAGCGGAAAATCGTAAAACAGTAGCTTTGTTCGATGAGCCCTGAAATCACCCTGGGCCTGGGGTCACCACAACTCGTTTTTTGAAATACCTCAACTCGCCCTCAAGAGAAAATTCTCTGTTTTTTAAAACCTGGGGTCGCCAAGAAGTCACCCTGAAGTCGATCTTGGTATTTTGCTAGGGCGAGTTGAGGTAACGATCAGCTGTTGTAAACTGACATTAGCTGTCAATTTGTGATTTGAGTTGATTTGCTGCATGTAAGTTATTAATTCTTATAAAACTCATTTTACATATACCAGCTAATTGTTATTTCACTCAAAATGAAACACCTCATTCTACCTGGTTTCTTATAATCATTTCAATTTACATTCTTAATTTGGCACAGGCTAAACTGGTTGAGCAGTAACGTGCGAATGGTCATTCCCCTTTTTGTAATATGTCAGTAACTTAATTGACAGCCCTTTTGTGTTTTTTGAGATTCAACTCCAAGAGTTGTCAAAAAAAATCTGGGACGACCCATGGTCATGGGGTAAAGTTCAACGAACAAAGCTAGTGTGATTTTTTTTTCAAAATCGTAGGAACGGTTTTTAAATAAAACGGTATTTATTTATTATTTTTTGTTAAAAATTGAAAAAAAAAATAATTAAGGAATGCAAACTTTAGCACAAAAATAATCTTCTTTTAAAAACAAAATTTAAAAAAAATCATTACGCGTTTTCAAAAAAAAAATTAAAAAAATTATTAAAAATCGAAAAAAAGTTTTTGAAAATTTTGAAATGCAATATTAATTGAATTATAAATGACATCATGTGTGCAAAATTTTATTGACATCGGGATAATGGTTTACGATAAAACCGTATTTGAAAAAAAACGATTCTATGAGAGGTGCCGTTATAGAACAAATTTCGAAAAAATAATTTTAACTGAAAGATGTATTGTTTTAAAAAAATAGACCCTGAAAGTTTTGTCAAAATCGTTAGAGCCGTTTTCCAGAAATTAAACTTTTTGTTAAAGATTATATTGCAGGTACTGTTATTTTTCGAGCTGGAGCAAAAATGAAAAACACTCCCCGAGATACTACCAAATAAATACTAAATACCAAGTTTGAAGCAAATCGGACCATCCGTTTAGGCTGTAGAGGTGCGAACAGACAGACAGACGAAAGGAATTTCCGGACTCACTTTTTTCGACTTCTCTATCATCGTAATATCATGTTTGATTGTTAGATTTTTTTTGCACCAATCAAGCATTTTATGGAAATTTCTTGACTTATCGTTTTTCAGTCGTACTACACGAATGTGGAATTCTCAATGTCTAATTGTTTAAGAAAAATGTATATCTCCTACTATATATGTATTCCCTTTGTTTTCTAAACGCTAACTCTGTGTTATAAGCAAACACTGACCAACAAACTGGAGTCAAATCATCTCATGCATAAGTTGCTTATTTGATTTTCTCTGTAGGCAAACATTTAAACAATTTTTTTCAATGGGGAATGGATTTCAAATGTTTTTTCGAAAAGTTAAATAAACAAAATTATGTAAGAGCATGAACCGAATCTGGCAAAAAGAACATTATAGCGAGTTTCATTCAAGAAAATTTGATCTCTGGTGGGTTGGCAGATTTGATCTGAATGCATGCATACATATGAGTCTTTTCAATCAGACGTCAAATAGGAAATGTTTTGTTATTTGTTGTTAACTTATGTATGTCAGCCTGTGTTTAACAAAAAAAAAAAAAATAGGCACTACTGGATCGCTAACTCTTATGTGCCTAATTAAATTGGAAGGCATTTTTGTAGCCGAAGGACGGACTTTGTTAAGATTCTTGACCAGCCTCACGCTCGTCGGAAGGAAAGGTACTTGGCCCCTATCAGAGCACAACAAAAAGAGTCATGTCAGACTTTGATGATGGTTATTCTTTCGTGGAATATTGTCTCTACTCACCCTTCCATGGTATCGTATCCGCTTTGATATCCCAAAGGAAAGGGGGTATCTAGGCGGATACGATAGCACGGTGGGTGGGTAGAGGCGTAGTCCCACGTACGAGTAAGATCTTCCTGATAAGTCTGGCATGGCTTTTTTTGTTGTGCTCTGATAGGTCAAGTCAAGGTCAAGTACCTTTCCTTACTTGCCAGCAAGGACCCCATTCGCCAAAAATGAGCACTGAACAAAAATGGCGAAGTAACTTTTGGGGCGGCATTGGTGCAGTAGATAATCAGGTTCGATACTCAGGTTGAGAAGAAATTTTCTAACTCCTAGTGCAAGCTAGAGCTGTCCGTGAGTTTTAAGTGAGAAAATAGTCACCTAATTCTCGGTCTACTATGCCGAAACTGTCTTTCTAATTCTTCTAACTAGTATCGTCAAACGACGATAACAATGTGCCTTACAGCACGTAATTAAAATATTATTATTGTTTACGTAGAAAAATAACAATCTGAACTTATAAAAAAATGTCAAAATCACAACACTTAACAGTTTTTAGTATAAATAAGTATAAAATTCTCGTCTTAAATTATAATGAATTTATGAAAAAAAGTATATCGAAAATCGTAGGATCGATTTTGATAAAATTTGTTGCGTTTATATAAAAAAAAAAACGCCAACAACTACAGACGATAGAACACAACCTCACTTTTCATTTAGGTAATTACTTCGGGGCGCTTGTTTAATTTAATATTCCTTTTTACTTGTTTTCCAAACACGGCGTTTCCTCATTTAATTAAGTTCGAGGATTTATGATACGGCCAGCGGTGCTATTTTTTTATAGATTGTGCGCTTTACCTCGGTTGCTAACCCTGCTTCCAATGCTGCCTCTGGATTTACCAATCCTTTTAAGGTCCAAGGAGAATGGCGAATCAGATGTGACGATGGTCGGTGAAGTATTCACTCCAGAAAATCATTCATGTTCATTATCGGAAGCAGACTAATCAGCATTATCGGAAGAGACCATTCCAGCAAGCGTCGTCCTCAAATAGGAATCAAATAGGGAGGAAATCAATCCTGTATAACCCTGGTTGTCAAAGTCTTCCACTTTTCGAGCCTTAGGTGTTGATGCGCCGTCCCGATCGGACCTCACAATTGCCCCTGAAGAGGAAACCAGTTCGACTGAGCACCCAAGTCCGCTCATCCTTGGTGTAGCACCCGATTGATACGGAGAGCTCCTGGTAAGGGTCGCACTTGGCTGAGGTGTAAATACCTTATATGTATTTTCAGCCCTTAACAAGCCAACTCCATTATTTTTTTAAGGCATGAAATTCACGGTCATAACCGACCACTTCATCTTGAAATGGATGAAGGGAATGCATGACCTGAATGGCCATCTGGCTAGGTTAGTCTGGGCTTGCAGTCCTTTCCCTTCGACATAGAGCATCGAAAGGGGACGCTGAATGTTCTGTCGGACACGCTTTCTCGAGTAAATTTGGATAGTTTACACATGCAACACTGGTGCATCTGGGTTCTGTAAAGTTCCAATCGGATGAGTACAAAAGCTTAATCGATACTGTTGAAAACCACCGTACAGAAGTCCCCGACTTAAAAATAGCTCACAGGTACATTTATAAGTGAGTCCTAAAAGGAGAAGGTAAATAAAGGTCGAGTTTAGAGCTCATCTGGCGGTTGTGGATTCCTTCTGGTTTCATGAAAAACGTGATAGCGGGAGCTCGCGACTGCACATGGAGGAGTTGCCAGGACATTGCAGCGAGAAGAATGCGCTTTCTATACAGGTAGCCTATTTTTTAAGTATGCAGTTTAAGTTATTTTCAAATATTAGATTTGATGAAAATCTAATGAACCGTTACCGAGAACCGTTAATGAAAGGCATCGTTAATAGAATTTTCCGATAAGTTTGTTTTTTAATAAAATAATAGCCGATACACCCAAAATACTCTCAAACATCTTATCAAAATCGTAGGAGCAGTTCGTTTACAAGAAAATAAGCTTAACAGACGGACAGCCAGACATTTTTTGTCAATTTCTTAAGATCTCTAAAATCTTAAGAAACTTGAAATTGCTAATTTTGTTTGCCTATCTATTTCTTACCTGCAAAATACGTTATGTACGTACATATGTATGTATATATCGATAAAGTAAAAAGGTGATATTCAAAACTGAACGTACCTTCTCTCTGCAGCATGTTTCGTAGATAACGAACATTTTCCTGGTGCTTCTCACGCAATTCTCGTCCCTCAGCCGAAGCTAAAATGTTAACTGCTTCCAATGCTCCACACAAAACAGTCGGAGGCAGCGAAGTGGTGAAAATAAATCCGGCAGCATACGAACGGATCATATCGATGAGCTTAGCCGACCCAGCAACATATCCACCAATATTACCAAAAGCCTTCCCCAAAGTACCAGAAATCATGTCCATATTATGCAATTGATTTTCACGCTCACCGACACCAGCACCATGTTCACCGTACAATCCGACAGCGTGCACCTCATCGACAAATGAAATTCCACCATATTCGCGAGTTACCTCACACAACTCCTGCAATGGACAAATGGCTCCTGTCATGGAATGTACTGTCTCAAAAGCGACTATCTTTGGGACATCCTTGTCCACTTTTAGCAATAGACTACGCAAGTGGTCAACATCATTGTGCCTGAATATATGCTTCGGGACGAGACTATTGCGAATTCCTTGTATCATAGATGCATGATTGCCAGCATCAGAGAATATTTGGCAGTTCGGTAACAAACGAGCCAAGGTAAAGAGCGTTGAATCATTCGCCACGTAGCAAGAAGTGAACAGCAAGGCTGCCTCCTTTTGATGCAGTTCGGCCAATCGTGCTTCTAGTCGCTCATGATGCAGTGAATTACCTGATATGTTACGGGTTCCTCCAGCTCCAGCTCCATGAATTTCCAAAGCTTTGGCAACAGCTTCTTTTACTTTTGGATGACAAGACATTCCAAGGTAATCGTTCGAACACCAAACCGTAATAGGTTTTTCCTTTACCGAATATTCTAAGGCTTTGGGGAACATTCCTGTTCCTGCTAAGCGATTGACTTTCTTAAAAACCCTGTACGAGTGGTCTTGCTTCTTTTTCATGATTTGCTCATGGAAGAAATCTTCATACGGAAATGTTGAAGTCTTGCTTTCAGAGTTTCGTTTCTCGCAAGCCTGAAAGTTTGGCTTAATGGTGACGTCAATAGGTGTTTCAGCAATTTTTGCTTGCTGCATCGTTGACATCTCTCTCGGTTGCGAAGGCGTGTCGTTGGAGGTTCCCTCTACATTACCATTCGAAGATTGAACACTTCCCGAATTTCCCATGCTAAAGATACTTCTGGCCACAACTGGACATTGCGAACCATAAGATTGCAGAAGTACATCTGCATAGTTTCGCACATAATTGGCACTTAATCGACTCAGAAAAGGACACGGCATGATTAAGCGATTAATAGTGATAGTGATTGAGAAAGGAATGGATTTATTTTTTTATTTTTGAAGGTATACTGCTGTAATCACAAAGTAGAATTACGTAAATTCAGCGCACTTTCACTTCTGCTTGCACACGAATTTGAAGAATTAAGAATGTAATTTTGAGGAATGTTTCTTTCTATTTGTTTTAATTTCGATTTAGAATTATGATTTTGTTCAGTTTTTGTAAAATATGAGCAAATTACAGAAAAATACTTCAAGACCACTTTACTTTACTCAGACACTGCTACCACTTCGTATGATGACCAGTGAATGTTACATAAAATGTCGAAGAGATTTCTTTTATACTGGCACTGGGTGGGGTGTTTAGGGAAATTTTATTTCAATCAGCATATTCAGCGCATGAATATTTCAAAAAAGAGCGAAATATCATTCCAATTCCATATCGTTCTACGGAAAACAGCTGTTACGATTTTGACATTTGGAAAAGGGTGTTCCGTAGGGTGGTTCAGAAAAGTCAATAGGCGCTCAGTTGGGTTGGGTGCTCTAGAAAATAAATTAGCGACTTTCCTATTATAGACGCCCAATGCGAATCTTAGTGTGGCGCATGCTATGTTTAAAGTGTTGTTCAATTATGGGCGGGTTTTTTGGCGTGAAGCAAATTTGTTTATAATTGAGTATTTATTTCAAATCACAACTAACCGCTCAGCCGCTTAGGAATTGCCGCTCATTAAATGGGTAACTGCATTGAATAAAAATATAATACGCATCAGCTAGTATTTTTTGTCATCCAGAAAAGTCTGAAAGCATTCCGAATTCTTCTGAAATTGTTGGATTAACAATGAATGACAGTTCTTGTTCTGAAAAGAATAGAGAAACGTTTCTGCAAATAAAGTGAATAAGAAAATAATTGAATAGAAGTATATGTTATAATTTATCCTTATCCATCGGCTAAGATGGCTCGGCCATGTAGAGCGAATGAATATCGACGCCCCAGGGTGCAAGGTCTTCGACGCCGTACCTGTGGGAGTCAAAAGCAAGGCGAGACCTCATCTCTGATGGCAGATCAGTTAGAAGGAGACCTCCGACTGCTTGGTGTGCAGAACTGGAGACGGCAGGCTAGAGATCCAGCCAGCTGGAGGGGCCAGCAGCACCAAGCTATAGCTATGTTATGCCAGCAAACGTAAATAAAGAGCAATAGAGTAGAGCAATAGTGCCCCGTGGCTTAGTGGTTAGTGTGTCGGACTGCTAAGCGAATGAGCCTGGGTTCAAATCCAGCTCATAGCCACCTTTTTTTCTGGGGTACTGTCACTTGCGAGAAACTGACAAAACCTCCAAAAGTAAAATTTGTCTCGAAAAAGTGTATCTCATCTAGCCGTTCGGACTCGGCGGTAAACTGTAGGTCCCTTCCATTCTTGCAGATTAACAACACACACACAGGAATGGTTGAGAGTATAAGTCACTAGGCCTTGGCTCCTTAAGGAGTTCTCGCGCCAATAAATCTATTTATTTTAAGAGCAATAGGCTGCGGTATTTCAAGGAATCCACGCATAAGCGAAGACTTCATCGATGAGCGATCGCCGATATCCGATAATAGATTCCACAAACAAGAAGTAGAGGACCTCGTTTTTTTGGCTTGAGGCAGTCTGCTAGACACAGACCTGTTGCGTAAATCTTCTTAGTTGAAGTTATCCTGAAGATATGTTTTTAGGTATGTAATTCTTTATTTTTTTTTTAGCCTTAAGCCATTACTTTGAAAAAAGAAACTTCTTTTTCGTTATTATCCAAGAAAATATTATCCAAAAAATAACAGATTCATCCCTTATAGAGATTCAAAAATGTTCATTTAGTTTTATTCTTGTTTATTGAATTTCTATCTTCTTGCAGCAATACCCTCATGAAAAAAAAATATCAAGCTATCCTCGTAACCTAGCAACACAAATATTTGTTTAATCGACTTGTGGATTAAAAACACAGTTTTCAATTTACTTGCATCAAAGTATTAAACAAAAAATTAAAAATGTTTTGGGGTACAAGTGAATCTTTGGATTTGGTGCAGGAGTATCAAATAAACAACTCAAATCATCAAAATAAGGAATCTCTCAACTTTCTACTTTATGGATCCTGTGATCCCAGGCATATAATCGAAACTGCGGCTAAATCTTACAAGCACAATATAAAAATTAATTTTTATGTTGTCGATGGATGTATTGAAATCGTTGCAAGAAACATTTTACTTCTTGCAATAGCAATGGAGCGCCCTGATTGTATGAGCCTTTTGCAGAAAACTCATCTTTTCATGGATATATATGGTAATTCACTACTTCGTCCTTCTTCCTATCAATATTTGTCAAGCAAGGCAAATACACTCTTAAAAATATGCACGGATCAGGATTATAGAGCAAAATTGACTCCAATATTTGATATTGAACATCTTAAATACCGTGAACGGGACGGTTTGGAGAATGCGTTTAATTTTTGGTTACCCAAAGAGACAAACCAATTTGATATACAAAAGAGTAGGGAAATGCGAAATAGGCAGCTCTTAAAGACTCGCTATGACTATCGAGACGGTGCTTTTGATTGGGATCTTCAAATGTGCCTGAAAGAACGAGGAGCTAAGCAATTATGTCCCCAAGAATACAAAACCTGGAGGCATACTGGAATTGCTTTTACTTATCCCCAATATGAACAGTGCCAATCAAACAAAACTCTGGCAGCTGGACTTTGCCGAAACGGCAGCACATACTTACATAGGGGTTATGTGGGTGACATACAAGTTGGTCCGTTTTGTGCCTTCGGATTGAAGTCAAAAGATGAAGCAATGTTGAGGTCTTCACACGGTGACAACGACTATCGTTCAACTGAAATAACCGAACGCAACCTTCTGGAATTGTTTCACGAACTTGAAACTAAGACCCCCTATGTTCATGATAAGAATATATCTAAAAAGTACGGAAACGCTGTTTTGCAAGCTGGAAAATCATTCACAGGTTGTGATTCTGAAAATGTCGAAATTTCTGTCTACAATAAACCTCTGATAGACCTTCCAAATTTGAAAATTTATTTTCTATCAATGGACGAAGTATATGGATTGCAAAATGGAAGTAAATGGAATGACTCATTTGACATGGTGTTTGTGGCTCAAAACTTTTTTCATTTTTTGAAATCGTCTTTTGTGGAAAACTTTCGGGATAAATCTTTGATTTACTTTGAAACCAAGTTGTTTTCATTATGTAGAAAAGAGGTTCTAGCTGAATTTGAGGAGGGCATAAAGGCATATTCTAAATCCATACCATTGTCTAGTATTACGAATTTGAACGTTAATGTCAAAAATTCAATTTTAAAATACAAGTTTGATAAACAAAAATAAATTAATATTTGAAATCTGATCGTCTTTATCATTGCTATTGTCTAAGAAGATATTAGTAAGGTTGGTGACTTCATAGTTCGACCTCTCACAAAACGTTAGCGTCAACCTGTTTCTTTCTGGAAACATATTTCGGTATTTAAAATGCAATTGTCTATTATAATCTAGAAGCGCCATCTATCAATATTTATTTTGAAATGTCTTTTCTTATAATGGGTTTCGCTTTTTTGATTTACCCCACGTATCCAGATTAAATTTCAATTCATCAGATCGACTGCGAAGGACTCGTTGTTGTTTCGCGTGCTCCTTCACTGGGTCAATAATTTTTCTTCTAGGTACATGTTGTAGTGATTTCGCCCAATCGCCAGTTGATTTTAAATCCAACAAAATGCTAATCATTTGATTGAGCGTAAGGGACTTTCCAGATCCTGTTCCCCATTGCAGGTATTCGTCCAGAGGCAGGCGAGCCATTCTCAGACCCAATCGTTTAGCTTTTGCCAACGATAGTGGTTCGTTGTTCATCTGAATATGGAAACCCAAATAGGAACTTAGTTGTTTGAAGACAATTTAATAACCTACCTTGTCCACCATAGCTCCAATGATGTATACATCATCGTGATTGTATGTTGTCAGGTTTGTCCGGCAGTGAGGTGTAAGATAGACTAGGTTTTGCTTGGGAAATATCTCAGTGAAGCATTCTTTATGGATATTCATTGGAAAATCGGGATCTAGCATAGTTGGTATGTATCGGTGGAGACTTTGCATAGTGGTTTGCTTAAGATCAACATTGCAGTAATGCATGTCGAAGGGGTCGTCGTGTATTCGGTTCTGTGCGAAACAAAGCATCAGTTGCTTTGCAGCATTTTTGGCTTCTCGTTGGTTCATGTGCTCATCGTAGGAGCAATCCATCACGATTTTCGAACCAAATTGCATTGCCTGTATCAACCTTAATGGGTACATGTGTAAGACATAGAGATCAAATAAAAAAGAATTCAATTAAGCTTACTTATTGTTATATAAACGATTTATTGTTGAATCGTACACCCTGAGCAGGAATGTTGTGTGAGCAATGCCATAGATAATGTGATTATGCTCCCGGTTCATTTGTTTTTCTTTTTCTTTTCGTTCTGCAATTTCTATTTGCCTTTCTAGTTTCTTTGCTTGATCGTTTTCTTTCTTTCTCTCGATTTGCCATAAATAAGTCAGATACTTATATCGGGCGGTTTTAGATGGTAGTGACAACAATTGTTCCCAATGCTGGGCACGCAAGAATCGACCTTCAGGCACTCGTCGACCTTCTTGGTAGGCTATTTCATGTTCTAGTTGAAGAATTTTCAATTTGGTTTCTCTATCAACGACTTCTACTGCTTCCTCGTGTTTCCCTGGCTTGTCCTGGCTAAAGGGGTTACGTACTTTTACTTTATCACCATTTTTTTGTTGGTTTTCATCCGATGTCAAACGACGAACGAATTGTGGATGAACGGAAATTTGTTTAGTTGACACTGGTTTAAGGAATGTGTTTATTCCTTTTAGTTTAATTAAGTTTTTAAGCATTTTGTTATAAGAAATTAATAACGTTATAAGATGCAAACACCACCAAAATATGGTGCAGCTTGAAATGACATTGACAGCCGAAAGAAAAATGACGTTTGATCATTCCGAAAGCGTTCAGCGAATTTCATTATAATTAGGTCTGTCCAATACACGTTAATTAACCAATTATTTTGTTAACTCTGAACACAACAAAACGAAGGTACTACCAGTTCGCTTGTATCATATCTTTCGTTGATACTCACTGCGAATTTTGGCATGTAAAATCTTAAAGCTAAAAGCTACATTCTCATCAAAACGAAATCTCGTATTTCATCAGAAATCTGAGATTTAAAACAAAACCTTTGTCTTTCATCATATATGGCATTTCGAAATGCTAGATTTTATCGAAATGTCATTGAAAGTTCTATTTAATTCGAACAAATCTTTTTTATATTCAGCAATCAATTTTTCTTATCACTGAATACAACAATTTTGGATTCGCTTGCTTAATTTTGGTTTGTCAAGGAGAACTCTGCTAGAAAGAAAGAGATACAAGGTTTTTCTTTGGCGTTAGCTGAAAAATTATGTTCACATATATTTTTCAGTTCCATCAAAAGTGACTGAGGCCAAAACAACTTCTTGAGCACTCCGAAATCTTAAGAAATGTGAACTAGCTGACTCACTAAAAATTTGGACGTGACAAATTTTCTGTGTGAACCACAGTACACATATCTTAGGTAATATCATTAGTTTTTATTTGTTCAATCTTCTGCACAGCTGTCAAAATCTAAGTAAAATGGCGGCCGCCAGTTCCATTAGTTTATTTGTTCTGAAAAATAGATATCGGGTAATTAATTTATAAATAAGCTCTTTAAACAACAAGAAAAAAAAAGAAAAGTATAAAACAAACATGAGGTGTTCAGTTTTTTCATACATTTTGATGTAGGTCTAACAACCACCATTTTCAATTTTTAGTGACAGATCAGATTCACTACCTGCGCAATATATTACTTTAGTTATAAGTACTGTGGGTGTGAACACTACTTTGAACATTTGAAATCTTTGTCGAAATCCCAGATTTTTCCGAGATTTTATGAAATCTGAACAGCATAATTTTGTATTAAATATAAAGTCATTTTCACATGGATTTGTAGACAAGGATTGTATTTATTAATTATTATTATTATTTGTTTGCCGATAAGGAATAGGAAGATTATATCAGGAAAATTATTTTTCTAGACGAAGTTCTTCTCTATTTTCCTTCTTTCTAATTTTATTCTTTAAATCGAACAGTACTTACTGCTAGAACTGCCACTGACAGCAGCATTTAGTTTTTATTTTAGTAGTCAAATCAAACTCAACCAGCGGTGTACACTCGCGAGATTTCATATTTCTCTCGAGTTAAAAAATAAATTAAAATAATATTTTTAAGCTAAAATAACTAATTAAAAGCTAATAAAATGGCTTTAGTTTGTGCTAGTAAGTTTACCTTTGTTTTTAAGAGGGAGTAATCTCTTCAAATTGAGAATTTTGTAAAAATCAAATAAATAATATTTTAAGGTTATGCTTTGCATATCATTCTCTGATGATATTTTTATAAATTGTTTAATTTTTTTTCCAAGTTACAAACGAAGTGCCGGAAACACCTGTAATATCCCCACATTCTGGAGCAATATTTGAAAAAAGAATTATTGAAAAATACATTGCCGAAAATGGATGCGATCCAATTACCGGCAAAGATCTCAAAATTGAGGAGTTAATTGAAGTTAAAACACCGCCAATTGTCAAGCCGAAGCCACCAAGCGCCACAAGCATTCCAGCTACTTTGAAAACAATGCAAGATGAATGGGATGCCTTAATGTTGCACTCATTCACTCAACGCCAGCAATTGCAAATAGCACGTCAAGAACTTAGCCATGCTCTTTATCAGCATGATGCAGCTTGTCGTGTAGTGTCGAGATTAACAAAAGAGGTAGCTGCAGCCAGAGAGGCTTTGGCCACGCTGAAGCCTCAAGCTGGTATTGCAACACCTTCGACTATACCACAGCCTGCTATTGCTGCTGAAGCAGCTGGTGTTGCTACTCAGCCAATCGAACAAGCTGGAATGAGTGCTGAGGTTATTCAAAAGTTGCAAGACAAAGCCACTGTGCTGACACAAGAGCGTAAGAAACGTGGTAGGACAGTGCCTGAAGAGCTTATTACACAGGATCAAATAAAAACTTTTTTGACTGTAGCCTCACATCCTGTAATCATTTTATTGATAAGCTGGGAACTCCATTCCTGCTTAACTTGTTTATAAATTATATATTCTAATAAATTTCATTTTTAGGGTTTGCATTCGGCATCTGTGCCTGGTATTCTAGCTCTGGACATCAACAGCGCTGACCACAGTAAAATTCTGACTGGTGGCAATGATAAAAACGCAACAGTCTTTAATAAAGATACCGAACAAGTTGTTGCCATTCTTAAGGGACACACCAAGAAGATTACTAAAGTTATTTACCATCCTGACGAAGATACTGTTATCACTGCTTCGCCTGACATGTGCATTCGTATATGGAACGTACCCACCAGCCAGACTCAATTGTTATTGAGATGTCATGACGGTCCAGTATCGGGGCTGTCCCTCCATCCAACTGGAGACTATGTTCTTTCGACTTCTTCAGACAAACACTGGGCGTTTTCTGATATTAGAACTGGGAGACTTCTTACTAAGGTGAGATTTTATTTATATATTTTGATTAAAGTTAAGTAGGGATCTGCAGATACATTAACATCGTCAAAAGGGGATGAGGATACTTTATGTTTTTTGAGTAAAAGAAGTAAGCAATTGATTGCGAGCAGAAGATGAAAGAGGAACAGCGGCATCTCAAAAATAAAAAAGGATCATGGGAAGCTGGCAGTTGAGGACCAAAAGGTAAAAAGAAACTGTCATAGCTACATAGCTTGAACTGAAGCTTGCAATGACGATCAAAGAAACATTGTAGTGAAATCACAGTCGGTACTGAGGATATGGAAAAAACATTTCTGCAGACTGTATAACGGCGATGTCAAAATGAATTCCGCTGTCGGAAAGAATGATCCATTCTTTCTGGGCGAAGTAGAACGACAATTCCGCCCACCCCACCTGGATGAAGTAAAGCTAGCTATATCTAAGCTTAAGAGCAATAAAGCCGCCGGAGCAGTTGGGCTAGCTGCCGATCTCTTCAAAGCTGCCGGCGACAACTTGGTTATAAGTAAGCATCAACTCATAAGCAATATATGGTTAGAAGGAAGCATCCCGATCAAACGATGAATCTTGCCAATCGCTGCTTCTTCGGACTAAGAATGCAATTAAGTAGTAAAGCCCCCATTCGGGCAACTAAGACATCTTGCAAAGAACCGAGCTGGCTGGAGAAGCTTGTTGATTGAGACCCCGGCCCACCCGGACTGTAGCGCCACATAGGGTAAAGTAGGTAATTAACTGATCCGTAAAATCTTTTAATCCGTCCGGTGCGGTGGGAAGGTGCAATGGATGAAAACCTAGACTAAGGTGGAGGCCGCAAGTATAGAGTTTGAGTTATATTACCATTAAATTTAAGAAACTTTATCTATTGTCCAAAAATTGGTATCAAAAATTGTCTTTTGCTAAGCAGTCCAAGTTGCACTACAAACTTCCACTTAAATTTAAGTTCCAACCCTTTTTAGGTTATGGACACCGCTGAAGTTGGTCTTACGACAGCCCAATTCCATCCCGATGGACTGATTTTTGGCACTGGAACTGACGATTCTCAAGTGAAAATCTGGGATTTGAAAGAACAAAGTAATGTGGCCAATTTCCCTGGACATACTGGCCCAATTTCGGCAATTTCCTTCTCCGAAAACGGTTACTATTTGGCAACGGCCGCTGATGATGCTTGTGTAAAACTGTGGGATTTGCGCAAATTGAAGAATTTCAAGACTATTCAACTCGAAGATGGTTATGAAGTTAGAGATCTATGCTTTGATCAAAGTGGAACATACTTGGCCATCGCAGGCACTGATGTCAGGTATTAAAACAAAATGCTAAGTCCAAACTTTATGGTTAAAAAAAACTTTTTTATTGTAGGATTTATTTGTGTAAGCAATGGCAAGATTTGAAGGTGTTCAATGACCATACAGCACTTGCGACAGGCGTACGATTCGGAAAACACGCCCAATATCTTGCTTCTACAAGCATGGATCGTACCCTTAAGTTATATGCTATCGAATAATTAATCATACGGAATTACTTTTATAAATCAATATCAAATTAAAAGAAAACAATAAACGAAAGTATTACACTTATAAGCGCTCCTTGGATTTTATTCTAGGCATTAGAAAGAAGAAAAAAAATAATGAAATAATAAGGTTCTAGAACAATCAAGAGGTTGCTATTTGTTTTAGCGGTCCTTCCAGATAAGAAGCAAGTGCCATGGCCTTTTGTTTGAGAAGTCCCAATCCGACAGTTTCTTTGGCATATAAACAAAGCAAAATGCTAGCAACCTGATAAGGGAATTGTTTTTTTATTTTAGCTTCTATCTATTTTGTGCTCTTACTTGAGTTATGGCAACATGACCACTTTCGCAGTCCAACAGAACAAAAGTCAAATGGTCTTCTCGAAAGGAGTTGCGACCGTGTTTTTCATAAGCAGCCCAAATATTGCTTGCTATTGCAGCAGTTACTCTTGCATCGCGATCTCCATACCCAGAATATGCTAACAAAGCACCTTCTTGGCTAAGAAGTCTGCAATTGAAAAATGTTAATAGCAGCTTCTTTTATTGGCCAACCATGACGCGTGTTAACTAACAAAGTGTTTTCTACACCTCCGGTGTTTGCTTGACTAAGAACCTGAGTTAGTGCCTTTGGTTTTAACATATTTTTAAATGTTTTTTGTTAAATAGATTTGGAAATTGTCGCAGTGTGAGATAAAATTTGTAAATAAAAGATATCCACCGAACGGAATCAAGCAATCAAAAATGACAGAAGTAGTAATTCATGCAAGGTTTGTTCGTTTTTAAAATTTGAAGAAGTCCATAACACCTTTGGGCAAAGTTCACATTTCTCACCAAAATGAAAACACTCGGATTTCGGCAGATTTAAAAATGTTCACACCAATAAGAATAAGATTTCACATTTCAAAATGTGTAATGTACAGGAAAAAGAGAATAGTCTGACATGATGAGATGATATCACTGTACTTGTCAGTGATGTGACAGTACACAGTGCATTATTGTATTGAGCGATAACTAAATGTGTGCGATTTGATAAATCTTGGATTTCCATGGAAAAATGCGGGGTTTTTACTTGAAATCTCAGATTTTGGATGCTTGTGCTAGGCACGATGTGATGTATTATTCCATAAAAAAAAACTTTGTCCCAAAATGCTCCAACTTCTTCTATTTGTTGTAAAAGTTTGTCCAGTTCAGTTTCATCATATATTTTTTTTCGCCTACATTTATGATGAAGCGTGAGTCGGAAAGACTGGTGCGGATACATTTTTTGGGAAATCCCAATGCACTGCGGATAGCAATTGTTTTTCGATTAGTTGTGAAATTTTTTTTTGCGGCGTAGTAGTGTCTTTGTACATAGACTGCCTATAATAGTACTCTCATGAAGCATCATTTTTTCCGCAATGAGTGGCGCTGAAATCGTCAGTTGGGGTAAATATAGAATAAGAACAAAGACCAAATGTGTATTTAATGTCGGCAAATGTTCTCGTCTCCACTATTAAGCCTAACTGACTGAGACTGACTGAACAGGCGTGAAGATGGCCACAAGCAAAATGACACCTCCATTTGTTCTTTCAGCCCCACCCAGGGTAAGCAGGCAGTAGAAGCCTGGTTACACACACACCCCTATTGGTTAACGGGGTCTAGAAGTCATACGGTTGGGGTGTGTTGGGAGTAAATTAGTTCTATGGTGCTGGTCGCCGGAAGTAAGAGGCTTCCATGAGCACTCTACATGCGGTTCCAATGAGAACGATGTAGGGCCTGTGGGTCTAACAATTGGCTAGGTGACCCACATGTGGTCGATCTACAAGTTGGTTTATCCGGAAATGGGTGAGGCCGTGCCCAGGCTTAAAACGGATACCACGGGTTAACAAGTGCCAAAGCTAATTATTCAATCTTGCTCGGTAGTGGTGGCTGTACGATTTCACAAATGCGGGAGCGAAAAGGTATCTTTGGTTTCTAGGGGTTTGGTTCAGCTTTGAAAGAAGTTTTGTACATCGCCGTATTTAACCTTTATACTAGGGGTCCTTTATAGAACCTGCTCTTCGGAAAAGAGGATAGATTTTGCCATAGCAAAACTATTAGTTTGCAACTAGAATGGCTTGATTCCACCACTTTGATAACAGAGTGGATTGATCCACTACTCTAGGTGTCTTGTTGTACTTCAATTTGACTCGTGTGGGTGTGTCCACCGTCAGATTAGAACTATAACAGGCAGGCGCTGGCGTTACGCCTTATCTGCGACCTGTTCTTTCAACTACAACTGAGTTGCCTTGTCAAGTATTCTCATCCTATATATTATATTAATCACGTTTGGAAGGGAGCTCTTTATCGAAGGGACCTGCTTTGCAATATCGCATTATCACTGGGTTATGTCTTGCTACGCTAGATCGGACTGTCTCGTTCTTCGAAGGCGTACATGGTTTGTCTCTTCAACGGCCAAATGAATGCTTCTATTACAATGGCCTTGTAAACGTGTTTTAAACTTGATGGCAATTTTTTTTATTTCTTTGCTGTTTCGTATGTACCATGGTCCATGCATTAACAATTGCTCTGAGGCAATGACGATTACAGTGTTTGTCTATAGCTTGATTTGGCACAACCCTAAAATTGAATTCCGTACGTCCATACAGATTTAGGCACTTTCTCAAAGACAAGCAGTTTGTTATAACATATAAGTATGTACTTAGATAGGAGTTTTTTTCAGTGTAGCTCTCGTAACTTATATTGAATTCTTTTCGCTATTTTTCTTCATTAATTTTGGACTTGTTGAATTATTGATTCAAAAAAGCTTTTTACGGTTATTGACATTTAAGTCCATAAAAAATGCCTTTTCTTCATGGTGGATCGCTTGGGATCTTCAGTTGACAGTGAACACCTTGGCAAGATTCCTTCAGTTGAACAAATGGTTTTTTCATTGAAAAAAAACCCTTATGTTTATTAGCTTTATCAAATAATTATAAAAATGTTAATCATTTATTGAGTTATAAAACATTTGTAATGTCCAATGTTTATTTATTTTTTAAGAAAATACAAAAAATAGAATAATTGTACAATAAATTTAAATACATAAAATAATAATGTCAAACAGTCCTGATGATCTTAACCAGTCTGCGTATAACATGAACTTAGAATCTAACACTTTATATAAGACAACAATGAAAAATGAACGAATTTCAAACTATAGAATTAATTAAAGTGTAATATAAGTTGTACTAATTGATTGATGAGCATTTAACGCTTGAGTATGAAAACAAACAAAATGTAATTTTAAAAACTTAATAAAACTAAGCCTCTAATGGACAAAATTCAATTGGAACATCATTTTGTCTTCTCATTGGCGACGGTCTCCAGCTTTTCGATGACCTTTCCCATGTCCATATCTTTGGAAATTTTCAAATACATTGTTTTCCGTACTTCATGAAATCCGATCCATTGCGGGCAAACCTTTGTTATCAACTTGAGGTGACTTTCGATATCCTTGCATGTGAGTGATGTTCGAAAACTATTTTGTATTTTCTTGATGACTATCTCCAGTGTGAGGACTCCTTTCTTTTCTGTGATGAAAACATTACGAAGATGACGAGCTAATTCCGGCAACCTGCTGTACATAGTCGCTTCTTGGTCTTGTGAAGGCCTTCTTGTCATGGCATCTAGGGCTTTGGCTGCTTGCTTGGCACGTATTTTTTCTAGCAACGATTTGGGTACTCCTTTGAGTAAACTATCTATTTCCTTGTTAGCAGCTATCTCGGTTTCCGTTGGCTGTGGGTTCTTGGCCGAGTGCATTAGTTCATTCTTTTCCTCAGTAGTTTTTGAATCGAAACGTTCCATTGCCCGTTCCAGTGGAGTGGCACAGTTAAAGAGATTTCTTGCAGTCGACAGAATATCCTTAGCAGAGGAATACTTTTCAACATTTGGCGGCTGAGGCAACTTGCCTAACTCAATGTCTGAACACTCTTCTAGATCGAAAGATGGATGCCAACGTGTTAGCTTTTTCTTGTCCAAAACAATTGGGGGATCTAGACTTTTTAAAAATTTCTCGTGCTCATTCTTAGTGCGCTCTAGTAGAATTCCTTGGAATTTTTGCAGACGTTCAGTCATTACCTGAGGATTCATGGCATTTGAGAGGGCTGATTCTAGAACATTATCCTCGTCAATTTGTAACATTTTATTATGTGGAACGCCTTCTACATTGGGTGTCACTACCAGCTGGAAGTAATCCTGTTTCGAGGCCGATCCGTAGTTCCGCATTTTCATCTGAGTGAAAACAAACGCCTCCGGATATAGATGCTTGATTTGAGCCAAATGCGTCTCAGTGAAATTCCTCCGTAGCATACGTTGAACAGCCGGCTTAAGTTTCTTGAGTGTGATGACTTCTTTGCGATTGAAAAACATTGCACATACTGAATCTAAGCATTTAAATGTCTCAATGAGCTGCCGATATTTAAAGGGCAAATGCAAGGCAGCCTTTGAAGATTCAATCAGGTGCATAAACTTTTGGTATGCTGGTGCCGATACAATTTTAGCTGGACTTCCATCTTTGGACGGACTAAAGAGTACACGCTTTGATACAGGCGTGTGCTTTGGTGACATCAACTCATTTTTATCTGGTGTGGGGGGCACTAGCTTTGTGGGAGTCTTAAAACCTTTAGCAGGGCTGAAAATATAATAAGGGTAAACATTTTTTATTTTATTTTTTTGGAAACCAAGACAAAATTTCTTTTCAAAATTTGGATGATTTGATTGAAAAAAATTATTCGAAATGCTTTCGCATAAAAAAATATATATTCAATTAAATTTATTATAAAATACTTTATTTCAAAAATTTGTAGGCCTGGTTTTGATAAGTGAATTATAAGAAGGAAACCCAATATTCTAAAATTATTAAATTAATTTAAGATAAAAAAACAATTGCAAATTAGTATACATGACAGAAGGTAACTTTTTATGAAAAAAGCTCGTAATGTAAAGAAGCACAGCTCAGTTGGTATTGGCTTGCTTTAGAAATTTTAAAAAAAAAAAAAAATCTTTTTGTTTAGTTTATTAATATACACCCGAATATAAAATTTAAAATAGTGTATTTTTTAGTTTTAAAAATACTGATGATTCAAAAAATCTATATGTATATATAAAATTAAAAATTTGTGTGTGTACGCTATAGTCTCGAAAACTATATACACAACCTTCTTGAGTGTAAAAGCAATTTATTCTAAGTCATAAGGAAGGTTTATAGATCGTTCGACCGCCCATAGATGGCAGAGGTTCATATAAGAAACAGCTAAGTTACTTGATGGAGTGCGAACGGCACATTCGGCCTTGAAGCTACCGTTGAATGTAAATCATACCGAAAAACTTACTTGCAACATTGGTAGAGGATCAGGTATGGCCACGGTATTAAAAACATTTAAACTTATCGTTAGGGATGAATGCACAATGGCCCATAAGAAATCGCTCGACGCACTTGATCGTACTTTGCGAGATCTGAGAGAAATAAACCAACATCTCCTATTAGCTGGTGATTTTCGTCAAACTCTACCTGTGATTGCAAGATCAACACCCGCCATCAAGTTTTTGCCAAATGCAGTCGTCAATTCAAAACATTGAAAAGATGGCTTTCCCGAATATTTCGACAAACTTCTAAAATCATAACTGGTTTCGCGAACGAGCGATTTTAGCTAACAAAAATTATGTAAACAAAATCAATCATCGAATTCAATTGCAAATCCCAGGAGAGAATGAAATATAAATCAATTGATTTTAGCTACCAAAAATGATGATGTAAACAAAATAAATCATCGAATTCAATTGCAAATCCCAGGAGAGAATGAAATATAAATCAATTGAAACAGTTACAGATGAGGATCAAACAGTCAATTATCCGGTAGAATTTTTGAATTCCCTGGAGCCGTCTGGAATGCCACCACATATACTATCTTTAAAAGTAGGCTCACCAATCATGCTTCTTCGAAATTTAGATCCACTAAAGCTATGCAACGGAACCAGGCTTTCCGTTAAGAAATTAATGCCAAATGTTATTGAAGCAAAAATTATTAGCGGTAAAAGCAAAGGAGAAGATGTGCTGATTTCAAGAATTCCGATGATACCCACCGATCAAGCGATTGCAATTTCCTGTTCGCCTAGCCTTTGCGATTACAATCAATAAAGCTCAAGGACAATCGCTTGCTGTTGCGGAATGGAATCTTGAGAATCCATGTTTTTCCCATGACCAGCTAATATGTTGCTTGCTCCAGAGTTGGAACGCCGAAAAAAATGTTCAAATGGAAAAACCAAGAATATTGTATATCTGCTCGCAGTACAGTAATTATTTACAATAAATATTTTCATTGTCATTGATAAAATAAACTTGTTTTTTTCAATCTCGAAATAAAAAACTTGATTCATTTATCTTGGGCGTAACAACGTACGCCAGATAAGGCTAGTGTTTTTATAAATGAAAAAAGTCATGCTAGATCTTTTCAGAAAACCAATTAGCCGTTACTGAGAAGTCGAAAAAAAACCTTATATGACTTTTCAAGTAAATTAGGTTTTGACAAAATGAAAGCTACAAAAATATGTATTCTCAAAAAAATTTCATCAAAATCGTTGAAACCGTTTTCAACCAGAAAAATAAGCTTTTTCTTAAAAGCAGGTACCATCTTAGCGCCAAAAATTAAATTTGAATTTCCCCTCTGAGGAATGCCAAAAGAACCACACATACCAAATTTGAGGGCAATCACTTAAGCCGTTTAGGCTGTAGATGTATGTAGATCGTTAAACATACATGCAGACAGACAGACAGACAGACAGACATTTTTTGTCAATAACTTTTTTAGGCTTCTCTATAATCAAAATGTCATGTTTGATTGTTATCTCATTTTTTACTTGCGATTATAGGGACTATAAGGCAAGTTTATGATTCGTGAATATTTAAAAGAATTGAGATAACAATCAAATATGACATTAAGATCATAGAGAAGTCTAAAAGTGATCGAGAAAAAATGTCTGTCTGTTTGTCAGTATGTATAATATTAGCTATCATTTGATAAGAACCACATATATAGGAAAAGTCTATTAACGGGACCTTTCATATAACGGTTTTATTCATTTTTGGCTTTCTCGGTTACAGCTCTCTGGATTTATGTCAAATTTTATATTTAAGAAGATCTAGGTAGCCGACTTAATAATAACTTTTTTTTCGAATTAAAATTAGTTGAAATTCTTTTTTTGAAAAATCAATATTTTGAAAACTAATCGAAACATTTTTTTTTAAATTTTATAATCACATGAATTTAAATAAATTCTAAAAAACTGCATACCAAAATTAAAAAATATTTTTTTTTTCAAAAAACTAAAAATAAAAAACAGGATTTTATCAAAACCGGTCCTACAATTATCGAAAACATTTTTTATAAATTCTTTGTTATTTAAGACGTGTGATGGCGTACTTCACTTTTACTAAAAACCGTTAAGTATTGTGGTTTTTAATACTTTTTATAAGTTCAAACTGTGTTATTTTCAACGCAAGTGTTACTTGTTTCTGCCAAAGATCTTGCTTTCCAATCTAATTAGGTATATAAGAGCAAGTACGTGCGAACCAGTCATGCCCATTTTTTAATATTCACGAATCCTAAACTTGCATTATAGTACCTATTATAATCGCAAGTAAAAACATTTTAGTTGCTTTTTAGTGTTCAAAGTCATGATAACAATTAGTAAACATTCGTTTTAAAGTTCAGCATTTTAAAACGGCTGGGAAAACAGAGCCCGGCACAGCGTTCTACAGTCGTGTGGCAGGAAAAAATAATCCCTGTATATGAGTATGTCCAAAGTTGGGCTCGAGGGCAAAATGATCCGCATTCCTTGCAGATCGAATATTACAGTTGAATTGTTTCTGGGAAGCGATAGAACTGGCTACTTCACTTTATTCTGACCACTAAAAAAATTGTCAGTACAGTGAAGATAGTACTTTTACCTCTCACTCTGACTGCAGTAAAATCTTATTTAACTATGAGAGATCAATAGTCTTAAAAAGTTTAACAAAAACACCAAATGTGAAAACTCTTCAAGCACAAAGAGGGTTGTTAGCATCAACAACGTGTGTAATTCGTGGGTTAGTGGCTAGGTTTTAATTCCAGTGAATATTTCAGGGAGTAAAACCATCAACAGGCACAATTTGCAAAAATAAAGCTCTCCCATAATGCCTGTACTGACAATTTTTAGTGGACAGAGTATAGAGCATTGTTTATAGAAATAGCGATAAAATAGTGAAAAGCTACTGAAGGGCAAGAAACGTTACGACGATATTCAAGAGATGTAAAGAAAATTTACTTTTATAATCCGGTCATCATTTTAAAGCTCTTTTTTGAATTCTGTGCAAAAAATCCAAATGGGTTGTGGGAGCGATTGTCCAAATATGGGAATTGTACTCAAGTTTTGAGTGAATATACTTAAAGACTTTAGCCAAATCAGACGGGGTGAACAATTTATTGCATCTTCGAAGGAAACCTAAACACTTCGCAGCATTCCTTGCGACTTCAAATATGTGGTCATTCCACAAAAGGTGGTATGTAATACATATAAAACTGAGAGGTGATCGGTTTTTTCGATACAGGTACCACTTATGGACAGTGGGATACGATGTACGTTTCGCTTTAACGACGAAAGGCAGCATTCGGTTTTTTCAACGCGATTTCTTATTTCCTATTGAACAATGCTGCAAGTTCAGAATTTTATGAACTTACCATACGCCGTTGTTTCAGTGCCACATCCGATGTACATGGTTGTGAATCTGAAAACGAGATATACCATTAGAACAATGGACATTGTTGCGAAAGACGTACTGCCGGTCTTTAAGAAGCTTTCGATCATCAATATATTTCTTAAGCTTCAAGTTAATTAGGTTTTTCATGACCTTGTAGAGAAGGGACGTAAGTGCAATTGGCCAATAGTTTGCGGGAGAAAAAGATTCGCTTTTTTAGGAATAGTCTGGAAAGATGATGTTTTCCATCCACTCGGAAAGAGCCCAGAGAAATAGGACAGATAAAAAGCTTATGCAATGGTTTTGCCAACGTTGAAGAACATCTCATCAGAACATAGATACTATCCGGGCCAGCGCATTTGTGTATGTTAAGATCTTTCAATAATCGTGCAACTGAACTAGTACGAATGGTCCCATAAAATCATTTACGCTCTCACGTACAGTATTTGAATTTAGAATTTGCTAACTTTTAAGTTTTTTAAAGCGAAGCACAGAAGCTTTTAAGTATAGTCATACTTTAAAAGCTATTTTTATGTCCTTAATCATGGAATACTATTGTGTTGTTATAACTTTTAAATGTAATTAATCATTAGGCCATTTTTGTTTCGAGCTCCTTTATTGCCGGTGGGATCTTTGCTGGCGTGTTTGATCGGCCTACAGCTCACGAATTGTGAGGAGTGTTGACCTCTATCGGTTAAACAAACAAAAAATTGCCTGTTTTTGACGACCGCGGAAATTCGCATAAACCTATCTTGCCCTAGTATCGTATCCGCGTTGATACCCCTCTTTAAGTGCCATCTTCAGAATATGAATATTTTAAGAATTTAGTTTCAAGAATTGTTAACCATAATAATATTAATCATTGATTGTAAATAACGTAACATTGTTTGTTAACAGATAAATATCCATTAAAAATAAAATAAATAATAAGAAAAAGAACGCACGACGTTGTAAATCTGGTCAAATTCGAAACATGCATTTAGTGAAGAAAATAACTTAAACCATTCTTTATCAGTTAAATAGCAGGTAAGTTTGTTTCAGCAGGGAGAAGTGACAAGGAGCACACTAACCGCCTGATTGCATTCCGAAATTCAGGCGCTCAACTTAATCCACCATAAATAAAGAAAATAAATTTATTTCCGCGACAGGTCCTTAAGGATCTAAGGCCAAGTGACTCATACTCTCAACCATTCCTTTGCGTATGTTGTGAACCTGCAAGAATGGAAGGGACCTACAACTTACCGCCGAGTCCGAACGGCTACATGAGATGCACTTTTTCGAGACAAATTTTACTCTTGGAGGTTTGTCGGTTTCTCGCAAGAGGCAATTCCCCGAAAAAATAAGCACGACTGGGTCGCACGAACTTGCTCTTGGAAAGCAAGATCTTTGACAGAAACAAGTAACATTTACGTTGAAAATAACCCAATTTGAACTTATAAAAAGTATGAAAACAATACTTAACGGTTTTTAGTAAAAATAAATAAAATAACAAACAATTTATGAAAAATGTATTTCGAAAATTGTAGGACCGGTTTTGATAAAATCCTGTTTTTTATTTTTAGTTTTTTGAAATTTTTAGAGTTCATTAAAATACATTTGATTATAAAATTTAAAATATTTTTTTTTGATTAGTTTTAAAAATATTGATTTAAAAAAAAAATAATTTTAATTAGAAAAAAGTTATTAATTTTTTTGATATGTAAAATTAATTAAGCTACTTGGATCTTCTCAAATAAAAAAATTGACAGAAATCCTAAGACGTTACCGAGAAATCCAAAATTAAAAAAAAAACGTTATATAAAAGTTACCGTTAATAGACTTTTCCGGTAAGTGAGCCGTTTTCGAGAAAAATAAGGTTTTCCTAAACGGTCATATGGCAGGTACCGTTAGTTTTAGGGTTAAAAATAAAATTTCAATTTCCCCTGGGGAATTCCAAAATAATCACACGCACCAAATTTGAAGATAATCGCTTAAGCCGTTTAGGCTGCAGCTCGTTATACATACTGACAGGCAGACAGAAATTTTTTTCTCGTTCACTTTTTTAGACTTCTCTGTGATCGTAATGTCATGTTTCATTGTGATCTAATTTTTTTTATATTCACGAATCCTAAACTTGCCTTGGACTATAATCGCAAGTAAAAACGGGTGAAATATACAAAACCTATATAAATAAATACCTAACTTACATATTTTTCGATAGATGTACAAATGAGTTTAAATTTAAATGGGAATCAAAAAGTTTTCATATAGAAAAGTTTTAAAAAGCTATGCATGTTCAGACAAAATGCAGCCTTTTCAAAGGATGGAATTGAAAAATTAACAAAATTGGCAAAGTTAAAAAAAAACGTTTGACCTTCTTTTCAACTAAGAAATAAAATCCATTTCGTCTCAACCAAAACCAGCGAGCCTCACACCCGAATAATCAGTTTTCTCAATGTCAAATTGTACATGGAATAGATCTGCCCTAAACAAAGCAACACATGTTCTACATAATGCTTAGTCGTGCAAAAAACCTTTGTTCTATAAAAATACACTTATTTGTTAACCAAAACGACTGAAATAGCTTCCAAACACACCAAAGTACTGCAATGCATGCATTATATTCATTGAATGCAGAGAACAAGAAAAAACTAAAACACAAAATAGATTGACCAGCTGAGCGACCTCATTTCGGAGCGATTATTTCCACAACGTTAACCGTGTTTTGCAAGCGAGGCCGTTGGAGATAAAAAAAAACAAACAGAAAATACAATAAATACCTTGTCAATACTTCCAATTCGATTGTTTTGAATTCTTTCAAAGTAACTTGATTGATCTTCTTTGATGACGATGGTCCACTATCTCGCAGACGACGGTTGATCTCTTCTTGAGCTTTGCGAGTCTTCTCCAATTCTTGGATGCGTTTTAGGGATTCTTTCAATTCCTGGAGCTTCTCATGACGTGACACTTTGGTCTTGACTTCGTCAAAGCTAAGTTCTTTCTTTACCATCGACTTGAGTTGATTGGGGTCATTTCTTTGGGTATCCTGGATTATTTGTTTGACTGGTGTTTTCATGCCACGCTCTGCATTTTTCAAACTGTCCTTTGTTGTGAATGCCACTGTAGAAATATCTTCTGCTTGGATGGATGTGCTTTCGTTCGCCAGCTTTTGAGGTGTGGGCACTTTCCTCGGCGACATGTTTCCTTTTCTGACAAACTTGACCAGTTTCTGCTGTTTAAGGTTTGCCTCGACCTTTGGAAGCTTAACTTGACTATCTGATACACTAGCGGCGATCCTTTTGATCGTCCTTCCAGATCGAGTTTTAATTGCATTTTTGATGATGGATATATCTTCATCTTCAAGGATTTTAGATGATGGATTTGGCTGACTAGATGCCTCCTAGAAAGAGTAAATTGTTTCCACGTTCTAGTTCTGGTATTTTCAAGGATGACGCCAACAACCCTTAAGAGCGTGCATGAAAAAAATGGACGATTTCGTCCTTAGATACTTACCCTAGTTTTAGATAGATGTAATTCTGAAGCGGCTCGTTTTCTTGTGTTGAAAAAAGATGCTACCGATGGTTGCGACATTATGGTTTATTTTAAACTTTTCCGCGAACAAAATTTACTGATAGAAAAAAAATTACTTAATCTTTTTCTTTCGTCAATCGTCACTAGAAAAATCTTCGCGCGCAATATTCACTCACACGTCTACTCTGTTCGACGATTTTCCCTCCAAAATTATTTTTTTGAAATGCATTCCAACGAATTCAAATGACAATCGTTGCATTGAACGAAACGTTTTCGCGCGCTTTTGTTTTGGGAAATTTTTTCTCAGTTTTCTTTTCTGGTTGTTTCGTTGCGAAATCATTATTCACAAAAATATAGTATGGTTGTCTCCTTTGCACAATATGAATGGAAGTTCACAAAATAGAATAAAATATGGTCAGAATATTTTTTTTGCAAACTAAACACAACTGGTGCGTAGACAAAATAATTAAGTACAAACAATTTCAAATTTTGATTAAATTTTTTAATCAAATAAAATTATGTCGATGCAATTAATACACAAATTTATTCTCTTAATTTTCCAAATTGCGCAGTTTGAGAAATTTTGATGACGGACTTCATTTTAGTAGGCTAGTTAAGTTTACGGGATATTTTATAAGTGATGCCAAAAGTTTCATATGTATATTAGGCTTTGTTAACATTACAGGCATAGTGTAAAACTATTAAGGTCCAACCATAATACGCGAAAGAAATAGGAAGCTAGTCTCAAAACCTAACGAAAAGTTTATTTCCACTCTGTCCAATACATAAGTTGACCATAATAGCCTTAAGAAAATACAAGCATTTTTGACATTCCGTTTTTTGATTGATTTTTCAGCATTCTGCATTATTTCCTCACAAAACAGTAGTAGAAAATAAAACCTTTGCTATCCACAGCTCTTTCAAGAGAGAAAAGCACCTAATTGCATTGGAAATTTTGAAGTTACTCAGTATAGAAAAATATAAAAATATGTACCTTAACGCCTTATCTGCTGTCTGGAGGACAGCAACAATTAGTTGCAATAGCAAGAGTGATGGCACAAAACTCTGATGTGGAGTTGTTAAATGAACCATTTTCTAATTTGGTTATACTGCTCAAGTGCCGAAAAAGACAATATGTATTGTCCCTTTTTAGATATAAAAATATTCCTGTGCTAATGGTAACTCATGACCCGCAAGAAGCAGTGAAAGTTGCAGATTTTATCTACGTAATGAAAAATGTTAAAATTCGGTTAAGGTTCTCGTCTTCACTATTTAGATTTAGTTTAGAATCAACCAGGAAGAAGGCCAAACGAAAAATGACCACCATGAGAGTACTATAGATATAGAAAATATATATACAATGATAATGGTTGGGTCTTAATTCTCTCTTCGCCTACAAACTGAAAAATGCCCAGTTCGGTGACATGTATATGTACCGGTCCCTGTACATTTCTTATGGGACTACTAATACACGTTTGTATTTTTGTGTGCACGAAACGTATGGCTGATTGGCTGCTTCTCATACAAATCTCACACATATTCACGTACACAAAATAAAATTTCAGCATTTGCAGGGCATGGTCGGTACGGGTCACAGTTCTTTTTTCTATGGTTCCATCCTCCAACCTCCTGAATTTTTGTTGTCTCTTTTGTATATCATTCATTTTGTTTTACTCATACTTATCCGAAATGGTTAATGAGATGACAGTTCATTTATTGGGTTTTATGCATACTTAACCGTAATGGTGAGTGAGATGACAGTTCAAACTTGTAGGCATTGTCCAAAGAAGGCAGAAGATTTCTCTCTTTATAATATTGTTACTCTATGATTACGAATTAATGCAATCGCAATCCAAAGCCAGATAAACTAACTGTCAAAATTTGTTTGTAAATAAATAAAAATAAATTTATTGGCGCGACAGCTCCTTAAGGAGCCAAGGCCTAGTGACTTATACTCTCAACCATTCCTGTGTGTGTGTTATCGGTTAAGGTTCTCGTCTTCAACTATTTAAAGTTAGTTTCGAATCAACCAGGAAAATGGCCAGACGAAAAATTACCGCCATGAGAGTACTATAGAAAATGTATATACAATGATAAAATCACATTTCTACCTAATTTCGATGAAATTAGGTTGAAATTTATGTAATGTGAAGTCGAACACACCTTATTTGAAAACAATTGAATCACAATTGAAAATGATTCTATAACAAAACGTCAAAGTTGACATTATTAAAAGTCAAAGAAGAAAATAAAAAGGTAAGAGTGCACGACTGGGTCGCACGTATTTGCTTTATATGCCTAATGACAGTGGAAGCCCAGTTATTTGAAAGAAAACAATTAGCATTTACGTAGAAATAATAGACTGGCAGACAGACATTTCTTGTCACCAATTTTCTTGGGCATTTTTATGATCGTTATTTCCTGTTTGAATTTTATCAGAATTTTTTATTTTCAAGAATCCTAAACTTGCCTTAATGTACCAAGTAGAAAGTGTCAAACGAAATTAGCAAACACTTTTCCTGCAAATTTCGAAATGAGGTAATTTCGACTCTAATGAAAACATAGTATAAAGCGCGAAACAGATTGAACCAGCGACAGCACCAGCACCGTCAACAGCAAACAGCACGCTGACCAGCAAAATAAATTGAAACACATTGCTACCAGTACCAGCATCGTCTTCTTACTTCTGTTTGACACTTTGTGTCATAAAAAAGTATACGAAGTTTTCTTTTGCCCCTGAATTTCACTTGCTCAAAGTTGGTAGCAATGGAACAGCAACAGCAAATTTAGGACTTTGGTCTAACGACGCTGGTGACGTTACTGGTGCTGGTCTAATCTAATTTGAGCCATTGGAATACATTGGTTCTAAATTATTGGCGGGCGCTGTTGCTGGTGCTGTTGTTGGTTCAATCTGTTTCACACATAAGGCTATTCTACCCATATTTTCTATCTGGCTATAAGTAGTAAAGTCTTTGTATATATACTGCCTATAAAACTTATCATTTTTTAATTGCGAATCAAGTCGCAATGAGTGACGCTGAAATCACCAATTGGTGTGGATATAGAATAAGAACAAACAACAAAAGTGTATTAAATACTGGTAAAATATTCGTAAATGTTGTCGTCTGCACTATTTAGAGTTAGTTACGGAACGATTATTTTTAATTCGTACTCAAATGTTTGAACCCCTATAAAATTCTTTACGAAGCTTTGAAAACTGAAATCTTTTGGCCAATGGTCACATTAACATAGGCACGCAAAAGTCACTTATCTTTTCAGTTAATTATTATTTACTAATCTCACTCTTATTCATATCATAACTATTCTACCCGCCATCGCCGACACTGATGATCTTTTACTCTGCGACTTCTTATATGTTCCTAAATCAACATTTTAGCCCTAATTTCCAACAAGATTTCTGCATTTGTCCAACCATTTTTAGGATTTCAAAATCCAAGGTTTCAACGAAATTTAATTGCCAATTTTCTATTATTATATTATATATACTATTAACAGAGTTTTTAAAGAAGTTTCAAGCCCACAACAATAAACGTCTTTAGTAACAATGACTTTTCGTATTTCGAAAATTTTATTAAAATTTTGAATTAATTTAAAAAATATTGAAGGTTCAAAAATTAGTTCACTACTTTCGTCTATAAGCTGAAAATCTCTTGATGTTAGTAGCGTACTAATAATTATTTTGTTTTCTTTTTTTAACCGTTTATAATTAACTTGAAAAATAAATACCAAATACTTACACATCCAGTCTATGAACACTAACGAAATTGCGCAAAATTGGCAAAAAGCTCATTCCTATTGTGAATCTGCATCCGCTTCTTCTATTCTGTGCTCTGCTCTGCCTGCCTAACAATTAATTCACAATCGATAAAACCAGGCAACCAGCGCACGCACGGCCTGTACAAAATAATTCTAACACACATTTTTCTTCCGTGTGCCCGTCGCGAGTCGAAAAAGTTGTGTTTTCTGCTTTATTCTTTTCAAATATTCTGCTCCACTATGCCTAAACTATAAATATTTTCTAAATATCTAGTCGCCATCTATCCATCAATCAATCCAAAAACAATAAAAAATGAAGGAACATTTTCGTAGTTTGTGAGAAAATATTGTCCAAGTGATTTTGGAAAAAAAATTATAAATCTCCACCACCATCCTTTTAGAAGCAAAAGGAACTAAGACGAACATACACCGCAGTTGCTAGTTCTAGCCTGCTTTTGCACATTATTCGCAGATACCAGAGCGAGTGAGACAAAAGCATTATATTTATTTTTCTTATTTATTTTATTGTCGATTCTCTTGGTAGAGTTTTTTTTTTATATCGTGTGTCGTCTTCTCTGCAAATTTTTTCACACCACTGCGGCGGAGTCTAAAAAGGTTGGATTTTTTTCAACGATTTATTCCAGAAATCGCCCATAGGATATAATTTTGAACGAAAATTCGACGAACAGCACTGAAAAACTAATCACCTGGCGGATATGAATACAAAGGCTGACGTCAACAGACGTGTTTTGGCCATTCAGGCCAAGAAAAAACGTCATAAGCCCAATAAGAAGAAGGGAAAACCTAATGGGATCGTTGGCGGCGGCGACAAATCCAACGCTCCCGGTGGTGCACCGGGAAATTCTAATAATAGTGGCAATGGTGGCAGCGGTGGCACCGATCTTGATGCCGATGGCTCTGTCCCCAACAGCCCACAATCTCCACCGGCATCGACGGGCAACGTAGGTTGGAAGAGGAGCAATGATGGTGGTGAAGGTGGAAAGGATAAATCGATGACTGGCTCTCAAGCTCCATCGAGTGGTGCTGGCTCCTCTGCTGCCAGTACAACCACCCTAGACTCGGCTCTAGCGCCCACACTTTCCAACAAGTCAGTAAATCGTGCTTTTGATAAAGTCGTCGAAAACAACAAAGAATTCCTATACCCCCCGAGAAGCTCCTCCAATGAGTCGGATGAATCTGAGCTGAATAGCGAGAACGACGAACAAGAGCCCAAAGAGGACTACTGCAAGGGTGGTTACCATCCAGTTAATATTGGTGATTTATTTCAAGGTGAGTAGATTTTTCTTTTCCACTAAATTTAAATTGGTCAAATAAGAATTTAAAAGTCGGGTATTTTTCCTGTAAGGCGTTGAAAATATATAAGTAATTGGTATTTCAATATTGTTTTCCAAAACTGCGTTATAGTACAGGTTGGTGCATCTAGATTTTGCTCAGAAGGCACCGCATTTCTCCGACCAGCTTGTTTATTAAGTTCGGCTTCCAACTTAATATTAGCTTTTTCTACAGGCTTGAATGTTATATCGATACAATGAGGCATGATGTGCATATTTATGTACCTTCCTAATAATGCATTCCAGAATGCTCTTCTTCTACAACAAAAACTTGAGAGTGATTGTTTTGAATTTATTGACACTTTGGTGGTAGTTAGGAAGGAAGTAGATTGGAATCTTCCTAATTCGATCATTTTGTTGATCATGTGTGCATGTGTGAACAATGGCCACCACATTTTGGTTTCCTCTATTTTTATTCAGTAGTTGTTGACAAACTGGTCATGAAGGTCGACCCCACCCACGCCCTTGTTGTATGAAACTAATTATTTTGGTTGACGAATGACTATCTTTCCTTTTTCTGTTGTTGAACATCTTTGACTTGTTGCTTAGCTGCAACTGTTGCAACAGCATTTGATCGTCAAGCTCCCTCAAAAAAAGAGATTTTAACAAAGTGCAGAAACTGGGATGGGATTTTTCCTGATGTTGCCAAAAAAGGTAGCAAAGAAAAAGATTGTTCTGGAATGCATAAGAAAACATCTAGAAGCCAAACTTGATGAAGAACAATCCGGTTTCCGCGCTGGCTCCTTGTGCATTGATCATATATAAACACCTAAAGTATCATAAAAACAATACCGGCAAAAATAAAAAGATGATCCACCTCGGGACCCAGCCGGTAGAGACAGTACACACCTTTTAATACCTTAATCATATCTACCGAAGGCGGAACCGAACAAGACATCAAAAGCCGTATAGGGAAGGCATAACTGCTTTCGGCATGTTGAAAAATATATGGAGAACTCTCAGCTTAAGGAATAAGCTACGACTGTTTTGCTCCAATTTTGAATCCGTTCTGTTATATGGATGGAGCACTTGGGAAGTTACATCAGTTGTCACGAGAAAGCTTGCAAATGTTCGTAAATAGTTGTCTACGAAACATCCTTAATTTTCTGTCCCAATCGAATATCTATCGAAAATCTCCACAGGCAAACGGATCAGGAATCCATCGACTCTATTATAAAACGGCGAATCTGACGTCGAAGTAGAGGAAGACCGAGACTTTGGTGGCGCACACATGTGGAAGAGGACTTCGACCGACTTCACGTGCAAAATTGGAGGCAGCTAACTAGAGAACTAGCTGGCTGGAGAAGCTTGTTGGTTGAGGCCCAGGTCTACCCGAACTGTAAAGTAAGTTAAGATAAGGAATGTTGCAGTGGATTGGACACTAGCTTCGAAAAAGCAACGACTGTATTGCAAATCAAGTTAGGCAGTGAAATCCGCTAACAAAAGAAAGAAGAATAATTTGGTTTACTTACTAGGCAAGAGTTTGAGGGAGCTGAAACACATTTCCGGAAATCGTACAAGATTGCGCGTAGGCATAGTTAAAGCCTTATGCCCCACTAGGGGTCCTAGGACTTAATAGGACTGAGGACATAGAATGGCAGTAGTAGTGAAGATTTGAGTGCACGAAATCATTTTTTGTGAAAAGAGGCCATAAAGTCATGGCGTGATCCAAGACGTAAACACATATATTTGACTCATATTTTTGCTACGAAGCATCCACTCCTTATACGGATAAATGGCTGCAGAATAATGACCAAAGAACTTTATCATCGCTTCGTCAATTGGAAGTTTATCATGAAAAAAAAAACACTTGATAATTCGGACAAGTCATTTTCAGGTCGAACCTTCGCCATCTTATGAGCCTTGTCAACACATGAAATATTACCCAAATGAATGAAGTGTTTGATTTAATTGAATGGATTGCATGACATGGCGTTAGGGCCAGTTATAGCGATCAGTAAAAATTTTATTTGGATATTTTTGTGTGTAAAAAAAAGGATTTATAACATGAAACTTATGCGAATCGATGGCAAATAAAATGAAATAATTTATTTTGACACAAAATAAACCCGGGAAACAGTATTACATATTTATTATTAAAAACATTTATTTATTTTACTGATGAAATTTTTTTTTACTGAGCAGCTGGTTGTCATTTGTGGTCCATTTTTACTTGCGATTATAGGTACTATAATACAAGTTATGGATTCGTGCAAAAGAAAAACGGTACCTCTCATATAACTGTTTTTTTCAAATGCGGTTTTATCGTTAACTATTATTCCGATTTCAGTAAAATTTTGCAAACAGAGTCATTTATATTTCAAAATTTTCAAAAACATTTTTTTTTCGATTTTTTAAAATTTTCTAAATAAAAAAATTGGTTTTCGAAATATTTTGAAAATGGGTTGATTGAATTTTTTTAAATAATTTTCCCAGATGAATACTACAGATTTCCTTATAATAACATACTAGAAAAAAAAAATTTAAAATATTTTTTCGAAAAGTTTTGCAAAAAAAAACGACTAAAAAAAACTGGTCGAACAATTTTCAATATTTTTTTTTCCTCGATAGACATTCAGTTTTCAAATTTTTTCGCATACTTAGTTTTTCCGAGAAAACTTTAGAGGTAATTAAAAAAATTAAAGAATTTTCTAAAAAAAAAATATTTTTTTATTTTTATAGACGTGTGGTTTTCAATCTGGCAATACTTCTTTCTGCGTTGGTCTTTTTGACAGCTGTCACTTGAGTTATGCTCAGTTTGGTTTGCCATTTCATAATGAATAGACTTCCTTCCAAACAAGTTTGCAAATTGTGCAAATTAATTACCAAAATAATGGTTCGTTTCGGTGGAGCAGAGGTTCGAAGAAGACCCAAATGAGTCCATCCGCCATCGCGCGCAACATAAGAGATGTGCCCGTCCACTTTTTGGAAGATTTTGCGGAACGATCTTGGTTTGCAGGCTTACAAAATCCAACTCGTGCAAGAATTGAAGCCGAACGACCATCAAGCGCGTCACACGTTCGGTGAATGGACCCAAAACGAGATGGCCACCGATCCCGATTTTCACAAAATTGGGCCTCGGCTGGAATTTATTCGAGCCAACCGCGGCGGCCACTTCCCCGAAATCATTTTTAAAACATATGGCAAACCCCTATCTTTATAATCAAGCTTAATTCTTGGCCATAACATTAAACTATGCGTTTTATTTCTTGAAAACCGCACGTCTAAAAAACACCCTTTATATACATACATATGCAGCCACTAAGCAATTATCTAACATAAGAACAAGTTCGTGCGACCCAGTCGTGTATTTTTTAAATTTATTCGACGATGTGACCGCACATATGAGCAAGTACGTGCGATCCAGTCGTGCATTTTATTTTGTACTGTTCCTATAATCAGTAAAAAGTTTACTGAAGCATTTTGCATCATTTAAACAAATTTGAGATTATGGCTGGTGTGCTTGGCATTTGATTTCTGACATAACCTTACTGATTGCTTAAACCACCCGTCCGTAAAAGTTCCAGTTTTCAGCTGTTTCAACTTTTACTGATAGATTTTTACTGATCGCTATAACTGGCGCCTTAGCTATCAACGGGATTCTTACATGTTCTTCTAAGCACCAATATAATGACTCTTGGAATAAAGAGTTCGTATATACGGCTTTACTCCCCAATCAAATTCATCACATCAGCATCGAAAAAGTTCACAAAGATTTGAACTTCGTCTTGAAATTTCAACAAACTCCTTCTTTTACTTTTTTTTCGATTTTCCAAATAACGATATGTTTTCAACCATTTCAGTGGAATAAACCACATGATTTGACCATTTCGGGTCATTATTCTAAAACTCTTAAGAAAATTGGATCTCATCTTCTTTTTCAAATCCATCATTGATTTCGACCATTACTTCTCTCATGATATCAACAGAAATAAGGGGATCAAGCAAGTCATCCTGACATATTCTCCCCGTATGTTTGGATATCAACATCCGGTCGAATAACCACTATATCTACTTCATTTCCATCATTTGGGATATCTGCAATAGCCATGTAGAGATTTGAATAGCGCTTACCATAAAAGCTCAAAGTATTCGGTATATGCGTTGTCTAGAAACGAGCAGGACATACATTTCTGCCAAATCTGATGATATAGAAAGGATTTGTCACTTCCAAACGAATTTTTTCTGAGAACCAATTCAGATTCAGACATCAGTCCGCCAGGCGCCTGTTATTTGTAAACTAAGTGAATTTATAAAAAAAAGCCTATCTATTGGAACGAACACCACAAACAAATAATAAACGTATTTTGAAAAGATTAAACAAATAAGTCCAACTGCAGGGGGTAGTTTCATTGAGAGTTTGTAACATTGGGAAAATCCGCCCTAGTAGAGCTTACAAAATCAATATTTTCTGCTTTGTCGCCTTAGACTCTATTAGCTTGTTAAATTAGATTTAACTCTACTAAAAGGTAACATCTTGCTTGTGGTATTCGTCAACAGGTTGATAAATACCACTTCAAGCTATGTATATTACGAGTGTCATAAATCCCATGGCCAGGAATAGAATTTGTTTTGCGACCACCGGCAGAAAATGTTTTTTTTTACTCTCAGAATGTTTTCTTTTGATTGGAACAAACAGTTCCTGCGAAAGGAAATTTATTTGGCAGTTTCTGGTTTGGTGGTGTGCCGTGTTCCAAAGTCGATGACCCATTTCCTTTAATCAGTGATGTGGTAGATTTGGTTTGGTTGTTGTACCCATGGTATACCTACATATATCCATAAAGATGCGATTCAATGAATCGACAATAACGATTAAATTATTTGTGTTTATTTGAGGAGGAGAAGAGATATTTTGTCTTGTTTTCAATTTGCGCATCCATTAAAATGACGACGACAACAAAAGAAAATCATTGAAAGGGAAAAAATGAGCATATTGTCTGTCACACGTTGACGTCGTAGTTGTCGTCGTCGTCGTCGTCGAATAGACTTATTATTACTCGGACAAGAGAGATAAAAAAAAAACAGTTTTCCTATCAGTTGCTACTCTGTTTTGTAATAGCTGTGACATAGCTACAGAACAAGTGGTCGTCGGGGGGGCCAAAACATTGATTGTGGTTTTATGATGGAATTAATTCCATTCTCTCTTGTCTGTTGTACTGATGGTATTTAATCAAAAAGCCCTTAAAACAAGATGTTACTATAATCGTACGTTATGGATTTGTGAGTATGTATGGAGAAAAATTGCAATCAAACATAGCATAACGATGGTTGAGAAACATACGAAAGTGAGTGACTTATTTAATTCTGACCACCTCAGTAACTTCAAATTGACAAGGGGAAACCATCTTAGAGCTTGGCGAATGATAACTTTCATAGAATTGTAACTGACCACTTTGCAGAATTGGGGAAACAAACCATGAAATTGTTTATATCTTCAGTTTCTCATTCATAAACTGCAGGAGAGTCACCTCTATATAAATATATACTATATACAGTGTTCCTGTATATGTTTCTGACTGATAAGCCTTCGGATGCGCAATCGCAACGGTTACTATACTGACGGTGACCGCCTCGCCAACGTCGCTTTCGAAAAAAATAGCAACAAGTGTTTTTTTCGTTAAGCTTTTCGTTCCATTGAAAGAGAAGATTTATTTATTTCATTACAAATTTTCAACAAAAAATTGTTTATCCATAAATGGAGTTGATTCTCGGGAACGGCTGTTTCAATTTTGAAGGCACTTTCAAGGGTAAGTAGCTGGTGTTTTAAGGAATAACTTAGACGGATTAATTATCCACCACGTGGCGCTGATGGGACTTTCACAGGCAGATAGCTGATGTGAGGAAAAACCTAGGTGGCATTGGGGCATAGAGTAACTATACTATAAAAAGGGAAATCTACTGCCTTCTTTTGACAATGCCTACAAGCTGGTCAAATAAGTATTGGTGTAGAACTGTCAAAAAATTGACGCCGAATGAGAGTGTAGTAGTGCTGAACTGTCAAATAATTGACGCCGATTGAGAGTGTAGTAGTCAAATAATTGACCTCTTTTTTCAGTTTCTTTTTCACCACGAAATTGGGCGTGTTGGGAGATACTTGATAATAAAAAGCGCCCAAAATTTGACGTCATCAGTGACTCAAACTGACTAAATTAAATTGCCATTTTTTGGAAAAAATCCGAAGGGTTAGTTGACTTAAAATGTATATTAAATCAATCAGATAAGACATTAGACCAAACCTGCATCGATTAAAACTTACTTTTCCTTCTTTTTTTTCTAAAACGGAAATTAATTTTTTCAACAAGGGTCACTGATGACGTAAAAATACGAAAGTTGCTATCTTGTTTTCTTTTTTTAAGAGAAGACACTAGCAAGTTACTCGAATGCAAGTTGTTATACTTTATTATTTTTTCCCTGCCTTTTACAGATTATGTGCTTGAAAACTCTATATAAACGTTTAAAACTGGTTAAACAATATTCAAGAGTTTCAACCATTTTACCTGATACCTAAACTGATGATAGTGTATTGATTGTTTTAAGAATGAATTTAAACAAGCATTCGGTCAGAATATATATTTACAAGATAAATTATATTATATTATATTTTTTTTCAACCTATTATACTCGCATACATAGGAGTAAAAGCCTAGTCGAACAGAGCGCGTTCTGACGCAGCGATGTAATATACAGTATAACATATCCCAAGTCGCATAGAGCGCGTTTTCAACGCCGCGTCAAGTTCCACAAGGCGTCAATTTTTTTTGATTATTTACAAATAATTTTTTATACGTCGCGTCGCGTTAATCCTTCGTTAAACAGAACGCGTTTTTAACGCGACGTAGAGATTATTTTACGCAGTGTTCAGATTATTTTGACGCGGTGTTCTAAAGGAAGATTTTTTTTTTCAATATATTGTGCCTGGTGAATTAAGTTATTCTTAATTTGTTGTAGAAATTTATAAATTACTTTTTTTTTGACTAATTTTGTGTCATTTAATATTGTACTCTTTAAATGAAAAAAATAACCTATAATTCGCATTTAGTAAGAAAGTAAAAATCAAGATTCAAATATTAACGCGCTGCGGATAGCTCTCTGTCTGACGTTCTCTAACGCCGTATTTAGAATGCCGTTGTAAAATAATCTCAAAACAGCGTAAAATAATCTCAACAAATTATTAATCCTACAAACTTAAAAAGAAAAACAATGCATTATATTGGTTTACATTAGAAAATTGTACACATTATATTTTTTCGTACGAATAGACCTTGTGTCCTTTTTCGGTTGTTTCTTCAAATAAAAGGCACGACTGGGTCGCACGTACTTGCTCCTATGTGCTAATCCTTTTTAAGTGCAGGCGTCTTTTTGACAAAGATTTAATTTTAATGTTTTTTTTTGACGTGCAACTTCTTTAGAATCGTTGTGGTTTGAAGCTCGAACGAACATGCGTCACGACAAAGGGATAAACACATAAATATGTAGGATTGTTAGCTTTTGCAGTTTTTTAGTGTATCATCTTACCACTTGTTGTTTACTGTTTATAATATAATTTGCTAACAGGCCGACTCCACTTGATATCTGTATTGCTAACCAGATCTCTGACATAAATATCAGACCATTTTCTTTTTTCTTCGCTGGGCAGTTCATGTCTTGATATTTCATTAAAGCAAGAGAGGCTAATGTGTTTGTATCTCTGACAAAAGTCAATAGATAGAAATTCTTCTTCTTATATTTGTTAATTTTATCATTTTAAAACATTTATTCCATTAAAAAAATATAGATGTTGTCTCATTTACTCTTGTTAATACACATAAACTAATAAAAATACTGTATTCAAGCCTTTTCACTGCAAACTAATTTTTTAAAGCGCACAAAAAGAGCAACTACCCGCATGAGAGACAAAAAATAATGAGATGAATGATCCCTAAAAAAAGAAAGAAAAAACACAAACGTCAAATTGTTATCAAGACATCGATGTCAAGATAGAACCGCGGAGAGAGATGTCTAACATCCCAACAGACTCCGAAACAACGCGACTCCATTGGATATTTCATCTCATGTTCGCGGAGAGAGATATCTAACATCCCAACAGACTCCGAAACAACGCGACTCCATTGGATATTTCATCTCATGTTCGCGGAGAGAGATATCTAACATCCCAACAGACTCCGAAACAACGCGACTCCATTGGATATTTCATCTCATGTTGAAGATCCTGAGAGAAATTATATCGTGTGGAGTCGGCCTGTAATAGAAAGACTTTTTTCAGTTTAATTTTCATTTTGGTATGGAAAAATTTGAACAACTGGCATAAAGATTCGTGGGAATCAGCAGTAGGGCAATAATGCTAGGTATAGATACCTATATAGGTCCAAATAACAATAATTTACTTTTTGAAATCAAATTAATTAAAATAGCTTAATTATGTTTGATGGATCGATAAACGTATGGTGTGGGTAGGTATTAATGGAATTTACTAAGGATATTAGTTACCTCTACATATAATAAGGTTGGAAGGAAGGTGGGTACTAAAATTAAGATACACATTCCAACTACTGTTAACCGAGTGGGTATAGAGACAATATTAAAAGTTAACATAGTGGTTTTGTTTATTTATAGGTAGGTGTAAACTTTAGTTTTCTCGATTGAACTGTTTGCATTCAGTAGTAATCGAATAGTTTTTTTATTTGTTAGTTTTTTTTGTGTGTTAAAAATAGGCTTCCTTATTTATATTGTGTGCTTTTATGATGATAAAATTCTTTAAAATACGTAGGTATGTATGTAGGTTGTCACCTTCTTTATTTGACTAAAGGCTAGGGCTTAGCCGAGCAATATGAAATAAAATTTTGGGGAAAAATTTGTATGAAATCAAAAAAACACTATTCATAACGTTTTTTGGAAAAAAATGTTGTAAGCCATTTTATATCTTTTGCTGTTTTCTATTTTATAAATTTTTCATTTCAAAATCGTTCGACCAGTTTTTTCAAAAAAAATGTTTTTTTTGAAAAACTTTTCGAAAACATATTTTAAATTTTTTTCGAGTATGTCAATTTAAAGAAATCTATAGTTTATAGTAGGAGAAAAATTAAAAAAAATCTACAGATCCGTTTTCAAAATATTCAAAAAACAAAACAATTTTTTAAAAAAATTATTAAAAATTAAAAAAAAAATGTTTTTGAAAATTTTAATCATAAAACACTACATATTTTGAAAATTTCATCAAAATCTGTCAATTAGTTAACATGATTTTAAAAGACCGGTCATATGGGAGGTACCGTTATAAAACCTTTTCTGAAAAATCCATTAAATCTAAAAGATAGATTTTGCATAGAAAACATCATTCTGAAAGTTTTATCAAAATCGTAGGAGCCGTTTTCGATAAAAATAAGTTTTTCATTAAAAGTTATATGGCAGGTACCGTTAGTTTTGGAGCTAGAATGCCAATTCCAAATACTGTCAGGTAGAGCACTCTAAAAAAAACTATATACCAAGTTTGAATCAAATCGGCCCAACCGTTTAGGCTGTAGATATCGATACGGACAGACAGACAGACGGACGGAATTTCCGGACCCACTTTTTGACTTCTCTATCATCGTAATGGCATGTTTGATTGTTAGAATTTTTTTTTTTTACGAATGCATAACTTGTCTTATAGTCCCTATAAATCGCAAGTAAAAAGGAATAATGTACACAAGAAGGTCTAAGAAAATCACCTTAAGCTTTAAGGAATACATTTCGAACACATCCCGCTCGATATGGTGGAGGTGGGTTTCTAAAACGTCAACATGGTGGTGTTTTGTGAAATTCTCACAAATTGTTTGAAGTGAAGGAACTCCGTGAATTATTGTGTCCTTTTTACAAAATTAAACTGCTTATTCGTTTTATTAATGATAATAAGCACTAATTGTCACTAAACAATTTGCTTCAATGTTCATATTGATATAGTTTAATAAAATTTTCTATCGAAAACAATTTGTTTGTACCTAACCAATAACTTTAACTTGTTTTCTGTTGTTGTTGTTGTTGACGTGTTAGAAACTCACCTCATGTTTTTTTTTCTTTTTTTTAACGGGAAAATAAATGATATACAAAAGAGAACACGAAACAATGAATGATATACCCAAGCAACAACGAAAATTGAGGGTGTTGAGGCGTGGAACGTACGAAAGATATTCCTCTATATAATATATTTACTCTATGCATTGGGGCCACCTTTTTTTAATTCAAATACAAATAAAAAGCCTTTAGCAAAATTTTGAGCCGATAGTTGACACTGGGCAGGAGATATTGGAGAACAAGGTTTTCCCTGTACCTTTACAATTTGTATATATCAACAATAGTAAATTTAAATGACTTGACCGATTTAAAAAAAATTCTTTGTGTGTATTAACATGTTTAGCAAGTAGCCTAGTAGTTTCTAGTTGGGTGCGATTAATAGCGCTGTTGTTGGGATCCAGAAAATGTATATTAAACCCGAGCAAAGCCGGGTGGGTTTGCTGTCTTTAGCAATAAAAATCGCATGTTATGATGTTTGTCACCAATAGACTGCAAAACTATTGAACCGATTTTCATTAAATTTTCTCTCCTGTATGTAATTTGGTCCAACTTGAGACACAGAATTGTATCTCGATTAATGGACTCAATATTGTTTTATTGCAAATTAAATGAGCCACAGCAACGCGTGGCCGGGTCTGCAATTTTTTTTTTTTTTATAAAAATGACAATGTTCACACGCTCCCATTATCTTCCTTTGATAACTCTGTATTGATAAATATCTTCATAATTTTTCTTATTTCCAGGTCGCTATCATGTAGTTCGCAAACTCGGTTGGGGTCATTTCTCCACAGTATGGCTATGTTGGGATCTGCAAGAGAAACGCTATGTTGCTATAAAAATTGTCAAATCAGCTCGACACTTTGCCGAAACTGCCAAAGATGAGATTAAAATACTTAAATCGGTGCGTGACAGTGACCCTTCCAATCCACGTCGCGACAAAACTGTACAGCTTTTGGATGATTTCAAAATTACTGGAGTCAATGGGACACATTTTTGCATGGTTTTTGAAGTGCTGGGCGATAATCTATTGAAATTGATTCGCAAATCAAATTACCGTGGTATACCAATTGAGAATGTGAAATCGATCACAAGGCAGGTGCTAGAAGGTTTGGACTACTTGCATTCTTGCTGTAAAATCATTCACACTGACATCAAACCAGAGAACGTGCTACTATGTGTTGACGAACAATACATTAGATCCCTAGCCAACGAAGCTACAGAACTATATGTTATGAACTTTAAGATGTTCCCTTCGTTTGTAAGCCGGGCACCGAAAGAGTATCGTGAACCACCAATTACCGGAAAAATGAGCAAGAACAAAAAGAAGAAATTGAAGAAGAAGGCAAAGAAGAGGTTAGAATTGTTTAAGAAGCAATGGGATTATTTGGAACAAAGTGGTGGGGGTGATGCATCCAAACCAGAGGAGAAAACAACTCTTAACAATGGTGATGTGAAGGATGATTCGCTTGTAAGTCCTGAAGAAGCGGAGCAGTCACAAGTTCAAAGCGATGGAACAGTTAACCACAATAGCACTTTGAACGGAGATTTAACCGACGACGAGAAAGATAATGACGATGATGTCGACGATGAGGAGAATTATGAGTCGAATCCACCTTCCCCGGTTGTTAAAATGAAGGAAGTTATTAACAAAAAGAATTGCAAACGTAAGTATCAAAAAAAACATTCAATATTCTTAAAGTATATTCTTGTTATAAACTAATTTTTATTCACAGATAATTCCATCCATCAAAATAAGACCCTAGACAATAAGGATAATCCTCAATCGCGAGAAGATGAGAAACCTGAAACGGCAGAGGAAATCTCCGTCAAGCGGTCCTCATCTACAGAAACGAAGAAGCATAGTACATCACCATCGCTTAACATACCGAACAACAATCAGTTAATCTCAAGTTCATCAGAAACCTACAACACAACTAATGGACCACATCTTCCACCGCCACCTACAAATACCATAATAGCTGAGCCCAAAAAAGACCCGGCACTTGAGTCATGTGACTTTGATGTTAAGATTGCCGACTTGGGTAACGCCTGCTGGGTTCATCATCGTTTTACAGAGGACATCCAAACGCGTCAGTATCGGTCACTTGAAGTTATTCTGGGTGCTGGTTACGATACATCAGCGGATATCTGGAGCACCGCCTGCATGGCATTCGAACTGGCAACCGGAGATTATCTTTTCGAACCACACTCCGGTGAAAATTATTCGCGTGACGAGGATCACATTGCTCATATAATTGAGTTATTGGGTGCAATACCCCAACATATTATAGCACGTGGTGCTTACCATCAATGCACATTCAATCGCAAAGGAGAACTCCGAAACATAACCGGTCTTAAGCCATGGGGTTTAGTTGATGTTCTCAATGAGAAATATGAATGGCCACGCGATGATGCAGAATCATTTGCCGACTTTTTACGGCCCATGCTTGAGTTCGATCCGAAGAAACGAGCAACAGCTGCCGATTGCTTGAAGCACCCATGGCTGAGATAAAATACATTTTTCAACAATACTATTTATATACTTAATAAAATTAAGAGAATTTTCAAAAAATAGTGATTTTATGCCTAACATTTGTGGCCGTTTGTCTTTTGCCTAGACAGAGGGCTAGCTTATGCACACACACACATACTTTTACAAATTTGAAAATAGCTAAGGCTTTAAAGGCTGTCGCCATATACATTACATATTCTAATTATTTTTTTTAATTTTTTTTTCTTTTAATGAAAACATTTATGTAAATTTAAACTGTTTAAAAAAATTTAAATCCAAAATTGTAGTTTAAAAAAAAAAATGTTTTTATTTCATTTTTTATATAAATTAATTTGCAATATACACCAATCACTGACGAGATTCTTTAAATTTATTATAGTTTTATTTTTGTTTTTTTATCGTCCTCATTCAACCTATCCCTCCCCCCCCCTTCCCTGATGAAGCTGGCTCCCATTACTCTTCCCTTTTATTTATTATTTACCATGAAAAGAAGAAATAAAAAAAAACGTTACTCATTAAGAGAGAAAAATATATACATACATACATACATACATAAATGAAATAACTAATTAGATTAGATTAAATAACTATCAATAGTGTATCTATGAATATAAAAAAAAAACAATTGAGACTAATTAGCTGTCTGTTACGGCATCCAGAACAGAGAAGCTAATCATCTCTACATTAGATATCACAAAACAAAAAAAGCTCGTTAATTGTAAAAAAAAAGAAATAAAAAGTAAGAAACAAACAAGAATATTATAATAATAATCCAATGCAAAAATATAATAAAAAGTAATACAATCTCAACATAAATACATATTTTAAAAAAACTTAAATTTCAAAGCAAAAGAAAAACACCAACCTAATTAGTAGTTTAAAGGATACAAAACATAGTTAAAATAAACAGTATCAACCTAGCAAGATAAAAAATAAAGAAAAAAACATTGTCAGTTATTATGCAATGAAATCTGTTAGGAACAAATAAATTAGTAAAAAAAAAAATAATACTGGAGAAATATTAATGAGTTGACTTAGCACAGAATCTTTTCGATTTTAATTTTGTTTGAATTATATAACTGTCTTGCAATTGATTGCTGCTAAAATGTTGAATTAAAAAAAATAAATTATTATTTTGTTGTATAATGTAATTTGTTTTTATCTGATATTTTGCATGAACATTTGTTTGCATTCTCAAAACGACAACAATGGAGAGACTATCATTAGCTCCTGAAAAAATTCCTTCCCCCTCAAGTCCTGCTTTTGGATAAATGTTTCTTTTACAATAAAATGAACTTCAATATCATTTTATTTTAAAGGTCTGTGCAAATAATTAAAATTTCAAATACTTTTTGGTACATTTTGTTCGGCCGAATTGTAAAATTAAATATTTTTTTAGCCAGTCGAACGCAAAGTTTTAATCAGTTCTGTGACATTTTCCGAAAAAAATATTGCGGCACTTCTCAGTATCTGCAGCTTACAAATTCTTGTCGTCCTATATTGCTATTTCGTTAGTCATCCTGCGCCTTCATTTGTGTATACACGTAATCAAACCAGAGGAGCAAAAAAAACTGGTTCTAATAAAACCAGAGTCTATTTTTTAAAATGTTTATGAAATCAGTGTACACAATTCTAGTTGGCTTTGTTATTCTGGCCAGGCAACACCATAAGGAAGGTATTTTGATATCTTTGCTGAGCTCAACCAACTAATAATATTAATAATATTTTTAACTAAGTGTCTGTAAGGCACATTGCTTGTTGTAAGACCACATTTTTACATGAACAAAAAAATCGAAAAAACGGCAATCCAAATGCAGTAAAAACGTTTGGTATTTTGTAAAAAAAAGGAATTTTTCATTGTCATCGGTTCTTACGCTTCAGCAAACAGATCCGCTTGCAGCCCAATTCACGGCAAACTCTATTCTGCCGCCAGGTGTTATTACTTCTTCTGGGGGCCTATTCCTGAATACGAGTCGAGTGAGATGCCACTCGAGAGCTCACAGTCGAGTCGAGTAAGAATCGGTATTCCACAACTTTAGTGAGAGCCAAAAACATGACATGACTCCGAAAATGTTGAACACACCCTTTGAATTATAGCTAACTTCACTAAATGTTGACGACGTTTCACACAAAAAAAAAATTTGATTTGAGAACTAATCGTTAAATGTAATTAAATGTAATTTGATAGTAAATTAATCAGTTTAAATCGTAAAAGTACAAAAAAAATTACTATGATAAGTACAGAGATGTTTTATAAAACAATTTTTGTCTATTTGCTGCGAGTACTGGAGCACAAATTTAAAACAAACGCCAGATCATCGTCTATGCCAAATACCTACCACCAAAAAATATTTAAATTTTGTTTCAAACACTTATTCATAACAATTAGAAAATTACAACTTAGCCTTTTTTTTATTTTTACCTACATTTTTGGATCCATCACTGCTGCTCTAAAACACTTTTTAAACATGAATGATTTCTCACAGAAAAAGCGTCACTTTCGACTTCAGGAATAGGTATGTTTCATTCGAGTGTCATTTGACGTTCGACATTCGAGTTGGGGAATACCGGTAATTAGTGAATCGTGTTCGAGAATACCAATTTGTCGATCTCACATGAAAACTTACTCGACTCGTATTCAGGAGAATACGAGAGAGAGTAAATGATTTTGTGGGACCTACTTCTTTCGCAATCGTTCAGTAGCAATAGTTTTAAAAAAATTTAATGCAAACAAATCCCAAAAAAATTAAGACAAATAAGCATCAAGAAGAAATATCGTAAAAGTTGTTGATGCCGGTGATCGATTGATGTAAATATGAAAAAGGAAAACGAAAAGTAAACAATTTAAAAATTAATTGTTATAATATTAATATTTACTTAAGATTCGCTTATCGATTTCAATTATTAGGGGGCAAAACCGAAATAAAATTGCCAGGTATATGAAAAGATTTCACAGCCGAAAAAAAATCTAAATCCGTTCTATGGGTATAAATTCTATAAATAAATAAACCATGGGTCTCAAATATAAAAAAACATAAACATGAAATCACTATACATATATACATATCACTATATATATATATAACTCACATAATTAAAAAACAAACAAGTTGTTTTTTACCGTCAACGAAATAACCGATCAGCGTCGCGCAACAAATCAGTGATGCCGTATCGCTGCCCAAAAATGCGTTTGTGAATATACCCATATTCAAGTATAATTCCCATATTTAGGCAAGTGCTCCAATTACCCACTTGAGTTTCCTAGAGCTCTAAAAATGAGATATGAGTCTACAATAACAGAAACATTCACATTTCTTTAGCACCGTCGTTGTAATATTTCGTGCCTTTCATTATTTTATCGCTATTTCTACAAACAATGCTTTATACCTTTCCTGAACGGATTCAACCGTAATAATCGAACTAAAAGGAATGCCCATACATTTACCTTTGAGGTCAACTTGGGACGTACAATCAAATACAGGAATGTAGAATGCTTTGCCCTCCCATTTTTGCTTGCAGGGCTTAAGAACAAAAATGTGCATCAATTATCTCCTTTCGCATCCTTCCCTATTTTTCTAACATCCCCGCTGTGTTTAATCAACATTTTAAGGGTAGCCAAAACCCCAAACATTTTTCTAGCCTAATTGCGCGAATATAACTGCGGTACATCCAGGACATCTTTAAAACTTTATAATTTCTCTTCATCTATGACTGCCCATTTCAAAGGAAAATATTTATCGGCAGATGTGCACGAAAGGCGCAAAGTTGAATTGCACCTTAAAATATATTATTCGAAATCTAAGCCAATTGCATTTCGTTTTCAATGGCAAATATCCTTTCTTTTTAACACTTCATTCGTATTTATTAAGGTAAGTATATATTCGAATTAATTTTTACCAAGCAATAAACATTTTTTGCACTTGAGTGTTTCTCCAGTTATTTTTTATTTTCTTTCTTTCAAACAAAGATTCAACAAATAATTTAAAGTTTGGTTTGCATGTAATAATAACAAATTATTGTCAAATTAATTATTACTCTTTAAAATATGGTATAAATATAACGGCCACATCTGCAAACTTTTTTCCTTTAAACATTAATGTATGTATTAAAAATACAACCAATACAAAATCGAATGTTTTAATTCTATAGCTTCTATGTTTCTTGGACAAAATTATAATTATGTGACGCTAAACAGAAAAAAAGTGGCCTTATGTAGTTCTCTTTGATTTTAAATAAAAGCAAAAACATAAATGTGCATTATCGCTTTTAAGCGGGTATTGTTAAATATAGACACAATAAATTGCATAAAAATTTGATTTATAATGCTGAAGGACTTTTTTCATGATGATTTTTTTGCAATAAAATGTATTTGGAATTCATCGTAATCTAGTTAGTTAGTTACGAATGTTAAGGTTTAATTAATGTGCTTTTTTAATTAAAGGATGTTAGTGGGTTCGACCTAACAATTGCCTAACAATTAAATTCGAAGCGAATCATTATTTTTCAAATCAATTTGTTAGAGGTATTCAGAGTTTAACATTTTTCAACATGGAAGCAACAGTTTTCGATATAGTTATCCCAATCGAAACCAGTCGAACATAATGCTTTCAATATTTAAGTGAATTCACTAATTTAATTTATAGATCCGTAGTTTCCATTTAAGAGCAAATATCATAAGCCAAAAATAAAACGTCAAATTTGCCATCGTAATCATTCGCCTCGAATTCCATCATTAGGTTTGTAAGAACCAATAATTTTAAGTTTTCCTTATACTAAACAAATTTTTAAAAAAAATCATCTAATTTGGAACACCAATCAACTAATACCTCTCAATGGCATCATTACTTGAGAATATTACGAAAAACAAATCTCATAAGTCTAAACTCTACAAATTATTATGGAAGATGAAAAGATCGTCTTTTGAAGTCGCTTTGGTTAAGTTAATTTTCAAAGTCGAAAATTACACTTTCAATAGCAATATTGTTATTTTTTTTTTCAAGTAAATTATCAAATTTTAAGAAGTGGATATGGATTCACTGACTGATTTCAAGTATGTATAACGAAGTTGTGGTAAAGAAACAGCACAACAGAATGAGCAAGTTCAATGCGTACACTGGCTTATAGTGTACAAACAGAGTGGAGCGGAGAGCAAAGCTGCGAAATTCATCAGAGCTAAGAGCTCAAGCAAGGAGCAAGGATGAATGAAACTTAGCCAGAGTGAGGAGAGCAAGGAGCAAGAGCAAAGTAGAAGTTAACAAGCAAAAGATTATTCTTTTCTATTTAAACATTTTTCTTTTGCGGATAAACATTCACTTCTAGTTAAAAATTGTGCGATGAGAGCGGAGAAATCAAACATGTTTGAAATCGCCGCGCCGGTTTTCTCCCTTGTTGAATCTTTGCTCCATCTTCGAACGACGCTGCACTCTGTGTGCTATGGCTATCCTTTCACTACGCGTGTTTAATTTCTCTGCTTTGCTCTTTGCCCACTGCTCTTGCTCACTTTCAATTCCACTCTGTTTGTAAACTTATAGCGAGTTTCATTCAAATTTTAAAGATTTGATCTCAAAATTCAGATTTGCTCTTTTCAATGAAACTTGTTTTACGATTTAATCGTAGTATTGGTGATTATCTGACGAGCACACACAGTATTTTGACGACACACAAAAATATCTATGCACAGTTGTTGATTCACTCAAAATGCCATTTTGGTATTTTCTGACTTCAAAAACATCTTTTAATACTATTTTGTTTCTTTTATTGCTATTTGTTGATTTTATTGCTTAACACAGGCTGGCACAAGTTAACAACAAACAACAAATTACAAAACATTTTCCATTTGACGTCTGACCGAAAAGACTATTAACATGTATGTGTGCATTCAGATCAAATCTGCCACCCCATCAGAGATCAAATCTTTTGTGTTGAGATTTGATCTCAAAACTGAAAAAGATCAAATCTTTTGACAGAAAGAGCAAATCTTTTCTTCAATGAAACTCGCTATTAGTCAACTAACTTTTAGTTAAAGTGAATCCATTAAAGGACAAGCTGACATTAATACATTGCAGTCAGTTGAAAGTTAGTCAATAAATCTTGACTAAATATCAACTAACTGCGCCAATTGAACAATCAGGTGCTCTTTGACTGACTTTAAGTCGATGAATTGATCGAGGGGAATCTTTAAATGCAAAACTGCTTCAAAGTGCCCTTTGTTTTCAAATAAAGACTTCGTTACAAAGCAGCGTATTCGATATTTCAATTTATTTTTTTAAAGAAGAACTATCGAATGTATGTCACCTCTACACCTTTTGGAAGTTTTTAGGATCATTTTTTCTAAAGCTTAGATTTTATCTAATATCTAAGAATGCACACCCTTCCGAAGTCGATTGATAAAAATAAAAAGACTACAATGCTATAGTCGAATCGTCACAGTTCGCAAAATGGATTGTTTTTACACAATCCATCGAACATCAATCTAGATATTCAAATATTCACGATGAGTATGAGCTCAATGGATTCAGTGGTAGGTATTCTAGACAATAGGCGAGTCACAAAACAAGCGTTGACTTATGTCTTATCTATCTATTAACATTTATTTGTATAAATATAATAAGAAAAGATATATTAAAGTACATACATTATTTAACAATAGTTACTCAATGTAGAGACTCTAAATATAAATGTGATGAATGGTGACGCACAAAATACTTTATCCTTTAGTATTATAAGTTATATTATAACAAAACAATTTATATCTAAACCTTTGTCCAACAAGTGTCAAATTGCTTAACAATACAAAAATTATACAAAACAAAAAATCATGACGATTTCACAGCAATAGCAAATTTAAACGTTAAATTAAAAAAAAGTATATATTTTTACGAAAAAAGCAATACCTATGTTAACAAAGAGAACATTTTAAAATGCATAGTAATAATATGTAAAGCTTATAAAAAAAAAACACCAACAAAAAATTATTTTTACACATTTTGCTTTCCATTCATGTATACACGTATATTTGGCATACAGGCTATTTAAATTTTTTAAATAATAACATTTTTAACAGAGAATTTTGTAGGTTCTTAGTAATAAAATAATACAGAGTTTAAAAAAAATATACAACATTGTTTTTGTTCGTATATTTACCAGAACTCATGCATAAATAAAAATAAAACCCATCTTTGTCCTTATTAGAGGTATGCATTGCATTATGTATATCCATCAAGTTAAAATGAATTTTGCCAGACGAGCATTTTGTCCAAATTCAGCAAAACTGATACAAAGCTCTGCAGATTGCTTGATCTAATAAGTCCCTTTGTAATTAAATAATATTATGAACTTGCCTACTTGTAAACTTGGAAGAAAATCATATTGAACAGATAAAAATACTTGTTGATCAATAAATTTATTAAAAAAATATGAATATACATAACTTGTAATTAAAAAAAAAAAAACAGAATTTAAGATACAAAGACATACAAAGCAAACAGATTCATTTTGTCTGAGCATCATTTAAACAGTATTTTGTAGTTGAAAATTATAATTTTTAAAGCATTATAAAATTAAAATAAATCTAATAGTCAATGGAAGAGAGTTAATGAGTTTAATTTGCATACATTATGGAGTCTGACTTTATTAACATTTCGGTACTGGAAACTGTCCTAAAAAGGATCTCAAGAGCTTCATGTTTTCAGTTGCTCTTTTGAAAAACTGAAGTTATTTATAAAAGGTAAGAAATAAAGGGTCCGCCATCTAACGTTTTTTTTGTTTAACTAGTGCATATTTCGTGAATGGTAACACTTAGCTCATGTCTGATTTGACAGATAATTAGTTTTATCCTTCCGCTGAACGAATATGGTTGTGTATACGCTGGGAAATATTGCGACATTACTGCCTGCGATCGACTTAGAGAAGATGCCGATTTTGCCAAAAAAATCATCTTTTCAGATGAAGCTCATTTTGATCTTGGGTATGTAAACAAGCAAAATTGTCGCATTTGGGGCACAGAAAACCCGCACGCATACATTGAAAAGCCGATACACCCGAAAGAGTCACTGTTTGGTGCGGATTTTGGTCCAGAGGCATAATTGGGCCATTTTTCGAAAATGAGCAAGGAGTGGCCGTTACAGTCAATGGCGATCGTTATCGGGCCATGTTGAACGAATTTTTGTTCACAAAAATTGAAGAGGGGGATATTGGCAACATTTGGTTTCAACAGGACAACGCTACGTGCCACACAGCCGAAGCTACACTCGATGTTGATGAAGCATTTTCAAAAAAAAAAGTCATTTGGCGGACACGTTATATAGTTACGGACAAAACAATAGGACCATTTTTTTCCTTCCTTAATTTTGTTCCACAAACTCTTTTTTATTTTTCGATTTTTCCGCGACCAGAGACTTCTTCACAATTGCCCATAATTTTTCCAATGGATTAAGGTCTGGAGATTAAGAACGCCAGGTAACAAGGTTGATCCTATGCTCTTGCAGCCACCTTTGACTTTCCTTGATGTGTGCTTTGGGTCGCTATCGTGCACGAACTGCCCACTCAACATATATGGAAGCATGACCTCCTCTAGTATTTTTTGCATACAAATGCTAGTCCACATTTTCTTTGATCCAAAATATTGGACCTACCCCATACCACGAAAAACATCCCAAAACCATGATGCTTCCTCCTCTATGTTTTACCGTTTTTTTGGTGTACTGCGGTTTGTATGCTACATTCTCTGGACGCCTGACCCATCTCTTAATATGTGATCCCACCAAATTTACCTTACTTTCGTCAAACCACAGAATGTTGCGCCACTTTTTTTCATTTTCTGGTCCTATCCATGTTAGATGCTCTTTTATGTATAGAATTCGAATTTTTTGGTGATTTTTGGTAAGAAGTGGTACTTCCCTTGGACTTCTTCCGTAGAGATGTTGTTCTTCGAGTCGTCTTCGGACTGTTCTAGCAGAGATGGGCAGATCAAGATCCAGTTAAATGCTGACTTAAATGGGTCTCTTTTGCACAAACGTGTCATTTGGATGTCATCTCTCGGGGACGTTTTTCGTGGTCGACCTGTTTTTGCGTGGGTTTTCGGGGGCTGTAAGGCATTGTTAACAAATGTTTTGGATCTTCCAATAATTTTTGAAACTTCTCGCTGCGATTTTCCCTCCCGTGCAAGTTTACGGAACAATTCCCTAATGGTTGCTGAACAATGTACTCCACGACCCATGTCTTATTTTTTTACTTTTGATTATTTTTTCTTAAATGGTTAATTTGATTTAATTTATTCTTTTAATAATTAACTGTAAAAATCGTATTCCCTGAAACCGAAAAACAGAAAAAGTTACCTGGTCTTATTAATTTGTCCACACTTCACGGGAGTTTCTAGAAGTTTGCTTAAGTATTTTCATATTATGATCTAATTAATCATAATATTCATTTCTTGCAAGAAACTACCGTAATTAACGGTGACAAAGCCCAAGAAAAGAGCATTACTTTTTTTTACTTGCGATTATAGGGACTATAAGTCAAGTTTAGGATTCGTGAATATTACAAAAATTGAGATAACAATCAAACATGTCATTACGATCATAGAGAAGTCCAAAAAAGTGATCGAGAAAAAATGTCTGTATGTCTGTCAGTATGTATAACGAGCTGCAGACTAAACGGCTTAAGCGATTATCTTCAAACTTGGTGTGTGTGATTCTTTTGGCATTCCCCAGAGGGAAATTAAAATTTTATTTTTAGCCCTAAAAATAACGGTACCTGTCATATGACCATTTAGGAAAATCTTATTTTTCTCGAAAACGGCTCCAACGATTTTAATGAAAATTTTTGAGATTTTTTTTGTTGGTATTGGCTATAATTTGACTAGAACCACATACATATACGGGAAAAGTCTATTAACGGGACCTTTCATATAACGGTTTTTTTTTAATTTTTGGCTTTCTCAATTACGGCTCTTTGGATTTCTGTCAAGTTTTATATTTGAGAAGATCTAGGCAGCCGAATTAATTCTATATATCAAAATTTTGAATAACTTTTTTTCTAATTAATTTGAATTTTTTTTAAATCAATATTTTGAAAAATAACTAAAAAAAATATTTTAAATTTTATAATCACATGTATTTTAATATATTCTAAAAAACTGCATACCAAAATTTAAAAAAATATTTTTTTTTTTCAAAAAACTAAAAATAAAAAACAGGATTTTATCAAATACGGTCCTACAATTTTCGAAATACATTTTTCATAAATTCCTTATTATTTAAGACGTGTGATGGCATACTTAATTTTTACTAAAAACCGTTAAGTATTGTAGTTTTTAATACTTTTTATAAGTTCAAACTGTGTTATTTTCAACGCAAATGTTACTTATTTCTGCCAAAGATCTTGGCATTACATTTTCAATGTAATTAGGCACATAAGAGCAAGTACATGCGACCCAGTCGTGCCCATTTTTTATTTTCAAAAGAGAGAGAGAGAGAATATTGTTAGGTATCTCCACTGGTCTTATTGTTTTGTATGTTTAAAGAAATTTAGACACTATTATTTAATGTCTTAGTAGGGTTTATTTGTTATGCCATTTTATGCACACAAAAAAGTAAGCGATTGTTGGATGAGCTAAAAAGCGCTAAAACAGAAGAAGAAAAATAAATTGCACGACTGGATCCCACGTAGTTGCACTTATATGCGGTCCCAGCATTGAATAAAATACATATCAAGGCAATTTTAAAGTTTCGATTTTATATCAAGAAAACCCTAGCTGCCAAGGATAATTGGTTTGGGTATAAACATCGTTACTCAACATTCAATCCTGTAGCCTAGGCATTTCCCCACCAATGGTTAACTTAGAGTATACATAAGACTCATACCCAAATAAGGTTCTAAACATGCTATTTTCAGACTGACTACTATAGTAGCATTAAAAGGCCTTATACAAATTATATTGGCACACATTACGCAAGCTATTTAACTGCTATAAGACTTTTGTTAAAAGGTGTTTTAGCAGCAAACAGCTTTTCATGAAATGTTATTACCTTGTCTGAGCAAGCCAATTTATGACAGCTTAAAGCTAATAGCTTGCTCTGGATGTTTTAAAAGGCCTTACCCAAGTCATAAAATGATAGCTTTTGCTAGTATCATGCCATATGTTTATATAAAGGATATATTGTATTGCTACGAACAACCGACCTATGCATGTACATTTAAAAACAAAATTTAAGATAAAAAATAAATACATTTATTGGCGCGACAGCTCCTTAAGAAGCCAAAGGCCTAGTGATTTATACTCTCAACGATTTCTGTGTGTGTGTTGTAAATCTGCAAGAATTAAAGGGACCTACAATTTACGGCCTAGTCCGAACGGCTACTTGAGATGCACTTTTTCGAGACAAATTTTACTCTTGCAGGTTTTGTCTGTTCCTCGCAAGAGGCAGTATCTCGGAAAATCGGTGGATCTGAGAGGGATTCGAACCCCGACCCTTCACTTAGCAGTCCGAAATACTAACCACTAAGCCACGGGCACTACATACCGGTTTTTTTAATATTAATTTTTTTCAAAAAAAAAATTAAAGATACAAACAAACTTTGATTCGAAAACAATTCAATGTGAAATTACTTTGGCTACCTACATCCTCCAGAATATTAATTTTGATTTGTAATCGGTTAGCCAGTTTTGGAGAAAGTCATAGAAACCAAAACATAATCCACACCTATACTGATTTTTTGACGTGATAACGTCTTATAAATTGAGGCTACACGTACGTTACGTAGTGTGGTTCTTTCAACCAAAATCGATCGCAAGCACTAGGCGAACATGAAAAAAACAGGCGCAAAATCCCAAAATAATTCCACTCAAATTCAAAAAGAACAAGAAGAGAAAAAGAAATACAAAATAGGCGGAGTTTTGTTAAAGTAGAAACTAGAAGTAGATATTGGGGTGTGTTTGTGTGGACTTAATGAGAGGGTTTGTATGTGTGAGTTAACGGGTTGTATGTTGGTGTGGCTGACATCAATGTTTTCTTATGATGTTATCACTTAAATTATCGGCGGTAAACCGACTTTACAGACAACCAACTCTTTTTTTTTCATAAAAAAATTGTTGGAGCCTTTTTCGAGAAAAATAAGCTTTTACTTAACGGTTATTTGACAGGTATCGTTAATATTTGAGATTAAAAACAAATTGAAAAAAAGTCCTCTGTAGAATGAAAAAATAACCGTATGTACTAAATTTAAAGACGGCTGTACGTCCATTTACAACTTAAGTTTATTATTGATGATGGTAAAAGATAAATCAATTTACGGAAAAAATAGACCTTTTCTTATTAAATTCTTAGCAGATCTAAAAGCTTAAAGTCTCGTGGATGGATGAACAAGACTTATTTAATTTGCCGGATAAATCAATGTTAATAATTTTAACAGTTTAGTTTACGATTAGAAGAACATAATCGGTCGTGCGTCCTTTTTCTTTTACCAAAAAAGTGCGTATACGCCATAGTGAATATCATTATTTAAATGCAAAGCTATATTGCAAAGTGGTTTGTCATTTTATAAATTATTTTTTTACTGTTTTGCGGTGGCATATTACAATTGTGACATTATTTCAATTTTACAAAAAAAAATTAAGGCACTCTGAAAAGTTAGGGATTATATGAAAAGGCTTTTCCTTAGGGTTTACTTTTGTCTTAATATAAGATTATATCAATATCGGTAAATTCAGACAAAGGGAGCGAATACTTCCATTATTTTATAAATGGTTTATAAAAAAAACTTCAAAATTATTGTTTTTATATATAAATTCATTTTAAATTTACTTAGAATTTGTTATTAGCATAATTCTATAGTTCAACATAATCCAATTTTGTATTCCAAGCTTGGGCTTCATTCAACCTAGAATTCTAGTCTAGTTAGTTGTTAGGTTCTTCAATAATTGCCTCTGGTTGGCTAGATGTATGTTGATGTCTACCTCTTATTAAAATGGAATGTACAGAGAGAAACTCACGAGGAATAATGCACATGAATACAAAAAAAAAAGGATTTTGAAGAGTAGTGTAGTGGAATAAGAAAGTGTTGTTAATTCCCTACTATTTTTATAAAAGGACTACATATGATAGTTACAAAGAGGTTAATCTCTTCGGAGTCAGGATGGTTTGCAAAAAATTTATTATTATTTAATACTTGTGATTCATAATGGCAGAACATTTATTCTGATAGGCACGCAAATTTCAGCTGTAACCAATTTATATGTATACATATGGAAATATATGCATGTCTATGTACTTATGCGGGCGGCTGTGGTGCAGTAGATAAGACGTTTGCTGTTTAGCGAGAGATCCTAAGTTCGACTATTAGTGAGTTTGGGAAGCAATTTTTCTAACTCCTAATGGAATCTAGAGCTATCCGTAGGTTTTAAATGAGAAAATATTCACCTAATCCTCGATCTACTGCGTCGAAAAAAATTCTTTCCTATCTCTCTAATTCTTCTAACTAGTGTGGTGCAACATCCGGTTGTATTCTAAAATGCATTGTGCCTTAAAGACACATAGTTAAAATATTATAATTATTAAGCAAGCTTGAGAATACATTCAACAAAAATAATTTATTTTTTTTTCTTATTTACATAACAAGGCAACAAAAATTCAAAAGCTCATAAAAATTAATGTTTCATTAAGCTTCTTCCTCTTCTCAAGCCTGAGGCACGACATTTATTCACCATCAAAATCGGTGATATCGATGGCGGTTCACCGTACATCTTTAGCAGTTCTATCCTTTCTTTAGGCGATGGACTTACCTGTGAAAATGTCACATTTGCATCGGTTACACAGGTGGTTCTATTAATTCGAATAGAAGTACTCGAATCCTCCCATTTTATTTTTCGAAAATCCGGGTCCAGTAGAGCATCTTTGGAGGAGTTTTCATTTATTTTATTTGGTTGCTCTTTTCGTATCAATCGTGGAGTACTCGTTGATACGGAATCAAAAAATTCTTTAAGGTTTGGAGTTGAATTTGCGTTGCATTGCAGAATTGACAAAGGCTGTTGTTTTTCTGGCGTCTTAGGTCCATTGACGTTATCATTTTTTAACTGCCCAGGCGAATCAGTCTTCCTTCTTTTACTCAACGATAAGAGATTTTTACGTGAAATAATTACAGAACTTGGAGTTGATTCTTTATGTGGGGCTGAAGAAGTTTTGTGGACTGGTGCATTTTCAATGCGATTAAGTGGCGTTCGTTCCACACAACTCAACCTCCGGGGTGTGATGTTTAACGGTGATTTGCCTTTCTCTTCTATTTGACTTTCACTGTATTTTCGTTTACGAGTTATGTTTTTGCTTCTTTCAGACTCTAGAGGATTCAAAACATTTTCTACACCGATTTCGTTTCTTGCACAAGGCTGATCATTTGTGAGGTCACTTTTTTCTTGGTTATTGAATTTTTGTTCAGGAATAGGGGTGATACACCTTATATGTATTTTTGAATCATTGGTCGCAAGCGGTTGGTTTGCTTCAGACTTAACATCATTATAAGGTTCATTACCCGGACTAACTGGATTTCTTTTTGAATCAATTGCGCCATTCAACTCAGATTCAATGCAGTTAAGAAATTCCTTTGGTAAATCTTCATTGTGTACAGTTTTCAGAAGCTGCTCAGCGTGTTGTCTAGCACCATCAGAAACATTTATTGATTTTTTAGAAGCCGTTGTAAAACCCTCAAAATTGTGTTCTTTTGTTGTTCCTATACATAATTTAGAACTTTCAGAGGTTGCATAATATACTGCCGTTTGTTTTTGATTCTGAAACTGTGACATTGGTCGTGCTTCAATCTCTTTTAGTTCATCTTCAAAGGCCTCTTCAAAGAACTCAATATCTAAAAGCAATTCCTGAGCTTTTCTCCGCACTTCTTCTGATATTTCGTCAGGATGTCTTTGAGTTAGTTTCATGATGGGTACTTCTTTTGTTTTCAGGTTTTCTCTCTCTGCTTCTTCAAATGTGTTCAAGATTTCATCGGCTTTAAGTTTCGCGTCCATCGAGATGGGAATAGGTTTTTTCGAAGCCGTTGAAAATCCATCAAGGGCAGAAACATTTGAATTGTCCTCATTGTTGTTTTCATTTTTACAAAGAATCATATCTTTTTCGTTCTCTTCTTGTTGGAATTTCTTCAAAAAATCATCTGCTCTTTGCTTAGCCTCATTAGATATCGAAATTGATTTTTTAGAGGCTGTAGAAAATCCCGCAAAGCAAGGAGGTGTAGAAATATTGTTAAGCTTAGTAGCCTCAGTTGAGAAATCATATTGCTCCTGGTCAATTTTTAAATCCTTTTCGCTTTCTTCTTTTTCGAATTTCTTTAATAATTCTTCTGCTTTTCGTTTTGCTTCTGAGGATATTGAAATTGTTTTTTTAGAGGCTGTTGAAAATCCTGCAAAACCAGAAGAAAATGCAGTTTCCTCCTGCTTATCTTCTTTTCGGTCAATTTTTATAAAATTTCCAGAAAGCGGTGAAACATCACATGATTTGTTCTTTTTTAAATCTTCTTCGTGTTCTTCTTGTTCGATATTTCTAAGAAATTCATTGGCCTTTTGTCTAGCGATATCAGATATTGATATTGACTTTTTGGAAGCAGTTTTAAATCCAATGATTTTAGAGGCATCAAACTCGTTTAAATTTTTATCTTGAAGACTCTCTTTATAATCATTTGCAACACCTTCATGAGTGTTGTGTATTGCACCATAAGACGTTAGCTTAGAACGAGTTAAAGCTGACGAGGGCCTCACAGAGGATGAACTGCAAGGATCATTAATCTCATGATAACGATTTTGTCCTTGTAAAACTCCTAACCTCTCACAATCTGAAATCTCAACAAAATCTTTTTTGATATCACAGTTAGACGTTTCCGTATCTATTGTTTTTGTTTCACAATCATTTCCTGTATAAATTGCACGATTTGTATAGAATCTGGGTTTGCATAAAATGTCATTAAAAGGATCACTTTCTGCAAGTTCGGATCGTTTCTGAGTTTTATAATTAAGAAGGCATTCATTGTCATTCCAAATATCTGCATCGTCGAATATCTGCTCATCCTTTACCGAAGAGTTAGTTGACGACTTGTTTACAATATCTTGAGAAAATGAAAAAAAAAAACATAAATCAAATCAGTATACATATATGTGTATAAGTATTTACATTTAAATTTATCACAGTATTGCTGATCCTCATTCGTAGAACAATGTGTATTTGTATTTTGATCTGAAAATAAAATAAGATTTGTTAAAATAAATATTCAGAGAATATTACGTTAACATAACATATTTTAAATATGGACGCAAATGAGGCAAACCGCATCATCACCCCATCTAACATAACCTACGAGTAACATATGTATATTTCCAATGGTTGATACACTCACCATGTTCTATAAACATCAGTTTTTTCGCCCTCTCAATCACGGCACTGGCATCTTTCAAAGTCTTTTCCAAATCAGTATTAATGCTGGTTAAAACCATTTTCGGTTCAGATTTTATATAGCAAAGCGAATCACAGTTGACTTGCTGAAGAACATCATCGTCGTCTTCATCCTCGAGCAATTCCTTTAAAGTAGATTCTTTGGAATCGCTTTCGTAGTCCGGAAACCCTCGAAACTCATCTTCACTTCGGTGTCGACTAAGAGTAGTCTTTTTTGGTTTTATTTTGATTATCTCTTCAACTAATTCAGATAATCGAAGATTATTTGATCTCTGAGAAGCCATGGGTGAATTTTGTTCGTTTGGGGTTGATTGAGTCTGCGAGAAATAGGAACTCAGGTTCAACAAGTTTTCACACAACTTGACAGATTTGTTAAGATCTACTGTGTCTAATTGAGGCTCAACACTCTGACTAAGATCTTCTTGAACAGATAAACCAGACGACGAGTCACTTGCATTACCGTCAGCTTCGGGTAAGACAACATTCAACTCTGTCCCTATGTTACGACGAATTCGTCTTTTTCTACCAAGTCTACTGTATGTGCGAATGTACTGTGATTTGAAACGGAAAATCGGTGTTGAATCATTGGAGTTTGGATTTGGGGAGCTTTTGCAAGATGGAGATCCGCAAAAGTCTTCGAGAATCTCATCTACAATTGACTTGGTTTCTGTGGTCGTTTTTGCAGCGGAGTTAGCTGTTTGTGCTTCAATTTCACTCTCAGTTGGTGATGAACAGAAATCTGCGAGGATTCTATCGACAATAGGCTTTGATTTTGTAGGTGTTTTTGTTGCCACATCATTCTCACTTTGCGACAAACAAAAATCGTGTAGAATTGCATCCACAATTGACTTTGTAGGTTTTTGACTGGGAACATCTGAATGCTGTTGAGTCAAGACTTCAGTTTCAGCTTCATCGCAAAACCGAACGAATTCTGATTCTGTAATCCCAAACTGAGTCTCTGGTCCAAGTACGCGTGGACTATTTGCTTGACCAATGTATTGAGATTGTAGTGGTGGTTCTGGAGGTGTTATGGACAAGTGTGTATCTTCTTCTTCAACAGGTAAGTTATCTAGCCGCACAAATCCTTTTGATGTTAAGTTCTTCAACTTTGTACTAGATGTGGATGCTTCAAATTTGTCTGCAGCAGCAAGAAGGTTTTCATTTTCGAATGGATTAAAGTAATCGAAATTTGTTGTATTTAATGTGGGTTCTTCATATATGGCTTCCAAGTTAGGAATTTTGCTTTTAAGAACATTTTCGGAGGCAGGTACATTGGAGGGTTCACTTTTCCGTTTGCCTTTTTTGTGAAATCTTCGCAAGCGGGATTTCTTTTTGTCATTACCAGGACTGCAGGAAATACTGTCCTCTAACATATTTTTCATCGTTTTAAATATTTATGAATATTTATTAATTTAGCTAAATAAACAAAACAGAATTATTTTTTACTTGACCAAGAGCGCGATTTTTGTTGACATTTCTCAAAATATATATTACAAATGATACCAAAATAACTATTTTGTATTTCACTATGAACCATTCACAATACGTAAATAAAAATAGCAGAGGAAACATGTTTAGTATGTCATTTTTGCTAATTTCATTCTTTTCAATGCATGTGAAATATGAATAACATTTAAAATAAGATACATACAAAATAAAATACACACAAACAATAAAAATCATCTTAATTAATTTAAGAAAATAATTTATTATGGATGAAGGTTTCAGAAAGAAAAATTTTGTTTGAAATCCGAACACCAGGTGGTAATTTTGTTGCATTTTCACAGAATTAAATATTCTCTGATTAAGTGTGCTTGAAAATAAAGATAATCCAACAAAAATTAGGAACTTTTTCTTTTTGCTTTGTTCCACCAAATGGAAATCTTCGAATTTCCTCAAACGTTTTTGGAATTTAAAAATTAAAGATTTTGCCTAAATCGTATTCGGTTCGTTCTTAATCATAAGACACAAAACTAAAACGAAGGTCTAACCAGAACAAATAATATCATTTCATATTGTTTTCTCTTTCATACTCACTGCAATCTCAAAGATGTGAAATCTTCTTTGTTTAAAAATCTTGAAATTTCTTTGCCAAAGTCTTAAATTTCGTTTTAATGGGAAAATAGTATTTATTAAACACCGTTTATTGAAAACCATCATTTTCATTACATTTTATTATTAATTTGATTGTTTAACATTGTTTGTCCTTTTTTTTTTTTACTCCATTCCTTTTAATAAGCGACAAATATTATGTGAATGCTTCAATATTATTTACACACCATACCTGCTAAAAAAGCTAATTTGAGCTACTTTCTGAAAATGGCGGATACCCATTTTGCATTTATGTTTATGAACACACTCCCGGACAACTTGATTAAAAGAAAATTGGAAGATAAGAAAATCGACCTCAAAGCACAAGACCAAAAAACCAATTTTTTTGTGTTGGAGAGGTGGAAAATTTGTGCAGAAAATTTTCCAAACAAAATTCTACACATACCAATAATGTTAAACTTATAAAAAACATTAAAAATCACAAGCAATAACATTAAAGTTCAAACATTTCAACAAATATCCTTTGAAATCATTCGAATAAACCGAAGAAAAAGTCTGCACATCATTTTCCAACTCCCCGGACAGCAACCGATCACGAAAGTATTTGAGAAAAACAAGGGAAAGCCCTCCCCGCATAAGCAAGAGAATGTTCGTAAATTCGATGACGTTTCGCGGAAACCCATCCAACCATCACCATCATATGCAACCGCATCAATTGCACGTCAGCAGCCACCATCACCACCAGCAGCACGCAAGTGGTCACAACAATAACAACCATCATAGCAATAGCCATCATAACGGTGGCAGTCACCAGAAATCTTCAGATGCTGGTAAAATCTACATTAAGAACCTGGAGCGTTCCATTGATAATGAGGCGTTGTGCGATACGTTTTCGATCTTTGGAAAGATTTTGAATTGCAACGTGGCTAAGGACGAAGAGGGCAATTCACGTGGATATGGTTTTGTCCATTTCGAGACCGAAGGATCGGCGAAAATGGCCATCGAGCGTGTGAACGGAATGCTCTGCAATAATCAGAAGGTTCATGTTGTGAAGTTCATACCGCGCAGGGATCGAGAACAGGAGAAAGCTACGCACTTCAAGAATCTCTATGTGAAGAATCTCAATGATGATTTTAACGATAATAATTTGCGCGAGATGTTTGAGCCTTATGGTCGCATAACTAGCCACAAGGTAAGTGCTTGTTTGTTCAGTTCTTTAGATTTGAATTTGTAACATTTCATGACATACATATTACTTTAAAATTGTGCTCTGCCATCCATTATTATTAGTCTTGTTCAACTAATTCGTCTGCAAAGTCTAAACAAACAGACTGCATTTCCCGACTCGGAGATCTCCTTCTATCTGGTCTCCACATCGAATATGAAGTTTACCTTGGCTTCTGACTCCTTTAAATATAGCGTCTAAGAGTTCTGGCGCGCTAGATCGTCGATATCCATCCGCTCTACATGGCCGAGCCATCTTAGCCGCTGCATACGGACTTTTTTTGGTTAGGCTTATGTCACTTTAAAGCTCATTGTTTTATCTTCTTCGCCATTCGTACATTTTTGGGAAATACATCGTTCGAAGTGTTTTTCTCTCGTGTATCCCAAGGTAGCTTTCATCCGACTGGGAAAGGGACAATGGTTCTGCGCCATATAGCAGCATGAACAGTGTTTTGTATAGCGTCTTCTTGGTTCTTATCGATGGGGCTTTATTGCTCAATTGCTTACTAAGCCTAACGAAACAGCGATCAGCAAGAGTGACTGCATTTTATTTTTGCGCTGATATTGCTTGGTGTCCTAACAGCCGTGCCCCAGGTGGACAAATACACTGACTACCTCGAAGTTATACCCATCAATTGTCACGTTCTGGCCAAGTCAGTGGATCTGATTAGATTTTGTTGATGAAGGAATATACTTCGTCTTGATTTCTCTTATCACAGTCCTATTCTGCTTGCTTGGAAGTGAAGGCATCGGTTAATGCCCGCTTAGTTCTTCCTATCACATTAATGTAGTAATTACCTTTCGAACCGCTCAATACAAGTTGTGTTGGACGGATTCAAGTCTGATATTCAAAACATAAATGCTGGTGTACCCCAGGGCTCTGTGTTGTCTCCGACTCTCTTCCTTATATTTATTAATGATTTATTTACTGAAACAACTAATCTAATAAATTGTTTTGCGGACGACAGTACTCTCAGCTTTTCATATTCGTTTCCAGATTTACATCCATGTTCTTCGGATGTGGAACTGCAACGGCAGCGTATGATAAGTTCATTAAATTCTGACCTTGACAGCATTGTACAATGGGGAATAAAAAATCGCACAGAATTTAATGCTTCAAAAACTCAATGCTGTCTTTTGTCGTTAAAGCGGAATATACCCCCAATGCCACTATCCATGAGTGGCACTTGCATCGAAGAAACCGACCACCTCTTAGTTCTCGGTATGTGCATTACAGACCACCTTTTGTGGAATGACCACATATTTGACGTCGCCAAGTTTGCTGCGAGGTGTTTAGGTTTCCTTCGTAGATGCAAGAAGTTCTTCACCCCGTCTGATCTGGCTACAATATATAAAGCAAATATTCGCCCAAAACTTGAGTATAATTCCCACATTTGGGCAGGTGCACCAATAACGCACTTGAGTTTTCTGGATCGCATCCAAAAAAAGAGCTTTAAAATTAATTGGTGATAGAAATATTACGGATTCATTTACATCTCTTGAGCACCGTCGTAATGTAACGTTTCAACTTTGGGCGTACTGTTAAGTATAGAGATTCTTTCTTTAGTCGAACCACACGTATGTGGAACGCTCTACCTGGTTCGGTTTTTCCCTCCCACTTTAATATGCAGAATTTCAAAACTAATGTCCATCGACATCTCCTTTTACATCCTTTCCTTCTTCCCTAATGCTCGCACGGTGTTTAATCATTATAAGGGTAGAAAAATAACCCCTTTCGCGCGTGCTATTATAAAAAAAAAAAAAAAAACAAACCCAATTGTTTGTGTTGATTTATTATCTGGTATGGTTTCCCCCAATTGGATTTTAATCAGATGTTTGGGTCACTTCTCGTGCGTTTCGGCAAGGAGCTCTTAGAAAGTCTTCTCAGCTTCGTCTCTCTCTTCTCTATGGGCATGGGCGCTTATAAATGTCAAATTTGTAAAAAAAATATTAAAAACTCCTCAACATCTTCGGTTCCAACGCTCATCGACAATAACAAACCAATTGTTTACTCTTCAGAGAAGGCAAACTTGCTCGCCGCCCATTTCGCTGCCTCACAGCAACGTTGCCCCTCCTGTACTTGAGAATGTAAATTTTTCCATGGGACAGATTTTTTCCGCACTCGTACAGTAAGCAAAAGTTCTCAAAGATCTCGATAACCACAAATCCGCTGGCCCGGATGGTATACCCCCGATTCTTCTGAAGAGGTGTTCTTCCACACTGGCAAAGCCACTGCGTAAGCTTTTCCATCGCTCCTACTCTTCTGGAAACTTTCCTAGAAGATGGAAAACAGCATTTGTCCAGCCTGTCCCTAAGAAAGGTGACCCATCCTCCCCTTCCTCCTACCGACCCAAAGCACTAACATCGTTTCATGGAAACACTGATTAACCGTCAGCTGAAGGAATATCTCGAAGATCGAAAGCTTCTCCATGACCGTCAGTTTGGCTTCCGCAGCAACCGTTCCACTTGTGATCTGATGGCAAGTCTGATTCCCACAAAATAAATGCTGGTGTGCCCCAGGGCTCTGTTCTGTCTCCGACTCTCATTTTTATAAATGATCTTCTGTCGGTTACTTCTAATCCACTTAACTGTTTTGCTGACGACTCTACCCTCAGCTTTTAATATTCGTTCGATAATTCACGTCCTTCGCCTTCGCACGTACAATTGCAACGGTACCGTATGTCAAGCTCATTAAACTCCAATTTATACAGCATTGTCATATGGGGTAATAGGAATCGTGTGGAGTTTAATGCTTCGAAAACTCAATGCTGTCTTCTGTCTTTAAAGCTAAACATACCCCCAATGCCATTGCCTATGAATGGTGAAGAAGAAACCGAAAAGCTCTCAGTACTCGGTATGTGTGTCAACGACGACTTCCGTTGGAACGACCATTTATTTGAGATCGCTAAGAATACTGCTAAGTGCTTAGGTTTTGTGTATCGGTGTAAGGTGAACTTTTCCCCATCTGATCTGGCTACAATTTTTAAAGCATTTATACTACCTAAACTCGACTATAACTCCCACCTCTGGGCAAGTTCTTCATAAACATCGCTTCACCTGCAAAATCGAGCATTAAAATTGATAGGAAATAGAACTGCCGCTGAAACAATTGCCCCTCTCGAACAACGACGCAATGTTTCATGTCTTTCCTTATTTAATCGTTTCTTTTATAAAAAATGTTCACTCGAGGTAGCCAGCTACATTCCTCCCCCATCAGTTCACCCTTGATCCCAATTTCGGACGTACCGTGAAATATAGAGATTCTTTTTTTAGCCGTACAACACGACTTTGGAATGGTTTACCCGGCGAGATTTTCCCTTGCCATTTCGATTTGCAAGCATTCAAAACCAATGTTAATCGACACCTCCTATCTCTCCCCTCCTAATGCCCGGGCAGTGTGTTCTACATTTTCTTGCAATGAAACTCTCAAAATTCAAAAAGATCAAATCTTTTGGCAGAAAGAGCAAATCTTTTCTTGAATGAAACTCGCTATTAGTATCGCTAGGATCACCTTCAATTAAAATATGAGTTCATAGTTTTAAACAACTCCAAGTTTAGTAATTTCACCAATCATAAAACTAGCATCAGCCTTGCGGTTCCTCGGTAATTGCAGCTACGAAAGATCTGTTGGTAAAGACTTCGAGCTGGAGCTCTCAAAATCTGCAGTATCTGTTGTTTTAAGCGAAGTTCTTGAAGTGCTTGAAACAAAAAGTTGACCGGGCTTGGGTAAAGATAGATATGTCCAGTCCGGAGAAGCAACAAGCTAGCGTGAAGGTTCTGCACTATTCTTTCAAGTATGATGTAGAAGAAGTCGCACGACAGCTCATCGCTTTGGTGTGTATCGATTTGAAGTTTTTTTTGTTTTTTTTTTCCATGATCTGCCACAACGTGAATATTGGTCGATAGTGGACTTTCCTAGTCTAAAACCGCACCAATATGAACCGAGCAAGTTGTTGACGAATGGTTTTAAATGCTCACCCTTTTTAAAGATCAGGTTGAGATTCCATTCATCGGGCATGCTTTCTTCATATCTGCATATCTTGCTTATGAGTTGGTGTATTGCTTTAACCAAGTCATCGCTTGCAGCTTTGAAGAGTTCGACAGCTAGGTCATCGGTTCCGGCTGCTTTATTGCTCTTAAGCTTAGTTAAGCTTAGCTTTACTTCATCCAAATGGGTTGGGCGGAATTGTTGTTCTAATTTGCCTTGAAAGAATGGTTCATTCGGCCTGACAGCGGAATTTGTTTGGTATAGAATCTGCAGAAGTGGTTTTTCCATATTCTAAGCATCCAAGAGTTAAATTTGTCTCCAAAAGTGCATCTCATGAAGCCGCTCGGAATCGGTGGTAAATTCAATTCCTGCAGATTCACAACACATACACGGGAATGGTTGAGAGTATAAGTCACTAGACATTGGCTCCTTAAGGACCTTTCGTGCTAGTAAATTGATTTAATTTTAAGCATCGACTGCGATTCTACTATATGTTCCCTTGATCGTCTTTGCAAGCTTCAGTTCTTCTTCTGTAGCTTTAACAGTTTCTTTTTACCTTTTAATGAAACTTTCAAAATCATTTCCCTGAACAGAATAAAATACTACAACATTTGAACCCTTAATTCATCTTCCCCCAGGTTATGCTCGACGAAGAAGGACGCTCCAGAAGATTTGGATTCGTTGCCTTCGAAAATTCGCAATCAGCACTTGCAGCAGTTATCGCTCTGAATGGCAAGCAACTTGCAGAAAATAAAGTTCTGTACGTTGCTCGTGCTCTCAACAAGGCGGAGCGCCAGCAAGAGATTCAACGAAAATTTGAAGAGAGAAAACGTCAAAAACAAGCTCATGTTTTCTTTTATTAAAACGAAAAAGGGATTTCTGCTTCCTTCTTCTGTATCTTGTAGTGAAACATAAACGTATTCAAACAAAAATATATATATATATATATAAAATACAAAAACAAAAAAAAATATTAAAAAAAAAACACTTTTAAGCAAAATATTAAGCATTTTTAACATACAACAAACACACATTGCAGCAAAGTACTAGGAGTATTTACAAAACAAATTTTATTTTAATAGATATTTGAACATAGAAAAATGTAATAAAAAAAAATAAACAAACACAAACATTTGATACTGCAACAAATAAGAGAAAAAAAAACACAAAAAAGATTTGTTGTTCTGGGTTCTTTATATTTAAATTTATTGTAAACAATTATTATGAAAAGCTAAAAAAAACATTACATAAATAATTAAACAAAAGAAATCTAGTATTATTGTAAAATTGCAACAAAAACAAATGAAATTATTAAAAATATAAGTTCGTCAGATTTATTATTCAAACAATGAACTTAACAAAAAAAAAAACAGAGAGAATATAAAATTCAACTCAGAATTAAAATTTAATTAAATAAAAATACACTATATAAACAAAATATAAATCGTAATTTAAGGCAAAAACAAAAAAATGAAGAACAAATGAAACAAAAAAATATATTAAAATTACTTGTAGTTAATGTTTATAATTTGAAAGAAAGAACAAACAAACAAAAAAAAAAAAAAACAAACAAAATAATATGCAACTTGCAAGAAAAGATATGTTAAAATCGTTTTATCGATTGATTGGAAAGAGAAAGCAACACAAAAAAATATTATACCCACAGTTATGGTGAAACAAAAAAATAGGGAAATATCCAATTTTAGAATATATTTTTATTACATAGCGATTACGTTAAGATACCTTATGAATTTATTTGTTTTATTTTTAACTTTTTACCCATGATTTACACTTTACCATGTTTTATTTGGCAAACTGAAGATATCGATACAAAATGAAATATATGAAATAGGAACACTTAAATTTATAATTTGTTAATATTTGAATGGAGAAAAGAAGAGGAAAGGAAAAACCGAATAAAATAATGCTTATATCCTTATTGAACGTTGTTTTGTTGTTATTTTTTGTTTGTTTGTCGCAAAGTAATCTGCAAATAAAATTCGAACACTTCGTTCTGAATTTCGAACTTCTTTCGAATCGGATTTCGGAGAAAGGCCCCTGGTAGCACGTTCTCGAATGTCATGAGCATTGAAATGCGGAGCATTTATTTCTACAACATATGCCAAAATGGAAGTGTTGAAAAACTTACAATGTAAGGTTTTTTTATTCTTACAGGCAACAATTTGAATAAACATTTTTATTTACAGGAATCTTCAAGCAAAATCTTTCACACAAAACAAAAACAATTCGATAATTTGGTCTATTTTATGTGCGCTCATCAAGGTTTGACCAAAGGACAAATAAAAACAGCAAATCAAGTTTTAAATAATTTGTGGAAAAGGTTGCGTTGGATTTGAATGCATCCCGTACAACTTCCCACTCAATCCATTCGTCCATGGAAAATACCAGAGAATCCATTACTTTATTTTTGAGGCTTTATTTATGACTGGATTCTGTCCAGCGTTTTATGTGAACGCCTTAAGCTGTTTGCTGAAGGAATAATAGGTCCTCCTCCTTACATGGCCTTAGACCTGGAAAATCTACGATCGACCAAACTTTCACATTGCGCCAGATCCTGTAGAAAACCCAAGAATTTGACATCGAGACCCACCATCTGTTCATAGATTTTAAAGCAGCCTATGACAATGTAAACAAGGATGAACTGTACCGAGCCATGTCTAGTTTTGGAATGCTCACTGCTCCATCAAAATCAACGGAACTACTGACGACATTGTGTGAAAGAAAGAACCAAGCGGGCAGTAAACTGCTCTTTTACTTCCATGGAGTCAGCAGCGAGCAAATGGGACTGGTTGGTTATAAACGAGGACAAAACGAAGTATATGCTTTCTTCAAGAAAAGTCCAATCTCACCACCGACTTAGTCAGAACGTGATATATGTATAACATCGATGTAGTCAGTGAATTTGTCTACGTGGGCTCTGCTGTCGACACGAGCAGTAACGTCAGCGCAGAAATCAAGCGTAGAATCACTTGGTAATCGCTGTTACTTTAGGCTGAGTAAGGAATTGAGGAAAAATCCCTATAGAGAAGAATCAAGGAGACGCTATACGCTTGGAATGCGAAACTGGAGACGGGAGGTTAGAGATAGAACCAGCTGGAGGGGCTAATCTAGCGCCAGGAAAGGTAAGGTACGGTAAACTAGAACGGTCTCAATAATTTCTCAAGGATATTGAACTGGTCACTATGTTTACTCGATAATGAGGTAGACTCTGGAGCAGATAATGGTGACAAACCTCATTGTATTGGGAATGGGAACTTTATCCCAAATACAGATAAAAGCATCAGACCCAAAAAAAAATTAATGATTCAACACAAGAGGTCATCAGGGGAAGAGTTCAAACAGGCCAGAAAGATCTATAACGCCCATATTCCCTAATGTTGGTGTACCCCAGGGCTCGTTCTGTCTCCGACTCTCATTTTTTAAACCCCTTTGTCTTTTTCCATGAGTGGAGCTCGCATCGTGGAAGCCGATCTCTCAAAATTCTTATGATGTAGCTACTATTTACAAAACGTATATCCGTCCATGACTATTGCCGTTATTTCTACGGTCAATGTTCTGGAGAAATAGACAATTGTATTCTTCCCCAGTTTCAGCCTAATACTCGAGCTTCCAGAAATGCCCATCAATTTATCCTTTAGCACAATTTTGATCGTACTGTTAAGTTTAGAGATTCAGTGAAAGTGAAAGCGGTGTAGCTTTTTCCGAGATTAGACGGAACCGCTGTCAACTGAGAAAATAACATTACTCAGATCAAGCAAAGAATAACGATAACGCTGTTCCTGATCATGATAAGGAGACGATATAGGATAGCAACGAACTGATCGCGAGATCAACCTAATTACAAGATAGAAAGTCTAACCAGTTGGATGATTAGTTCAGACCGGACCTAATGGATACCTTTTCCAGCTTGGAAAATTAATGAACTCGGGTGTTTATGTAAGAAATATGTAAGAGGTAGTTTATAGTGAGTGCTCAACACATACATTAGTACTGAGGCGAGTCTATTTATACAAAAAAGAAGCCCCCGTAAGAGTAAATAATTACAAACAAATTATTATTTTTTAAATAAAACAAATTATTACTTTTTTTATTTCTTAAAAAATGAAGATATACTCTTTGTTCCCTTCGCACCTTTAGCAAGTGCTTTTTCCTTAGCAGTGACTTTCTTCTCTTTCACTGGTGCTGCTTGTTTAGGGGACTCTTCTATATTATTCTCAGAGAAAGAAGTCTCTAACTTGATTTTCTTGGATGCATTAGTTTCTGAGTTTAGAGATTTTCTTTTATTATTTGCTGCAGCTGCCTTCGTCTCCATTTCTTTGATACCCAGATATCCTGCCAGCTCTTCATAAACATCCAAATCAACATATGATCCAACAATATCACAAGCATTCCTCAGATAATCGACTTCCTCTACAGTTTGGGTCATTTCACTCTTTTTGTAGTTTTGTGATAGAGAACTGAAACCGCAATAAATAGACTCCTTTTTTAGCCTTTCTACAAGGTGCTTCACTTTAACAGCCAACCATGCCAGTGTCGTCCTTGGATTGTATTTATAGAATTTCATGCCTGCAGATGTCTTAACATCTGCAACGATTTCTAGGTGTTCCCGGTTTGTATACTTAAATAAAAACTCTTGTACCGACGGATCATTTTCATCAACAATGTCGTCTAAGGCCATTGCCCGTTCTGAACAAAATTTCTTAATGTAATACAAAGCCAAGAAGGTGCTATCAACGGGAAGAGTCAAATAGACTTTGCCATTTGAACATATGTGTTTATTAATTAACCAGCTGCGGCGAGGCTCTGAAAATTCCTGGACTTCAAAGAGACTTTTACCTTTAGCATCGGCAATGAAAAGGGCACGTTTTCCTTTTCCAGGATGATGGAAATATTCAAATTTTAAATTTTCCGACTCGTTGAGTAGTTGGTCTTCGAAGAAGAAGATCTTTTGTTTTGTATCGAGTTTCTTTAGTTTCTTTGGTTTAGATTCATCTGGAGTTTTGATTGCCTTCGATCGTGTTGTCATTTTTATAGTAAATTAAATTGAAAAAGTAATAAAAATAGTCAACAAAACTTTCCCGCGAAATAAAAATCCAAATGTTTAAATGCAGCTGTCAAACATTTTGTTGGGAAATGTCAGAATATTGACATGTTCACAATAGTGAAACGGTTTAGTTTAGTTCCTTAAGGGTGAGCTTATAGCAAACAAAATAACATCAATTCTTCGTGAATAAAACATAAATCTGAATGTTAAATCGTATTGTAATTAAGAAATTAACGAAAATAATGGTGTAATGGATCATTAAAATTTGGAAATCGAAATATGCAGAATAATTCACGGACGAATAAACGGATAAAAGACTATTCACTTCAGAGTGATCAATGGCCGACGATTAAATACAATTTAAAAGAAAACAAAAACAAATGTGCTTTTGAGGTTATTCACGCACGAACAATTTTTTCGTTGGAGTGTGGGTCATATGTGGAATGCAAATATAGTTTGGCAATGGATTTAGAAATATAGTACTATATACATGAGAACGACCAACGAATAAATGAACATTCGTCCTCTTTGACTTTTCTTTCACATGTATTTTTTTATTCGTAGGTATTAACCACCAAGGAAACAGACGCAAATGTGGTTTTGAGGTTATTCGCGAATGAATAATTTGTTCGTTGAAGTGTGGATCGTATGTGGAGCACGGATAGAGCTTAGAAGTTCGTAGCAATCAGATTGGAATTCGCGACTAACATTTTGTTTTCTCAAATTTATCATATTTTAGAAACTAAAATGCAACATTAAGTATCTAAATAATAACTAAAATTATATTTCCATTATTTGGCATTGAGTTTGTAAAGAATTCAGGTTTATAAGTTGTTTTAAATCACATTTATTCATTTATTCGACGTTCGTTGGTCGCTCTCATGTGAATAGTTCTTAAAATCCAAATGTAAGTATCTAATACTACGTTTCCCTCTGACGCTAATTAAATAAAATAATAAATTAAATAACCTAGTGGTGTTTCCACCTCAATAACAAAGATTAAATTTGACATTTGAAATCTGACCTACGTATTTGCCGATTAAAATTTGTATGGCAAACCTAGTGATTTCAAGGATGTTTGGGGAAGATTTAAGATAATCTCAGTTTATCGTCAAGTAGTATAACATTAATATGAATTATATTGCCATCATTCGGTATGGATTTTGTGAAGAATCTGGGTTTATGAATTGCTTAAAACCACATTTATTCGTTTATTCGTCACTCGTTGTTCGATACAATTCGTATCTTTGATTTTATTTTCAAAAGTACATCAATGTGAATTTACCTTTAAGTTGACTAGCATCTTTTAAAGCTGCATCCTATGGAAACTATTTATGAAACGGTTCGGATTTTATTTGAAACGTGAAACGTCAAAAAAATCCCCTTTCGGTTTTATTTGAAAACGCGCTTGAATATAATCGGTGTTTCTATTTATTTTCATTCGCAAAAAAGAATTATTTTTTAGTATAGAACAAACATAAAATGCCCAATCCAGTTGATCCAGAAAAACGAGAGATTCGTTCGTTTCTCGTATCAAGAGATCCCAGTATTGATAGGCGATTTCGACCTCGTCCCGATCGTCAAGTAGCCTTGTACAAAGAGTTCGACCAAGTCGAAGAAGTGGAAAACGAAGATGATCCATCTTACGATGAAAGTCTGTCGGCTGCAAGCACAAATACCGCTTCAGAACAAGAGGGTGCTCAAATCTACCTTCGGATGCGTCCATTACCACAGGAATCGGCCTGCTCCAGCTATAAAGTACTGGAAAACATTTTGGTCACATCGCAGGTAGATGCTAGTGGCAATGCCATTAAGAATCAAATGGAAAGACACTTTACGTTTAGTGAGATCTTCGACAATGCCATCGACCAGCCTGCAATATATGAAAAATGCATTAAAAATAAGATAGAATCAGAAGAAAACTTCACCATTCTAACTTATGGAACCTCAGGTTCAGGAAAAACCCATACGTTACTAGGAGATCTGGACAGACCCGGTATAATCCCGCGAGCCATCGAGAATGTTTTTGCTATGTATGCGAGCAACCTCTATCCCCAGCCAGCTGCGAAGGTCGTAAGTGCCACTGTTGCCATCGTAGATGATGAATCTATGCGCAAAGAAATGCTCTTGCGACAAACCATCATCTCGGCATGCAATGATGTGCAATCGGTGTACAACAGGGTCCAGCAAAAAATCAATTCCGACCACGATTTCAACACGACAGTTCTGGATAACACATCGGTGTTCATTTGGGTGTCATTTGTCGAGATCTACAACGAATTTGTCTACGACCTCCTTAGTCCTATAACAACTACGGGGACAACGAAGAGAAAAAATCACAAGATCGTTTCAAACGATGGAAAGGTATTCATCAAAGATCTCACATCAGTTCACGCTAAGATCGCTGCTGACGCATACAAACTACTCACGTTTGGACTACAAAAGGTGAAGTACGCTTCAACTGCAATCAATTCAAATTCCAGTCGGTCGCATTGCATATTTTTCCTGGACGTCATCAAGTTCTCTCATCCTGGCACATTCACTCTGACTTCCTATAAATTCTGTGACTTGGCTGGCTCCGAGCGCCTTGGAAAGACTGGCAACGTTGGATGCCGTCTCAAAGAAGCCCAACGTATAAACACTTCTCTGATGGTCTTGGGACGCTGCTTGGACGCAGCCAACAACAATCAAAAGAAGAAAAACGCAGATGTTATTCCATTTAGAGAATCCAAACTAACTATGTTGCTCCAATCGGCCCTCTTGGGTAAAGAGAAGTTGAGCATGGTGGTGAATATTACGCCGTCGGATAAATATTTCGAAGAGAACATGAATGTCTTGTCGTTCGCATCAATTGCAAAGAATATCGTTTTCAAACAGCCGATTCTGAAACCGGACAGCAGTGCGAGGTATTCATGGTTTGTTGTGCATGCTGCTCAGGATAAGAGATCGACGGCTGCCCAGGATACCAGTCAGCTGGACACGTTGCTTGAGGAGAATTTCACGTGAGTGATATTAGTCTTTCAGTCTTTCTTTCTTCGGCTAGTAAACCTAACCAGCTTATCAACTACTTTTACTTCGAATCCTTGTCTGTTCACATTGTTTTCTTTTTTTTTTTATTCTTTATTCTTACTTCCACCCTTTGTTAAAATGGTTTTTGTTGCTCTTCCTCAGTCACAAAGAGATAACGCTAATTATCACTTTCACATCAATCCAAATTGTACTTAGCTTTTAAGGCTTTTTCTGGACTGCGCTCGTGACACACTTAAGGAACACAGTGCCAACGGCTGATATGAAAAATAGGCTGCAAGAAATCAATGAATTCATTAGGTTTTTAAGGGCTCATCTAAGTTACTGTGAAAGTATTTGCAATAATGCGCAGTGCAGTATCACGAAACTGCTACATAGCGTGCTGCTCCTGGGCCTGGTTTAAAACGTTTTTCCAACCCGCTCGATCTCTAGCCTGCCGTCTCCAATTTCGAATTGTATACGGATCCCGGATGATCCGCCATCTTGATAAGACGTATGAGTTTAGCAGGAATTCCAAAGCTCAACCTTTGCTCAGTATATTTACACTGTCGTCATACGGGCCGCTACAGTTCGGGACGGCTATCTGCTTCCAGTTTCGCACTCTAAGTTGGTTGAGGTCGTCCTCCACTTGAGCGCGCCACCTAGGGCGAAGTCTTCCTTGACTGACACTGTCGTCGGCAGCGGTATAATCGACGAAAAGCTGGTGGATCTCGATGTTCTTGGGTTTTCTCCAGAAGATTTGGTCTTGAACCGCCTTGGTTGTAAACGGCTTAAAGCATTCACATAACGCACGACATATGATCTGATAGGTAAGGGCTAATTCCTCTGAACAGATAAGTTGGTGTATGCACCTGACCAGGTCACCTCCATTATGTCTAAAAAATTCCGTTTTTAGCCCATCGCCACCAGCTACTTTATCCGTTTTTAGTCTGGTAATGGCTACTTTGATTTCATTTTGGTCGTGTGTAGCTCTTGGTTGTCATCTAGGTTGACTGGTCCAGGTCGATCATTGGCGGGATATTGGCCGTCGTCGGCATTCAACAACTGGTTGAAATAGTTCCTCCAGATGGTTATCTACTAGTGTTTCCCATCTTTACAGGGCGCTTATGAAACATGATGTTGATTGTGTCACTCTTCTGAAGAAGTTTCGCGCCTCTATCCTGTTAAAACACCGATGCTCTAGTTCTTTTGCGGAACCACGACCTGTATGCCAACGTTTTGGCTTTGTTTCTCGGAGGTGGTTGTGAGAAGTCCAACATCTATTACGCTCCTTTTCGTATGGCTTGTTGACATATATGCCATTGGTCTTCGTGGTTCATATTGTCAGTTAGCGGATTTCGCGCTAGCTTTTTGTACGGACACATAATTGGTTTTGTTCATCCGAAAGCATACATTCATATAGTTTTCTATCAAAATAATTACTTACATGACCGGCTTGTGAGGCCTGTGCGTGAACATATAGATTTTGTTTGGGTTCGATTTTCAGAGCGTATCTTTTCTCCTGCTCTTAGTTCCTGAGAAGGTAACTCAGTTATCCAGTAGAAATCTCATGGCGATGCGATTTTGCCCAATAAGGTTTAATGGGATTACTTTTTGAATGAAAAAAAAACGTTCATTACCGTAATATCTTTGTTTGAGCTAAGGCGTTCCCATAAATAAATAATAAAGTTTGATCCAATAAGAGTTTCTTGACTTTTGTTTTATAAAAAAATCAATGTTTTGATCCTTAAAATGTTGCCCACGACTAACTCTTAAATTGTGTTTGACTACTCTTTCAAGCATATCGGCGGTTATTCCACTAATAACACGAGTTGTGTTGGCTTCCAAAGTTAAAATCGTTTCTGGTTTATCGCCGTAAATAAGAGATTTCACTAATGCTTTACTTTTTTTAGTTTGCATAATAATTAATTCTTAGTTATTTTTTTTCTTTTATTTCTCTTTGTTATGCTTTAAAAGTCTCCTTCAATAATTCGAGTTCTATATCTCAGTGCGGTGGATGCATATTTATATAAAGTTTCCCAACCAAGGCTACCATTCAAAATGCATAATACTTCGCTCGTATCCATTGAGTTTTTCCCAAGAAACCCCACACGGAACTCTCTTAATATGGGGCATCGACCAATAAAATGGTAAACATCTTCTCTTTCCCTAAGGTTACAGATGTCACACAGAATTGGAAGGTCGGGCCTATGTGGTATGAAGTTTAAATTAATAATTTCGCCTCTTAATTTAAATATTAAATTTATCACGTGGAGAGGCAGACGATTAAGAAGGTACGTGTTCTTTTGAAGATTAAGATTCAGCTGACTATAAATCATTCAATACTGTGAAGATTGCGCTTCCATCATACAACCTTCATACGTTGCGCGGCTCACTTTCTTCAGTAAGTTCCTAAACAAACTCCTTAACTCATCCGGTCCAATATCAGATTGAATACGTATTGTTTCACCGCAACTATTTCCCAGCTCCTCCCACCTTTTAACAAGGTTTCCTTTTGACACTATTATTCTCTTGAGCACATATTTGGGTAATCTTCCCTCTTCCATCTCCATGATTTTCAATATATAGTCAAAATGTAGTTTAAGAGTGTCTAAGAACAATGGAAATACGGACGTTTCCAGATAGAGCATATAGTTTGGTGTACAAGACGGCAAACGTAAAATTCTCTTCAAAAAATACGTCAGGAATTTTTTCACCTCTTCAAATTTGCCAGAACCCCAAATTTGTACCCCGTACAACAATATGGAGGCTGAAGTTGCACGAAATATTTTTATCTTTGCACTGTGTTCTATGTACCTACTATCCATGCAACGTCCCCAAACTGATGAAATAGCTCTTTTCGCCTCAGCCAACTTCAACTCGAAATGTTTTTTCATGTTGAGATTAGAAGTGATTAAAACACCTAGATATTTATACTCCCGCACTATTGCAAGGTTTGCACCTTTGTAAGTCCATTTCTCATTCCGAGCATATCTACCTCCTCCATCTCTGATGACCATAATTTTCGACTTTTCTAGATTAACGGTCAGGTTCAGAGATCACAGTAGCATTCTCTGGATTCCCTCTACAGATTCCGCAAGCAAAACTATGTCATCGGAAAAAATGAAACTTGGCAACTGCATTCCTCCAAACTCTATCCCTCCTCCAGTTGCTTCTACGACATCGTTTATAAATAGAATGAAAAGTAGGGTACTCAAGACACATCCCTGCTTGACACCCATTTGCGTTTCAAAGTCTTCCTAAATGTGCTCACCGTCCCACACATATGACACGTTGTTTTCATACATCGCCTTTAACTTATTAATTATTTTACTTGATATTGCCATCTTATAAAGCTTATAAAAAAGGGCTTCTCTTACAATGGAATCAAAAGCGGCACGGAAATCCCCAAAGAAAGTATAAAGCTTCTTGTGCCTTCTTTTAAAACTATCCCCAATCTTGACAAAAGTAAATATCTGGTCCAAAGTTGAGTGGTTTTTTCTGAAACCGTTCCTCTGCTGTCAACCCACTGCATCAGCCTATTATAAATCAGGGTACTAAATAACTTAACAGAAGGATTCAAAAATTAAATACCGCGGTAGTTCTATGGGTTGCTAAAAGCACCTTTTTTGTGTAGCGGATATATTATTGCTTTTTTGAAGCTATCTGGCACATAGTGGGGAAGTTGCGAAAATCTGGGAATGTTTATGAATAGTTCGTTCAGTTGGACGATTATGACGACCAAAATGTGGTTGAAGATCTCTATAACAATTTTTAACTGAGCCTGCTTTGGGAAATAAGTTTCCATAATTAGTAAGCATTGTTTAGGCATAGGCCTATTCACGATGAAATGGCAATGCATACACTAAAAGCAAACGTCATACAGATAATTCAGTTGAAAGTTGATTTTGATTTAGTATATGTGAACTGAACATCAAAAAACTCTGTATTATACTGCCCTTTTAATTAGTCTCCCTAAAACAATAAAATTCTGTGCCATTATAATTTTGAATACTAAAAATTAAAGAAGATTTTTTTTTATTACATAAATATTTCAGACTTCGAAATGAAAACGAAAAACTGATTGCTGAAGTGTCAAGCCTGCAAAAGGCACTCTCTACACAAGAATATGATTTGCGCAATCAATTGGTAAATAATTTTCAAAAATCCTTAGAAAAACGAAATCGTATTTGGGAGGACCGAATCGCAAAAGAAATAGAAATGGTTAAAATACAATATGAGAATAAGGTAAGATTATTAAATAAATAAAAAAGAAAAACAAAATAAATTGGTTTTAAAATTGGTAATTTTACTATTTCATTTATCAGATTGAAGCTCTTAAAGCGGAACACGCTCGTGATATAGAAGACATGAATGATCAAGTTTCTCAAGTGAAGAAGCGACGGGCAACTATGGGCGATTGTACAAATAATTTTTTAAATGTTCCCTAATTTTATATAATTTGTGTTAATTTAATTTGTTCTGAATAAAATTGGTTTATTATTGCAATTGTTCAACATAAACATACATATATGTATTAGTTATCTAAAATGTTTGTTTTTATTAAATTCAATGGTATTGATAACTTCTGTTATCACATATGTGACGGAACTAATTTTAAATGAAAGAAAACTATTTAGTCAAGTGAAACTCTTGAGCGAAAACACAATTAGGAAGTTTAATAATAAAGAAATTACTATACAATTAACATTTTGCTATTTTGTTTTTTTTTTCCAGTAACTTTCGAAAACAACAAAAACTAAATTTATAAAATAATGAAAGTTTTGAATGTAACCGCATTACTACAAATATTTGTGGTATTGCAGTACCAATTACCAAAAAAAAAAAAAATATAAACCGGGCTTGAAGAAAAAAGAATAAGCTTAATCTGCTTAATAACTCACGTACTTGTTATATTCGTATCATTTTAAATCAAGACCCGTGAGGGAGAAAGAAGCAACAAATTACGTAGAAATCGAATTATTATAAAAGGTTTACATCTACATCATCCGTCAGATCATAACCTTAAAGGCTTTTAATGGAAAAGAGAAAAAGGTTTTTAATGATAAACTAGTCGAAATCGCCATTGAAAACATTTTCTAGTAAGGAAAAAGTATGCTATCAATAGTTTGAGGTAACAATCAATTTATAAGAAACAAATTTACATATAAAAAAAAATGTTTTTTTGTTTTTGTGAAAAAAGGATAGCAAGATAGTATGAGGTAGTCTTCACATTATGAATATAATCTAGGACAAAGTACCGGCATCACCAATTTGTCAGGTACTGAAATGAAGCAGTAGCATGCCGAGTTCCTACACCACGGCGGAATAAAGGCAGATGCAAAAGCTCTTGAACCAAACAAATGCAACGACAATGACACATACATTTAAAAGGTCTTGGACATAAAACTAACCGGGAGACTTACTGACGTAGTCTGAGGGCAACTCGGAAACCATACTTTTAATTATCTTTCATTCTGCAGTCGTATAAATAATTGCTAAATATTGTTGAGGTTTAGTTGACTTATATAAAGAATAAGTAAAACTTAACGAACTTAATTAAACAAAAACACTTTTTACAAAAAATATTTCCCAATTACCACCAAAAATCTGATCGGTGCTATTATTTTGACTGCTTTAATCCAGAGAACAAAAAAACAGTTCAAATAAAAATTACCGTTAATCATTTGTTATGTGAACATTCTGGCTGAGAGAATATTTAACAAACAACGGTATAATAAAGAAGAGATCAAGAAATGTGTCCCTCATACATACCAATCGCTAAAAATGTAATAACTAGTGCTAGTCATTTACATACAATAGTGTCGCTCGACAGTCGACACTAACAGATCGAGATAAGCTTTACGCCTATTAAGGCTTAATCTGGCGATGGGCCTTTTCATCTGGAGTCAAAATCAGCATTGACCAGATCCCTAGAGTGGTTCCCAGTCACTCTTAGAGTGGTGCCTTCAGTCCACACTAACTACATAACACCATATAAATATGATGTTATTTCACTAGAGTGGCTCCCCAAACCACTAGTAGCAATTTAATAATCATGTTGTGGTCATGGTTATTCCCCTTGCTAAGGAGCGAGGCCTATCATGCACCTCTAGTCAGTCATCTTGTGACAAACCATTTGCTCCCGCTATGGGTACAACCACAGCCCCCACGAATCCTTCCTCAACTATCAGGCAGTTGCTACCGAGCATTGCTCACGTAATCAACTAGGCTTTCCTGATAACCCGTGGTACCCAACATTTATTCAGCCATGGGTATGGCCTAGCTTCAAAGGAAACTTGAGGTCTGACTTACCACAAGCGTCATCCGGGAACCGCCAACCCGAGTTTAGAGTGATGGATTCGAAAACAGTGTTGAGAAATGTCACTGAATCTTCACCATCACGCGCCCAGCTAAGCTGCACCTGAATGTTAGGCAAACCAAACCATGAGTTTATAAGCCCAACTCATAGGGGGCATGTCACCCTCGGCAACTTTTCGGTCAATTCCTTTTGTTCATACCAATTCTTATAGACCTACGATCTATTTGCTTATTTGCTTCTTGTTACTGAACTCATTTATAATACCCAAAAGGTATTATAGTGAGTTCCATTTTCCAGCTGTTACAACATTTCCCTGGTTAAAGCTTACTAAGATAAAGGTGTGTTGGCACCTTTACTTTTCAGACTTTAACCTCTTACCAACGATTCCAACTATTCCCTGGTTAAAGCTTACTAAGATAGAGGTGTGTTAGCACCTCTTCTTTTCAGACTTTAACCTCTATTCCCTGGTTAGAGCTTACTAAGATACAGGTGTGTTAGCACCTCTTCTTTTCAGACTTTAACCTCGCTTCCTCTACTCTACGCTCTCTCTTCGCCAAGGACTTACTTATAGTTAGTAACTGAGTTAACAGTCACACGGGGAGGTGGAGAGCTCACGCCCCCAGTCGACACTAACAGCTGGAGGAAACCAGTCGTGAAATATTTAGTTACAAAAGAATTCATTTTCAATAAGCGTAGAATATAAGCAAGGAGGTGTAGCTGAAGTTCACTATGAATTGATTTTTTGTTTTCAAACTTTTTTAAAATGAATAATAAATATAAGCAAAAGTACCAAGTTAAGCAATAAAAAAATAGAAATAAACAATTTGGCACAAGCAAATCTTAGTTATCAGTTATTATTTAACATTTTGTCGATATATACTTTTGTGGTTAAGAGGGATTAGCTGCCCTTCTGCTTCCTACCAATGTACGCCACTTCATTTTAAATTTTGTTTCTATATTTGACAATCGGTTTCCTCCAAGCGCTATAAGAAACGTTGCGTTACTTATAACAAAAAAAAAGAAAACATTTCACTGGCAGATAGCTGATATAGTAAGGAGCAATTAAGGCTATTTTAATAACCCCTAGGTGGTGCTGGGGTCGCATTTTTCGAAAATTTTCATTCATAGACCAATTCGACTCAATATAAACTATTATAATCTATACATAAACATAAACTTAAGTGTCTGTTTGTTATATCAAAATAATAACTTTTAACAAGAGGTATATAAAGGTAGAGGTATTTATATGCATATGTATGTATGTATGTAATTCTACTTATAACAAAAAAAGACATTTTTAAATTTTTTTCTGTCTGTCTGTTTTCGGCTTATGTATCTCAAAAACGGCTGCACCAATTTTAATTACTCACTAGATGGCGCGGGGTCGTTTTTTTCGAAAATTCGTATTTATGGACCAATTTGACTCAAGAACATATTTAGGTACCATATTAAATTGTTGTCAGTTTTAAAGTCATTAACAACGTAATTTTAAATTATATGTTAAAAAATAATAATAATACATAATAATAAATTTATAATATCCATATAAAAATAAAAAAAGGAAATCCTGGCAAAATTTTAACCCGATAGGTGGCAATGAGATGAAAACGAAAATGAAGTTTTCCCTACATATGCGTATATACATAAATGTATTTTTATATCAACAATATTACAGTTTTTTTGATGTATTAACACGATTACTTTGGTGATGTTTAGTTATTGTCTTCAGATTTTTTCAGTTATTTAATGATTTTTATTCAATTTTACTTATAACTACTTAAATCTAGGCAAAAGTCTTAAAAACTAGTTTAATCTATCAACTGAATTAACTTACTGGCCCTATGCGGGCGCTTTAAATTAATCTTCATATACTTTAATTGATGATCGATTTTTCTTAACCTAAATTATTTAAAACTAACTTAAAATAAACTAAAAAAATAAACTTAAAATAACTTAATATAAATAATACTTAAATCTAGAACAGCCACAGCAAGCTTTTTTAAATTTAACATTTTTTTTATTTTTTTGTGTTTTTATAATTTTTTTTTGGTACCGCCGCAACTGCCCTACCTAACTTTTAGATATACCTAGGACATATGTTAGTTAGCCGGCCATAGGCGATAGCGATGTCGACTGCATTATTAGTTTTAATTAAGCCACCAAAAGTGCAATGGCTTTTTTTTTTTTTTTTTTTTTTTTTTATAATTAACGCGCGCACAAGGGACTATTTGTTTCCCTTTTAATGTAACACACTGCGCGGGCATTAGGAAGATAGGGAGGGGAGAGATAGGAGGTGTCGATTAACATTGGTTTTGAATGTTTGCATGTTGAAATGGCAAGGGAAAATCTCGCCGGGTAAACCATTCCAAAGTCGTGTTGTACGGCTAAAAAAAGAATCTCTATATTTCACGGTACGTCCGAAATTGGGCTCAAGGGTGAACTGATGGGCATTCCTAGCAAGACGAGTATTACGGGCGAAACTTTTAAGGGGAGGAATGCAGCTGGCTACCTCGAGTGAACATTTTTTATAAAAGAACCGATAAAATAAGGAAAGACATGAAACATCGCGTCGGTGTTCGAGAGGGGCAATTGTTTCAGCGGCAGTTCTATTTCCTATCAATCTTAACGCTCGATTTTGTATTCTATCAAGCAGGTGAAGCGATGATTGTGAAGCACCTGCCCACAGGTGGGAGTTGTACTCGAGTTTAGGGCGTATAAACGCTTTATAAATTGTAGCCAGATCAGATGGGGAAAAATACTTCTTACACCGATACAGAAAACCTAAGCACTTTGCAGCATTCTTAGCGATCTCAAATATATGGTCGTTCCAACGGAGGTCGTCGTTGACACACATACCGAGTACTGAGAGCTTTTCGGTTTCTTCGATGTAAGTGCCATTCATGGACAATGGCATTGGGGGAATGTTTAGCTTTAACGACAGAAGACAGCATTGAGTTTTCGAAGCATTAAACTCCACACGATTTCTATTACCCCATTTGACAATGCTGTATAAATCGGAGTTTAATGAGCTTGACATACGGCACCGTTGCAATTGTACGTCCGAAGGCGAAGGACGTGAATTATCGAACGAATATGAAAAGCTGAGGGTAGAGTCGTCAGCAAAACAGTTAAGTGGATTAGAAGTAACAGACAGAAGATCATTTATAAAAATGAGGAAAAGAGTCGGAGACAGAACAGAGCCCTGGGGCACACCAGCATTTATTTTATGGGAATCAGACTTGAATCCGTCCAATACAACTTGTATTGAACGGTCCAGGAGATAGCTTCTAATCCAACGAACAAGAGTATTATCGATCCCAAAAGCACGCATTTTCGATAAGAGAGCTTCATGCCAAACTCTATCAAATGCCTTGGAGATATCAAGAGCAATAATCTTACTTTCACCAAAGCGATGTAAAGATTTGTTCCACTGTTCGGTGAGATATGCCATCAGATCACCAGTGGAACGGTTGCTGCGGAAGCCATACTGACGGTCATGGAGAAGCTTACGATCTTCGAGATATTCCTTAAGCTGACGGTTAATCAGTGTTTCCATGACCTTAGAAAGAAGGGATGTCAGTGCTATGGGTCGGTAGGAGGAGGGGGAGGATGGGTCACCTTTCTTAGGGACAGGCTGGACAAATGCTGTTTTCCATCTTCTAGGAAAGATTCCAGAAGAGTAGGAGCGATGGAAAAGCTTACGCAGTGGCTTTGCCAGTGTGGAAGAACACCTCTTCAGAATAATCGGGGGTATACCATCCGGGCCAGCGGATTTGTGTATATCGAGATCTTTGAGAACTCTTGCTACTGTACAAGTGCGGAAAAAAATCTGTCCCATGGAAAAATTTACATTCTCAAGTACAGGAGGGGCAACGTTGCTATGCGGCAGCGTGGAGCTGGCAGCGAAATGGGCGGCGAGCAAGTTTGCCTTCTCTGAAGAGTAAACAATTGGTGTGTTATTGTCGATGAGCGTTGGAACCGAAGATGTTGAGGAGTTTTTAATATTTTTTACAAATGACCAAAAATTTTTACTGCCTTTGGGACACTGCAGAATTTTTTGCCGTAATTTTTGGTCATGCAAAAATTTGGTTCTTTCAATAACGGAGTTGCATGAGTTTCTTGCTTGTTTGTGTTTTTTCCGATTTTCCTCTGTAGGGTTGGCTTTTGGTAAGAACGGAAACTTACTTCTTTGAGCCTGATAGCTTCTTTACACTCAGAATTAAACCAAGACTTTTCTTTAGGTTTGATGCTTTTTACTCTGTTGGGAATAAAAGCACGCATCCCTAGAAGAATCACATTTGTGATCATTTCAGCACTGGCATCAATGTCACTATCGAGGAAGCATAGTGACCAGTTAAAGTTTCGGAAAAAAATATTCAGGCCGTCCCAGTTGGCTTTCTCGTATTGCCAAACGGTCCTGGTGGGAAGTTTTTCTTTAACTGGATGGGTGGAGGATGAGAAATTAGCTGAAATGACACAATGGTCTGAAGTGCCAAATGGAGAAGTTACACTAATGGTATATTTATCAGGGTGAGAAGTAAGAAACAAGTCAAGAGTATGGGCGGCTTGCCCAGCAACATCCGGTATACGCGTTGGCACATCGATCAGCTGGGTAAGGTGATGTAACCCGGCAAAGAGCTCGACATACCTTCCTTCGGGTGTTGTCTGACCAGAATAGCGGAGCCAATTGGAATTGTGTACATTGAAATCGCCCGCAATAACGATTTCAGTGCGAGGACAAAGGGAAACAATTTTCGAGATAGAATCTGACAGCGCATCAAACTCGTTACAAGTCGAATTGCTGTCGAGATTTGGACTCCTGTAAATAAAACAATAATGAATGACATGCTTGCGGACAGTGAATTTGAGCCACAAGAAGTTAAAGTCCGTGTTGGAACATTGCCCATATTGGGGAAGGCTCTGGCAAGCAATATCATTTCTAACATAGACCACGAGACCATGATGGGAAAAGAGTAATGGCACCAAGCTATACCCATGTAGAGTAAACTCTGATAAATCAGTATTTACTCCAACCTGGGTTTCACTTAATGCCAAAACAGCTGGCCTGTATTGAACAGTGTAGACGTACAGGTGAAAGAAATTCTTTCTAATACCACGAACATTGGAATACACGACACAAAAATCACTTACCATTTAAAAATACTTACACACAAAACACAATTCTGAATAAGTCGAACCATGCAGTGAAAATCCAAATTAATCTCTGTAATAATCAAACTGTCTTAGGTGTTATGCCCATAAGACAGCTTGCATACAAAAAATCAATTTAAATATTCAGCACAATAGGACAAACTCAGATGCCCTTATCTATTTACCGCAAGCATACGATGCCTACAGTAGATAAGAAAGAGGCAGTTAAGCTAAGCACAAAGGGTTGGGACAGATAGGAGGATAATTTAATTTGTTATGCAAGTGTGAATTATTTTTTTTTTTTTTCTTTCACAGCGCGAATGGGCATCTTATCGTCTTCCAACGACGCAAGTGGATATTGTTATTATCTTTACAGCACACGCGAGGGGGTTTTGCCAATTTCTCAAACGAGTGTGTAATATAATTTTTTTTTTAACACTCGCGATAACAATGCGCAATAATTTTTTTTTTTTTTTGACTTTTGTTTAATTGTTATGCGCGCACCTCGACCCGACGTCCGGCCGCTATGAGCTTAAGATCGACACTTCTTTCTTCCGATCCAAGGCGGGCACAGCCCTACTTAACCGTAGGCGCTCTGCTTCGCTCCCAGTGACTATGTCCCGGTCAGGGTTGTCAGGTTTTAAAAAGCAGAATCGCCAAAATTAAAATCGCCTGAGTGCTCTCTCATACGCCCCAGGTTTTTTCTTCGGGTAAGAATTCAGAGCTGTCAAAATTCAAAATAGCTTGTACCAGAAACTCAATTTCAGAGAAGGATGATATTTATTTTTCAAATTTGGTGTGCTATAGGTACCTTTAAAGAAATAAATAATAAATAATATAACATTTTGTAATTGTTAAGTTATTTATGTATATAGACGAAATGTTACTTTCATTGGTTATTTTATTGACTTCTTTTTATTTGTCATTGCTTAAAAAAATAAATTCACATGAAAGAAAAGTGAAAAAAATTAGTGATGTTGCACGGAGCTGTACCGCTAGCTAAACCGGAAATATCAAACAAACCTAGTTATTTCATTGTTTTATTGATTGATGTTTGGACATATGTCTTTTATTTTAGGGAGGAGGAAGAAATTGGGCGTACACTGGCTTTAAGTCAACTAACTTTTAGTCAAAGTGAATCCATAGAACGACAAACTGACACCAATACATTGAAGGTCACATAAGAAACTTGTGGGACTACTACCTTAAATGGGGACTAAAGATAAATAGCGATAAGAGCGAGCTTATCTGCTTCAGAACCCCAACAACAGCAACAAGAGGTCAAAGACGTTTCGCATCACGCTGTGATAATATCAGTATCAAGATACCAGACAACACAGTGATAAGGACAAAGACAACAGCAAAATACCTTGGAGTGAATTTCACTAACCGCTTCCAATTCAATAAGCACGCTTCATTTATGCTTAAGAGAGCCAACTTCTCCCTACATCTGGTCCACCCGCTTCTTAGAAGAAGAAACGGACTAAACACTAATACCAAGCTCATCATCTATAAGCAGCTGATCCGTCCAGTTCTGACGTACGCTTATCCTATTTGGTTCACCATATCACCAACATATATAAAGAAGATTGAAGTTTTTGAAAAGAAGATACTCCGTAGCTGTACAGGCCTACACCAAAAACCCCATTACAAGGAAATATGTCCCAAACAAGAAGCTATATGAAGACAGCAAAGTGATCCCAATAAATCAGTTCATGACACAGCTCTCCAAAAATATTTTGAGGAACTTGGAGGACCACCCCAACTTGGAAATCCAGCAACTACTCCAGCAACAACTAGAGCCCAGCCATCGCTACCTCAACATCCGAGCCATCACAGACGATCGATTCGAGGATATAATGAACAATGACGGAGCCCCGTTCTACGAGAGAACCAGCAGCGGACACAACAGAGGATAAGCAACACCGCATCCTAACCCCAATTTTTTAAAACCAAAGACAAAGATTATGCAAACAACAATATGATATAAGTAAAAATATAGCATTGTATAGAGTCAGCTGAAGTAAGTCGGGCCCCTGTTGTTGAGCCGACATGATTTATTTTAGTTATAAGTTATTTTAAGACCAATTGTACATAAATTCTAACGAATATAATAAAAATAATCTAATCTAATCTAAAAACCAATACATTGTAAAGGAGAAACTGTCAGCTGAAAGTTAGTCAACAAATCTTGACAAACTTTTTTACTTAATGTGAACTAAAAGTCAAATAATTCTTAGAGCCAATTTACCAAGCAGAGACGCGTTAAATTATCTTTTGCATTGCTACATGCTGAAAATTAGAAGTGAAAACTAAAAAAATGAAAAAAAGTATGAGGATTTCGATTGAAAAAATTAAAATCGCCAAAACTAAAAATATCGCGTTTTTAGGGTACATCGCCAAACCGATTTTTGTGTCAAACCGCCCGTTTGGCAATTAATCGCCACATCGGACAAGCCTAATCAAGGTATAGGAAAGCCTCGGGCGGAATAAAACCACTCGAACGTGTACTTTCGAAATATTCATCTTGGGAGTAGTAAGCCCGAAGATTTGTCCATTAGTTGAGGTCATCGCCCTTGTTTAGTTATTGTTAGGCACGATATGTGGCGCTGTTTTTTTTATAATTAACGGGACTATTTGTTCCCTTTTGATGTAGAGCACACATAGGAGGTGCCGATTAACATTGGTTTTGAATGCTTGCAGATCAAAATAAATAAATAAATAAATAAATTTACTGGCGCGACAGCTTCTTAAGGAGCCAAGGCCTAGTGATTTATACTCTCAACCATTCATGTGTGTGTGTATAGTTAATCTGCAAGAATGGAAAGGACCTACAGTTTACCGCCGAGTCCGAACGGCTTCATGAGATGCACTTTTTCAAGACAAATTTTACTATTGGAGGTTTTGTTAGTTACTCGCAAGAGGCAGTACCCCAGCAAAGAAGGTGGCTATGAGTTGGATTCGAACCCAGTCTCATTCGCTTAGCAGTCCGACACACTAACCACTAAGCCACGGGGTACTACACTACTTGCAGATCAAAATGGCAAGGGAAAATCCAGCCTGGGAAAACTATTCCAAATTCGTGTTGTTCGGCAAAAAAAAGAATCCCTATATTTTACAGTACGTCCGAAAATATATCTGTTGTCAAGATCCAGAAAAAAATTATCGTATACCCGAGCAACATCGGGTGATTCGACTAGTTAACAATAAAAATTGATCAAGAAATAACAGTACCTGCCATTACACCGCAAAAAAAATCGGTCTTAATAATATTTAGTATTTAGACTACTTGATGTATCTTCTTATAAACAAAAAATTGTATCTCAACATTTTGGATTAAAATACACTTAACCGAAAAAATGTCATTTCGTGTACTTCCACCTTCTTACTCCCTTCACACAAGAATAAAATCTTAATTTCAAAATTTAACAACTAAAAATGAGTCATAAGGATTTCCCTTTATTGCATAGATAAATGAAAATTTGACAATGGAGCAAGCATTTCAATGCGAGTAATGACCAGCGGAAGCAGAGTGATTACGATAACCGCTAATCTATTCAACTCAACGGAGTGCAATTGAATCGAAATACAGTAGTCCCTCGATAATCTGAACTAATTGGCGTTTTCGGATTTTAGAGGTGTTCACATTACTGGAACATTTTCTTTAGTTCTTATTAAACCGTTAACCTACCTTTCATATCCATTTATAATAACACTAAACAATGTTTAAAGAACAGTTTCAACATTTATTAAGTTCAAAAAATAAAAATAAATAAATATGTAATATGTACTAATAATGCAAACAATTCATTAAAAAAAAAAACATTTGTATCGGCATAGTATCAATTCTGTGAAAAATAATTCGTTATTTTGGACTGGAGAACAGCTTGACTTGGTCTTTAAATAGCTACTGGCCTTGACTTTAGTAGATTGGAGATTGTTTCTGCGTCAAATTCATTTTGATCAAAATACTCCAGAAGCGTATTTGTGCATTTTATTGCCTCAGAGCTCGTTACTTTAGGAGCAGCTGGATTGACATCGTTTCTTTCCCGAAATATCCTCAATCGATTCAGGTTTAGTGCCAGTCATTTATTCCAGTAATTTACTCCAGTAATTGTTGACCCTGAAACACCATTTTTACTTGCGATTATAGGGACTATAAGACAAGTTTAGGATTCGTGAATTTTTAAAAAATAACAATCAAACATGACATTACGATCATAGAGAAGTCCAAAAAAGTGATCGAGAAAAATTGTCTGTCAGTATGTACAACGAGCTGCAGCCTAAACGGCTTAAGCGATTATCTTCAAACTGGGTGTGTGTGATTCTTTTGGCATTCCCCAGAGGGGAAATTGTAATTTTATTGTTAGCCCTAAAAATAACGGTACCTGCCATATGACCCTTTAGGAAAATCTTATATTTCTCGAAAACGGCTCCAACGATTTTAATGAACATTTTTGAGATTTTTTTTGTTGGTATTGGCTATCATTAGATTAGAACCACATATACGGGAAAAGTCAATTAACGGTACTTTTCATATAACGGTTTTTTAAAAATTTTTTTTTTCAAAAAAACTGAAAATAAAAAAACAGGATTTTATCAGAATCGGTCCTACAATTTTCGAAATACATTTTTCATAAATTCCTTGTTATTCAAGACGCGTGATGGCATACTACTGATAATGCCATTCCAGAATGTCGAGCATCCAGATCGCTTAAAATTTTACAAATTTTTTTTCTTATCGATAGAAATCGATGCAGTTTTTGTTTAGGTACCATAACCACTTAGACTTTTTTTTATCACACAAAGTTAAACAAAAAATAAAACCAATTAGAACGCGCGCGACGCAACTCACTGAAAAATTTAACCACGAACTGATCATGATCATAAAATAAAATAAGTAAGGCATATCAAACAAAATTTAGGCAGAGAGTATACCTGTAGAAAAATCACAGTTAGTTAGTTAGTTTCTTTACTAATATCGCACGCAAAACTATCAAGAGAAAAAAGACAAATATGTTGTAAAAACTTAGAAAAGAATTTCACATTTTGGAGTTCGAAAATTTCGGAAGTTCACATTAGCCGTGTTTTATTGGTAATCTATAGCTAGCGCAGTATTGGAGGTCCCAATAAAACGTTATATTCACTTCATAATTCACTTTTAATTTAACCCCCGAAGTAACAACTGACGTCTTGTTGAATAAATTTAGAAGGGTGTTTTCCAAATTCAACTCAGTTCTTGGACAGAGACATCCGGATAGAATATACAACCATGACGTCATCAGTGACCCTTGATGACAGAATTAAATTCGGTTTTAGAAAAAAAAACCGCAGTAATTTAAGTTTCAATTGATGCAGGTTCTGTCTAATGTCTTATTTGATTGATTCAATCAAACATTTTAAGTCAACTAACACTTTGGATTCTTTATAAAAATTGTATTTAATTTAGTCAATTTGAGTCACTGATGACGTCAAAATACAGGAAGGCGCTGTCTTGTAATCTTGTATCATGATACTCAACGAACATATCCTTAAATAATAAAATCTTACCAACCTTCAAGTACATATTTTTTCTACATTCAAGTTGGTTGACATTTCTTTCCAAGATCTATCTCAACTTATTATATTCACTAATTTCACTAACCTAATTATCGACACTTATTGTTTGTTGTTGTTTGCTATAAAATTTGACTGCGCCGGGTATACACCTTCCAATAAAACACGGCTATTATAGATATGACAATTTTAAATGTTGGTGGTTGACATTTTGGAGAAAGTCACATTATCGTGGGACTACTGTATTGTCTTTGAAGATGTTATGTTATAAATTCTAAAAACTAATTCAACTTATGAAAGGATTTGAAATTAATTGCTAACATTTAAAACCCATCTTTTCCTTTGCAAATAAGAAACGATTTCAGGAAATTTGTTCTTCTATGGCTAACAAATATTTAATGCAATTACATTAATAGAAATCACTTAGGGCACTTCAACGGGTGTAACTGTACGATTTTTAAATACAAGTCAAGTTCTCCTTCGAGCTATCTGAAATTCATTGCTAGAATGAGTATATAGACTAGAGGGTTCTTTAGGTTATCGCTGAAAGTAAAAATAATTTCGAGCTCAGTATTAAGAGCACCCCGAAGTTCGGAATGACTCTCAATAGCTCAGTCGAGTCAATTCATTAACACCAAATAATAAGCTTTCAAACAAAATCACACATACCGACAAAAGTTGACATTTGACAATATCTAATGTGTATACACTTATCTCAAGCCCCACTGAAGTTTCGTCGATCGACGGTGCTACACTCTCTCAAACGCTATCGACCTATCGTTCTATCAAAACAGAATTTCTTCTCTCTAGTTTATACCGTAATGTATTGAATATAATCGTTTCTAATATTCTTCGGTGTCATTCAAGGCCAACTGCATCGGTTATTAGAGGCCAAGCTTGAGAAAACGAGTAATGAAATGATATTCGATGGCGATAAGTTTAATAAGTAATTAATAGTAAATGATTATTGTATATTAGTTGGAGAAAAAATGCCAGAATTAGCTTCAAATCTGTGATTGCTGATTAAAGCTTTATATCTTTCGCGCGAAATAAGTTATCAAAACAAATTCTTCAAAAAGGAAAGGTGAAGTGAAGGTTTTGTGCTATTGAAGAAAGTGGTAGACATTTTAGATCTTAGGGTTCGAATTGAAGGAAACTCAACATCAACAGCAGTGTTTTGAGAAATGGCGGATGAAATTTTATTTGAATTGAATTTGGAGCAGGAACTTCCGGCAGAATTTAAGGTTATTGCTGCCCAACAAGGAGAAAATAATGACACCACCTGTGAGCTAGTGGAACAACTCAGGAGTTTGATATTTGGTAGGTTGGATACTAATTCCGAAGTGCTGAAAGTTTGCAGTAAATATAATTTATAGAAAAAGGCGAATGCATCCCTCATCGAACAGACGATGAATACCTTATTAAGTTCCTGCGTGCGAGGTTTTGGAAAGTCGACGCAGCCCACAGATTGGTGAGTGTCTTATAAAAAGCTTAGATAAAGCCTGTATAGATGGCATATACATCTGCCTTGCACTTAATTTGATTTACAGTGTGTATTTGTGTGCAGTTCAACAAAGAACTCGACCGTTAAAGTGTTGAAGGTCAAAAAATGTTTATTTTTAATGCATTAATTAATTCTTTACCTAAAGAAGGTTAACCCTTGTAACCTTATTTGTCGAATGATTTTCATAAATGGCCTGGTTCATTTATTTAGTTATATTTTATTTGTATTTTAGTACGCTAATAAAACTCTAGGATAATAAAGGTGCATTTAAAAATACTAAAACCACTAAGCTTTTGAAAATAATAAAAAAAAAAAACTATTCAATTAGTAATAACTTAAGTTGTTTGATCATCAACACCCAAATAGTTAAGGTTATAGTAATAGAGCTCTGTCCAAGTGGGCCGAGGACAAAAATATAATTCCAGACACCCAGTTCGGCTTTAAGGCGGGACATGACACAATTCATGCCGCGTCAAAGCTAGTATCTGCTGTCCAATGGAACAATGCTAAGAATCAATGCACGGGTGCCTGTCTGGTTGATTTGGAGAAGGCTTTCGACACCGTATGGTTAGAGGGTCTATATCTGAAGCTAACCAGATGGGACATAAGTAAACCACTGCTATATATGCTTTATGACATGCTTAATGGTAGAAAGTTTGTTGTCAAGAGTGGCAATGTAACATCTACCACAACGTTTGATATTAAAAACGGTCTGCAACAGGGAGCGGTGAACTCGCCGATTCTTTTTAGTATTTACACCAGCGATCTCATTGGGAGTCTACCTCATGCAATTGCGTATGCCGATGATTTAGTTGCATACAGAACAGGTCCAAAAGTTGAAGTCATCAGAATTCTCTTGCAACGTGATTTCGATAAAATTCAAAAGTACTGTAATGATTGGAAGCTGAAAATTAACTTCCAGAAATGTGAAACTATCCTGTTTAGAACCCCTTTGTCTGGGGCCTCTAGGGATACGAGAAAGAACTGGCGCAAGCTAGTGATCGCTGGGCCACATGGACATCCACTGGCGAGTAAAAGTGTAGTAAAGTACCTTGGCATCTGGTTGGATCAGTATCTATATTTCAATCGACATGTAGAGGCTGCTCTGACCAGGGCTAGGGGAGCTTTTTCCCTGACAAGACGGTTGTTTTATAGCAGCCGCCTTGATAGCAGGGTGAAAGTGATTTGCTACATGGCCCTAATCAGGCCGATGATTGCCTATGGATGCCCTGTGTGGTTCAACGTTGCACCATCTCTAATGGAAAAGATTCGGGTGTTCGAGAGACAGTGCCTTCGCGCTTGTCTCGGTCTTTATAGAACACCAGAGTCGGAGTAGAAACATTATTATTCCAACGAGGTCCTATACAACGGAGCCAATATAAACAGGATAGATAACTTTTTAATTAAGCTCATTCGCGGACACATTGCAAGGGCGATGACCTCAACTAATGGACAAATCTTCGGGGCTTACTACCCCCAAGATGAATATTTTGAAAGCACACGTTCGAGTGGTTTTATCCCGCCCGAGGCTTTCCTATACCTTGATAGTCGAGGGCTGATTCAGGATAGATCGGCGATTCCGTTGATCTACCACGTCGGCCGCAGAACAGTCGATAGGCGGCTCCTCTACGAGCGAGACATAGTCGCTGGGAGCGAAGCAGAGCGCCTCCGTTTCAGTAGGGCCGTGCCCGACCGGGATCGGAAGGAAGCAGTAGATCAGGTCCACCAATTTTGGTGGCTTAGCTAAAACCCGACCATTTTCAGTCGACATAGACGAAACATCGCCTATGGCCGACTTACATATATCTTTAATATCTTTAAGTTAGGTAGGGCAGTTGCGGCGGCACCAAAAAAAAAAAAAAAAAAAAGTCTGCTGTGGCTGTTCTAGATTTAAGTATTTTAGGTTTATTTTAAGTTATTTTAAGTTTATTTTTAGTTTATTTTAAGTTAGTTTTTAAGTCGTAGATTAAGAAATTGATAAGATACCTAGTTTTTTTCATTTTCTGGGTGAAAAATAAAACCCTTTATATATAAGATAAACTTAAGCTATTTTTAGGCCGAAAGGCAATTAAAATTAAGTTAGAGAATAATTTAGAGCGCCCGCATAGGGCCAGTAAATTAATTAAGATGATAGTTTAAGCTAGTTTTAAGATTTTTGTCTAGCATTTAATCAATTAAAAGTAAAAAGTAAAAAAAGTTAAGGTTATAGGTTAAACCAAGGGGGCGGTTCGATGCATACATTAACATTTAGTCAACTAACTTTTAGTGAAAGTGAAACCATTTAAGAACAAGCTCTCCACTATATGTACATCAAAAGAGAAAACTTTCAGTTGAAAGTTAGACACAAAATCTTGACTAACTTCTTGACTAAATGTCAACTAAATTTTTGGGGTAAATTACCAACCAGAGGCCCCTTAGTTGTGATCCTTTAATCGACCGACACCTTTTTAAATACAGCATAGAAAAGCTTAGATTAGACTATTTGTTTTTACTGGAATATTTGTGTAGTGTATTAATGTCAACAAAATACACAAACCGTCTAAACCACAAATTTCATAAACAGAAATGGCATACACAAAAGATTTGTGCTTCGTTTGTTTATTTGCATACACAAATCGAATTTGTGTAGGTACATACGGAAATCGTGTGGCCCCTATGGTACACAAATTAATATGACTTTTTGTGTATAATTTTGTATGTCAGATCATACAGATGTATGTATGTATGTGTATTCTGAAAATTAATAAATACACAAATTTCTATATAATTAGCCACTTCACGTTTGTTGATATTTGGGAGTGCTTAAGAAATTTCCTCAGTCACTTTTGATGGACCTGAACAATTTATCTGAACGCAATTTTCCAAAAAAACTTTGTATATATCTTTTCTCCTAACAGAGTTTTGTTTGACAATATAAAATTGAGCAAGCAAATTCAAAAAAAAAAAATTAGAAATCATTGTTTTACAGCAAAGTTGAGATTAGGATGAAGAGGGATCATGACAATCATTCGAACCGGTTAAATAAAACGAGCGATAACGGCAGTTCGTTAAGATAATAGTTCGAATAGAAATGTAAAGCAAAGAAAAATTGAAAAAGTTACTTTCGGGGCCACGTCTGGGTAAACTGAAAATCTTTTTTTCTATGCGATTATTGGTGAACTGATCAGCATTCGTTGCGAGACGAGTATTACGGGAGAAACTTTTAAGGGGAAGGACGCAGCTGGCTACTTCGAGTGAACATTTTTTATAAAAAAACCGATAAAATAAGGAGAGACATTGCGTCGGTGTTCGAGAAGGGCAATTGTTTCAGCGGCAGTTCTATTTCCTATCAACCTTAACGCTCGATTTTGTATTCTATCAAGCAGATGAAGCGATGTTTGCGAAGCACCTGCCCAGAGGTGAGAGTTATTCTCGAGTTTAGGGCGTATAAACGCTTTATAAAGCTGAATCCAGGTCAGAAGGGGAAAAATACTTCTTACACCGATACAGAAAACCTAAGAACTTAGCAGCATTTTTAGCGATCTCAAAGATATGGTCGTTCCAACGGATATGACTATTCAACGCTCAATTTTGACCAAGGGCATCGGTTGAGGTAAATCAAACCTCACATCAAATATTGTCTTGTACAATCTTGAAAGGAATAAAGTTTTCATTTAAAGAAGATAGTATGTTCTTAACAATGAGAAAATATTAAAAAAAAAAAAGTTACACATACGCTGTCACTGTCCTTTTTTTTTGGAAAACATTCAGTTCACCAACGCCGCCGCGTAGTCACAAGCACCAAGAACAAATTCAATGAGTCAGGTATTGTTTGTTGTGTTGAATGCCCTGAGATCACTCAGTGCACATGATGACGGATTTATGTGGCTTTGGGGACTTGAGATGAGAGTGTTCTTTTTCAAAGAAATAAACTTAAACAAAAAACAATTTAAATTAATGTGTACATTTTATTTTTAATAAATTTAAACAAAAGTTTAAGTTAAATTTATTGAAAAAAATAAAAAAAATGAAACAGCTATTATTATTTAAATATTTTGGTGTTGCCACTCCAATTCACCTACCTCAACAAAGTAGTTGGTGCACTCTTTCTGTAGCTTTTTGGTATCAATTGTGGCCTCCGTTTATGCAGATTGCAAATAATGAAGCGTTACGGCTTCAAGATTTTCGGACGCAGAGCAAATGCATCCAATGCTATGAGCTTTGCTCTAAATCGCCTAAAGATGACGCTGAAACATATCAAAATAATTTGATGGATTTAAATGTTATTAGATAAAAATTATGTACGGTTATAGTTTGGTTAAGTAACGTAAGTTATCGCCGTAAAAAAAATAACAAACGTAGAAATAATTCTCTTGGTATACACAAGCGTATTATCAAGCTTACAATAAACTTGCAATAGGTGGCGGCTTTGTTGTACCATTTGATGTGTTATAAAAAAAGCAGTGGCGGATTAAGACATGTCGCCAACCTAGGTAGAGTTGTAAATTGACGCCTTACCCCCAAACCCCCAAACAAGGCTTTTTTCTCTAACTCTCTCGAGAACAGCTGAAGCGATTTTAATTTAATTCTATATTAAACAAAATTATTCAGCTTTAGCAATTTAATTTAGCATAAGAATGTTTTCGAAAAATTATTATTTAATTCTGATATTTTTGAAAACTTAAGTTTTTTCAATCTTTATTTTGAAAATGCCTTTGTGAATTAGTTTTCAGGGAAACTAAATGACTAAATTAAAATATTTACAAAAAATATTTCATCATACATAATTCTATAATATTTAAGCTAGGAATTTTAGCCATGCGGTGTGCACTTCAAACGCTTTACTTTCGTGATATTTCAGGTTGAAAACTAAAAAAGAATAGCTGGTATATAAACTAAATTAAATGGCAGGAACAAATATGTCTGCGAAGCGGATGTGTGGGATATTGCTATTGTCCGTTCCAAACAATCGCAAGAAGACTGGTGTAGGATAAAAGACTAGCTTCCTCAAATAGAGCTTGTTCGCATTTCACAGCTGCGTTTTTAAAAATGCAATTTACCTAACATTTTACAAAGAATGCGTTTTCAACGCTGCATAAGGCTCAGCGTGGCGTTCAAACGTTGCGGTCAAATTTCAAAAATTACATTAGCTTTTAAAAATTATATATATTTTATTTTGATTTGATTAAAATCTTAATTAAATTAAAACTTTAATATTGACTTCTGTTTAATATTTGATACGGAATTCTAACTATTAAGTCCACCTCACCTTTCACGTCAAACTATATTTTATCTCTACCTCCATCCGCTTAAAGTCTGTTATACAATTATTGGTTAAAGCATTCTAATTCTCATTTTTTTGCAGCTCTGCAATTACTATTCATTTCGAAAGGCCAACAGTCACTTATACGACAATGTGCATTGTGAAGACCTTATCACTCTAGCCGAGCAGGAACTACTCACAGTGACTCCGTATAGAGACGACAACGGGCGACGAATTATGATATTACGAATGGGAACTTGGAACCCCAGCAAACTGCCAATCGACGATGTCCTGAGAATGACACTCATTGTTCTCGAAATGGGTTCAATGGAACCGATCTCACAAGTAGTCGGTGGCATTGGCATCTTTGACTTGAGCGGCTTAAACATGAGTCATGTGCTGCATTTAACACCAAGTGTTGCACAGAAAATCATTGCACTCATTGTTGTAAGTTTCAATAAAAACTAATCAATTAATATGCTAATTTAATTACTAACATTGCTTTGTAATTATTTGAATTTTGTATTAAGACTTCCACCCCGTTGAGAACAGCAGCGGTTCATATAGTTAATCAAAGCTGGATATTTAGCACAATAATAAAAATGTTTAAGCCATTTCTCAACGCAAAGATGAGGGAAAGATTATTTGTCCACGGATCGGACATGAGTTCACTTCACCAACATATTGCTGTGAAACATTTGCCAAAAAGGTAATTTTATTGATTCAGTTTAAAGTTTTGGAATTTAATTGAATGTATCCCTCTCTAGATATGGAGGCATTCATGAAGATTTCCCATACTCACTGTGGACGAATAGCTTGAAAACATACGACAAAGTCAAATGGGAACTGGAGAAACTAGGATATGATGTGAATGTATCTATGTAAATGGAAACCTAATATCAATGAAGCTGATTCTTAGAAAATTGGTCATTTTTGCAATTGGTTGTTATTAAATATAAAAATAAATAAATAAAGCTTTTCACAGCTTTTATATCTTGGCAGGTGTCAGGCAGTCGCCTTTCTCAGAAGTGTGATGGAAAATAATTTAGTTTCAATTTTGAACTTTTGCACTCAAAACTCAATTTGTATTTCTGATTCTGATTCATATTCATATTTCTTGATAGAGAAAATCGTTCTCTTTAAAACTTGAAGTTAGAATTTAGAACACATCAACTTCAACATGTCGACCATTGCATGCAATAAGTGGACGGGGAAACCCCCTAAGAAAACAACCAGTTTAACAAACATATAGGTACAATGTAGTAGATTTTGCACTTTTACCTGCAATTACCAACGACACTAGTATTACCCGATTCAGGGTCTATAGTCATGACAGTGAGAAAATATAAATCAAAGATTGCGGCTATTAGCTTATATTAATTTATTCCAAGTCAATGGTCAATAGAGACATAGAATTCATCTCAAAAGACTCCCTCCCTAGAGTGTTAAACCTGACTGAGATATATTTAAATCTAAATCCAGAACAGAAATCGCTATTAAGTCCAGAAAATATTTTACATTTTAAAGGGAATCTACATACATAGGTCTACACTGTACACTATACAGTCGAAAGAAAATTTTGTCAGTACAACGAATCTATCGGGTCGCACGTACTTGCTCTTATGTATGTGCCTCATCACTTTAGGACGCAAGATCTTTGACAAAAACTAGCAACATTTACGTAGAAAAATAACACGATCTGAACTTATAAAAAGTGTCAAAACAACAACACTTAACCCTTTTACTAAAAATATAGTATGCCATCACAAATGTCTTAAATAATAACGAATTTATGAAAAAGTGTTTCGGAAATTGTAAGACCGATTTTGATAAAATCCTGTTTTTTATTTTTAGATTTTTTGAAAAAATTAGTTTTGGGATTTTAGTATGCGGTTTTTTTTAGAGATTATTAATATACAGGTGATATGATAAAATTTAAAATCAAATTTAATGGCTAGTTTGCAAAATATTGTAAATTAAAAAGTTAATTATGTACATGTAAACAGAAAAAAATTAAAAATGGTTTGAATAATTATTAAGGCTACTTATACTTAGATATAAAATATCTAAGATAGAAGTGATCCTAGAGGTGGAGGTGTGGCGATATATGTTTGCAGCTCTATTAAACACCGGTTTGTTTCTAGATCTGATATGTCCTCTCCAATCGACTATTGCTATATTGAAATTCTTAATGGTCAGAACAGATGCTTAATTGGCGTAGAATATCGTCCGAACAAAAACATTGACTTTAAACCTATGTTCACAGCGTTAGAAAATATATCTTTTGCTTATTCTGAAATCGTTGTATGTGGAGACTTTAATTGCAATTTACTCAACAAGGAAACATCAAAACCATACATCGAGAGAATGAAGAGCCTTAGTCTCAGGACGAATAACAATAGTAATCCAACTCATTTCACAAACGATGGTGCAACACTTTTAGATTTATTCTTTACCAATGACATAAAAAATTTGCTATTGTACGATCAGCATTCAGCATCTGCTTACTCAAAACATGATTTTATTTGTCCCACGAAATGAAACCACTACTTTTGAGTGCCGTGATTTTAAAAATATTGACTCGGCTCATCTGGAGTATGATTTATATGCCATCAACTGACAACAAATATATTTTATGACTTCAGCTGAGGATCAGGTAGTTTTTCTTCAAAACTTTATTCGTAGTTTGTTTGATAAACATGTTAAACTGAAAACGAAGGTGGTTAAAAATCAGACGAATTCATGGTTTACACAGGAAATTAAAGATTTAATTAAGCAAAGGGACTTAGCTTACAAACAATGGAAACGTTTCCGACTGCCAGAGCTTCTTAACTCTTTTCGAGCTATTCGAAACAATTTGCGCCGTAAAATAAGAGAAGCTAAAACTAAACTGTACTCAAATCACCTAGGTAAGGATCTTCCTTCTAAAACACTTTGGAAAAATATAAATATTCGAGATCTAGGAGAAATACCCCGAAAACATTAATCCTGATATTCTTAACACTGAGTTTGCTAAAGTTCAATCGAAATCTTCAAACGAAATTGTTAATCCCACTGACGCGTTAGAGCTTTCAAATATCACGGATTTAAACACCCAATTTCAAATCCACAATGTTGAAGAAGCTGATGTAGTGATCAACATTTTAAATTGCCAAAGTTATTCCTGTAGTAAAAAAAACCTGCCACACATTTATCACCCCCCGAATACAGGCCTATATCCATACTTCCTTTTATTTCCAAAGTGCTAGAAAAACTTTTACATACTCAGATCTCTAGCTTTATAAAAAATAACAATCTTTTATGTGTTAACCAATCGGGTTTTAGGAAAAATCACAGTTGCGTATCTGCTATACTTAAAGTTACCGATGATCTTAGATGTGCAATTGACGAGGGTAAAGTATCTATTTAGATTGTTAACCATAATTTACTTATTTTAAAAATGCAAAGACAGTTTCGTTTTTCTGAGTCAGCTTCCAAGTTAATGCTTTCTTACCTTTCTGGGAGAAGACAAGCTGTAGTTTTGGGGAGACATGTCTCTGGGTTTCTGGAACTTTTTCTGGTTTTCCCCAGGGGTCGATTCTTGGGCCATTGCTGTTTTCAATGTGTATAAACGATCTTCCAGAACAAGTTCAAAATTCATCCATTGATTTATATGTATGCGGATGATGCCCAGATTCGCCTTAGCTGCAAATTGGTCATGATTGAGCATGGTGTTTACCAGCTGTACAATGATCTCAGTAGCATATTGCGCTATTCAGAGGAAAATAACTTGAGATTAAACCCAGCAAAAACCAAATGCTTGGTTAGATACAAACAAAAACTCGATCTCAGTTATTTTCCTCCTATACATATTGGAAACCAGCTGGTAGAATATGTGGAAAGAGCCAGGAATCTCGGATATGTTTTACCTCTACACTGGGATATACTCCACAGCATATGAAACTCCGTTTAGCAAAAACTTTGATTATGTCTATAATTACATATGGATGTCAGATTTTTTGCAGTTTAAGCTCAGAATCTAAAAGAAATTTAAATGTCGACTTCAACAACATAACTTGGTATGTGTACAACCTTAAACGTCTTGATCATGTGTCTCCATATAAAAAGCTTACTGGGATGCACCTTAAACGCATACCTGATTAACTATACTCTAAGGCTCGGTGCATACATGCGTCATTTTGACGCGCGGTGACGCAGTGCACACATGCGGGTTTTTTTCACAGAACTCAATCTGTAGTTAGCGTTTGGCTTGCAGCAATGGAGGTGTATAAAAAGAAACGTGTAATTTTTGCGTACCTAGTGCATAAAAGCTATGTTCTTAATAAGAAACGAAGATATTGGGTACATCCTTTTGTTGATCAACGGTTAACAAAAGAAATATTTTATACATCATTCACAAATATAAGAAAAAATTCCGAAGTTTTTTTTAACTATTTTCGAATGAGTGCCATGCTATTCTTCGGAAGCAACATTCCATATTTGTGGAAACTGTTTAATTTCATTAATAAATAACTCAATATCAAATTCATCCCTGTTTGATACTTTCGAGTAATTAGCGGCAAAATCTCGCATGTGTGCACTGCTCAATAACAAACAATGTACTGAAAGACGCAAATGCGTGTGCGGTGACGCAGCGGTCTCGCTTGCGAGTGTTTTTGCCCGCAGAACGACGCACGATGCCGCAGCGTCATCGCACGTGTGTGTGCGCCACACAATTTACTTGTGAGTACTGTAAGACGCAAATGCGGTGCCGCTGCGTCACCGCGCGTCAAAATGACGCATGTGTGCACCGGGGCTAAAGACTTTGAATAACGTCATAACTAAAAAAGAGCCATTGTATCTTTATAACAAAATCGTATTTTCAAGTTCTATTCGGTCTTTTATATTTATTCAACCAAGATTTACTTGCACAGTTTCTGAACGCCAGTTTTTTGTTTGTGCTGTCAAACTCTGGAACTCCCTACGCATAGATATAAGAAGACTTCGAGGAGGTAGTAATTTCGATCACTTTTTAGGTATTTGGCTGAAAATTTTTGAAAAAATAAAAAATTAAAAAAACAAAAACAAAAAAACAAAATCAGTTTATAAAATGCTTAAATCTTAAATCTTGAATTTATCATTGTTTAAAATCTCTTATTTTTGAATTTTCATTAACAACTTTGTATAAATTAAAAATAATAAGCTAGAAGCCCTGGTAGCTATTAGCTTTTAAGTATTGCCCTGTACATTTATGTATAGTTTAATAAATAATAATAATAATAATAATAATATCTAACACTTTAATTCATACAGAATTTTTTTGTATTAAAATGTTGAGTAGAAATAACTAAAAATTCAGTAAGACAAGTATTAAATTCTAGTTTGTTATATAATATATTAATGTAACTTATCTTAACTTTTGCAAAAAGGGGCTTTAGTCTATTGTAAAAGATTAAATAAATAAATAAATAAAATTTGATAGAAATCCAATGAGGCTATTACCGCGAAAAAATGATAAATGCGCGATTATATGCACGAATCCTAAGCTTGCCCATACAGTAACTATGTACGTACAGTACATATATCGCAAGTAAAAATGGGACCATTTGACCATTTGTAAAACAGAATTATATTATATAATATATAGAATTATATAATTATAGAATTATAATTATATATTATTAAATACTTATAACTTTCACAGAAGTAGATTTTTTTTTTGTAGTTGTGTGAGCGCTTTTTGACAACTTTCTGTCTTTTGACAGTCTAAACGGAATTCTAAACAAACAGAAAACAAGTTATAGGTACAAAAAAATGGTTTTCCATAGAAAATTTTATTAAAATATTACAATATGAAGATTGAAGGAATTTGTTCAATGAATATTTTGAAGTGGCAATGAGAACGATGTGATCTTAATCATTAATAAAACGGATGAGCAGTTTAATTTTCTCAAAAGGACACAACATCTCAATGAAATAATTCAAGGAGTTCCTTTGCTTTTACCAATTTGTTTGAAAAACTAACAAAATATCACAATCGGGAGACAAAGACGATGCACATAATATGTAGATATCGTGCCTGATGAGAATACTACAAAAGTATTTAATATTTTGTTAATTCTTGATCCTTTTTACTTGCGATTATAGGGACTATAAGGCAAGTTTAGGTTTCGTGAATATAAAACAATTGATATAACAATCAAACATGACATTATGATCATAGAGAAGCTTAAGAAAGTTAGTCGCACAAGATGTCTGCCTGTCTGTCTGTAGCCTAAACGGCTTAAGCGATTATAATCAAATTTGGTATGTGTGATTCTTTTGGCATTCCTCAGAGGGGAAATTGAAATTTTATTTTTACGGCTGAAAATAACAGTACCTGACCCTTAAGGAAAACCAAATTTTTTTCTCGAAAACGGCTCCAACGATCTTGATGAATATTTTTTAGAATTTGTTTGTAGGTATTAGCTATTATCTTACTAAAGTCAAATTTACCGGACAAATCTATTAACGGTGCCTTTCATATAACCCTTTTTTATTTTTGGACTTTCTCGGTAACGGTTCATTGGATTTCTATCAATGTTTATATTTGAGAAGACATAGTAACCTTAATTAATTCTGCATAAAAAAAATTTTAATAATAATATTTTTTTATTTATAATTATTTTTTGATTTTTTTTTAAATTCAATATTTTTAAAACTAATCAATAAATATTATTTTAAATTTAATGATCTGCTGTATATTAATAAACTCTACAAAACTGCATACCAAAATCTAAAAAAAAAAATTGTTTTCAAAAAACTAAAAAAAAAATTCGAAATACTTTTTTCATAAATTCATTGTTATATAAGACGTGTGTGGCGTACTTCAGTTTTACTAAAAACCGTTTTTGGTCGCAGGTGGCTGCGAATTGCATTTTTTATTTGTCAGCAGTTGTCAAAAACTATAAAATCATTGAGAGCAAAACAATTTAATTTTCGGAACACAATTTTAATATAATGAAACACAAAGAAAAAATGGGCACGACTGGGACGCACGTACTTGCTCTTATGTGCCTAATTAAATTGGACGGCAAGATCTTTGACAAAAACTAATAACATTTACGTTGAAAATAACACAGTTTGAACTTATAAAAATTATCAAAACCACAAAACTTTACTGCTTTTAGTAAAAATGAAGTACGCCATCACACGTCTTTAATAACAAAGAATTTATGAAAAATGTATTTCGAAAATTGAAGGTTTTGATAAAATCCTGTTTTTTATTTTTAGTTTTTTGATTTTTTTTTTTTTTTAATTTTAGTATGCAGTTTTTTAGAGTTTATTAATATACATGCGATTATATAAAAATTATTTTTTTTTGATTAGTTTTAAAAATATTGATTTTTCAAAAAAAAAAAATCAAAAATTAATTTTTATTAGAAAAAAAAGTTATTCAACGTTTTGATATGCGGAATTAATTTGTCTATCTAGAACTTCTCAAATATAAAATTTGACAGAAATCCATAGAGCCGTTACCGAGGAAGCCAAAAATAGAAAAAAAACCGTTATATGAAAGGTTCCGTTAATAGACTTTTCCCGTATAAGTGGTTCTAATCAAATCATAGCCAATACCAAAAAAAAAATCTCAAAAATTTTCATCAAAATCGTTGGAGCCGTTTTCGAGAAAAATAAGCTTTTCCTGCAGCTCGATATACACCTGGACAGACAGACAGACGGACACTTTTTTAGGCTTCTCTATCATCGTAATGTCATGTTTGATTGTTATCTCAAATTTTTTTATATTCACGAATCCTAAACTTGCCTTATAGTTCCTATAATAGCAAGTAAAAATCACAAAATTTAATCACTTGAAATGTTTTGTCCAGTCGTATAAAAATCAGTAAACGAGCATCTGATTGGTTGATTTTTAGTTGAGTTGAGTTGGAGGGGGGGTCTATCTCCCCCCGTTTAGGAGGTCGGCGCGATTTTCGAAAAAATGTCTACTGGAAAAATAAATATTAAAAAACAACGGCAACACTTAAAATACCTTACTTTAACGGTTTTAAAAGCCATAAATCTGTGCTTTAATCCTACATTTAAATTTAATTGTTTGTGTCAATAGTTTTTAAAATATACGCATTCAAACTCGATTTTTTTATAAAAAAAAGTAAAAAAAACATCTTTGAATCAATTTGGTTCAAAATTGTGAAATGGAAAATAAAATTTTCTTTCTGTGATCAATGCTCATATCAATTCTAAATGAAACGCAAAAAAACTGAAAGCTTTTATGTCTTCTAGTTTTTGCGAAATTTGAAAATTACTGAAACTACTTTTTTATGAATTTTTTGATTTTTAGCATTTATTGTGATTTTATTATAGAGGATTAATTCTTATGAACGGTTTTGGGCTAGAAAACAGCTGTTGACATCCAATAAAAAGTTTATTTGAATCTAGATCCCAAATGCAAAAGAAATTTAGCACACACCCAAACTATCACATACCCCAAATCCTATAGTGAGCCCAAGCAGGGGGGTTGCAGGGGGGCATCATGCCCCCCTTACATATCTCGCTTTTTAAACGCCGCCGTAATGCGCAAATAAAAAAATCAGAAAAAGTACTTTTAGTTATTTTCAATTTTTTCAAGAACTAGTAGACATAAAAGCTTTCGGTTTTTTGCGTTTCATTTAAAATTGATATGAACATTGATCACAGAAAGAAAATTTTATTTTCCATTTCAAAATTTTGAACAAAATTGGTACATTTTTTTATCAAAATTTCGAGTTTGAATGCGAATATTTTGAAAACTATTGACGCAAATCATTTCATTTAAATGTAGGATTAAAGAGCAGATTTCTGGCTGTTAAAACCGTTATAGTAATGGTTTTAAAGTGTTGCCTTTGGTTTTTAATATTTATTTTTCCATTAAAGATTTTTTTTTTTCGAAAATCGCCCCTACCTCCTAAAAGGGGGGAGATAGACCCACCCCCTCCCGTAGTAAAAAATGCTTGTATTTAACCCCTCTAGAAAAAACCGTTATCAATTCTTGGCGCCAAAGTTATCGTACTCGTGCCTTAAAATGTACTAAAACTAGTCTGATAACAAAATTTTATTAAAATCGTTAGAACTGTTTTTGAGAGTAATAAGCCTTTTCTTACAATCAAAAATGTCACCCCTTGACAAAAATTGCTTGAGCGGTATAGGCTCTACCTCGAGGCACAGACAGACGGAATTACGGGACCAACTTGTGTGTGCTCTCTATCATCGTCATGTCACGACTCACGTTTGATTGTGTATGCACAAATCTTAAAGTTGCCCATATAGAGTATCTATATTGCAAGTAAAAGAGAAGGAATTTATAATAATTTCAGTTAAGAACATGTGAGACATTCCAAACCAATTCCATTTAACCCCTTATTTATTATTTTAAATCAACTCATGAATGATTACACCTCGCAATAAAAGAAACCCCATCTGGGCGTGTTACAGCAATAAAACGTGTAATTCCATTTTAATACAAAACTCAAATCGCTATTTTGTATAAAAACTAATTTCTGGAAAACAACAGCAATGTCCATGATAACATATGCAAATAAACTAACGAAATGGCCTATCTCCCAGGACTAATTAATAACAGAACATCACCATCACCACCAGCGAGCCACCTTTGTTTTTATAATTGATTAACTCCAGATAACACACGGGCTTACAATAGTTTGAAGGGTTCTCCTAGGAACGTGTTTCCTCTAAGTCTATATCTAATTCAAACTGTCACAGAATTGAAAACATTGTCCTAACTAAGTCATTGTTCGGTAAGCTCTCGTCGTGACCACAAGTGTTCGGGAAAATCGGTTTCACAATGAAATCCAAAGTAAGCGACATTGCAAGTAGTACAGAGTCGGTATTTTCAGACTTTGGTTCGAGCATTCCTTCTGAGGTTCTAAGTGATGTGCCTAGCGATGTGATTATTGAATCACGCATAAAGTATGGAACCAAGTCACAAGCGTTCGGGGGATTCATGATGGAGTACTCGAAAAAATGCTCTCTTCATGGAGTCCGATACATTTTTCAAAGGAAGAGACCGTTGGCCGAAAGGTGCGAACGCAATTAACGTTTTCATGTGAAATATTTATTCCTTTATTTTAAAGGCTTCTCTGGGCGGTTTTGTTCATAGCGTCGGTCATTTTCAGTTGCGTGGTAATTCGACAGATTCACATGAAATGGATAGCTTCTCCGGTAATTGTTAGCTTCGATGAAACTCTGATTCCCATCAATAGGATACCCTTCCCCACCATCACAATTTGCCCCGAATCGAAAATAGAAACGGAAATATTTAATTTCTCAAGTGTTTTTGAAAGGTTTAATATGGGTAACCAAAGTGAGGAGGGAATATCAGAGGAAGAGTGAGTAATTATTTGGAATAAAAAGTTATTTTGGAACCAACTAATATTAAGATTTAAAGAATGGAAAGACTTTCTGCGGCACTCCACATCTGTGACTTGGAAACAGCCGAAGAAATTGCTGACTTCCTACCGAAGGACTATGAAATCCCTATTGGGGAGACCTTGGGTGAAATAGCTGTTTCGAAGAACATAACCGCACCCTTCTGCAAATGGAGCAATCGATTTTACTTTTGCGAGCACATTTTTTCACTTGTTGCTACTGACGAAGGAATTTGTTATCAATTTAATGGAATGTTACCAGCTGATTTGTATCGAAACAAAAGGTAATTAAAATTCAATGTAAAGCCTACCAACTATTATATGTACTTTTCAATTGATAGTTAAACCACAAAAAATCCTTTTTTTTAAGCTATGCCACCGAAATACCGGATGATATTAAAGTTGATTTCAATAAAAATGTAGATAGAACACCCACCGATCCTCCCATAGAATACTATGGTTCTTGGTCACTTGAGGAAGGTTACAAGAATCAGACGGAAGAATCGTATCCCTTGAGAGTTTTAATTGCTTCAGCAAGAACCGCTTTTGTTGCGTTACTTCAAGGCCTTGGGCACAATTTGGACTATAAATGCCGAAGCATGAGACAAGGCTATAAGGTTAGCTAAGAATCCCTGCATTAATTTAAATTTGGTTTTTTAATATGGTTTGTTCCCTACCTAGGTTTATTTAAATTCTCCCGAAAACGTAGTGTTCTCAACGAGTAACTACTTCTTGGTTCGACATAAACAGGAGCTGATTGTGCAAATTTATCCAGTTTATACAACAACTTCGAAGGGTGTCCGGAATCTCAATCCAAATCTGTAATATTGACTAATTATACCATCTGCATCTCCCTATAATGTTTGGATATTTCTCTTTTTATAGGCGACAATGTTTTTTCAATAGCGAACGTTATCTACGATTTTTCAAATACTACTCCGAGAGCAACTGCCAGTTTGAATGTTTGACCAATTTAACAATTGCCAAATGTGGATGCGTCAAATTTTCTATGCCACGTAAAATAGTTTCATTTTTCTGTACACCAAAGCTTATTAAATTTTTGTTCTTAGAGCCAGAAGGAATCAGAGTTTGTAGTCACTCCGATATTGCATGCTATCACGAGGCTGAAGATGAACTGCAGAGGTTACAACAAATGGAAGTCCAGCAATCACTCAAAGATTCTTCGGGGTTAAAAAGTGGATGTAATTGTTTGCCGGGCTGTGTCTCATTGAGTTATAATTTTGACTTATCTCAAGCTCGTATGGAAGGTTTGGGAACAATTCTAGCATCGAACGACTCCTACGATGAGCATCCTGAGTAAGTAAACAAAGTAAAAGTCAACTCTCTAACTTGTGTTTTGGTAGGATAGAAAATTTTGTGACTTTTAGGATTAACCATTTTGTTCTAATGCTAATATTTTGTAAACCTTTTTTTTTTTTAGTTTCATGTGGTCCCGACTGACAGTTCATTTCAAGGAACAGCAATTTACCGCTATGAAACGCAGTGAATTGTACACGGTGTCAACGCTTATTGCTAACTATGGTGGTGTCTTGAGCCTTTCAATTGGATTTTCTATTTTAAGTATAGTCGAATTGTTTTATTTTATAACTTTACGTTTGACAAATAGCTTGAAAAAAAGATCAAGTAAGGCATATTAGTTATTAAAACTATAATGTGTTATTGAAACATAAAATTAGTAAAATAAAAGTTCAAAAGAATTGTGGGAAAGATTTTGTATTGCTTCCATTAAGCATTATAAAGATCAATTCTTTATAGAAATTACATTTAAAAAATAAGTTTAGTTTCTAAATGATCACGCTAATGGGAAAGCTCGGGAGAAAAGATCTCTGGGAATAAATTTTGCTTCTCTGTAACTTTTCTCTTGATCGGAAACTTCCCTGGGTACATCCTTACGCTTCTTTGCAGAAAGAGGATGCCAAAAGGGAGTTGGAATGACTATGGAGTGGGGCTTGCGCAGTCTTCTTTTTCATAAATATTCTCTCAGATTCTTAAGAAATAAATAAAATTTGTCGTTTTGAATTTTAATAGCTGGATTTTTCCCGAGCAAAACAATAGCAGAAATATTTCATGGGAGAGGTTCATTCCCGATAAACAACTTTTTAGGGGAATTTTTTCTATCGAAAAAGCAGTCGATTCCAATTTTTTGAATTTGAGTGGAATTATTTAAGAATTTGCGCCTGTTCTTTTTCATGTTCGCCTGGTGCTTGTGATCGATTTTGGTTGAAAAAACCACAGTATCGCAGCTTGGGTCACTTTTCTTATCAGCATGAGTCATGTTATTTCGTATGTCCAGCCTGTCATCGATTTATGACTTATCACGTCAAAATCATCTGTTCTAAAATAAACTGTTTAGCGACGTTGCTAGCTCTTAGACTATAAAGTTGAGACGAAGAAATTCACCACGCACCTTATCATCATGCATATTAGCTCCAACTGTATTCATCTCGAAAATTGTTTCTAGGGCTCAAATTGTGACATAATCTGCTGTAAATCGATATATGCACAAATCTGGTATGTAGCTTCATTGTTATATATCTCTTTATATTTAATGTCCACACACCCGATGAGTTTGTAAAAAGTGAACATTTCCATTCGTTGAGGTTATGTATATAAACTTTAATTATTCGGCATACCAACTAATTTTGCGATCAATGACTTGAAACACCATTTTCCTTGGTAGTCTTTCATTTGACATAAATGTATGTATGTTCAAAACATTCATATTGCTTGTAGCCCCATACTTGAGATACATAGTACGTAGAGCGTGATTGATTCCATGACTGCTTCAAAAGTACGGAATTTACTATAGTCTGTTCAACAAAAATTGTCAGTACAGGAAAGGTATTTAATATTTAAAAAAATATATAAATTGGCTTTTTTATTGAAAACATTAGCACTTCACAGTTTAAACACAATTTAAACCAATATTGGTTTGCTATATTTATTAATACTATATATATTAATTATTATTTTATTTTTAAAGATTTTATTTTAACGGTTTTTCAAAAATTAGTACTAACAAATACACAAATACGACAACACCTACTAAATTTCTTCTAAAAAAATCCAAAACCGAAAGCACTAAGATAAAATCCAATAAAAAAGCTACTCGTATATAATAGTAGTACATACTGTCTTCAATTGGCAAAAAAAACTTGGTGGAATATGTATTTTTTCAATTCACACAGCGAGGATAGGTAGTATATGTGAGTACGATCATTATTGATAATTCCATGGAGATCGGTCATGGTGAATTGTACGAGTTTTTTTTTAAAGAGATACACACAATTAATGTACGTTAGTCATTGGCTTTGTCTTTTTCAGTAGAAGTTTTCTCAATTCAGTGTCGGATAATATACACCGGCGCCACTGTTTTGAAAAATGCTCTCCCATAAGCTCTGCACTGACAATTTTTATTGAACAGACTATAGTAAGGGCAATTGGGCAATCTTTTTGTTGGCGAAACATTTTTCCCATGTAGCACAAATAACATTCTTGGCCTTGACCAGTTTTTCAAGCTCCACACAATAATCCAGCTGTACATTTATTGTCAAATTCTTGTAAAAACCCAACTTTCTGTCCAAAGAATTAAATGACAGAATACGAAGGCATCCATAAATTTTCTCTATAATATGTTGAATGTGGCAGTCTCACGTAAGCGTGTAGTTAAACCATATTCCTATATTTTTGGTTTGTTTCACAAATTCAATTTCCTGGTTTCCAATATGTATAGGAGAAAAATAATCGAGATCAAGCTTTTGTTTACTTACTTACTTACTTAGGGGGCGCTACAGTTCGGGATGAACCTGGGCCTCAACCAACATGCCTCTCCAGCCAGCTCGGTAATTGGCTAGCTGCCTCCAGTTTCGCACTCCAAGTTGGTTGAGGTCGTCCTCCACTTGAGCGCGCCACCTAAGGCGAGGTCTTCTTTGACTGCGTCTATTTTTGTTTATAAATTACTAAAAAATTTGATTTTGTTGGATTCAATCTGAAGTTATTTGCTTCGGACCAGCGCAAAGTTCTATATAAGTCATTATTCAGCAAGTGAACATCATTTTCAATCATACCCAATTTGCAACTAGGCCAAATTTACACATAATCAGCATACAAATCAATAGAACAATAAAGGGCCAAGTATCGATTCCCGAAACATCATCCAGAAATCATGGTTCATAGCACATCTAAGATCATGAGTAACTTTCATGATGACAGTTACGCAACTGTGATTTACTCTAAAACCCGATTGGTTTACACATAACACATTATTATTTTTTATAAAACTGTAGATTTGGCTGCGTAAGAAAAGTTTTTCAAGAAAATTTGAAATATAAGGAAGGATTGAAATAGGTCTGTATTCAGGAGGCGATAAGCGAGTGGCAGGTTCATACGATTTGCATAAACTTGTATTTCAGGTATTCTAATTTTTATGCTCACTTTAGGTTTGTTCGATGTTCCCCGCCGCAGTGCGCACTGGGGAATTTCAGTGCGCATCAATTCAAACTGCCAAAAAACTGCATAGCTGCTCCGGTGTTGATTTAACATCGAACAGCTCAGTGCAACATCTCTATTTTTTGTCATTTCTTTAATTTAAATTTGTTTTCTTTAAACGGTGGCAAATAAATAGAAGTTAATAAAATGACCCACGAAAGCAATATTTTGTCTATACACACATTAATAACTTAAAACCTACAAAATAATCTACGAAATATTTCATACCACAAAATAGCACACCAAATTTGCAAATAAATTCCTCCATTCTCTGAAAACGAACTTCTGTCAACAGCTGATTTGAATTTAAATTTTGAATTTTGACAGCTCCGATATCTTACACCAAGAAAATACCTGGGGCGCATGAGGGTGCACTCAGTGCGTGCACGGTATTCACATCGAACACAGTGCAAAAACAAAGGGGGGAAAAAAGTGTCACATAAAACACTTCAGTGCGATTTCAGAGTACACCAGTGCGCCCCAGTGCTGACATCGAACAAAGCTAAAAGCTTTGGCCTTAAAAGTAAACCTTTTGCCTTATTAATTCCTGAATTTCTTGTGTAAACCAAATATTATGCTGGTTTCTTATCACTTTAGTTTTGAGCTTTACATGTTTATTGAATAAATTATGTATAGTTTTGTAAAAAATTAACCTGATCATCAACGGAATCCAAACAATACAGTTGTTGTCAATTTATATGATTTAAATCGTTTTCTAATTGTGGCAAGTTCTTATTTCTAAAGTAGTTGGTACCATTTGGGGGACAATATCAAAAGTTGCAAAAATTAAATCATGTTTTAAATATGCAGATGCTGAAGGCTGATCATAAAACCGGAAATTTTTAATATAGTGAAGAACAAATCTAGAAGCGTTGCACCGTCATTTGTAAAATGAGTCTGGTTACTAAAATTATTTGTTCTGAGGCTAAGGATATTCATTCTATCGATAAATGATTTTGATGTTTTACCTTAAAAGTTGCCCCTAAAAGTGGACCTTTTACTTACCACAAAAATGATTGTCCTTGTATAGTTTCAATTTGTTGGTTAGTGGAATCGGAAAAGCACGAAAACGGTTCTGGATTCTAGATGTTAGCGAAGAAAAAATCCAAGAGTTTAAACTCCTAAACCTATATTCTATTAAAATGTCTTCAATCTTTTATTCATTATCCAAACTATTTTATGCCGCCCATCATCAGTTGTCTTGTTAAACACAGGACAAAAACACAGGTTGCACAGCATTAAGAACAAATAAATCTCAGCTCATCATATAAAAAACAACAAAATGTGGAATGTCTTTTTTCATATAATTATTTACAAGGATGGATTTTTACATAGTATATATTCAATTATCCTTTGCATATTTTGTTTGTATTAATTATCATGTAGAATTTTGTAATAATTATTATTGTTTCGATTCTTGTTCTCACTTTTACAAAATAAGCATGCAAATATATCTTATTGTTCTTTTTTTTCTTGGTTTTCTATTTTTTTTTTATTTAATAAAATATCTTCTCTGAATTATTGCAGTTAAATCTAAACATTGAAACAAAAAGTTAAAAACAAAAACAATTGGCTAGTAGAATGAATATAGCTAAAAATTTCTTAAAACAAAATTCTTTTGTGCTTTTGGGCAAAATAATACAAAAACAAAATGGGGAAATTAAAATGAAAATAAGAAGAAAAAAAACAGAAAATCGTTTGACGGTTAACAGAGAAAATACTTTTTTTTAACATCAAGATAATCTACATAACTTTAACTTTTTGGGTTTTGCTTTTTATCTGTTTGCAAAATTTAACATCCGGTTCATTTAATATACATGTATATAAATATATATTTAATTTCATTGTAACAGCGAACAACATCAATAGAAACGCTATAAACATTTTAATTAATTTACTCACTGAACTGTTATTTTAAAAGAAACTTTGTTTCGCATCAATAAGCTAGATTTGACTAACCAATATTTATGTACACTGGTCATTTGAATGATTTTTAAAGAATGACCAGGGAGGTTGCTGAATTTGTTGTTACATGCGATATAAACAATTTTTTTTTTTAATTTATAAACCTTAATTAATTGTAAAGTATCAATATATTCTCGAAAAAAGACAAAAATAAAACAATGTAAAACGATAAAATACTGTATAACAACTTTTAAGAAATATCATCAACAAAGCGTTGGATTGTTTGGATAAATCTTCCTTTTCGTTTCGTTAGCCTGATCGACAGGATGACGAAAACATTTAACAAATAAGGTTTTTTTTTTAAACATAGGAAAACTATGGATTTTTTTTGATTCATGGTGCAATTTCAAAAAAGAAACGGATGTTAGAAAGGTAGGTGTCATATTTTTTGTGATGGAATAAGAAATTCAAATTCAATAAGTTTAACTTTTTTGTAACGGGGCTATGCAACGCACACACACTATTTTTTTTGTAGGAAATTCTTTAGTTGTTTGTTTTTTTCTGCTTCATTTTGTTGTTATTGAAATTAAAATACCACTAAGATAACAATTAGTTGGGGAGCGCACACAAATGACTCGCTTATAGTGAGGATGTAGAGGGTGAGTGTGCTGGATTCTTTAGATCTTTGCGGTTTCGACCATGTCGATGTTCAGTTTATAGAACACATATGGGTAGTATTCAGCCTGTCCAAATCCTAAGCCGGGAATGTCGACATTCTAGAATAGAAAAGATAATATATTTGTAAAGTTTACAAAAATTGTTTGAATAAAACTTAAAGTAGTTTTAATTAACCTTGTCCTTTAGGTGTTTATTACATCAACAATGTTTGCTTATTTTTTTTTTAAACTTGCACCAAAGCGAAAAAACATTAACTGTAAATAATATTGGATCACTGGGGCGTATGTGTACTCATTTAAATACATATTCGTCTGCTTTAAAAGCCATTTGCGAACACCTTTACTCTTTTGCAAAAAACATTTTTTTACGATATTTTATTCTGTGGCTTACAGTAAAACATTTTGTGATTATTTTAGTTTAAGATTTACAGGCTTAAAGTAGAATATTTTTTCTCTGTCGAATGGGTCAGTATAAGTTCATTCGTCAATGAATTGACAAGAATACAATACACACCTGGAAAATAACCTATATCCAAAGAGGTATATTGCACTGAGGGAAATATAAGTTGTTTAACTATATTAGATTTACGCCTGCTTAAAAAAAAGAAGCCATCCACGATTGGCAGTCAGCTTGCAATAAAAGCTGTTTACTTTAGTCTAACAATCCCAAACCTGGAAGTCAATGCAGAGCTCACTTCCCACTTCTCTGCTTTGCCCTAAAGGATTATTTACATGGGAGCGACCAACAAATAACGAATAAATGAATAAAGGACTATTCACATGAGAGCGACCAAAGAACGACGAATAAATGAATACATGTGATTTAAAGCAACTTATAAACCTGAATTCTTCACAAACTCAATGCCAAATGATAGAAATATAATTTTAGTTATTATTTAGATACTCAAATTTGCATTTTAGTTTCTAAAATATGATAAATTTGAGAAAACTAAATGTTCGTCGCGAATTCCAATCTGATTGCTACGAACTGACAAGCTCTAATCGCATTCCATATACGATCCACACTTCCACGAACAAATTGTTCGGCCGCGAATAACCTCTAAACCACATTTGGTTTTGGATAATGTCATGTGAATGAACAAAAAGAACGAATGTTTGTTTATTCGTTGGTCGCTCGAAACGAAAACGAAACGAAACGAATAAAATGTGCTTTGAAAGTATTTGTAAATCTAAATTCTTCATAAATTCAGACAAAGTGATGGAAATATAATTAATACTAATGTATTATTAATGATACTTAAATTGGTAATAAAATTAAGTAAATTTGAGATTTGAAATCTGATTGTTACGAACTTTCAATTGCTAGTCTATTCACGTTCCACATACGATCCACAATTCAACAAAATAAATTGTTAGGGCGAGAATGACCCCAAAATCACCTTTATTTTTGCTTTCTTGGTGGTTGGGCCCGAAAAAAATGCAATGAGAAAGAAATTCCAATTTGGACGAATATAAGCCGATGCATTTGTTTCATCAGAGTTTTTCTCCTGCGTTTTTTTTTTTTTATAATTTCCCACACACTGCGCGAGCATTGGGAAGATAGGGAGGGGACAGAAGGTGTCGATTAACAATGGTTTTGAATGCTTGTAAATTGAAATGGAAAATTCGTGTTGTTCGGCTAAAAAAATTAATCTCTGTATTTCACAGTACGTCCGAAATTGGGCTCAAGCGTGAACTGATGAGCATTCCAAATGAGACGAGTATTACGGGTGAATTTTTTTTAATTTTAAAGCTCTGTTTTGTACTCCTTCGAGCAAGGGTAGCGACGCTTGGGAAGCACCTGCCCCGAGGTGTTAGTTAAACTCGAGTCTTGGGCGTATGAACACTTTATCTATTGTAGCCAGATCAGAAGGAGAAAAATAATTCTTGCGTCGATTAAAAAAAACCTAAGCACGCAGATCTCAAATACATGGTTGTTTTAACGGAGATCGTCCTTGATACACATACCGAGTACTGTAAGCTTTTCGGTTTCTTCGATACAAGTGTTTTCCAAGCGCTTTTGTTAATTTTTCGACACATGCATGATTCATTACCATCGAGCTTCAGTCATACACACTTGTGGAAAGGCTTGTAATTGTTAAATTGTGGCGAGGCTCAGTTTGAAGTTCATTGCCTAGATGTTATTTCTCCTCTAGTCGCCTTTTACTACATCCTCCGAGGGGCTGCAAGAATATTGAACGCCGCCTTTAGTGCACAGGACATTAAAAAAAGATCAATGTATCTATAATAATTGGGAACAGACAACAAGCCAATTTAAAATACAAGGTTTTATATCTTTCCTCAAAAGTACTATAATTCGGGCGTTGAAGTGAACCACAGCCTAGAGCATGTGAACCGGACTTCCATAGTTTTCACAGTTCGACCAGAACCTTGTCCTACAAAGTTTGCTGAAACCTTACCTAACCTTATAACAGTTATAATGTGAGAATTGTTTTCCGATTGTTCCGCGTAATAAATAAATTCTGAGTGCAATTTTGTACTCAACCCGAACGTTTCGCAACAAATTGCATTGTGCGGAAAAATCCGAAAACAATTCTCATTATGACAAACAATCGCGAAAGCCTAAAAAGTTATACCTATAACAGTTAATCCTTCTTGCACACTTCATCTCTGTTGGGGCTAAAATCCCAAAAATGCGAAGGTTTAAGTTTATTATGGACACAATGATTTTAGAATTTGGCTGGTTCTTAACTGGTTCAAGGGTTTTATTAAAATCGCTTAACCAATGCAGCTTGAACTACATTCAAACACAAAGTGCATGAAATACACAAAGCACAAAAAAGTGAAAACATCGAAAACACGTGTATTATTTGTTTAAAAAAGCTTTTCCATTCGAGATTGATATAGTTGATTGTATGATTACATGATTAAAGCTTGAAAATGTTCAAGTTTTTGTACACGCTAACTTTCAAAACATGAGAAGTTAATATGGAGATAATCTGTTGTAAAGAGGAGTACAGATCATATTTTTACTTCTTGTGTCCTTTTTTGTACTTTGTGTTTGAATGTAATTCAGGCTTTAGTTATCTTAATTTTTTGACAATAAAGTTGAAAATACTTGTTTAAGAAAGCACTTATTTTACTAACGAAATCATACATTTTCTAGTGTAAAATTTAATTTAAAGTAAAATAATTTTTTTTTCAAGAAATTAAAATGGACTTACGTCAACACTTCCACCAGCTGGGTTCGCAGCAGAACCATCCAAATGACCATAAAGCTGGTTAAGGCAATCTCTAAGTCGTTTAATACTTTTCTTGTTTGGCTGGATAAGAATAGCTTGGAAATTTACCGGTAGTCCGTACCTTAAATAAATTAATTAGTTAAATTTTTCTATTCTCATCTTAATTAAAACAAAGAATTACCTTAAAACGGATTCAACAAAGACCCGGAGTGCCTTCACATGCACCAAAGCGCAGAAAGATTCGCTGAAATTTACTTTCAACCATCTTACTAGAGGACCCTTTGAAAGAATTATAAAAAAAAAATTGTTAAATTCAAATAAACAAACAAGTTACAATAATTAACTTACAAATTGCTTTTTCTTATCAGTAACCAGCTTAGTAATTTCATTCTTTCCAGCAGCCAATTCTTCTTCGTTGTACACGAAATCTCTCACAACGAATTTCTTTTCGCGAGCATGCAATTTAAATTCCTCAACAACCTTCTTGAACAAAGTCACATTGAACAGAGCATAATCTTGATCCTGAGTTATCAGTTGGGAGGAACGTGGAACAATCATGTCTGTGATCTTTTCATATCCAATGATCCAGTCATTAGAAAGGGCTCTAAGATATATATTCACATTTATATATGCTAGAGTAAGTAAAATTTTAATATCTCACTTTGGCACAATGACCAAAAGTGTGGTCAAATACTCCGAGTCCAGAATGAAATGTTCCTTCTTCACTAAGTCAGCCAAGTTACGTGTCAGCAAACTTCCACTGTTGGGTAAAGTTTAAATTGTTTTTTGTTTTACAAAAAAAAAGTGTTTTTATGCCAATCAAGTTTAGCCCATATTTACGTTTGCTTCTTCTCCAAGTTTTGTAGACTTCCTTTAAGATTGTTGTAAGCGGTGGATTTCGTTTTTAAATCGGCATCAATTTGACCAACTTGTTTAGAAATAATATCAGCGATATTTCTAAGCGATTGCTTGATTGGATACTTGGCCATATCCCATTGAAATCGGGTAATGTACGATGGAAGATCGGCTATTAATATAGGAAATAAATGTTGAGTACAAAATGAACAATTTAACTTTACTTTAAGGGAAGGTTATTTAATTATCCTAAGCTGCATAGAAGTGGTGATTATTATTTATTATATTATATTGTTTGGTCATAAAGATCTACTGAAAATCAGTATTTCATCCACCCAAGTGGGAGGACGGTTGAAAGGAACTTCATATGGATAAAGCTAAGAAGTTGAGGAGATGCAGAAGTGTTTTAAGCGGAAAGAGACTTCTACAGAAGAGTGAAACAGTCAACATTAAGTTTCACTAGCCGTGCTGGGACCAGTAAAGATGGAGATGGAATCACTGTACTATATACGCAGTCAATGTTAACTATCTGGAGAGACTAGTTGAACCAGTTGTTGAATGGCGACCTGGAGCAGTCAATCTAGTTTACAACCGAGAATAACATCCCCCCGACTAAAATGAGATACAAAATATAGTGCATGCCTCATATTAGATAATCCCGAACACAGTGCAAAGGACTTGTAGCCTAAGAACGTGGAATAAAAGGTGCGACTAATAATGTTAGGGCTTTACAAGGCCACCAGAACTAATTTCATGGTTGAAGGTTGCAGGAAGGCCCGGTAGAGGAACTCTAACTCCTCAAAGGGAAAATGAGGCCACAATAGAGCCAAATTTAAAAGACTACCATATAGCCAATGCTAACAAGTTACATCAGAGATAAAACGGTATTTCCAGACATATAGGGTGGCGTACGAATCGTGCTACAACGAGGATTAAGATAGTGCAGCGATACCATGCTTTACAGTCCGTCATTTCCGTCGCAACGGCAATTTGGGCAGAAATTTGGTGGCCTTCCCGAGTAGATGGATCATTGTGAAGCAGGTAAACATGTTTGCCGCATCTGGAAGCATCGCACACAGACCGTGTCATCGAGTTTCCTATGATCGGGTTCAGGACAAAATCCAAGCGTTTCCACTTCGATCAAATTGGACTAAGCAGACGGTAATTACAACGGATAATTCATAATGACTTAAACTTGTTATCACACAAAGTCAAAAGTATGACCAAGTTAAATACTATAGATTTGCCTTTTTGCCTGGAATTTCACCAACAAAATATTGAAATGGCCGAAGAAGACAACATCTTGATAAATTGTTTGCTAAACGGCAATGTATGCAAGCAAAATTGTCTTATATGAAGTGACTCCCAAGAAGAAATGCTCCATGAGACGTTTGAACAATAATTGTGACTGGGGACCGTTATTTAAAGATGTTTATTTTACGCAGATCTGCGCCGAAGACGTATCCCTTACAGCAGGATTTAGTTTCAGCGAGCACGACGAACGAAACTTACGGCTAACTTAAATATTGTCAATTGGGAGGATGGATCCGCAAAAGGTGTTTAATTTTTAAATGCTTAGACCTGAGGTTAAAGTTGAAACAGTTTTCATTCGAATTAACCCTCTACAGCATACGAGTAATAAGTTCGTTAGATCCATAAGACGTGCGGTGAGTAGGCAAAGTAGTGCCCCGTGGCTTAGTAGTGGACTGCTAATGCGAATGAGCCTGGGTTCGAATCCAGCTCATAGCCACCTTCTTTTCCGGGGTACTGCCTCTTGCGAGGAACTGACAAAACCTCCAAGATTAAAATTTGTCTCGAAAAAGTACATCTCATCTCATATAGCCGTTTGGACTCGGCGGTAAACTGTAGGTCCCTTCCATTCCATTCTTGTAGATTAACAACACACACACAGGATTGGTTGAGAGTATAAGTCACTGGGTCTTGGCTCCTTAAGGAGCTGTCGCGCCAATAAATTTATTTTTTATGAGTAGACAAATAGAAGAGGCGAGGAATTCTTAGGTTACGGGAATTTGTGTTGAAGAAGATAGAGTTGTACAGAGTTTCACAGTCGACGGAACCTGAGAGAAGTGCAATTTATCTGCGTTCTTTCAGTGTTGAAGGTGATTTTGATAGGGGCAAGATAAATCGATCATTACATGACAGACCACGAAGGGCAAATCTAAGGAAACGACGTTGAATGCCCTCGATTATGGAGATCTAAATCTGCTGATATGGGGGCCATACTTGGCAGGCGTGTTCAAGTTGCGGGCGTACAAAGATTAGGAAGAGGTAGCGGGTAGAAAATTTGCTTTCGAGGAATTTCGCGGACCAGCGTTTCACAAAGCCAAGTGCCAAGAAGTTGAGCTCTCGCTCACATAAAAGGCCAAGATCGCGAATCGAGTCCACATTACTTATGGGTTGGGTATGGAGAAGGTTAACGTTAACGTGAAAAAGTGATTGACTGGCATTTGACAATATTTATCTTTAAGCAGTTTCTGAGGCACCACACTGAGAAACTATAGAGATCCAGTTGAATGAGAGAAAAGTTAAGTTAAGTTGTCTTGAAAAACTTGATTTCATCAGCGTAGAGTGAGATGTGGGAATGTTTGAAGACCATTTCAATATCTATAATAGTAAGGAAAAAAGGAGGGGACCTAAGTGGTTCCCTTGGGGGACCCCGGAGGAAACTAACAATGGATTGGAGAGGGCAACGAGGATTACGAGGTATTTGGGATGTGTTTTTACATTCTTAGGTTTGGAGATAATAAATGAATTGCATAAATAAATAGCTATTTCTATAACAAAACAAATAATTCTTAAGATTATTTTAGAGAAATCATCATGAAATCTTGTTTGATTTTTCGTATGCAGCTTAAGATCCTTATAACACATCACCCTTTATAATAATTGCATTATTTATTAATTTGGTTTTACTTTTTTTATAAACAAAATTTGTAAGCAATTAGGCAGTTTTTGATGCAACATGTATGTATCAGTGTGTAAAAAAAGCCATCTAAACAAAAACTATGCTAGCTAAGCTTAGGCAAGCAGCAACAAATGTAGTGTTTTAGTAGTGGTGTAAAATAAATCAGGGATTAAAACAAAAAAATCATCAAAGTACACATCTAAACATACAAACAAGATTAATACAGATATTTCTAAGAAAAAAAATAAATTAGAAGATCGTTTTCATTTGTTTATAATGTTTTGTTGTTGTTTTACTTTTTTTTTGTGTGTGAGAAAAAATACAATATTCAGAAAGCATATTTACGCAGACAACAGTACCTGTAATACATATTTTATTTTTTTCGCTCTGGGACACATTTATGTTCAATTCTTTTGCACACATTGAGCACCTTTCGTATAGTTAACAATAAATTAAAAAAATTGGTGTAAAAAAAGGACACTGATACAAATTCTAATTTTTTTGTTGCTTTTTTCAAGTTTTTCAACTCAACTTAAAAAAAAATTAATAAATAAAATAAAAAAAATAATCGTGATCAGCAGCTTTTTTTCTGATAGCAATTGAATTCTTTATATATAAAAAAAGAAAAAATAAAAAAATTGAAAATCAAATTATAATGGTTTGTAAAACACATCATAGATATATTTATAGAATATTTAATTATAATTATATATAAAAGAAACAGAATAGAAGTCTAGAGCATAGAGTGTTATAACAACCAGGGCCTAACCTGGACTTAGTGGCATTGCTGGCGGTTCAGCCCCCAATCCGTCGCCGTTAATGTCAGTGTCCGGACTTGATCGACCTTGGCTACTACCACAACAACTACTCACTGGAGACGATCTATGAGTTGATGAATTAAATCCATTTGTTATATTTAATTGACTCGATGAACGACTTCTAGTTTATTTTTGATACAATGTAAAATGTACGTGTTAAATTAGTCGCTTTTATTTTATTTTGAATATTTTCTTTTTTTTTATTGTGTTTTATTATTATTTTTATGTGTTAATGGGATTATATCTTTTAAATAAAATATTGGTGATACGTTCGATATTTTTTTTTTCAAATTTTTAATTCGGAAGTGAAAATGAAATTGGTGAGTTTTGAAAACGGGTTGTTGGAGTGTAAAACTTTGCTTTCAGTGCAAAGAAACGGCAATGACAAATGACTCCGTGAACGAATTTATTTATTCCTTTTTAGATTTTTATAAATATGCTTAAGTCAATATCTTAAAATAACAGGTGGGCAAAAAGAAATCACTCTATTTCTTTCATTCTTGCAAATGGCCGCCAATGTCAAATCTGTTTTGACATTTGAGGACTAGACAGATGCAGAATACAAGTGAACAAGCCATGGAGCGATACATGAACCGATATTCTGAAAGTGGCGTTCCCGGTCCGCCTCATCTCTCGTTTTGGCAATTTGCACTGGCCCGTTTCAGACTTTTTTTGTGGTTTTTTTTGAAGTCCCGTGTTTACGTGAACAAGCTCGAGACTCTGGAAACCCTCAAGAACAACATTCGACACGAGTGCGAGAATCTCGCACTTCTCGCTGAAGTGATGAAAAAAGGAATAAAACGAGTCCGTATGGCAATCAATTGTGACAGCCCCATTTGGCTGATATTATCTTCTCGTGTTAAACCAATACAATTCTAAAGGTTCAAATAAACATAACCAAAAAAGAGAATCCAAGTTTTTCATTTAGAAAAAAAAGAGAGCCAAACAACATCGGATGGATGACTTCTTTTGGCCCAGCCAAGAAAAAAACCTTTGTCTACGTCAAGTATAGTTTGAACCAAATCACTTGGCCAACGGTCGGTTGCGCAGAGAGAAAATTCAAGAGAATTAAAATGGTGCTCAACAGATTTAATGAGTAAAATTCCAGCGATAAAATACTTTTTTGAAAATTGCATAATAAGCTTTGGTCATCTCATACCTCATGTAAAGAAAGTCCATCGCTGGAACGTGATTGTGTGTATCTTTCAAAATTCATGAGAAGAGCAGAGAAATTTGAAGAGAGTTGCGCAGTAGAATGGCCAAGTGAGTAGGTTCAAGCTATAGCAATTCGCCACGGCTAAACAATTAGGCCCCGGTTGCGGTTGTCGATTTATTAATCGATACTCGACTCTTTTTCGATTACCGGCCGTCGATTGCAGTTTTTCATATTGTGGAAGTCGATTTTCATCGGCATTCTTCGGTTGGGCAATCGACATTTGTCGTGCATAATTTTCTGATCAACAGCAGTTTGGATGTCTTCTTTTGGTTAAAATCTTATTATTTTATTGAAATTGCCACATACAAAAAAAAAAAAAAAAAATGATCATTTTGTTTAGGTTAATGAAAAAATGGGGGCATAACAAAGGGCTCTGTGTAAAGTCCCAGGCAAAGATAAGATAGGAAAAATGTTCTTTGGATTTTTTTTGGGATTAGATTTGACTCATTTTTAATTAAATCGAATTACAAAAAAACGCAAACCAAAACTACAAATGCGAAAATTTATTTTTTGTAAACAAACTAATGAACTATCAAAATCGTTATAAATTCACAATATATTTTTACATCGATCGTGGCCCACAATACCAAACACACAACCTAATCGACGCAATCGACAAATTGCGAGTCGATTGGTGGTCGACAACCGCAATCGAGGCCCTAGGTTTGTTCGATGTAACATCCTCAATGCGTACTTTGAAATCTCAGTGCACGTCATTCAACTGTCAAAAAATTATAACCGTGTTTTTTGTATTCATTACTGTATATGGAATGAAAATAATGCGTAGAAGGACTTTGATTTTCTTTTTTTAGTTTAAATGCAAAGTAAAACCCTATTTGCCAAAAAAAAGTGTCTATTTCACTTTTAAATTCAGAAAAATTAAATTTGGCAAGTTGCGTTTCGCCTTTGTTTGCACATTTCTATTTTAGGAATCTTATACTTGTTCAAGCTGCCCAAAGTTAATAAAAACTGCTGAAAGTTGTCCCCTAAGGAACACTGGATACCATACAAAATTCAAACAACGACTACTTGAATAACTTTGAGGCCTAGAGAGCTATTGAATAAGAGAAAGTGACTGATGAACAAAACAACGTTATTGAAAACTCTTCTTAAAATCAACCTAAGAGATACCTGTGGTCAACATCATTATAAACATTCGCTCAGTTATTGATTTGTTTTATTTTTGAGTACCACACTGCAGTCCAGTTAAAGCATTAGATGCCAAACGCTTAAGCAATTTACATTTTTAACAGCTCACAAAAATTTTAACAAAAATAATAATTTTCTTATTAAAAAAATTCAATCTTATCGACAAAAAATCTCTTCGATAAAAGAACTAAGCAAAATTTGGCGAAAATATTATTTTTTTTTTCAAAAATTTAATAATTTTGTTTTGTAACGTTTGGAAAGTAAGTTACGGTTAGATTTTAGCAGTAAAGGCGGTAGTATAAAATGAAAAATTGAATAAACACTTACCCGCAATTACTTTTGGCGCCAATGCTTTGTTTTCTTTTTATGTATTGGATTTGCAAGGCAAACAAGAAGTAAAATAAAATGAAAAATTCAAAGAAAAATATTTGTTTTTTTATTTTTTTGGGAGAAAATTGGAGGCTTTTGTAAATTATATGAGCTGCAAAGAAAACAAGAAACTGACTGCAAAGAAGCCAACAGTGTTTGTAGCGTAGGTACGACCAAAAAATCGATTAGTTTAAAACAAATCTTTTAAGAAATAATTTATTTATTAGTGCGGCTAAAATGTCAACAATCGTTCAAGCACACAACCTGTGAAGTAGTATTATAACGTTTTATTAGCTAAGCCTACTCAAGGAAAAGGAGTAATAAGCTAACTACTGGAAGTAAAGAACACATCGTACTGTTGTACGACTGCGGTAGTGACATGGCACTTACTCGTCTCACGCAAGAAAATTAGAGTAATATGTTTCAAAGGCATTTTACAACGTTTTTAATAGCGAAAGTTTATAAATACAAATCGATTTTCTTTACCTTCCAGAAAAAAAAGAAAAGTGACACCTTATATTTAAAGAACTCTCTCCGTATGTCTATGTCTAACTTTAATAAATAAGCGATACATACATATCTTAACTAAGCTGGAATCGTAAGTTTCAATAAATAAATAACTTATTTAATAAATATCTTCCACTTCTATTTTTTAATCAATATTCTAATAAAAAAGAACTTAAGCTTCAAATAAAACGCCTAAAACGCTTATACAAGTGATAAATGCATTTACATAAATACAAAATACTAAACAATAAAAGGTTGTTTAAAAAAAAAAAAAATAATTTTTTTGACAAGTCGACCAGATGATAGTCGGCCTTTAATTTTTCAATTTCACTCTTTCTTTAAATTGCGCCTGATCCTCAAGAATTTAACATCGAGACCTACGATATTAAGGGATGAACTGTACCGGGTCCTGTCTGATCCGTCAAAATTGGTAGGGATACTACTGAGCCCTTCGACACCATCAGGGGATTAAGACATGGTGACACATTTTCGTGCAGCTGTTTCAACATTGTGCTTGAAAAGGTAGTACGGAACACCCAGGCCAGCACATCAGGCATTATCTTGCACAAATCAACACAAATACTTGAGTTTGATGACGACATTGATGTGATAGGAAAAACTAAGCGAGCAGTAACCACTGCTTTCATTTCCATGGAGTCAGCAGAAAGCAGGATGGGACTAATTATAAAAGAGAACAAGATGAAGTATATGCTTTCATCCAATCCCCCCACTGTCAGAATGTGATAATTTATAGGTATAGCTTCGAGGTAGTCAGAAGAGAAGAGAAGAGAGCAGAAATCAAACGCAGTCTTCTTGCTAATCGCTGTTTCTTTGGGCTAAGTAGCAATTGAGGAATAAAGCCAAGAAGAACGAAGGAGACGCTATACAAAACACTCATCATCCCGGTCCTGCTATATGGTGCAGAAGCATATACATTTTCCCAGTCGGATGAAAGCTACCTATGGCGAGGAAGATACAACAACGAGTTGTACGTGCTGCGACACGAACCAAGCCAACCAAAAATATCCAGGGGCTAAGATGGCCATGTAGAGCGTATATGAACACCGACGCTCCAGCGCTCAAGCCTTTGACGCCATAGAATAGACGGCATTTAGACCTTGCGATTTTCCCCTGAGATTTTCTGATACAATGGTGAGAAACGTTTGTGGTGGCGGGGGTACACAAAAATCGCTCGGGCTCATCACCGAACTAGTTTGTCACCCCTTCTTCTTTATGCTATCCTGATTTTGTGTCAATCTGTTTTATCTCTATTTGTCATTTGTAGGTAGTGGTCGGCTGTTCGTTCTGAATGAAAGGGTTGTTGTTGGTTGAACCGAAATTAAGGAGAAATGCAGAACGTAAACAATGCGCAGCATTTAAAAGTGATTCAAGTTTGGAAGGAGAACCGCAACTAAAATATTGCAAGGTCTTAAAGGCGTCATACCCGAAGGAGTAAGAAGCCAAGGTAGACTTCATCTTCGATTCAGCGAACAGGTAAAAAAAGAACTCCGACTGCTTGGAGTGCGGACTGGGTAGAGGGGCATATTAACCCTGGCCCAGTAGCGCCATCAAAAGTAAATTAAAGTACTTAGCTTTGTATGTGAAACCTTTTGTACTACCATGAGGCTTTTAGTTTTGACAGGAAGAGCCGCAATGTCGCTGCAATCGCCGTTCCCATATATGGGATAAAATTGTATCCGTTTTTGGAGAGTAGAATGAAAAAGTAGTTTGAATGGCATTGCTTTCCAAAAGTGATGAGATGAGAATGAAAAAAAATAAAGGGTTTTCGAATAAGGACTTTTTTTTATGGATGGAACTCGACTTCGTTCATATGGCCGTCGCGGGCACATTTGCAGCGGTCCATTCGTTGGACGCAAATTTCGATGACTCGGCCACACATTTCTTGAGATAACACGCTCATCAAACTTACTCTTCAATAAATCGATTGTAAGGTGTGCTCTGTGGCTTGTGGCACCAATTCGGGCCGAAAATAATCGGTAATCATGGCTGGCCATTCACAGTAACGTGACGATTGTTATGGCCCAATAACGCCGCCGGCATGCAAACCGCACCAAACAGTTATTTTTTTGTGGATGAAGTGATGATTCATGAAGCAAATGTGGGTTTTCACCCGACCAATAACGAATATTTTGCTTATTGACGAACCCATTGAGCCAAAAAATGAGCTCGTCACTGAAGATGATTTTGCGATGAAATTCAGCAATTCAACGCTCTTAACAGGCCGACTCCACACGATATAATTTCTCTCATAATCTTCAACATGAGATGAAATATCCAATGGAGTCGCGCTGTTTCGGAGTCTGTTGGGATGTTAGACATCTCTCTCCGCGGTTCTATCTTGACATCGATGTCTTGATAACAATTTGACGTTTGTGTTTTTTCTTTCTTTTTTTAGGGTTCATCTCATTATTTTTTGTCTCTCATGCGGGTAGTTGCTCTTTTTGTGCGCTTTACAAATTTAGTTTGTAATGAAAAAGCCTGAATACAGCATTTTTATTAGTTTATGTGTATTAACAAGAGTAAATGAGACAACATCTATATTTTTTTAATGGAATAAATGTTTTAAAAATATAAAATTAACAAATATAAGAAGAAGAATTTCTATCTATTGACTTTTGTCAGAGATACAAACACATTAGCCTCTCTTGCTTTAATGAAATATCAAGACATGAACTGCCCAGCGAAGAAAAAAGAAAATGGTCTGATATTTATGTCAGAGATCTGGTTAGCAATACAGATATCATGTGGAGTCGGCCTGTAAAGTTGCGGTCACCGACTCCGAATTTCGGTAGAAAATTTTTATATAATTTGCAGACGTTGCTCGCTCGTGTACGTGTATGTTGAGTTTACTGAATAAATTGACAATGACAGTTTGATGATTAGTGAAAGGGTGCGTTCACAAGTTATATTCACAGTTGTCAAGTCCCAATTAGAAAACCCTATATTTGAGGAATAATAATAAACACGAGTGAAAGGTTTAAAAAGTAAGACTAAACCAAAATATATCCCTTGGCACTATATCGCAGTCGTAGGTTTCATTTAATATATAGAGAAGGTCACACATATTAATGAAAATCACCAAGAACAAGTTTCCTCCTATTTGTATCACCAAAAACTAAGTTTCCTATACTATTTTACTATTTATTACTTAGAAAAGAATTTCAGTTGATTTCTTTTGCATTAACTTTTCAGTGTCCAGTCCAGTGGATTTTGAAGCGGCATCAGCTCGATGATAAAAATGGATGACGAGGTAAAACTTACTTGTAAATTTAGAACCTAGAGAAGCTAAATGTTTCGGTTTTCATTTTTTTATTTGCACTACTTTATATAACCTCTATTAATGATTTGTAAGTATTTAATTTTTCAAGTCCCCAACACGTTTCAAACTTAACCAATTTCATTTTCTATTGTATTTTTAAAACAATTTTTTCAAACGGTTCCGTTCTTGTTTTTTTTTTTAATTTCTGTTTACTAATTTTAACGACAAGAAAAAAACAATTAAGAAAAATGATTTGTTTTGCTTTTAATACCTGCTCTTATTCGAACCTCTATGCCTATGAAACCACCAATCGAATGTATCACTAAAACTAGTGTTATTTTTTAAAGCGCAATTATTCGTTGAACAATCACAATCACAATTGCACGAAGTAGTGTCAAATTCACGTTCGGAGGACTCTGAAGAATTGTTAAGGCTCCCGCCGTGGCATGCTGAACAAGTGGTTGTTGTTGTATCACGACTATTTGACAAATTTGATGATTTACCCGTTAAATCCGAATGAGTATTTTCATCGGGCGGACCAGGACCTTCTGGGCATTATGTAATTACATTTACATCGTACATTGCATTCAATTTTAGTTTAATTTTTTTTGTAAGATATCAAGTACATTTTTTTTTGTTTTTTTTGAGGAGAAAATATTAAAGAAAAAAAAATCATACATTATTTTTGGTATTCTTGGCAATCAAAACAATATCCTGCTTAGGTTCTGCATTAAATATTTAAATAATATTTGTTTTAAGACAAACGTAAGAAAACAAAATAAGTTTAAAATTAAATACAAACGAACAAAAAAAAAAACAACTCAAAAAAGAGAATAATGATGAGTTAGAAGCTTAATTTAACAAAAAAATATAAAATTATTACCAAGCGTCACATTAACACTGATTTGTTTTTTTTTTTACAAAATTTACAACAACCGTTGATATTTCATACAATTAAACAAAAAAATTAAAAAAATACTAGACAAATGCCACAGAAGCACATAAACAAATAAAAACCAACAAAAAAAAACTTTATGGATGCAAATTAAATCTGAAGATGTGTTACACCTATAGATTGGCAAATCTTAAAACATATCAGAAGCGTTAACTAGTCGCGAATAGAAATTGCAGAATTTGACAAGAAGATTTAAAAACTAATTGGTTTTCTTTCCATCTAAAGGATTTTGATGTTTATATCATAATTATTTTGATTTATCATATAAATGGTGGATGGATCATGCAATTAAATTATCAAATGAAAAAGAGAATCAACACAAAATTTATAATTTAAGAAATAATTTTTTTTTTATTTTTTTTTTTTCAATTTGTATGTTTAGTGTTGCGTGTTAGAGATTTTTTGTTGCAATAAGCGATAATTATGTGAATTTGGTGAGTAAAAATGCCAAAAGTAGTAGCGTAAACGATTCGATAAGTTACTGATCAATGTCAGTTTGATGTTAAAAACTGAAATAATTCAGACCACAGGTTTAGAAAACAATACAACAACGCCTAATTGGATATATTATATATATATGTTGTTACCAAGACTTTATAAATGTTAGTTTTTGAATATGGTTGAAAACATCTAAATACAAGAACGAAGCACAAACTCCTTCATATTACGAACAGAGTGATTGAACAAAAAATAAAACATTCTTCCTGATGCTTAAAATGTATTATTATTAAGAAATGGTTGAACCATGGTTGGGCCATTAAATGTTAAACTGCAAAATGAAGTCAGAAAAAACAGGCTTTCAAAATTTTACATTAGATGTTGAGCATTTGTTGTGGTTTCCTCCATTTGTAGCTGTTATAGCTCTTGGAAGTATTATTAAGGAAACTTGGGTAGAGTTTAACCACGCTACTTAAACATTGTCCGCATCTCTAACAGCATTACTGAAAAATTTGCCCCCCTTCGTGTAAAATATAATAATTTGTATGTTTAATGAATTTATTTTTTCAACAGAGTGTACAACAAAAAAAACTTATATTTAACATTTATTTACGAATGGACATTCCAGCCGATAGAATAAGATTATATTTCGAACGAACTGTTGTTTATAAGACCAAAATGCCTTTTATAACTAAATCAAGCAAACACTTTGTCTAATTTCTTTATCCCATACTAATATTCCTTTCTTTCTTCGTTCCTAAATAAAGGGTGTTTTTTTTAGACGTGTGGTTTTCAATCTGGCAATACTTTTTTCGGAGTTGGTCTTTTTGACAGCTGTCATTTGATTTATGCTCAGTTTGGTTTGCCATTTCATAATGAATAGACTTACTCCTGAACAACGTTTGCAAATCGTGCAAATTTATTACCAAAATAATGGTTCCGTTCAGTGAAGCAGATTATCGAAGAAGACCCGAATGAGTCCGTCCGCCATCGCGCGGAACAATTGGAGCTGTGCCCATCCACTTTATGGAAGAAAATCCAACTCGTGCAAGAATTGAAGCCGAACGACAATCCAGCGCGTCGCATGTTCGGTGAATGGGCCCAAAACGAGATGGCCACCGATCCGAATTTTCACAAAATTGGGAAAAAATTGAGCCTCTTGGTTTGAATTTATTCGAGCCAGCCGCGGCAGCCACTTGCCGGAAATCATTTTTAAAACATAATGGCAAACCCTTATCTTTATAATAAAGCTAAATTCTTGACCATGACATTAAATTCTATGCGTTTTATTTCTTCTTGAAAACCAAACGTCTAAAAAAAACACGCTTTACATGACAATTGGAGTTTGTAAGGAAGATCAATATTTTTTTAGTCTGAATAATGATTAAATGTATAAGAATGCTACGCCAAAAGGTATTTTTAATTAACAAGTTTCGAAGCTTCTGCCCTTTGAACTCGCAAATTAGTGACATCTTGCGAATGAAGAGTTAACACTCGATACAAAAACCACTCTATAATAAAAACACACAAAACTTTTCTCATGTTATAGGTTCGTTAAAGCAAGTGCTGAACGTTTGGATGTTTGTTCCCCAATCACGCCTGTACGACTTAACATATTTAGATGAAATTTGATAGGTAGAGGAATAAGTTGCTGTTTTAATCCATAAGCTATTTTTTTTATAAATAAATAAATAAATTTATTGGCGCGACAGCTCCTTAAGGAGCCAAGGCCTAATGACTTATACTCTCAACCATTCCTGTGTGTGTGTTGTTAATCTGCAAGAATGGAAGGGACCTACAGTTTACCGCCGAGTCCGAACGGCTACATGAGATGCACTTTTTCCAGACAAATTTTACTCTTGGAGGTTTTGTCAGTTCCACGCAAGAGGCAGTACCCCGGAAAAGAAGGTGGCTATGAGCGGTTTTCGAACCAAGGCTCATTCGCTTAGCAGTCCGACACACTAACCACTAAGCCACGGAGCACTACTATGTTTAATCCAATTTTCGATTTTTCCAATTTCCCGACTTTTCCGGAGGGTTTTCCCAAAAGTTTCTTTCGTAAAAACCTTTTCCTCGCAATTACAAACAACGGAAAAAATTGAGCCAAATTGGCCCAGCCGTTCTGAATTGATGGCTTACTATACATTTTTCACACAATTTTTATATATATGTATAAGATTTATGAAATTGCGATTGTTTATTTCCGGGAGATAATAAAGTAAACACAAATTCCAAGAAAGAAATGATAGTGAAATTTCACAAGCTACTCCAGGGTAATTTTTTTTTTGAAAAAAAAATGTTTTACAAAATGTTTAGTCGTAATCGCCGATGAAAAGGATTAGAAAAGGGGAAAAATAAGTGCAAGTCGATTCGAATGGCGAGGTGTGTGAGGGTGGGGTTTACGGTTAGAAAACTTTTTTCTGATTTCCGTCGAAGTTTAATTTCTGATCGAAAAATGGTCTGCAGAAAAGTTCTAAATAATTAAAAAAAACCTATAAGCAAAAAAACGGTCTTTCGATTTTTTAGTTTTGCTAACCGCTTATTGAGCATCAAAAAATCAGTTCATAAACATTTTTCTTAAACATCGCGAAAATATCGATATCATCATCATAACATCGATGTTTTCATGAACGATGTTGCATCCCTAAATGCAAATGACAAAGGAAGAGTGGCAGTCCCTCACCAATACTACAATTTAATCATGTAAGAAGTTTCATTGAAAAGATCAAATCTCGATTTTGAGATCAGATCTTTAAAATTTGAATGAAACTCGCTATAATCTAACCTTAAGTCTACGCAGACGAAGTTGCGGCCAGAAGCTAGTTTTATATATTTTGCGAAATGTTGATGTGCTTCTCTACTAAAAAGTTAAAAAATTATTATGTTATTCACGTCTCACAAAACCTTGTCCTACTTTTTTATAATAATGCGAAAGCGCTGCATAATTTCCTTTTTTTCATAAATTTAGTTATAATTAATTAAATTGGGGTTTTGTCTAATGCACTTCAATCTTAAAGATCCATTTTGCCATTGTTAGATATACTAATTCATTAGAATGAACGAGAGCAAAAATTTCTTCTTTTTTAATGTTTAGAAGACAGCGCCTAGACAGGTTGAGTAGAGTTTAAGTGCTGGTATACCAAATCATGAAAACCAACAAGATTCTAGGAGAATTTATGTTTTAACATACATATACGAGATGTATGAACTGCTGAGAACCTACAAGATTTCAGGCAAATTTGTGAATTTCTGTATGTATCTGAGATCTGAAATTTTTAATATTCATATTTTTTTAAGGGAATTGAAATTCTTTTTTACATGGAAGTATATTGATGTGTTATTTAGGTAAACTCTTTAGTTGCCAACTAAATATTGTCAGTACAGACCTTACGGCAAAGCTTTATTTTTGAAAATAGTGCAAGATGATGGTTTTACTCCCTGAAATATCCTTATTACACACGAGTACATTGTTGATGCTGTTATATAAAAAAAACAAACCCTCTTCGTGTGTATTGAAAACAAGCACATCATAAAGCAACCACTTTTACGTTAATGTAAATCATAGTGGATTATTCTTTGGATTTTGTCAAAGAGCTTTCACAATTGCTTCGGCTAATTGTCTGGAGTAGAGGACAAACCAAGAAGTGGTCGCCCGCGCGTCATCCATACGCTTGCGGTAGTAAAGGCAGTGCGTGAACGAATTCGGAAGAATACCTTGAGAAATAGAAGATCATGTCCAAGGAATAGGACATATCAACCAGATCGATGTCTAGGCTGATTCGAGATGATCTGCATATGAAAGCCTATCGTCAGTCCACGGGTCATCTTCTAACTCCTCAACTAAAAAAAATTAGGCTGGAAAAATGCAAGCGAAATTGGCAATGAAAACATTTTGTTTACGAATGAGAAAATTTTTAGAGTGGAAGAAGTTTTCAACAGACCAAATGACATTTATGCCACTTTATCTAAGGAAGCGAAAAAAAGTTGTTTTAAGGGTTCAACGTGGCCATCATCCCGCTTCCGTAATGGTTTGGTGGAGGATCTCTCACCATGGTGTCAAATCCCTCCATTTCTGTGAAAAAGGCTTAAAACTGGTGCAAAGGTTTACCAAAAAAGATGTGATAGAGGGTGTTGTTTGAACAATACCATTTGCAATGAACACAGATGCATCTTCCAACAGGACTTTGCTCCAAAGTGCAGTAGATAAGTAGATAATTCTGGATCTACTGCGCCGAAAAAAAATCTTTCCTATTTCTTTAATTCTTCTAACTAGTCAATAGTGTCGTGCAACATCCTGTTGCATTCTAAAAGGCATTGTGCCTTACAGTCACATAGTTTAAAATATTATTATTACTTTTTAAAAAGGAGAGGAATTTCGTTTTACGGGATTTCGTGATTACCACGAAGCAGAAATGCTTTGTAGTAATTTTTCTATTTATAAATGTATTGAATAAATACACCATCAATGCAACATGCCTACTCTGTTTCTTTACATTTATAACTGGGCTCGTCATGTCAACTATTTTTTTTAACAAAGTCTGAAAAGCATTCTAAAGCAGTGTCGTCCATTAAATTCTAAAAAAGGCGACAAACTGGCACAAAGCACTAAGGTTAACTAGCATCAGCTAAAGCGTGTGTTTCAAACAAAACAAAGCTTAACCATTTATGATTCTTTAATCGCAAAAAAATTGTATTAGAGAATGATACATATTTGACGTAAAATGATCGCAATTAATTTACTTTTTGATTTACCAATGAAAAAACCGAGAACATCGATAAAAAGCGTATGCTATTGAAAAAGCTAAATAAAACTATAAGAAAACAAAAATTAGAATAAGACCTCTTCTTTTTAATCTTTTTTTTTTTTTTAAGTTTGATATTTACAGATAGAGGAAGCTAACCAATTGAAGCGAAATCTAACGTGAAATCTGAAGAAACTGAAGATAATAAACCGATTCTTGCGGAGGAGAAGACAAAACCTGAAAAATCTGTCTAAAATATGTACATCTTTTGGTGGCTGCTTGAATTCGGGAAGAAATTGTTTGGCCTCTTGTTCTTTAAATCTTTTTGCATTAAAAAAAAAAACTTTAAAAATTTATTTTTTACTTCTTTACCATTAATAACAAGTATCACCTACCAGACAATGATATTGAATAATAATTAAAATGGAAAAGAAGGATTTGATGTTTCCACCAACTGAATTTAATAAATTTCGAACTTTAATTGCAATACGAAGAATAGAAATGTGGGAAGTTTGAAGTCAATTGTCATAAGGCTCAAGAAGTTGGGATGGCTGGAGTTTCTAGAATCAACGGTAGCACCTTTGCGACATGTCATTGAACAAGAAAAAGTTATAACACTATTTATTATATTTAACAAAAACGCCTTTTATACTTAGAATACTTTTCTCCAAACATAATATAAATATGTATAAATTTTGCTTTTTTGGACAAATAATATAATGTACTAGAAAAATTCTGCTCTATATGTATTTTAGTGTGTCAGCTCAAACAGAAAAAATTTGTTTAAATTAAAAACATTAATATAAGAAGCTTTTCTCTTTACAAAGAGACATGAATTTGCTGTGATAAAATGAAATTTTAAAGAAACAGAAATAATCATAAAAATAAAAACTCAAAATCAAATAATTAAAAAAAAAAAAAAAAATTAAAACAAAGTAAGAAAAAATAAACAAAAATTTTAAGGGGGAATAGAGTATATCAATATAATAATTAAAGATATTACAGAAAATCGATTAGTTTTTAAATCCATTTCTAAAAGTGTAATGAATCATAAATGTCGATGTCATTCCAGTTTTAGATTTCCATTCACATAATTTGCAAAGTCGCAATTTGAATTTAATTAATTAAGTTCTAAGGATATATGTATAAAGTTAGCATTCCCAAAACAAACTACTTTTTAATGTAATGTTTTCATGTTAGGTACTGTTTGGAAACATCAGTCACAACATTCTATTGCAAATGTCATATCTCGTAAAGTACTGAGTTTGGAGACTTTTCATTTGCAAGTTTAGCTGTCGCTCGCTCCTAATGTCTCCAAGCAATTTGACTATATAATATATGGGAAGTTAAGAATATATATATATATGTTTATGTATCATATAAATGTCTTAGTATTCGAAAGCATGTTTTGAATTTATAGGAAAAAATGGACTGCCTGCTTTAAATATTTATGCGGATTCGTTCTTTGGTACATTTATATAAGTTTATAACAGAAAAAAAAAATAAAACTTCACACAAAATCAACTCACTATTGTTGGCGAGTAAATTCTCATGCAATTTATCTCTTTGATCCTCGAGCACCTCACCCAGGTAGGTGGCAACTTTTCGGGTGATTTGCTCAACATAGACATCCAGCTTACCCAAATCATCAGAAAGGCCCACTAACTGATCCAGTGTTCCGACCTATATTTCAAGTTTTGAAAAATGAAACTTTTTTTTTTTGTAATTATCCTATTAAACTTACCTTCAAGTCGGGAATATGAAATTTAAAATTGACACAAAGATTGTTCTGTTTGTGGGTGAGATTATTCATTGTTTCGTAGGTTTGCTGGCAGGTTTTATCCCCAGGAGCGGAAATGAGCCAATATTCAGACATGTTGGTGTTTTCTATAAATAAATAGACCATTAAGTAATTAGCCAGAGGATTCTTCGTTAACTCTAAAAATAAAAGTGTGTGAATGTGAATACACACTAGTATAATTTGCCGCATATATTTTATCCCTAGAAGAATGTTAATTAGTAAAGTAGGTATATGTATGTGCTATTCATCAATTTATTAGGAAATAAAATGTTTAGTCGCACGAAATAGCATAGTGGTTGTTGCTAAGAATAGATAAAGAATAATTAGACATAATATTTTAACGGAATATCAAACTAAAAAAAATCATACATCTAAGTATTCAAAATTATTATGCATTGGTTCTTGAAGCATTAAATTCAATTTCTCATTTTCTACTGAATGGGCAATACCACCAAGATTAGAATTTAATAAGCTGCCATTGTAGTTTTGCATTCCAAGAACTTTTTCTTTAAACGATTAATGTAATGATCTCGACTGGGACCAGGAACTATCCTATTTCTCTGCTTCCTCCTTAGGCTCCACCTGTGGGGTTGAACTCAACAGTTTGGAATGTTTTATGTCTGAGATCAACTTAATACAGGAATCGCATTTGTTTGGTCCAGTAGTTTTGCACCTGCAGTAATTTTTTTTCGACACATGCATGTGTAACCACATCGGTGATTTCCATTAGTGTCAACCCTGGGATTTGCATGGGCACTAGGCTCTAGAATCCCTGTTGAAGAACCATTGAATATCTATAAAATATCTTAATCATCGTAGTCCTGTTCAATGCCACCGAGACATGGGCTTTATTAAAATGCTGATGAAGACTTGTTGGACATTTAGAGCGAAAAATTCTTCGCAAAATCCTGAACCATAAAATTAAATAAATACATTTATTGGTGCGAAAGCTTCTTAAGGAGCCGAGGCCTAGTGACTTATTCACTCAACCTCAAGCTCAACCATTCCTGTGTGTGGATTGCGAATCTGCAGGAGCGGAGAGGACCTATAATTTACTACCCAAGCCCAAACATCTACATGAGATTTAGTTTTTTTTTATTTTTATTCATACGCGCGCAAAAGATATTTCTGTTGCGCTTGTACAGTTTAATGCACTGTGCGAGCATTGGAAGTTAGATAACGAGGGACTGAAGGTGCCGATTAACATTGGTTTTGAATGCGCATTCAAATTGTAATGGCAAGGAAAAACCTCACCGGGTAAACTATTCCAAATTCGTGTTGTTCGGCTGAAAAAATAATCCCTTTATTTCACACACATTTCAGGCAACAGGTAAAAAGAACGTGCCAAGGAAAAACAACCCGCACAGAAGCCTGTAGAGATAGGAATGGAAACCTCATGGAAGGACCATTTCTGCAGACTGTTAAACGGCGATGAAGACCAAAATCCCGCTGTCGGTCAGAATGAACCATTCAACATGGACGATGACAGACAAAACTTCCGTCCACATGACCAAAATGAAGTGAGGATAGCAATATCTAAACTAAAAAACAACAAAGCTGCTGGACCCGACGGACTACCCGCGGAATAAGTCTCCTGAATATCGCCTACAAGATCCTCTCTGCCGTATTATGTGAACGCCTGAAACCTTTCGTCAGCAACCTGATTGGCCCCTATCAGTGTGGTTTCAGACCAGGAAAGTCCACAATCGATTAAATGTTCACGCTACGGCAGATCCTGGAAACTACCCAAGAATTCCATTTATTTATCGATCTTAAGGCCGCGTACGACAGCATTTATAGAGACGAGCTATACAGAGCCATGTCAGGTTTTGGCATCCCCACAAAACTCTTCCGACTGTGCAGGATGACGATGGAGAACTCTCACTGCTCCGTCAAGATTGGTACTGACCTCACAGTAGCTTTTGACGTCAAAAAAGGATTCCGACAAGGTGATGCGCTATCGTGCGATTTCTTCAACTTAATACTTGAAAAAAATTATAAGAGTCATTTCGAGCGTAAGATTCTTCGGAAGATTTTTGGCCCTATCTATTCAACGAAGAATTATACGAGCTGTACAGCGACATTGACCTGGTCAAAAAAATACGCATATCACGTTTAAGATGGCTAGGTCATGTAGAGCGAGTGGACAACAATGCTCCGCCTTAGGTAGAGCGTTCAAGTGGAGGACGACCTCAACCAACTTAGAGTGCGAAACTGGGAGAGACATGTTGGTTGAGGCCCAGGGTAGTCCCGAACTGTAGCGCCTATAAATGCTTTATAAACTGTAGCCAGATCAGAAGAGGAAACAACTTCTTGCATGGATAAAGAAAACATAAACACTTCGCAGCATTTTTAGCAATCTCAAGTAAATATATGATCATTCAAACGGAGGTCGTCGTTGACATACATACCGAGTACTGAAAGCTTTTCGGTTTCTTCGATGCAAGTGCCATTCATGGACAATGGCATGGGGTTATGTTGAGCTTTCACGACAGAAGACAGCATTGAGCATTGAGTTTTCGAAGCATTAAACTCCACACAATTTCTATTATGCCATTTTACAATCCTGTGTAAATCAGTATCATACGGTAGCGTTGCGTTTGTACGTTCGAAGGCCAAGGACTTTAATCATCGAACGAGTATGAAAAGCTGAGGGTAGAGTCGTCAGAAAAATAATTGAGTGGATAAGAAGTAACAGACAAAAGATAATTTATAAAAATGAGGAAAAGACAAAACAGAGCATGCATGGACATTTTTTAAACCCCTTAGTCAAAATGAGTTCCCTGTGAAGGTACGGGGTAGAATATTTGTACAGCGCCTCCCCCGCTCGTAAAATGCGACTAAAAGGGGACTAGAGCGAAGCAGAGAAATAGAAAGTTTTGGTACAAGTCGAGATTATAACAATCGCCAGTTAAAGAAGAAGTCAAAATGTATTCGTTGAATTAAAGATTTGAATATAAATTCTATATACCACGTTGAAAAAACTTAAATAAAAAACAAAGCAGAACACACAGCATTAACTTCAGAATAAAAAATATGTGTTGCAACTTCTTTATCCTGCAGTGCGGAGGGTTCTTCCGCACTAAAAAAAAAAGATAAATCACCAACTTCTATGTGAGTAACGAAAACCTGATGTGTTATCTACACTTTTCTAAAGAAAATCAATAGATGACCTTATCTATCTACATCCGACATTAAATCTGTTTTCTTTAGTCAACTAAAAAAAAAGTACCATTTCACTTCAAAACTATTGAATGGACTTTCTTCAAATAAACTTGTGTTTGGGTTCTGCACTTTAATTTTATTCGTATAATGGAGTCGCCACTCTGTCGAAATGGCTATAAAACAAAAATATTAAAGAGCTTCCTTGTTCTTATTTTTATTTAGGTCAACACACACGCATATTTGATTTTAACTTCATTTAATTCCAAGGCAATGATTATACAATATTTTTTTGAAGATAAAAATCCTTGGAACTTTGCTTCAAGGACGAAATGATGTGTAAGGATTTTCTAAAGGTGACTTTACATATATGTAACTATAAATTGTTTTTTTTTATACGATGCGAAATTACAGAATCCCATTATTGATTTAAAAGACGAGTTTGACTCGAGTTTTAAAAGGGTTACATGCCAAACAATTTCACTTTCAAGATTTTATCACTAATCCTTTTATCCAAAATTGAATGCGAAGCTTTGTAGCACAATTCTACCGTCAAAACAGATCTTTGCCAAGAGAAAATCATTATATTTTATGAGAATGTCCATGCTTCTACACCATATAGAAGAACCCGGATGAGTGATTTGTATAGCGTCTCCTGCTTACTTCTCGATAAGGCTTTATTCCTCAGTTGCTTACTTAGCCCAAAGAAACAACGATTAGCAAGAGTAACTCTACGTTTTATTTCTGGGATCCTGTGTGATATGTTAACATCAGCGTCCAGTTAGACAAATTTAATGACTACTTCGAAGTTCGTCTTGTCCTCGTTTATAATTAGTCCCATTTTACTTGGTGCTGACTCCATGGAAGTTAAAGCACCGGTTACTGCTCGACTAGTTCTTCCTACCAAATCAATGTCGTCAGAAAACCCAAGTATTTGTGTTGAAACAGCAGCGTCACCTTGTCGTAACCCCCTGGTGGTGTGAAGGTATTCCAAAGCTAGACATGGCTAGACAGTTCATCCTGTTTACAGCGTTGTATGCTGCCTTTCTGCAAGATTTGGCGTTATGTAAAGATTTGGTCGATCGTTGATTTTCCAGGTCTAAAACCGTCTTGTTAATACGGTCAGCAAACGGCTTAAGCTGTTCAGATTAAATGCTGAACAGGATATTATAGATGTTTAAAAGGCTAATTCCTCTATAGTTCCTGCAGACTAGTCGAACTCCATCGGGCAGATGGTACTGAGATTAAAATAAGGGGCATATTTTCCTCCGACCATATTTTAACAGATGACCTGGTGAATCCATATCCAGCGTGTGAAAAAAGTTCCGCTTATATTCCATCGGGCTCTGTTGGGCTAAGCAGGAGAAATCGACTAGAAAAGATCTCTTTCGGGCAACTTAAAGGTCTTTAAATCTCAGTCTTGTTTGTTTTGAAATCAAAAATCTGTCGTTTACTTTTGGTCGTGTGTGCATAAGCTGCGAAAGGAGAAAGGATTATAAAAACAGACTGTACGGTTTGTTGTACAGCAACGCAGGCCAAGACAGAAAGTAAAAGTCTTAAAATTTTGATGACTGAATTATATAGCACGAAAGGACATTAATGCCATGGCACAGAAAATATTTATACCTGGGAAAATGCACAAGCGAAACATAAAAGAAACTCAGAAAGTATAGATTGTAATGAACGTAAAGTAAGACAGAGCTGGCTAGGGAAACTTGTAAGTTATTTCATTGGTCCACTTCGCCTCAATTTATCCCCTCAAGCATCAAGAAAGCTCATACCCAAGCATACATACTATCTGCCCCCAGAAATTTCTTACACTGAAGGTCCCAATATCGCGAAAATTGAAACTCATATACTCACAGGTTTTAACAAATCAACCTTCTTGAATTATTCAAAACATTTTCTAATTAACAATTCAATCCAAGGACATGCCATGGTCATCCACACTCATAAATCAATATTACTTTCGATTGAAATTCAATGCACTTCAAAAAAACTTTTTCGGAAACTAAAAAAAAAACATTCGATTATGTAACATAAACAAAACATTCATTCGAAAGAATTGGTCTTGATAATACTTTTTTCCCAATCAAACATTAAAAACTTAATTTTGTTTTTTTGGAAATTTGAAGGAAAACACGAACGATTTTCGTGGGGCACTTTCGCGCCGAACAAATCCCACTTAACTGAAACCGCAACTGACCGGAAACATGGAGTTCATCTACAACAGGAAAAAAACCAACATATTTACGTCTATTTTTATACATCAATCGTTCTTTTTGCCACCCTTTCCCTGCACGCCCAACGCATACATACATATGTACACAGCGAACATATGTTAGCCCCTGACCAAGAACTTCGTGCTTCCTGCCAATCGACAGTTCGAATATTCTACTAGTGTTGTGGTAGGCTAATTAATTAATAATATTTGATTTGGGAAGCATTGAAAGGCTGACGGCTGCATGGCATTGAAAAAAAAAAAACAAAATAAAAAAAAAACACACACTCTTTCAAGGACAATGCCGTCTGTTGTTGATGAAGACCTATTCACACTAGACCATTAACCGGCAGCCATTGAAGCACTCACCTTAGTGCCGGCACATTAAACAAAATGCGTGTACATTATACAAAACACAAGATGAGGACGATGACAAGCTCCTTGCAGTTGGGCTCATGTAATGAACTTGCATGTCGAGGAGTAGTTTTCTTGGGCAATGTTTAATGAATGTACACTGCTCACTACTGATTATATCATTTGCTAGACTAATTTAAGTTTTCGCTGGAGAATGATGGAAGCCAAGAGTCAGGGGACACCACATCAAGCATTTTTAATGATATTGTGGAGATACGCATTAGGGTTATCATCACATGCAAATCTCCACTCTTCGGTATCGATTGGTGTAAACGTCTATTGAATAATTCCTGGCTTATGTGGGAGAGTATTATATTTCCCGATGAATATGAATTCCAAAAAAAAAAAGAGATATTAGATTGGGTCACACACAACCGAGTTGATGTATGTTTTTTTTAGTGGTTTTTGAGGTTTGGCTAAGGCGTGGCAGCACAAAATAGTTTGATAGATAATATTAATGACGTAACGGGTGGAAGGTCAAAAGGAGGCGAGGTCCTGCCAATGAGTTATAATAGGAGAAATATAATTTTTAAATGTATTCTTAATGTCCACCAAACCAGTTTTGCATATATACAACTTGTTGCCTTTCAGTTTTATTATTAAAGTGCATTAAGTCGAAGGTCTGAACCATAATGGTAAACTTAATAGTTTGCACGTAGTTTGAACGAAGATTTTTTTTTTAAATAAATCTTGTACATAGATATAATACCACCCAATCGGAAGATGTTCCCGCATTTCTTTAAATTAACGTCTTATCTCTTATGTAACTTTGGTTTAAGGATTGGTGTATTAAGCAACCAGCTGACAGCACGATGGGTCTTTAGAAGACAATTTTGGAAAAAAGGCTAAGCAGTATAAATCTCCAATACGATTAACTGTTTTAACGAGCCACGTAGCGCGTTGCTAATTTTTGGATGTTTGCAGACTAGTATTGACCACTTAGTCAATGTTAAGGAATTCAATTTTAAGGTTCCGCCCGGTAAGTTCGAATGGAAAAATCACTTTAGAAGGAATTCTGTAGGATGACTAGTGGCTGATTTATTTTACACTATCCAATGTGATCATATGGATATCCGCCTGTGTTAGGGAATCATTTTAAAATCTTGGTCCTGGTGTCCAGGCGGCATCGGAAGAATTCTCTAGATGGAATCAATGGTGGCGTCTACAGTTCTAGTTAGTGGACAATTTATATGGGCTTATAGGAAGTTTTCGTAGCTCAGGCGTTTATCTGACTCCACGTCCTTGGAGTTATTTTAATGACCTGGGGTCGTGCCATCGGGGTAACTTCCCGATCATGAAAAGAAAAACTATACTCTGTTGAATTTATAGTTTCAGTAAAGGCCTTATGGAAGAGAGCTTTCAAACACACTTCTACCTGCTGGTGTTTGCATCGCACTCAACTTAAGAAATTGCCAATGAAATAAATAACAGAACCCCTGAGTAACATTGAAATTGTTTTATGTAATATTCCATAAACCCACGTACATTCCACCATGACATGTCTGCCCCCCGGAGAAGGAGACTGATCGCCAATTTGCCTCTCGCTTATTGTGTTTATTAAAAAAAAAAACACTGATTCAGTTACCATTCGTCTTTGGTTTTTGCTATGGAGCTTTCAGGATTGAAGCTTTCTTAGAGCCTTTGGGAGCATATATTTTAAGTTTAAGGAAAAAGGTGTTGCCGCTGCTAGTTTTTCTGCTTACATATTTTCATTCTTTTTTTAAAGAGTTAAAATACGGAAGAATTACTATTCCATCAAGCTTTTGATGGAGTTCGGTTCACTTGATTTCGGTTCGTTTGATTTTTAAATGCCAAATAGTTTTTTTTGTTTAAGCCAATAGTCCTCGCAGCTAGGCTACCTATTTTGTATGTACACTTTATTGTAATTTTAATTATTATAGTCTGTTCAGTAAAAATTGTCAGTACAGGGCTTATGGGTGAGCTATTTTTTAGACAGTGGCGCCGGGTATATTATCATAACGCTGAATTGAGAAAACTTTTACTGAAAAAGATGGAATGCAATAAAGAATAACGATTGTTTACTCACTTCTACCTTCCCCTTTTGTGTGAACTGAAAAAAGGTATTGCACCAAAAGAGTTTCCTTTGCCAACTGAAAACACTGCTTTATATCTTTCTCATTGCTTTTTATCATATTGGGCTTTTTGGGCTTTCGGGTTTGGAGCTTTTGAGAACAAATTTAGTAGTGTGAGAGGGTAGGTGTTGTCGTATTTGTGTATTAATAGTACTAATAGTTGGGAAATGCAGTTAAATTTTGTTGGCTTTGGGTATTTAGTAGAAATAAGTTATTTTCTCGAAGTTCGGAAGTGCATTACGTGATCATATTAATTCGGGAAAGTATTTTGACGTGATATTGTATTTTTTTTTATTCAACGATGATGACAGCTACTGAGTAGACGTGTGTTTTCGCTTGGCGATTTGTGAGTCTATTTCTTCAAACATTTAAGCCGTAAATCTATCCATTCAGGTTTTTTGATACATTTTTGTAGTATCAAGTGCAGTTTAGTTTTTGAATAAAGCTAAAAAAAAAACATTTTTTTTCACATTACTCGTGCTTTGTGGTAATTTCATCTTTCCATTTTACTCAAATAAGTCCCCTTCGCCCTCGCGTCAAAGCTCACGTTTAAGAGGAATTAAAACTGACTCTCCTAGCCCTATCCCCCCAGCGCCTAAATGTTCTAACAAAACCAAAAATAAAACAGCATGCGCTGTTTGGAATTAAAACGAACTCCCCAACCACAAAATCAAATCCAACAACATCACAATCACAATGTACTACAACCTCTGCAACCTTATTTAAAGATGACAAAATTACCTACTTCTACTAAAATGGATGATATGCTGCGTATACAAAGGGAGTTTGTTATAAACCTTTTATCAAAACAAATTGCCAATCTCTCAACGAAGTTGACTGAAACAGAAGATAACATTTCCAAGAAACTCGATACGCAAATTGGTGAGTTAAGTGGAAGAATCGAACAAATGATCACCAAAGTGGTAAACCTTGAATCTTCACTCCTCAGCACAAATTCCGAAATTACTCAAGTCAAATCTGAAATCTCTACAATTAAAACATCACTCACAGTCATAAACACCAAATGCAGTGTATCCAAAACACTCATCAATGAAAAGGCTTCCAACATCTCCGACCTTAAAGACAATTTGGAGCGTGTCAACGGTGAACTGACCGAGCACAACACTCCACCATCCATCCGCTTCTTGGACTGCACTCCGATGTGACACACGAACTGAACAAGAAAGAGACACAGTAACCTGTTTACTGGACATCGAAAAGGCCTTCGACACAGTTGGATAAAAGGACTAATATTCAAACTGTCAAGTCTAGGACTACCTGAACACTTGGTAAGATTAATCAAAAATTTTCTAACACATAGATTTATGTACAGGTAAACAAAGAATATTCACAAAGAAAGACGATCAGCGCTTGAGTTCCACAAGATTCCAAGTTGGGCCTTACGTTTCAACCTTTATACAGCTGAATAGCCTACCAACATCCCAGGGACGAAAAAGAAGCTATATGCCGATGACTCCCTAACATATGCATCATCCATTTCACCAGAAATCGCGAGAGTTGAAGGTCATATAAGAAACTTGTGGGACTACTACCTTAAATGGGGACTTAAGATAAATAGCGATAAGAAGAGGTTTCGCATCACGCTGTGATAATATCAGTATCAAGCTACCAGACAATACAGTGATAAGGACAAAGACAACAGCAAAATACCTTGGAGTGAATTTCACTAACCGCTTCAAATTCAACAAGCACGCTACATTTATGCTTAAGAGTGCCAACTTCTCCCTACATCTGGTCCACCCGCTTCTTCGGAGACAGAAGCCATAACAGACGACCGATTCGAGGATATAATGAACAATGACGGAGCCCCGTTCTACGAGAGAACCAGCAGCGGACACAACAGAGGATAAACAATACCACATCCTAACCCCAATTTTTTAAAACCAAAGACAGTAAATTATAATTAAGAATTTCAATTAAAAGATTATGCAAACAAAAATATGATATAAGAAAAAATATAGCATTGTATAGAGCCAGCTGAAGTACGTCGTAAACTGAAATTGTTTTTTTAATAAAAAGTGAATGTATTTTTTTTTTATTTTTTTTAAATTAATAAAATTGTATTGTAATCAGCAAGTGGTAACCCTACGCACATTGCTCTCCAATTTGCGACGATTTATAATGATAAGTACGGTACCCTGTTAGAGCTTTTACTTGAAACAGAAATATACAAGCCATTGCAACCAGACTGAGAGGGAAACGTCCTATCTTCCATGTACTGACAATTTCTGTTGAACAGACTATAGCTAATAAATTATAATAATAATAATAATAACAAGAATAATAATAAAGTTCTTTTGTTCATGAAAATAAAAAATAAAAAGAAGAGGGTTTCGTGTATAATATTTAAAATAGTGCAGTGCAATAAACATTATTTTTATTTTAAAAGAGATGATGCCTTCTGGAGAACTCTTTAAAAAACGTGCCTTGGTGGTGTCGAAAAAGATAGATTTAATTATATTTAGATTTAATTTTATTTTGTTTAAATTAAGTTTACGGTCTACATGTTTCTGTTCATGAAACTTCAATAAACAGTTGGTAACCCTACCGACATTTGTGTGGGAATTTTGCCAAATTATAATGCTCAGTACGGCAACCATATGAGAGCTTTAAAATGGAGATAGCTTATTAAAATCCATAAAAGTAAGGGTGAAAGGCGAATATACTATATTTCCTGTACTGAAAGTATAAATTGAGCAGAGTATAGTTGCGAATAAACCGCCAACCTCACACACGGATTCACTAATGACGAACCCTGCAGAGAATAAGGGCAACGAATTTCGGATCTGTACGTGGAATGTTAAGTCCTTTAACCGAGTACTTGCAGCTGAATATCTAGTGGAGGCACTGGACTCAGGTTATATAGTACAACTTCGAGGTAGTCAGTGAATTTATCTACCTGGGCACTGCTGTAAACACAGGGAACAACATCAACACAGAAGTCAAACGAAAATCACTTATGCTTAACGCTGTTTCTTTGTTTAAAATAAGCAATTGAGGAAGAAAGCCCTATCGAGAAGAACGCTATACAAAACACTCATCATCCCGGTCCTGCTATATGGTGTAGAATCATGGACGCTTTCCCAGTTGGATGAAAACTCCAAAAATACTACGAAAGATTTATGGCCGTGTTTGCGATCCAGGAAATAACGAATAACAAAGAAGATACAACGAGTACTTGTTATTTTTGTAATACATAATGACAAGCTATTATAAAGCTTTATAGCACAAACAAGAAAGAGGCGGGAAAAATTTAAATATTTGAAACGTGGAATTATTGCATTTAAAGTTCTAGCTGATTGTGCCAAATGGATCTTAGAAAAAAGATATGACGATTTTTTGTGATTGAACAGAAAGAAATGTGGTCATGTTTTCGAAGTCCGTGAATATATCGCACCACATCGTTATAAGCGTGTCAAATACCTACTTTACCTTACCTTAGGTGGCGCTACAATCCGGGATGGACCTGGGCCACAACCAACAAGCTTCTCCAGCCAGCTCGGTCCCTAGCTAGCTGCCTCCAGTTTCGCACGTTAAGTCGGTTGAGGTTCTCTTCTACTTGTGTGCGCCACAACCTCAAAGCTAAACTAATCAACAAATTGGTAGGCAATTGAGTTGTGGCTGTGAAATGGTTTTTAAGTACATCAGGATGATGTTTACAAATCAATATTTGTCGTTTACCAACACCAATTTCACACAGTGCGGGCTTAAGAAAGATAGGGAGGGGAAGGATAGGAGGTGTCGATTAACATTGATTTTGAATGCTTGCAGATCAAAATGCAAGGGAAAATCTTGCCGGGTAAACTATTCCAAACGAACGGTACGTCCGAAATTGGGCTCAAAGGTGAACTGATGAGCATTCCTTGCGAGACGAGTATTACGGGAGAAACTTTTAAGGGGAGGAATGCTTCTGGCTACTTCGAGTGAACATTTTTTATAAAAGATACGATAAAATAAGGAAAGACATGAAACTTCGGTGTTCGAGGGCAATTGTTTCAGAAACAGTGCTATTTCCTACTAATCTTAGAAGACAGCATTAAGTTTTCGAAGCATTAAGCTCCACACGATTCATATTACCCCATTTGAAAAAGCTGTATAAATCGGAGTTTAATGAGCTTGACATACGGTACCGTTGCAATTGTACGTCCGAAGGCGACGTACGTGAAGTATCGAACGAAGCATAACAATTAAGTGGATTAGAAGTAACAGACCGAAGATCATTTATAAAAATGAGGAAAAAATTCGGAGACAGAACAGATCCCTGGGACACACTAGCATTAATTTAGGGGAAATCAGACTTGAATCCGTCCAATACAACTTGTATTGAACGGTCCAGAAGATAGCTTCTAATCCAACGAACAAGAGTATCATCGATCACAAAAGCACGCATTTTCGATAAGAGAGCTTCATGCCAAATTCTATCAAATGCCTTGGAGATATCAAGAGGAATAATCTTACTTTCAACAAAGCGATGTAAAGATTTATTCCACTTTTCGGTGAGATATGCCATCAGATCACCAGTGGAACGGTTGCTGCGGAAGCCACATTGACAGTCATGGAGAAGCTTTCGATCTTCGAGATATTCCTTAAGCTGACGGTTAATCAGCGTTTCCATGATCTTAGAAAGAAGGGATGTTAGTGCTATGGGTCGGTAGGAGGAAGGGGAGGATGGGTCACCTTTCTTAGGGACAGGCTGGACAAATTCTGTTTTTCATCTTCTAGGAAAAATTCCAGAAGAGTAGGAGCGATGGAAAAGCTTACGCAGTGTCTTTGCCAGTGTGGAAGAACACCTCTTCAGAAGAATCGGGGGTATACCATCCGGGCCAGCGTATTGTGTATATCGAGATCTTTGAGAACTCTTGCTACTGTACGAGTACGGACAGCGTAGAGCTGGCAGCGAAATGGGCGGCAAGCAAGTTTGCCTTCTCTGAAGAGCAAATCGATGAGCGTTAGAACCGAAGAGGTTGAGGAGTTTTTAATATTTTTTTACAAATGACCAACAATTTTTACCGCCTTTGGGACACTGCAGAATTTTTTGCCGTAATTTTCTGTCATCGTGGGTGTTGTTAGCTGGAGAAGCTTCTAATTCGCGGCCCAGGTCCACCCCGCCTGGAGTGTAGCGCCACCTAAATGGCTAAAGTAAATTGATGAGGTAAATGAAAAATAGGGTTTTAAACTTGACGTTCGACATGGCGGTAGACCACGATGTTAATTTTCAATTACCCACTATAAATTCGAGTTAATTCACCTTAAATTGTATACATATTATGTTGATAATTATAACTTTTAACTTGGGATGATTTTAGTATAAAGATTGCATAACTGCTGCTATTTAATAGTTCAACCAAAACATACTACATATCTACATCAAATTTTAATTTTAATATTTCATTTTTTACTTCACTCAAAATTCATAAAAATAAAACAATTTTTCTTTGTTTTTACAAATCTCTTCGTAAACAAATTTAAACTTCCGCAAAAGTACGTTACATAAAGAAGATGAAAATTAATGCAAATAGCCCAAACATCTGGACACAATCCAAATATTACACAAATTGCTAAAATTAAATACAAAATACCCCATCCCTTGACAAACTCTTGAAAAATCATTCCATATTTACCAGATTTATGAAGGAACATTTTCAAATATGTAAGTGATGATGATGATGGTGATGATGACGTCCTCGGAAAAAAGGTTTTTGTGTACCCAGTCTTGGTGTCGTCGGTGTAAATGGGTATAGAGATATAGGAGGAAGAAAAAAAAAACAACGAACGCAATAAATGGCGATAACACGCTTTAATTTTGTCTAAACAGAAGCACACTCGTCAATAAATCCATCAGCACCCCAATCTATTGACGCCTTTTCATATCTTCTGGACTATCTACTCTCTATACCACATCACTGATCTCCTTTTAGGAATAAATTATATTACACATCAATTATTGCCTTTAAATTGTATGAAAACAAATGGTTCCTCAACGAGCGACCAGGCGGAATGAAATAAAACAAGAAACAACCACTTGGCAGGAAATTGGGGAGCACACAGAGTGTGTGTTCGACGGCCCCGAGCCCCAGCAAAACTTTGACAGTAGCTACTACCAACTATCTTCGTCCAACCCTACTCTATACACCGCGCAAGGCCAACCAAAAAAGCAAAGTTGGAGCAGCAAGACTGTGCTAGCAGAGCCACAGTCAGCTGTTTGATGACAGTCACATGACAGCTTCGATCGATAAAATTTGCTCACGGGTTCATGAAAATTTTCTCAACAAATGTAATTTTGGCACTGGCGACCCTAAAATCTAGCAATTCTGCCTGCCAATTGGGTTTTTAAAAGTTTGTTTACCTTTGGCAAGGATATCCTTGATGGGATAACGGGGTTACAAGGAGGCTTAATGGACCCACACCTCCTCCTATATTTTATGGGCAAATTGAAGGTTTGAGTTGCTCCTCGGGAATCTGGAAATTCTATGATTTCAGATATACCAGGAAAACATTAGCAATTAAATAGGGTATTTGGAAAAGACAGCGCGATGGAAAAACCCTTGCAAGTAATATTTTTTTCTTTTTGGCATTCGGATAATTTCACTTCAAGGTACGACGAAGAACACACGCAATTATTTTTGTTGGATCATTTTCTTTCACAAAACACTTACGATTTAGTTATCAATTGATTGGATATTTTGTGGGTTGATTTCCGATTTCCAACGTTAAATTGTGCAAAGGAAACGAAGGAAAATTGCGTTGAGAATTTTAAGTTTTTTCTGCTCAAAATCAATCACTATACAGCCTTGCAACACAAAAAATCTTTTTTTTTTAGAGAAAATTCACGTGATGAGTGTGCGCACTCTGCTGCCAAATAGAAGCAACCAAAAATACATTTGTTTGACAGTTAATGACAGTTTGGGGGATATAGAATGGGGTGTGTGTATTGGCTGGTTACACTTCGGCAGGCAATTTTCAAGCTCCGAGGAAAAAAATAGTGGATATATTTTATACAATTTTACCATAAAATTTGATTTTTGATTCTTTTATATTATTTCAAATGTATTTTTTGGGCAAAATTTTAGATAAGCTTTGCTGAAAAGCCAAGTTTTTTTTTTATTTCTTAAATAGTGCAAATTCATACGATGTTCCCGCCAAAACGACATTTTGGAATTCGGTGGAGATCAAATGATGTAAGCATGGACGTATTATATATGGACTGCTAGTCTAATGTCAACTTCATACAATGATTGTCAAAAAAATGTCGCCAAAGTTGAGAATGCGATGCTAGCTCTCTGAACCCACTTCAGGAAAAAAGAAATAACTACTTAAAATGTTGACATAGAAGCTCGCGACATCTGTTTTTTAAAATTCAAAAAGTAGCATTTACCAGTAAAACATAACTGACACTTTTGAATTCCATCCATAGAAGTGTGCGACATCTTTGGTATTTTGCCTGTTGTTTTTTTAGATCGTGGACAACTTCCTTTTTTATTGGTTTGTGCCTAAGACAAGCTAAAAGCACTAGAAGGAAAAAAGGAATTTTTTATTAATTATTTGTGGGATATTCTAAAAACACGGGTAGAAAAAAGGAAATTTTAATCTGCCAACGTGGGAAAACCTGCTGCCAAAGTCTGGGATTACTGGATGAAATGTCAAAATTGAGGTTTAATTTTTTTCCCGCTAGTGTACTCAGGAATTCTAGTGTCGCCCAAAATAACTGAGACTAACTGGCTGAACACAACGACGACGGAACTGGAATACGCATACGAAACTGCAAACATTGAATACATGCGAACTGTATTTTGCGAACACAATGGTACGTTACTGCATACGGAATTGCAATACGCATACGGAAAGGTTGGTTAACTTTTAACTTTTACGTACAGTAAATTTGACATTTTATCTGATGCAGAGAGAAATCATGAAAGAGAGAACAATCTTTCGTACGTCTGTCCTTCCCAAACCCTTTTATTTAGTATTCCTGAAATAACACCAGATGATTTTATTCTTTTTAATGTTAATATAATATTAATATAAAATTAATATTTCAATTCGTTGTATTAGAGTTTCTTCTCTTTTTTATCATTTGTTTTTGGTATTCCATCCATTTTTTAATTTAAATGTCAAAGTTACTGTACGTGCATTGTGTTTCGATTGAAATTGGTACGTACGACAAATTTGACAGCTGTTCCGTACTCCGTCTCCGTAATGCAGTTCCGTTTTTGCATTGTGTTCAGCCAGTAAAATGGAACCAACTTGAGGTAGGCAACTAGCAGTCCATATATAATTCGTCCATGGCTGTAAGTGTTAACAAGATTTTACATTTCAAAATTTAGGCTGAAATCCACGATTGCGTTTCAGAGTAAACATAGCATAAGCTTAAAGGATGAATTATAATGGTTGGAATTGCGCGGACGGGCCCGTCCGTAAATGAGCGAGAACAAGTAATTCGTATCTCGTGCCGTAAATCGCGGATTGCTCCATTTCGTCAAGTTTCGATGAGTTTTGCTTACGGACGTTAACTGCGCTAGCGAGTGCATTTTACAGACGAAAACTTGACAGCTAACTTCTTATGGTGTTTGTAATGAAGAAAATTTTACTTATACTTCCGCGGCATTCCGTCCATTATAGATAGACGTGGGATTTTAGTAGCGAAAAAAAATTACAGGAGAAAAAAAACAAGTAAAATCAAACTGACTGACATTTACCGGTCGCGAAGCAAAGTCCTCCTCCTTCCCACTGCACACAACAAAGCATATTGTTATCTATCATATGGTGTCTGCAGTGTATAGATAAGTGACATTTGATTTTTTGCCTTATTGTGGCGTTTCTTTGAAATAATTTGTTATTTTTGTTTGCTTTTTAGTAATCAAAATTCATTAAAAATGAGTAAAATCGAAATCCCAAATATCCGTAGGGAACCTGCAGCATTCAATTTCAAAGAAAAATGTTCCCATCTTATCTTTGCCTGGAACTTTACACAGATGAATTTTGCTATGTCCTGATTTTACTCCAAAATGCTGATTTGGTTTTTTGTATGTAAATACTTACTTTTGACCTTAAAAGCAGGTTATTTTGCAAATTATATTTAAATTTACAATAAATTAATAACATTTTTACCACGAGAAGACATCCACACGCTGCTGTCGATCAGAAAATTATACACACGACAACAGTCGATTGTTAAACCGAAAAATGTCGATCGAAATCGACTTTCACAATATCAAAAACAGCAATCGACGGCCAGTAATCGAAAAGAGTATCGATTAATCAATCGACAACCGCAATCGGGGCTTTAGTTGTGTTTTAAAGTGTAAATATTTCTTTCATGAGTATGGGCCTCTTGACTTGAGACTTATTCTTCCTGAGTACAAGTAGTTTTTACGTGAGGGAAACGGAGTGTGCAGGTGGGACGGCAGAAAATCTTCTTCCAAGTTTGAAGTGGAAGAACGAAGAAGAAAACTAATACATATATAATATTTTTGGGCCGGTGCTCCTATAACGCACTTGAATTTTTTGGATCGTATCCAAAAAAAAGCTGTAAAATTTATTGGTGACGGAAAAATTACAGATGCACTTATATCTGTCAATCACCGTCTTAATGTTTCTTGCCTTTCTTTCTTTCTATTTCTATAAACAATGATCTACCCAAATAGCCACTTGCATTTCTGCCCTGAAACAATTCTACTGTAATACTTGCACTGCTAGGAATGCCCACCAGTTTATCCTTGAGCCCAATTTCGAACGTACTGTTAGGTATAGAGATTCTTTCTATAGTCGCACCACACGAATGTGCATTTCAAACATAATAGACGCACTTATTCCATTGACATAGATATGTGATAACTGATATGTCAGTATGAAACCAGTTTTGAAATCTTGAAAGTATTTCGTTAAAATGTAGATTTCGTTTTGTTTGGATCAAAGTACAAGTCTATAATAATTAAAAGGTGTCAAGAATGATAGAGGAGTCATTTGATAAGATTTCTTTTTTTCTTTTACTTACAAATAATGACTAAAGAAATCTTAAGTCGATGTAAGTACTCACCCTTATTCCGTAAGTGTTTGAACGACACAAAACGCCACACAAAAAAACGACACAGGAAGTCGTTAATTTGTCGATTCTCTGTTGTGGAACGTGTTTTCGATATTTTTTTTGTATTCCATAAGCTCTTTTCATAGAAAAAACGACTGTTAAAATGATGAATCTGTCGTCGAGAAAATTGTTCACGACCTTTGTATATACACTGCATATAGTACTATCATGGAGCATCATTTTTTAGTTCTGAATCAAGTCGCAATGAGGCGTGCTGAAATTGCCAATTGGTGTGAATATAGAATAAGTACAGACAACAAAAGTTTATTAAATACTGGTAAAATATAGGTAAAGGTTCTCGTCTCCACTATTTAGAGTTAGTTCTGAATCAACCACGAAGATGGCCAGACGAAAAATGACCACCATGAGAGTACTATAGAAAATGTATATACAATGTCACGACAGGAGAATAAACACCCGCAAAATGTTATAGCGAGTTTTATTCAAATTTCAAAGATTTGATCTGAAAATCAAGATTTGCTCTTTTCAATGAAACTTGTTTCATCATTTAATCCTAGTATTGGTCATTCACTGACGAGCATACACAGTATTTGATATCGCACACAAAAATACCAGGCATGTACAGTTCATATATTCAAAACGCCATATTTGTATTTTCTCACTTCAAAAACACCTTTATTTGTTATTTTGTATATTTAATGGATATTTGTTAATTTTTTGGCTAAGCACGGGCTGGCACAAGTTCCAAACAAACAACAAAAATAACAAAATATTTTCCATTTGACGTTTACCGAAAGACTATTTACATGTATGTGTGCATTCAGATCAAATCTGCCAACCCATCAGAGATCAAATCTTCCGTGTTGAGATTTGATCTAGATTTGCTCTTTTTCTTGCAATGAAACTCTCGAAATTGAAAAAGATCAAATCTTTTGACAGAAGGAGCAAATCTTTTCTTGAATGAAACTCGTTATTAGTGTGCTTCTACACTTTGACTTTTAAGTCTTGGCTCGCATATTCGTTTATGCTTTTTCTTATATTTTTCCTTGGACAAAATATTTGTTGAACAGAGTATACGATATAACTGATCACTTCGAGCTTAAAAGACTATTATTTTGTTATTATTACTTGCTTCATGTCAAAAATACAAAAATGCCCCCTTTTCAAACAGAAAAAAAGAGCAAATTTGAGTCAAGCTAGTCAAGCGAATAAGTCGACAGTGTAGAAGCGCGAGACTCACGGAAAGAAAATAACAAAGAGAACTTGGAAAAAAGTCATGAATGGGCGGTTTACGTGTAGAAGCACACTTACTACCATTATTATCCATAACAAATGTATGGAGTTACTTAAGATTCAGGTAAATAAAAAGGATTACCTTTGCATAGGAAAATCTTTTTTCTTTCTTTCTCTTCATCTTCATTGAATCTTAAAATTAAACAGTCTGTGTGGTTCTACACGTAGACTGCCCAGTCATAAATTTTTTCGAAGATCTGTCTCAACTTTCGAATTTGCTATCTCGTTTGCACTTATGTGAGTCAAGACTTAACAGTCAACGTGTAGAAGCACACTTTGGATATATGTATTTCTCTTTCCTCCTCATACGAATTTCACTGACTAATGTGACACAAGTTAGGTTTATAGTGGCTCGTATGTGGAAACTAAGAGCGAGAAATATTGTTGTCGTTTCGGCTACGACAGAAAAACGACACGATTCCGAAACGAGAGCTTGTCGTTTAAGTAAAACGTCTATCGCAATAAGGGTGACTGTTTTGGAATGTTTTTGCCAAAAATCGAAATAACATTTTAATATGAACAACTATAATTCTAGACACTAAGAAATCAAAAACAAAATTAAATGGATATTCGTATTATGTATATTTGATTTATTTAATTCAACTTCCTTAAATCATAGTAGCCAAGCCATATATTATTTAAATGTATATGTTACTTCTACATAGTACATAAGGGATTGTTTATATTACTATTAATAACAGTGTCATTGAACTCGTTAATTAATTCTTATTTTATGTCAAATGAATGTCATGTTTCCAAGTTCTCCTGTAGTAATTGTTTTTTTGTTTATATGTATATTAGATTAAACTTCAAAAGTTGTAAATATATGTAAAAATTCTGTCTGAATTTTTTTTAATTTTTTTTTTCAATTTTCGTCGCATCGCATTTACATACATATCACGTTTTATAGAAAATTTACTATAAGCAGTTAAATAAAAGTTTAAAATCAATAATGTAATTCACATTAATAATTATGACAATAATTCATTTCAAACAGTATAATTTACAATTCGACATTAACCAATATAACATTAATCAGTCAACAAATACTGAGAGCACATTTTGTTTTTCATTAATTTATTATGCAAAATATAGCTCTAATGAAACTTGACGAAACTAATATATACCAACAACAACTAACAATTTTAATTTTAAATTCATTTTGTTTTATAGAATTTTATTAAAATAAAATTAAAATTATTTTTTCGGAGTAATAATGCTTGTTTTGACGAAAGCATAAGTAGACAACAACTAACAAATCAAAAATGGCATTCCAGTTTTAAATTCATTTATTCCTTGTGTTATTTTGTTTTACATTTATTTTAACGAAAGTGTTAAATCGGCAACAACTAACAAAATAAAAATGGCCTTCCAATTTCAATTTAATTTTTTTTATACTTTAAATAACAAATAAAATTAGAATCATTTTTTTCGGTGAAATAATGTTTGTGTTTTATTTTGTTTTACATTCGTTTAGATGAAATATAAAACCGATAACAACTAACAAAATAAAAATGGCCTTTCAATTTTAAATTCGTTTTTTTATTTATACTTTGAGGTTAACACAAAATTAAATTATAGTTTTTTTTCGGTGTAATAATGCTTGCGTTTTCTTTCAGTTTCTCGTTTTTGACGAAAGTATAAAACCGAAAACAACTTTTAAGTTAATATTAACAAAAAAATAAAATAAAATAGAACATAATTCTTTTTTTTCGGTGTAATAATTGTTATGTTTTTTTTTTATAAATAAATATCACCTTGCGCTTGCAAAACAACAATTTCGCTGGCTTTAGTTTTTTTTGTTTGCTTTTTTAATTTTATTAATTAACAGATGTCGCGCACACGCCTAGCTGTCGCGTCTAGTCATAGTCATCTTAATATCTGACCGGGGACCAGCAACCAGTTGTTTCGTCACGCCGATAGTAACGTGGACGATTGTCCCGAAACACAGTAATGGCGGGAAATTGATTCTCCTGTATGAATTTAATCGTTGACCGCATCTAAGAATCGAACGCAAGGAAGTTTGATTAATTATTGCACACCAAGAATCGGACAGATTCTTTAACTCACCTGCATGGCAAAGTGGGCAGGCTCGACATCAGGACTCGATGATAAATGCTGCAAGAGAAATTCATCTGTTTGCGCTAGCCATAGATCGACACCACGCAACGGGTCATAGTTGAATGGGCCAATACGCAACATGCCAATTGTTGAATCATAAATATCTAAGACCTGTTTCCATAGATAGAGGGGAGAAAAAATTGTAGTTTCATTAATTATTTTGCTATTGCATTGCGTGCAATGCAAGAGAAGTAATACTTTACCGTTTGAGCTCCTAAGAATGTTCTTGCCTCCCTCAGTTGTAGATCGGGCCCTCGTTCAGGGAATGTTGCTGGGAAAATTTCACCGGTTTTTATATTAACGCCTATTCCATAGATGATTGGGAAATTGATGTCACCGCGTAGTATTGTGTTTATTTCACCAACGCAGGCTTGGGTAAGATCGATCTCGAGATGGTGTTTGTGGAATGATTCTGCAAATAGAAATTAGAATGGAAATTAAATTCGCTTTTACCGAAATAATGGTAGGAGAAAAAAATTTACTAAATAGGTGTTTCGAGTGTTGTGTAACTAGGTAGGTTGATTTTCTTTACATACAATCTGACAGCTGATTTTAACGGAAAATAACCTCTTATAAGTAACGAACTTTTATAACTTGACGAACGAAGATTGTAACGGAAAGAAATTTTTCGTTGGGTTTTGACACTAGCTTCCTATTTCTTTCGCGTATTGTTGTTGGACCTTGAGGCAAAAGGTGTTATGTTTCAATAGTCTGAACCAGCGCCTCACGATAATCCGCATCAAGGCTAAATTCGCCAACAAAAAGATGTTGATACCAAAGTTATGTTTTTCGAGCTCTTGGATAAAACATATGAGCATTGCCCTAGTTATTACATTAAAATTGTCAAGCTAGGGAAAGAGGTTAGAAGGCAATTGAATAACAAAGCCCTTTGTCGGGCAACTAAAGTGTCCCTTTATAAGACCCCCATCATCTAATAACTTGTTTCACATAAGTGCTGGCCTCTTCGTAGGCGGGACTGAATTTCATGTTTACATGTGATCCAGGGTGATCGACGGGGTTTGCATGGGTGTGTTGGTCCAGGTGCTGCTTTGTTCTTCCTGGCTGCAGGTTCACTACGGGTATGACTCTGGGGGCCTGTTTCCGTGAGTTTATGACTGGTAGCGGTAGTCGGGACAGGGCCTGGTTTTGGACTCACTTCAACGCTTTGTCTTGCTGTGGCAATGGCGCCTTTTTTCCTGGGTTCTTAACTCAGTAGCATTGGGGCTGGACCTATGGTAATGTTTTTTGGTGTGGAGTTGGATATCAAGTGTCTGCCATTGTTTGAATTCTACTATTGCAGTGGCTCTGTTGTGTTGTGGTAATTAGGCCGTTTTTGGTATTTGTTTCTGTGCTTGGTGAAATGACAGCTGTATTCTGCCTGGATGTTGGTTATCCCCCTTTTGTGAGGACTCTTTTTGGTGCGATTTTTTTCCGGATTTTCCTGCTTTTGAGTTGTTTGGTGTGAGCACTTAATTATAGGCTTTTCTAACTTAATTAGTGGTTGGGTGTACACACCTTGAGGTTGCTAGGCCTCGAGCTTTAAGGGGCTCTCTAGGAGTGACCTTCTCGGTTGCGAGCTCGACCACGGGAGATAGCGACCTTGGGGGCAGGGATGGTAAAGGGTAAGTCTCAGTTGACTGGGTCATATATAGCAGATGAACATCCATGCTTCGGCCGGGTAGATCTTCGATTCCAACTGGAAGCAACTATGTACCTAGGGAACGAGCTGGCTGAAGAAGCTTGTTAGTTAAGGCGCAGGTTCACTCGAGCTTTAGAGCCACATAAGGTAAGGTTAGACTGAAAAACGACAGTTAAGATGATAAAACTATTACCCTTACGATACGATCCTCAACAGTTAAGAAAACAAAAAACAAGCATCGTTGCTTCTTTAGCGACTCTCGTAAAACTTAATCGCAACGTAACGATAACGAGGGAATTGTAATGAATAAGCAAAACTGTTATTTCGAGTGATCATAATCCACAAGCCATTGTTGATACGCCGTTAGATCCTCAAAAAGTCACTGTTTGGTGTGCTCAATGGGCAGAGGGTCTATATTTCTTCAAAAATGAAGTCGGCCATAATGTTACAGTCAATGGGGAACGCTATAGAGTCATGATCAATGACTTTTTCGTGCCTGAATTAGAGGATGTTGATGTGAAACGCCTTTGGTTCCAACAAGACGGCGCTACATTCCATACAGCCAACGAAACAATCAATTTATTAAAGGAAACTGTTGGTGAGCTGTGGCTTGGCCTCCAAGATGGTGCGATTTAACACCGCCGAACTATTTTCTGTGGGGTTATGTGAAGTCTTGTTAACGGAGATAAGCCCGAGACGATTGAAGCCTTGGAAGAGAATATTCGGCGCGTTATGCTGACATACGTGCGTAATTCTGGTGTTTTTTAAAGTAATTAAAGTCGATTGAAAATTAATTGTTCTGTATTAGTGATTTTAATTTGCTACCAAAATCAAATGATTTTGATATGGGGGAGGGAGCCCTAAATAACAGGTGCCTAGGGGCCCTGACCCTCTAAGTCCGGCCCTGGCATGATAGTTCTTAAGATTATAAAAAGAACAATGAAAAAGTGGATGTATTTCATTCAAATTTGAAGTCTTTTGAAAATAGATTCAATAACGTTTTCCTCAAATGGTCACAAACAACAAATAAAGTACAATATAAAAATAGTTTATTAGAAATTGATATGAATGTATTCAATGAGGCAAAGCTTTTTTGATTTAAATCGAGTGCTGCGGGTATTTTTATTGTTTTTCCGCTCTGACGGAGAATTGAACCCCGGTCCAAAACACAAACCACTACCACGGAGGAGCACTACATTTTGTTTATTTAAACATATTTATGAACACTTATTCCCTTTAAAAAAATTGTTTAATTTTTCTCAAGACTTCTTTTTAATATTTTTGGACAGAAATATTATACAAAACTACTCCTAGGATACTACGAAAACCTTTTAATCGAAAAACCCCATATCTTACACCCCAATCCCAATATTGATATGTTGCAAATCTTTGAACTTTGTTTTACAAATACTCGAGATGCTTTCAAAATAAATTTGATTGAAAATATACATACGCATTATACTATAGAAGACATCTTCTCCATATCCTTGCGGATCCCTGTATCCTCCAATTAACTGAAGTTCGATTCTACCTTCCGGATAGCCTAAGGCCAGTTCCTGAACACGAGTAACCATTGCTGTAACCGCCTCATCAACACCCGTTCCATCAAAATGTGCCAAAGCGACTGCACCAGATCCTTGAAAAACAAACAAAAAAAAATCCCAAATTTTCAAAATGAAACCAATACTTCAAAAAACAACTCTTTTCTAAGAAATCTTTACCTGAATGCCTTACAACAACAATTATACAAGTAGTTGCATCATCAGCTCCAATTATGTTAACATTCTTGTCATGGGGTGCCACTGCGGCCATTTCCCTTTGGCCCACGTACAAAAGACCACAAGGACCGATTGGTTTTGTCGGTATCGATAGTAGCTGTGATGCATAATCTCTATAGACCGGGTGTTGAAGGAAAAGAGTACTCGTATCCATGGGACACTCATCTTGAAGGACTCCATTTAGTACTAGAACCATTTTGTTTGAATTTTCTTAATCTGAAAAGGAAAAAAATAGAAAAAAAACATGAGACACAAGATACAACACATGAAACTCTAGAATAAAATTGATACAAGCTATTCCGGAGAAGATTTACCAAACTTAATCCTGGATTATAAATTTAAAGAGAAAATATTGGCTCATACTTGCAATTTGCCACATAGATGTAATAATCCAAAACTACAACATGATGAATGGTTAATAAAATCCCAGCGTGAGGTCCGGTGCCCCAAAGACCAGTGGAAAACTTACACAGTGGTATTTTTTTTGGCAAAACTTAGGAGATAATCTTTATGGGTGTCGAATGTCATGTAAATTGTACAGTGTGGCTAACAAGAAAGGGGGAGTAACAAAAAGAAACAATAAAAAAACATTTTGATTCCGAAAAGCAAAGATCCAGCTGCTATTGTTTTTGGGACACATAAATCAATGTTTTGTTGTTTAATAAGTCAGAATAAAACATTTGGTATCCTATCACCCTAAATCATCAATTTTACACCCGGAGACTAAGATGTTTTTAACCGCACAATACGAATGTGGAATACAATTTATCCATTTTATTATTTTAACTTTCAAACTATTAACATTTGTCATTTTTTAGCTGCATTCACCGTTTCAATTTCTTTTTTTAATAAAAGTTATATTTTTCTTTCGAGCAATACTGTATTTAATGTTCCAAGTACGGAAAGTTTCGTTTTTTATCTCCAAGTCCCATGTAATTTGTCATATTCGACAAATTCGACCCTTAGAAAGAGATCGGGTGCCGTACTTGCACCCATTGAACGAACACCACATCGTTCCAACATAATTAATTAGTGTTTTATATTTTGTGGCACATCCACCAGCAGCTAAACAGGTCGAGCAGCGTTTTCAGGCAACACAGCCACGCCAAGCCAATGGGTGATAGATAAATGTACCTTTGGGTCAAACTCTTATCCCAGTACCATTTTATTAGGACGCAAAAATCGAATCCGTGTCTTCGGGCATTATGATTAACGCCCTTTCGGTGTCCCTCTGGAGTCTGGTCGCATAAACGGTGTTGGCACACACTCCTTGGCTTGTGTAGTTTGTTATGTCATTTGCCGTGTTTGGTCGTAAAGAATTTCATGCAGATGATTTGTATTTTTTTCACCAGGAGTGGGCTTTATTGTATGGAAATCATAAAATGGTCAAAAAGAAGGATCCGGAGAAGCTGAACGTCGTCGGGCCACAAACCAATATTGGTAATTTAAAAAAAATTTAATTTACGTAGTGGGTGCACCATGAGAAACTTAACCAATTGTCGAGTCGAATTGGAATTGCATATGTGGCAAGACGGCATAAATTGTGTCTGTTCAAGCCAGCACTCCAGTATAGTAAATCTGTAATGTCTTCATATTTAATTTGTCGGAAATGGTTTAGGGCTTTCGGTTCGGGATTTGGTTTTGGTGTGAATTTATAAGATAATTTCCAGATCGAAGAAGTGGAGAGTCTGTTGAAAACTTTGGGGCAAGAAAGGGAATAAAGTCTGATTTATTGTGTGCGGTTGTTGGAAGAAGAGCCAAGCAAGTTGAAAATGGGTTTTCGAATAATCTTCGGAAGCGTGTCGCGGATAACAAATTGGACAATCAATTTGTCATGAAAAATGTAAGTTTTTTAAATTGCAAAGTCAATTGAAAACGTTAAGTACAGGTCAATTCTCAGTGACTTAAGTAGAAACACAAACACGCTTTACGACCGACTTTGACAATAAGAAAAATTTGGACAATACGAAATATGTATCACAAATCACAATGCGGCTTACTCTATAAACGCTTTGATTGACGTACGTAAGGATAACGTAACAAAGCGAGTCATATACAAAAAAGTTCGAACTGACAGAAATTTTGCTTGCTTTCTGACATTTTACTCAATGAATATGTTCAAATTGGATTTTTTTTTATTTTTACAGTAGGTTCCCAATATTTTCACATTCCCGAACGACAGAACAGCGCTCTAAAGCTTTTATATATGTAACGGGACGAAGTCGGTTTTAAAGTGTGTATGTGTTTTAGCCATTATGGCTCAAATCACGCTTTAGCTTCGGTTCCGCCTGACGTTTACAAGTTTCACCATAGGAAATCAATACATCTTATCACAATGTCGCTTTGGCTTTGACGTTACGTTTGGTTCATGTAAAATATAAGTTAACGTGACTCAAACGTAAAGCTTAAGTAGAAACTGGTTGAACTTTTGCTCGCTTTGACAGAAAAAAGCAAAAACAAAACCGAAATTTAGAAAATGTCATTAAAAGCGGACACAAAACGTAACGTGACGAAGCCAAAGCTGAAGCGTGATTGTGTTTTAGCCATTACAATATTTCTCACAATCTCTACGTTGGTGTTACGTTTTTACGAAAAATTGACAACTCTAAGAAAAGTTTGAGGAAAAGTTTGCTTAAGGTTGTCTATTTGTCTGTCTGAATGAATTCAATAAAGCAAGGTATTTAATGTACACAAACGGAAGCTTTCAGTTTCATAATTGCTTTTTTTTTAATCAGTTACAGGAAACCAATTTTGCAATTGACATTTCTCTCTTAAAAAAAATTCCCTCATTAAGTTCGAACAATAAACGCAGAATGTGTTTACGTTTTTCGCACAGACAATGAGATTGTTATTCTTGTCTGAGAAACGTTAAAATTAGATTTAATGATGAATAAATATGTACATAAGTATTGTTACGGAAAGATATTACTTTACGTGGAATTATAAAGGCTAGTTTATGACTTTATAAAGTTATAGATCCATTAATGCGACATTAATAGAATATTAAACGACTAAATGACTGAGGAATCTATAACACATTTGCAATAATATATATTTATTTAAAGAAAATATAATATCAGAATTTTATTTTAAGATTATTCATTAGTTTGTTCAAAATAGTAAACGTTGACGCATCATCATACAACAATGGAATTAAATTACAAAAAACGGAGAGAGTAAGTCTGAACTTTAATGTTATTGTTGACTCAGCAGTTCATATTACAATGCCAATTTTTTTACTCGAAGGTTGGTTGTTCTGTAACTTTTTGATCAATTTTATTAAATCTTTTCTTTTGTTCCATAGAATTCTCGGCGAATGATCAGAACTCAATGACAGTGAACTGTCAACAATGACAGTAGAGAAATACAAAAATTCTATATGAATTTTGTTCATTGTATACACGTTCTATAGTACTCTCATGAATGCCATTTGACTTCTGGCTATCTTTACGGCGAATCAATAACTAACTCTTAATAGTGGAGACCAGAACATTTTGGTGACATGTAATACACTTTTGTGCTTCGTTCTTATTCTATATTCAAACCAATTGGCGATTTCAGCGCACTCTTTGTTGACTATGCAGCAATTAAAAAATGATGCTTCACGAGAGTACTACTATAGGCAGTGTATATAAGGGAAGGGTCTTTCATAAAGCGCTTTCTAACTTAAAATTTAGATAAAACAAAGTGTGTGTGAGATATCATCGACATTTTTTATTCGTTTGAAAGGCTTTAACTTCGGGTAAATGTCCGCCGCAGCTTCTTTTGGTGGCGAGCATCCGAAGTGTCCAATTTCCATGACTTTAGCACATAAATCGGGATAAATTTGACCGATGACATTGAGGGCCTCTGTGGTTTGTTGTCTAAGGTCATTTACCTTCAGCTCCTGGGTCAGTTGAATTTTGTACAGTTGCAAGCCCAAGTCAAGCCGCAAAATTCGCAAGATGTGGTCTGCGAAAGGCCGAGTTCTTGTGAGCGAAGCGAAATCGACTGCCTCTGATTCTCCTGCATACTTTCACTGAGGGCGGCCTTACAATGATTTTGTCAGAAAAAAAAAAAACACTTAGAGCATTAAGCATTGGCCTGAGCGGAAAGTCACTTCATATATAATATTTAACTTAATCTAGAAAACCTCATGGTTGCCCATACAGCCAGCACTGAAACCCGAAGGTATTAAACCGTTACAAGAAACTGCATGAAGTAGATGAGTGAAATTTGATACATTGGAAGCCTCTTACTACAGGCGCGGCGCATCCAAACCATAGAACTATTCTGCTCCCAGGGAGGGATTAGTGTATGGAAGACTTTTACATCAGGTACTCCCAAGCCACAGGACTATTCTACAACCACGGAACATATAGGGGCCACTCAAACCAAAAGTCAATTCTGCCTCCGGACCTTTAGGGGGAGGTATTTTAGCAGGCTCTTACTGCAGGCACACCCAACCCGTAGGCCTATTCTGACCCCAACCTAGAGGGATATCTAAAAAACTATTCGCTACATATATGTAATTTATAAAATTTTAAAAATCGTTCAAGCCATTTAAATTTAACTAGAATGGCCCATGCTCCAAATTCGAACACCTCTCAATTCTGTATAACGAAATGACACATTAAGGCCGCTCTCTCACTTGTCGGTATCGTATCTCTCGGTTTCCTCGGTACACATTCGGTGCCGATATTTCACTGAATAAATACATTTCAATCCTTCTGATCTGGCTACAATTTACAAAGCGTTTATATGCTCTAAACTCGAGTGTAACTAAAAAAAAGTTTTTTTTTTAAACAATTCATTAAATTAATGACCTTCGTTAAATAAAAAAACAAAACTTAAAAAAAAAAATAAATTGCACGACTGGATCGCACGTACTTGCTCATTACGTGCGGTCACATCGTCGAATAAAATTTTAAAAATAAGTAATTTTAACGTAGATAAATAACACCATTTGAACTTAAAAAAAGTGTTAAAACCACAACACTTAACGGTTTTAAATAAAAATGGAGTACGCCATCACACGTCTTGTATAATAACGAATTTATGAAAAAAAAGTATTTCGAAAATTGTATGACGGATTTTGATAAAATCCTTTTTTATTTTGTTTTTAGTTTCTTGAATTTTTTTTTTCAAAATTTTGGAATCACTTTTTTAGAGTTTATTAATATACATGTGATTATAAATTTTAAAATGTTTTTTTAGATTAGTTTTTAAAATATTGATTTTTCAAAAAAAAAATATTTCAAAAATTAATTTTAATTAGAAAAAAGTTATTAAAATTTTTTATATGCAAATATATCAAATATAAGATCCAAAAATAAAAAAAACGTTATATGAAAGGTACCGTTAATAGACTTTTCACGTAAACTTAGTTCGGATCAAAATGTCAAAAAGGTTCATCAAAATCGTTGGAGCCGTTTTCGAGAAAAAATAAACTTTTACTTAACGGTTATATGGCACTTACACAGTGCCCATAGCTTTGAAAGATCTAGACATACATGCATAAATCTAGTGGTTCAGATTGTTTCCCGCCGCTATTGTTCTGAAAAGAAGTTCGTCTATGCTGTCAAAGCCACTGCGTAAGCTTTTCCACTTATCCTATTCGTTCCGAGCAGATGGAAAACAGCTTTTATCCAGCCTATGCTATACCCAAAAAAGAGGAATCCTCCTCAACTAATGTCTCTTCTTGGTCTTGGAAACACTGAATAATAACCAGCTTAAGCAACATTTCAAGCAAAGAAAGTTTCTAAGTGACCGACAGAACTATTGTTCTGAAACGAAGTTCGTCTATGCTGTCAAAGCCACTGCGTAAGCTTTTCTACTTATCCTACTCGTTTCGAGCAAATGGAAAACAGCTTTTATCCAGCCTATGCCATACCCAAAAAAGAGGAATCCTCCTCAACTTATGTCTCTTCTTGGTCTTGGAAACACTGAATAATAACCAGCTTAAGCAACATTTCAAGCAAAGAAAGTTTCTAAGTGACCGACGGCTTTCGTAGCAATAGGTCCACTGGTGATCTGATGGTTTATCTCACCGTAAAACAGTGGAACAAGTATCGAATGGGTTCAAATCTGATGTCCATAAAATAAATTCTGAGTGTGCCAGGGGATTCCCTTCTTTTTTCGACTCTCTTTCTCATTTTTTATTAAGAATTTTCTGTCTGAAACTTTTAACCTACTAGACTGTTTCGCTGACGACAGTACAATTGGACGCTCACCTTCAAAGGCAACATATATTAAGCTCATTATATTCAGACATTGACAGTATTATAAATTGGGGAATACATGGACATGAGCACCTGTCAACTCATTTGAGTCCTTTTGGATGGTATTCAAAGAAGAGCTTTCCAAATGAATGAAGATGATAAATTCATTAGAACCTTCACGTCACTTAAACATCAACGGAATGTTTCAAGCGCCTCTCATTTCAATTATTATTTCAAAAGTCAATGCTCAAGAGAAAAAGCCAGTATGCATTCCTCTCTTTACATAATTTCACCGTAATACTCGCGAATAGATTGGAGTCATTAGACATTCGCACGATATTACCGACATCTGTGGTTCGTGTATTTGATTCCTGCATAAAGTGAGCGGAAACGGATAGAAAAAGAGTAGTTCAATAACTTGAACGAGACATTCATAAATTTATAAAAAAAGGAGGATCCGATCTTTTCTACCCAGGGATTCATGTAGAATGCAATTTAGCACCCGAACCAAAAACAAAAAAACTTTAAAATTGCAATTACCTCTTCCGAACAGTGTTATCGACACCTGGTGGGCGATTGATATCATAGAAATCTGTATTAAAGAGATTGTGGAATGCAATTGATTTATTATTTAGTTCCAGACCCTAAAACGCCCAATTAAGATAGACAAACCGAGAAAATAATCAACATATTTAATCAACTGATTTAATATGTTTTTCACTTTAAATTGATAAAGAATTAGAAATTAAAAAAACACCTTCGCTTATGACTTCGCCACCTTCATCTGTTTTTTTTTCCTGAACCTTAAACTGAGTTTAAATTATTTCGCGCAAACTGCAAGAGAATACAAATATAGATTACAAAATTTGCATATCACTAAATGAACTTCCAGAGAACTTGATAGGTTCTTATTATGAAGGCATCGGGATTTCCCAAATGAGACGATGAAGCATGCAACAATCTATAAATTGCTCCGATTCCATCAACCAGAGCTCAGTTATCGTTCACAATGATTCGAGGGTATATCGTGCTGATTGTCGTCGTCGTCGAATTGGCTTGTGCCTCTGCGGTTGAAGTCACCACCAGTCTCGGTGCCATACGGGGAACTACATTGAAGTCTCGTTTGGGCAAAGATTTCTACGCTTTTCGAGGTATCCGATATGCCAACTCACCAGTGAACGAATTTCGTTTCAAACAAGCCCAACCTGTTAGTCCATGGAAACCGAAGGTGTTGGATGCCACCGAAGATGGACCAATGTGCCCGCAGATTCCATTTAACTCGACCGATTATTCGGAAGATTGCTTGCGTCTGAATGTGTACTCAAGGGACTTAGATGAGAAAGCCTTGAAGCCAGTCATTATTTATCTTCATCCGGGTGGCTTTTATGCTGTCTCTGGACAGAGCAAGTACTTTTCGGGACCGCAGCTGATGATGGATCGTGAGGGTATTGTGTTTGTTACTATCAACTTCCGTTTGGGAACATTGGGATTTCTTGCTTTGGGTACATCGGAAGCACCGGGTAATGCTGGATTGAAAGATCAAGTTCTGGCATTGAAATGGGTTAAGGAACATATACGTAAGTTTGGTGGCGATCCCAACTCGGTGACCCTGGTCGGGTACAGTGCTGGGAGTTTCAGCATAGGTCTGCATATGGCCTCACCAATGTCAAAGGGACTGTTTCACAGAGGAATAACCATGAGTGCATCACCGGTTTCCCAGTACAGATATCCAATGGAACAAATAGATTTGGCCAAAAGACAGGCGGAGTTGGTAAATTGTCCAACAAACAGTGTCGACGCTATGGTGAAGTGTTTAAGAAAGGTAACCTGGAGGAGAAAAGGAAACATAATTGAAGAAAATCTATGATTTTTCTTTAATTCTAGACGCCAGCTGATGACTTTGTAAGAACCCATTATGACATGTTTGATTTTGGTTGGAGTCCCGTTCTGAACTGGATGCCCGTCATTGAAAAGGAGTTCGGACAGGAGAGATTTATAATCGAAGATCCTCTCGAGTCCTATCAAACTGGCAGGTTCCAGAGGATACCACTAATTGTTGGAATGACAAAAGATGAGTTTGTTGGCATTGGTCATGGTGAGTTGGGTGAATTTTTTGTCCTGAATGTTTCAAGACTTAAATCTTTTGACAGATGTAATGAAAAATGAGACAATGCTGCAGCAAATGAACGATGACTGGGACAGACTGGCACCGATATGTTTCCTATACGAGCGAGATACGCCAAGATCGAAGCAAATAAGTGCTACTTTGAAGAAGGAATACTTGGGTAACAAGCCATTGAAGAGTGGGGAATCATTCGAACCCTTGGGACAGGTTTGTTTTGAAAAGCTTCCTTAAAAAACCGTTTGAAATGGCTCTTTTTATCTATAGATTTTCAGTGATAGTCTTATTGGTTTTGCGGCACATAGGTTTGCTCATCTTGCGGCCAGATACGTTCCAGTGCATTACTATAGGTTTTCTTACAAGGGACGCTACAGTCACTTCACCTATCCTGGAGATAAGCCATATGGTATGGGATTTCAAAAATTCTGAATATTTATTTAAATAATTTTTATTTCTAATCCCAGGAACTGCTCATCATGACGATTTGCTTTATCTTCTGTACGTGCCCGTTTTAGCCCCGTTGTTTAAAAAGACTGATCCCGAGGATACAACTATTGAACGTTTGACACGAATGTGGACGCAGTTTGCCAAGACTGGGTAAGTTGATTGTGGAAAATCAAAAGTTTTAAGATAAACATGGAAATATTTTCTGTATAGTGATCCAAATAACCGAAGTGACGAATATCTGAAAAATCTTAACTGGACACCATTGAATTTGAAGAAGGACAATTATTTGGACATTGGTGACGAGCTGGTTATGAAGGAAGGTTTGTTTTTGGAACGTTTTAGAATTTGGAAGAATTTATTCCCACTTAAGTGGGACGATAAGCCATGCAAGCGTGATCGAAACCAAAGCCCGGATTATCCTGAACCATTGGATGATAACTAAATGTGAAGTCCTAGCGTTGAAATTAAATGTAATAAATACTAATTGAAATGGACCATTTTTGTCAAATTTGGACATTAAATCCGTTTATGGTATTAATCGCGAAACCCTCTTCAGAGAAGCTCATTTCTGACTTAATGGGGTTATTACCAAGCTAATTATATGTGAGTTATTTGACAGTTGACAAGACTCCCTACTCCCTCTTTCAGTTTTGTGTTGTTTTCTGTTTCAAGGTGCCTTGCCTTACCATACGTATGGTTCAGCGCTAGTGTTGTCCTCTGAGTTAATAACGAAGCCGAGAAAGACAAAGTTCCTGATTATCTCAAAGTTATAGCTGTCTATAATGATGTTTGTCAATGTCATGGACGTATGCGATATCTTGGCCCTGCTGTTGGCATGAGGGTTCTGCATCAAGCATGATGTCGAAAGAATTTCATGACAGCGCATCGCTTTGTCTAAATTCTTTTTGACATCAGAGGTTTAGTTTAAGCCTTTACCGACCTTGAGGAGATAACAAGCGTTTAATGTCGACATTTTGCACAGGCGGACTATTTTGGCACCAGGGATGGCAAAACTGGACATTGCTCTTCTGACCAAGTTATCGATGAGTTGATGAGTTCGGTAGCTATGCTATCGGCTCCGGTGGCTCTGGTCTTAACTTAGATGCAGCTAGCTTTACTCCGTCCAGATCGGATGGGCGGTATTCTTGATCGACTGTGTCCATATTGAATACTTTATTCTGTCTGACAGCGGAATTCAATTTGTCGTCGCCGTTATACAGTCTGAAGTGAAGTGTTTCTTCAATTTTTTTCTAGAATCGACTGCGATTCTACTAGGATGTTCCCTTCATCGTCTTTGCAAGCTTCGGTTCAAGCTCTTTAGTCCTGATAGTTTCATTTTACATATTGGTACGACTTTTTAACCTCATTCCTGTAGTTCCAACAGCTCCATTTCTTCAATCGCGCGCTTCTCATCCTCCCGTTTTACTCTTTCTGAGAAGCCGCTGTGTTCCTCGTTCATCTTCTGCTCGTAGAGCCCACTAACAGATTTGGTCCTTCAATGTAGCGCTAACGCAAATCATGGTGGAATTTTCTGTGGATATTTTTAAAGAGCTTTCACAATTGGTGCTTTTTTAAAGCTTTTTAAGACCAATGATCTGTAATGTGCACTAGGGGAACTTTGTAATATTTGCGATCTCTGACTATTAAGTGAGATGCATTGCAGTCAGAGTGAGAAGTGAACACTGTGCTGGCAATTTTTAGTGGATATAGTTCTCACAATATTTCGCCTAATCCGTTATGCGAAGTGGTGTCTTACAGTATGTGATATCCGAATATACCACCAAGATACCTTCTCTACCTAAGCGTTAAAGTCATCTAGGACAATTTTATTATCATATCGAGGAAACCATTATGTTTTGTCCAAGAACTTGAAAAACGTTCCTTTTGGTGTCATCATTTTTCTTCTGTGTAAGGTTATACGCGCAAATAAGGCATATGCTGGCGAATTATCATCAAGGCGTCCTTTCTCACATTTGAAACTGATTCTGCTTCCAACTACGAATCTAAATTAAATTATAAATTTATTGGCACGACAGCTCCTTAAGGAGCCAGGGCCTAGTGACTTATACTCTTAACCATTCCTGTGTATGTGTTGTTAATCTGCAAGAATGGAAGGCACCTACATTATACCGCCGAGTCCGAACGGCTACATGAGATGCACTTTTTCGAAATAAATTTTACTCTTGAAGGTTTTGTTAGTTCCTCGCAAGAGGCAGTACCCCAGAAAAGAAGTTGGCTATGTGCGGGATTCGAACCCAGACTCATTCGCTTCCGATACACTAACCATTAAGCCACGGGGTACTACGAATCTACGTGCAAATAAACCCTGTTTTATTTATTTGTAGCAGTTTTTCTTTTTCCTCTACCTTAGATTATTTTTATTATATTCGTTAGAATTTATGTACAATTGGTCTTAAACTAACTTATAACTAAAATAAATCATGTCGGCTCAACAACAGGGGCCCGACTTACTTCAGCTGACTCTATACAATGCTATATTTTTACTTATATCATATTGTTGTTTGCATAATCTTTTAATTGAAATTCTTAATTATAATTTACTGTCTTTGGTTTTAAGAAATTGGGGTTAAGATGCGGTGTTGCTTATCCTCTGTTGTGTTCGTTGCTGGTTCTCTTGTAGAACGGGGCTCCGTCATTGTTCATAATATCCTTGAATCGGTCGTCTGTGATGGCTCGAATGTTGAGGTAGCGATGGTTGGGCTCTAGTTGTTGTTGGAGTAGTTGCTGGATTTCCAAGTTGGGGTGGTCCTCCAAGTTCCTCAAAATATTTTTGGAGAGCTGTGTCATGAACTGATTTATTGGGATCACTTTGCTGTCTACATATAGCTTCTTTTTTGGGACATATTTCCTTGTAATGGGGTTTCGGTGTAGGCCTGCACAGCTACTGATTATCTTCCTTTCAAAAACTTCGATCGTCTTCATATATGTTTTTCCGGATCATATCATCGCATTTCTATGACGAAGGTTATGTCTGATGTCTTATAACAGCCTTCATGTTGTCGCTCGTCCTCGCAACTGATAGTCTCCTCGATTTTTTTCTAAACAAAATGCTCATCAGCCCTTCCTTTCCCAATCTCCAAAATGTGTAGCTTATCGTTATCTCAGATATGGAAAACCTCTATCATTACCCAAATATACAATAAGGGTCCTAAGAGCGATGTTAAAAACTATCGTCCCTTTGCCAAACTTTACTACATCCCTAAGATATTCAAAAGTATTATGTACGAAATTTTAATTTTGTAAGTTTCTTATTAATCTTAAACAACTTGGCTTTTTAAATGTGAGTCTACTACCACTAAACTTTTTGAATTTGTATCTAAAACCCCTCAGCCACAGATAATGGAAAGGAAGTAGTGGCATGTAGGTGTGCAGCCTACCGGAGTCTACCGAGCTTTAGTTTTTCCATAATCTGAAGTACAATTCGTGATTATATCTTCTCCAGAATCTTCCTCCTTGATGCAAGGGGCAAACAATTCTCTCTCCTCTGAAACGCGGTTAAGAGATCAGATTGCCTTTTATTTAGCACCAAAGTCCAGGATTCGAATGTGATTACTGGTAAGACCGTAGTCTTGTACATAGCATAGTTTTTATGGTAAGGTTTCTGGATTCGAAGAGACTCAACAGACTATAGTAGGTTCTGCTAGGTTCTGCCCGTCAAATAAACTGCTCATTACAGGCCTGAACGCCGAAAACTTCGTTGGCTGCTATGTGATCCCTAACTGTGGACGTCAACTCTGATTCCCGCTGCCAACTGGATCAATAAATGCTTTTGCTCTCTCTTTCGTTTGCTGCATCCAAACACGTTATAAAGGGAGTGGAACCCAATTTCCAGATGAGGTACTAGGTACCAGATGTTCTCCGGTAGAGGTAAGAATAGGAGCTGATAGACAGAGTTAGGTAGGATGCTGGTACCCTCTTAGAGAAACATGTCTACCATTTGAACAACAGCTGGAGGTGCCATTGATTCATTCTATTAAATACAGTCAAGGAACATAGCTACCGAAGGATATGGAACACTTGTTCAACTTAACATTGGAATAATGTAACTTCAACAATATGGTTCTTTTTGTGAGCGGCCAACGTTTCAAAACAAATGGACATGAAAATCTCAAACCTCCTTTCCAAAAAGTTGCATAAGTAAGTAAGCAACGAAACACATTTATCCCCAAGTGTAACTCACCTCAATCCCTAACCTAACCAACCTACATTGCCATAACCACAACACCAAATTCTAAGCTCACATACTAATTACCTTGTAAGCGTTGTTATCTATATCGTCTTCCGAATAGATTCATGCAGCTCAACAACATAATAACTGTTTCTGGATATTGCACGAGTATCTATCTATACTCCTCGAAAACAGAAACCCTTCTTCTGCCCCTTAAGTCACCTATCGTTTATAAAAAAAAACTACTCTCCCGCAACGTCGATCTTACCATAAAGATCTTCCAAAGATCTTTTAACGTGATCGTGATTGATTTTGTGGCGACTGCTATACATCTATTCCCCAAACCCCTCTCTAAAGTATCCACTTCCAAGCGTGCAACAAGGAGTTTCCACAGCCATGTAAATTTTCTTGTTGCACAAGTCGCCCGTCGTTTTCAGGATTATAAATGGCCAAAGAAATTGTTTTAACACAATTAATTAACCAGTGGCTTGAGCTGTGGCAAAGGCATTGCAAAGCACACATCATGTTGCATGGTTCCTCTTAACCAATATATAGGTAAACAACGAATACACACATTTCTCTGCTAAAGCTGAATCTCGATGATTTATGAACGCTTTGTGCAGCGTTTTCAGAACCAATCTCACGATTCATTCTCACCTCTCAAAAGGAGTACAAAAAACTCGACGAGCCACACCACACAATAACAACAACAAAAAGGCTAACTAACGATTTAATCAACTCCGCCATTCAATGAAATTATGTCAGACCTGATAGGTATGCACACTGTGTCTCAGATGTATGTATCTATAGCTCTGCGGTATTTGGTGTGACCAATGCGGATAGAGGCAACTCCATGCGCCGGCATGGCAGTGCTAGTTGGTGGTGCGATAAATCAAGCGCGCCGGATGGTGCGCCCATGATTTAATAATAATCGTACAATCAAAACGGCCATTAAAAGGACTTTTTTGTCCACTTAAATTGAAGGCTCGGCCGTTTATCATTTGATGCACACTCTCTGATCGGCCAAATAATGCGCCATGAAATATTTATTGCACTAGACGATCCACTATGTTCTTCTTAGAAACCAGGCCACCAACCACAAAGAAGAGACGGGATCTATCTCTTAATCTTAAAATCAGAGCCCTGTCCTTTTAGGAGCTATTAATTATGACGAAGTGGATAAAAAGTGGTATTTTCCTTGCCCCGCGCCGGAGGGGAGCACCATGATGTATATGATACTCATATTATCATGCTTGCATCCGATTAGGATGTTATCGAGTCTGGATATAGAAAACGATGAAAAGGTTCTTTGCGTCCAGAGATGATTATATGAAGATGCACATTGTGTTGTTCCCTTGTGTGTCGCAACACGGTCTATCTTTTCTTCTTATAGACTTTTCTAATGGCCATAAGTAGGCAAAAGGTTGCTATGTGTTTAAAAAGGAGAAAAGCTTGGCCAGACCTTATTTAGCTATGAATGGAACCGATGAGGAATAGCTCGAGTTATTAATGTCAAATTTATAAAGGGGCGCACTTAATGGTTTTTCATGGGACTCTTTTCACATTTATCCAGAGTCGGATCGCAAGACTAGCAAAGCTTCAAGTAACATGGGCGTAAAGGAGTCAGACTCGGAAGTGTCAAAACTGGAGACATCCATTAGAAAAGACGCTATTGGCGATGGTCATAGTATTTTTTGACGTGATAATGTCTTATAAATCGATGACAGGCTACACGTACGAAATAACATGACTCATGCTGATAAGACTCATGACTCATGCTAACCGCGATACTGTGGTCCTTTCATCCAAAATCGATCGCTAGCACCCGGCGAACATGAAAAAGAACAGGCGTAAATTCCCAAAATAATTCCACTCTAAGAGAACGAGAAAAGAAAAAGAAATACAAAATAGGCGGAGTTTTGTTAAAGTAGAAAGTGGTAGTAAGTTCCTGATTCTAAGGTGATAATACGCGTTTCTTGAGCAACTCTTCAGCCACTCAAGGGCTCCTCAAATTAACCCTGAATCCGGTCAGCCGTTCAAGCTGAAGATCTTGGAACCAAAAGGTTCTAAATATTTTATGATCTCTTGCTTAAAATTTCTACTTCTCTTCATTCGTGCTTCAAGGCCCTGTATAAGACCAAATGCGGCTCTGAATTATATTGAAAAAAGTATCTTCATATTGTACATAAATGCCGAGTAATTGTGGATAACTGCTCAGCTCATTGTTGTATTTGTATAAAGCCTTGAGTCTTGTTAAAAAGATTATGGTCGTTTTGTATTCCATAATTGTGGGAGGAGAGGAGGCAGAGAAATTTATTTTAAATTTCTAAAATATTGAATTCCAGGTTTTTAATTGCTCGCATTGTCACGACTGCGATGGGCACGTTCTTTAAAGTATCTTTGAGATACTTTTAATAGTTATTTTGGCATTGGTTTTCAGTGTTGTTATTAATGAGGAATGAAGGCAATTTTATAGCAATACGTAAATATGGTCCTTTCCTGCGCCCAGGAAACACCTATGTGAAGCTATCAGTGCCAATTTTTTTGTTCATAAAGTTTTAGTCATCTAACGATTTAAAAGGCACATAATGGTAAAAAACACTGTTCCGACTTTTGTAGGTCCAGATCATATATATGTTCGGTTGGAATGGAAACTTCCAGCGAATCAGAGGAAACTTGAATGAAGAACCTAAATCAAGGATAAATGACAACAAACAGGTTTGAAAAGCTCATAAGAATACAACTATCTTTAAAATAAACGATGAAAGAAGAATCATCCAAGAGATCCAAAGAGCTGAGAAAGGCACTTTGTCAAAAAGACCTTCACATTGTACAGAAAACAGAGATCGCAACTGCGAAGGAAAGGTTAATTTCCATTGATTCCTATGACATCCAAGAGATTCATATCGCTTGCTTTACTTTGTTGGCTCTAAAGAGCTTGGTGGTCCTGAGCCTGAATTGATATGTCTTACAGCCGGTATCCTGTCGTCGCCAATTTCGCACTTCAAGCAATCGGCAGTCGCTCTCTACCTGTTAGGTTCATCTGAGATGAGGTCTGCCTTGGCTTCTGACTGCCTCGAAAATGGCGTCGAAGACTTGCCACGCCGCTGGAGCGTGTATGTTAATCCGCTCTACGTACATGCTGCACAGTCATATCTTAGCGGATACGGATTTTCATGCTTCTGAACCAATTAAAAGGGCCGGGTTGATGAGAATTTTGTATAGCGTGCCCTTGGTTCTTCTCGATAGGGCTTTATTCCTCAATTGAAAACCAGGCAGGTCCTGTGAAATGCTAATGTAATTGACAATGCAACGTTTTTTAAAATTGCCGCCCAAAGATGGCAAAATGTTCCAAATCACAAAAAAATAACCAACTAGGTCAGAGTCAGATGATACCTTCAGAGTCCTGGAAAACAAGTATGGGGGGCACCGGTTAAAGATGCCTCACAATTCTCATCAGCGATTTTTTTATTTTTCCAAATCCAACGGGGGAGGTTGATACACCAAATTGCTTGAATCTAGCTGATGGTCACATACCATGAAGACCTTTGGGCGGGTATTGGATGGCCGTTGGCTTTGTGACCACAGATGAATCCAGAATATAAAAATCTGTTTGGAAAAATTTTGGAATTTCTCAAGAGATTTGATAAGGGTTACAACCTGGATTTCCAGGAATCTACGCATCTACCAAGGAAGCGTCTTAAATCCTTTGCTTTTGACTTTCCTTGGTATTTAACTTTCTGCTCGAGGCTAAAATTACGGACCCGAAAGAGAATTAATTATTTATGATGATGGAGTGAGGATCATACGTCCTTTGCAGCGACCATTTGATGTGTGGGGGATGATTTGGAGGGAAATGAACAACGCATTAGCTCGAAAAAGAATGATATCTGGGTGGACAGTATCTGATTCATAGAGTCCTATTCCGCACATTTATTTGAATGGAACAGTTCTTCTTAAGTGCGAAAAAATTAAATATCTTGGATCTATGATCGAATTAAGTGACGGGAAAACTACAATCTTCTGTGATCGATAAATGCCACCTAATCTGAAAGGAAGGCACCAAACGGCATCACTTGTTTGCTTAACTGACTGAAGATCATATATTTCCAACTCGGACGATGAAACAGCAATGGACTTTCGTTTTGAGGTCGTTTAATGCCTCGTTTAGGCGGTTTGAACAAGCTATAAAGATCGGCCGATTTAAAGTCACCGGTATATGAATTGGTGAGCGAATTGAAATGGAAAAAAGATTTAATTTTGTATGAAATGCTGGTCTTCAAAAATTTTCTTTTAAATAGAATTTTAAGAATTTTGATAACAATCTTCATTCTCATTAGTAACGATTTTTTTCCTGAAAGCAATTCCACAGTTCTTGATCAATCGTTCAAACTCTTTAGCCAAATCCAATCACAAGTCACATTGACTTATATACCAACTCAATGCCAACTACCGTCGTCGCTGCTATCCACTTAACAACTACGGCCAACCGTTACTGATGGCCAAAACAAAAAAAATAAAAAAACAAAAAATAAAAGAAAACTCAACCAAACAAGGGCTGCTGTAAGTAAGAAGTATCTATCTAGTTCGAGCTCTATCCACGACGTGATGCTCTTTATTTACGACAACAATCGGTGACGGTGCAGCTAGGAGCAGCTTCGCTCTCACAGCAACCACAAAGGATGAAAGCCAGCAACAACAACAACCAATGTCTAAAACAATGTTGCCATACTTCGGTATTGTTCACGTTTAATAATGTGTCCCAATCGGGCTGCCGCGGCCGGCCAGGAGAATGCATTACGAGCTAGCCATCTTGTCTATATAGCCTACCGGCACATCGGAGATAGAAACAATCTTGTGATGCGCGATACCACCTTTCCACTTATGGCTTCCTTGATGTTGGGCTTTGTGTCGTATGGATGCTTGTCGACGGTTTCAAGAGCTCTAAGACGACGACGTCGACGACGACGCTGGCTGTGGTATCTTCGACTGTCATCATTTTCAAATTATTTCTGGTTGAATATCTAATCGCGATCCATGCATGATCACAATTGGGGATCATCCGTGTGCATTACGTGCCCGAAAACAGTACGCTCTTTCTATCTGGTCTAGTGGGCTGTATAGTTTATGTGTGGATTTTCAAAGGAATTTCATCCTCTTTGCCTCTCGATCATTGCAATGCAACGTCTGCAGTGGTCTAGCTTTTTTGTTGTCTTATTCCTTTGCTCCACGTAGACACGTTCTCTCTATGATAATGGACAGAGCGTTGAGTTATATCATGTTCCAGAGGAGCACTTGGCATTGTTCTCTAGTGCCGAAGATGATGCTAATGCCTTGTTGCTGTCTTAGTTTACTCTGTTTTAGTGGGCACCAAACTGAGATACGGACCCTGCGAAGGCGCATCTATCTCGTCGTCGCGCCACCACCATCCGCCACACCATGGCAATCCGAAAAGAGTGAATATTTATGAACCCCTTACTGTGATTAGAATCGACGGAGTAAATAATTCAATTGCACTTGTCATCTGAATGGGTTCGATTTTATTTATTGGATTTGATTGTAATTTAATTTAAAACGAATCAAATTTGATTGTTCGGTTGATGGCAGAGCGAGCAGGCAGGCAATAAGACGGAAAGGGGGTCGTTATGGGCGATCGTGATTTGGAGTTGTCATTGATGATGATGATGTTGTTGTCTGATTCTGGGTATTCATTTGTCTTGTTTGAAGGAGCTACTGATGGTCGGGTGACAATAAAAATGGAGCTAGTTAATCGAATTGATTCGATCAAAAGTCAATGATGAGGAGACAAGAGAGAGGTTGATTGAATATAGATTTAATAATGATAAAGTGAATGCTTCGAGGTGTCAAATCATCAAGTCTTGTTAATATTTAGGTCTTAGTGGATTTATCTAAATGATAGTCTCATTACACCTGTCAATTACAATATTGTTCATTTATTATCCGTTTAAATCAGGATATGACGTCTTTAATTATCTTTTCGTTTTGTCCATGTTTGACTTATAATCGAATCGTTTCTTTTGAGGACGTTGCGTTGTCGAAAATATAAAATCAATTCCATCAATCAATCTATTTTTTTCTAAGCTGTAAATCACTTACCATTTTTAAAATTTGCCATAAAAACATTCCTACTAAATTATTTTTTCATCTCAATTGAAAACTAGATAGTCCTTGCGTCCTAGATTTGTTATATTATCATATCTAACTATTAGGTAACAAGCAGTGGTATCTGGAACTCAGTTTTTTTTAATTCCTTTCGATATTGCGTGATGTTCCTCAAGGGTACATTCTAGGACCAATTTTGTTCCCTCTTTATGTAAATTATGTTCCTTACATTACGCCAAGGATGTTAGATGTGCAAATGCCAATTGACTCATTGAAAAGAGTAAACCAAGCAGCCACCTAAGCTCTACAGCAATATACAGTTTCTTTACACGAGCGAGCAACGTCTGCAAATTATAAAAATTTTCTACCGAAATTCGGAGTCGGTACCGCAACTTTACGAGCCTTGAATTCTGGAATGTAATCGCAAAATCATCTTCAGTGACGAAGCTCATAAATAAGAAAAAAAATATGCGTTATTGGTCGGGTGAAAATCCACATTTGCTTCATGAATCACCACTTCATCCACAAAAAATAACTGTTTGGTGGGGTTTGCATGCCGGCGGCGTTATTGGGCTATATTTTTCCGTCGACGATAACGATAGTCACGTTACTGTGAAGGGCCAGCGTTTTCGCGCCATGATTAACGATTATTTTTGGCCCCAATTGGAAGATATGGACTTGAACGACATGTGGTTTCAAGAGGATGGTGCTGCAAGCCACACAGCACACCTTACAATCGATTTATTGAAAAGTAAGTTTGATGAGCGTGTTATCTCAAGAAATGGGCCAGTCGATTGGCCGCCTCGTTCGTGCGATTTAACGCCTCTAGAATATTTTCTTTGGGGCTACGTTAAGTGGTTTATGCTAACAAGCTGACGACGTGAGAAGAGCTCAGAGCCAACATTGAACGTATAATAGCGGCCGTTTCGGTGAAATGTGTGGCCGAGTCATCGAATATTGGGTCCAACGATGAATCGACCGCTGCAAACGTTCCCACGGTGGCCATATGAACGAAGTCGAGTTCCATTCTATATGTTTTGATTGTACTTCAAGCCGATAATTTTGAAATATCTCAAATTGTTTGCGTTTTATTAAAAAAAAATTGTCAAGTCCTTAAAAAAGACCTTTTATAACTCGCCTTCAGAATTTGTTTTTACGTAGACAAAGAAGAACAGAAAATCTTAGGAATCAGAGGAACTTCATTGAATTTCTTTCAGTTTGGCAAGCCAACTAGTTGAAACACCAGGTAATGTTTCAAATCATTTAAATTGAATTTTGCTATGTTCCTAAATCCTTTAAATTTCTAAAAAATAAAAAATAATCTCCAAATTATCATCCCTCCCTGGCCCCACCCCAAAACGAGGATCTTCCCACACATAGTTTACTATAAATATAGTCGTGAACTAAAATAGTTAAACTGACTTGAAATATCAATCTACGTTGTCATTTTTTTTATTGAAAGACAAAAAAACGTTGCAGAAGCGTTTGGAAAAAACGTCAAAACTGTAAAGGTGAGTTATTACGGCGAAGAATAGGTCATTTAACTGCAGAAGTTACGGCTCTTTTTAAAACAATTTTTCCCAAACAATGAAATTTTTTTGAACCATGTTCTTCAATTATTTAGTACAATGATTCCCGTGACATACATGAGTAGAGTAAGGCACACCCTTGCGGTTATCGACCACCAACAGATTAAGCATCGATACGTTTCATGGTCGGAATCAGCTACATAACGACAAGTGAATTAAATGACCATGTGGAGCAGATTCCCGAGAGAAATTAATTTCCAGCACCGAAATCGACATTCAAATTAAGAAAAAACATTTTTAGATGGTCGTTAGTCAAAGATTCGACTATCGATAAAAAAATTGTCAACCGCTATTGGGACCTAAGTTGAAATTTGGCAACATCAATTCATGTCTAGTGAGATAATGGTTTGCTAGAAATGCCGAGAATATTGCTGCCGTTCAAGAATCCGTCATAAACGAACCAAAACAGTGGATTGCTTGGCTTTTCAAAGAAATTGTGTTTTATTCAACGAAACCCAGGCAAAAACCCTACAGACAACCTGGCCATAATTTCTTCAGAAATCAGTTCCCTAATTTTACGTCAACGTAACGCCATGCCTTTATGAAGACTCCTTCTCACTATGTCAACTTTCGATTTCTTTCATTTGACAGCTCTCTCTCTTCAGCCTTGCATCATTAACATCAAAATAATCATCTCCTTAGACTGATGAAAGCCTCCTGATGGGCTTCAAAGGAAAACATCACATTAAAGTCTCCTAAATTGCACATCAAATCACCGTTACGTATTCCTTTTTTGACAGAAATCGATAATGTCAATCTTTTTCACGGCAACTCGTAAGCTGGAAAACACTTTGCACGACATTTGTATTCCAAGTTGATATCTGTCTTCACTCAAAGCTCTCGCTAATGCTGCCGTGGATTAATTTCGCAAAATCCAAAAATATTCCAAGACCATTGCTGATGTTTTGGTCCCTAGGTGCGCTATGCTATGCCACAAGCAACGGCCAACTCTTCAAACGATGCATCCGCATTTGCCTCCGACAACGTCAAGCTAAGATCTAGATACGCGGACCTCTCTGAGCACAGGCAAAGGAAAGTCTCGTAAACATGAATTAATGCGGCTAAGTCACATGGATTTTTTTCCTGGAAAAATTATGGACTTTTCCCTAACAGTTAGTTGCGCGCGCGTAGCAGTTGTGGATGTGGCCAGCAACCAGTGGAGGAACGGCGCGGTGATTCAGTTTTGGTTAGACTTTTGGTTGTTTTTGGGTCGCGTCTACTTGTTTCAGGAGAAATCAAATCGTCAAATCGGGTTCGTCGGTGTGTAGTCTTGTGCTGCCTAGGACCATGTGATTCTTCCGGGATCGTGATTTTCTATTTTCTCTCTGCTGGGCTCTAGCCGAGACTTTTCAAGTTGATTTCTCTAGGACGACGAAACGAAGCGATGTTTCGTTGGGATAGTTCACAATAATTGAAGCTGATGTGGTGTACTTACAGTCCCATCACCGAAGGGGAAATCCCCCGAAAAAATCCAACGATGTGACGACGTTCTTTTCCCTGGCCATGGCCATCTTGTCGGTCTGATGCTTGTTTTCTTGGGCAGTGGGACAGAATCGGAGAGCAACCGTTCCTTATGGCATACACGACAGAAGCATGCAACTAGCGACTGTGACAGGCGGACAATTTAATTGGCTTCCCAGCCAAGCAATATTGTCGCCGCTTGAAGAAGAACAGTTCGTCTGTCTTCGTCGTCTTCGTATTATAATCGGTCGTCGTTTAGGTAAGCAAGACTGTCCTGTGATGAGAGGCAGTTGTGTGAGCCAACAAGACTATCGTGATCTGTTGGAGACAAACTTGCATCGGCTATGAGGAGTGTTGGCCCCCTTTTGTGGAACACACTCGTATCTACTTACACGTTATTTAGTTAGCAATGAATTTTCAATTCGATTGCATTAAGAGGTTAATTAGTGTGGTTGTTGGGACAAATTTGAGATGTTTTCCAGAAATGTTATGGTTATGTCTGTGCAGATACTATAAATGCCTTGTTGGGTAATGTGTTAATAAATTTTGGTTAAACTTAGGTTGAAGCATGTCAATGAATTTGGGAATCTGTTGTTTGCGGGAGACGTTACCATGTTGTGAATTGGTCCTACAACAAGGTGTTGAATATTTATGTATGTTTGGGATTTTTTTATTGGCATTCGTAAGATAACAATTGTTGCCATTAGACGTTTTCAATGTTAATTTTAAAGGATTCCATAGGATTGCAAGTTTTGTGCATTGTTGCAACAAGCGTATGTTAGGCAATTTAATTAATTATGAAAACAATGACGTTCATCAAATTGTATTTTTTTGACGTGATGACGTCTTATAAATTGATGACAGGCTACACATACGAAATAACATGACTCATGCTCATAAGACTCATGCTGATAATGCTGATAAGAAAAGTGACACACGCTACGATACTGTCGTTCTTTCAAACAAAATCGATCGCAAGCACCAGGCGAACATGAAATTCCCAAAATAATTCCACTCAAATTCAAAAAGAACAAGAAGATAAAAAGAAATACAAAATAAGTGGAGTTTTGTTAAAGTAGAAAGTAGATGTAATAATAGGGTGTGAGTGTGTGTGTGGATTTAACGAGAGGGTTTGTGGGTAATTTTGTTCAACCAAAATCGATCGCAAACGTATTTTGAGCACCAAATTCCCAAAATAATTCCACTCAAATTCAAAAAGAACAAGAGGAGAAAAAGAAATACAAATTAGGCGGAGTTTTGTTAAAGTAGATGTGGATTTTGGGGTGTGTGTGTGTGGATTTAACGAGGTGGTTTATAGGTGTGAGTTAACGGACCGTATGTTGGTGTTGCTACAAACAATGTTTTCTTATGACGTTATCACGTAAAATTATCGTCCGTATACCGAATTTACAGACAACCAACTCTTTTCTTTTTCTAAGGACAATGTAAAAGGCTTCAAATAGGCACTTCCGAACTTTGACAGTTGATAGCGGCCATATTGTTGAAGCTACTATCTGGCTGTCATTTATTCGATCTGTTTATCCAAATCACATATCATTTAACCTGATTAAATGTTCTTTTATCAAAATGGGTGTTCTGTTCGGGAAACGTTCAATGCGCTTTGCCCATTTTACTGTCGCCATAATCGTCCTACCGAGAAGACTATTGGTGGATAAATTTGGATCCACTGCTTCAGTAAACGACCAACCAACACCCGTACGTTGCCGAAGTGAATGATCTGCTGAAAACATCCGTGAGAGTGTGCAGGAGAGTCCGACGGAGTCGATTTTGCGTCGCTCACAAGAACTCGGCCTTTTGAAGACCCACAACTTGGCGAATTTTTCGCCGTGTGACTTGGGTGAGCATCCGTACAAAACTCAACGGACCCAGGAGCTGAAATTGACGATCATATAGACAACGACGGACGTGTGTTCGCTGAATGGGCCCTGAACCAGTTGGAAACTGACCCCAATTTTTATCGAAAAATCATATTTTGCGATAAGGCCCAATTCTGGATGAATGAGTACGTCAACAAGCAAAATTGATGAATTTGCAAAGACATCAAACCTCATGATATCCAAAATCGGCCAATACAACCTGAAAAAGGTCACTGTTTGGTGTGGATTTTGATCTGACGGCAACTGAATTGGATGATATGGAAACCAACTGCAAGTGGCATAGTCATCTCTTGTGGAGGTGATGTGAATTGGCCACCAAGATCGTGCGATTTGGCCCCGATATAAGCCACAAACAACAGCGGGCCTCAAATCCAACATAATCCATGCCATTGGTCAAATTCAGCCTGATTAATGCGCCAGAGTCATGAAACATTAGATATTACGGATGGGCGCCACCCAGGGAAGTCGCTGCGGACATTTGAACAATGGCATCATGAATATAATGCCGTCAATAGGCCTCTCAAATGAATAAAAAATGTCGATGATATCTCACACAAACTTTGTTTTATTTAAATTTAAAAATAGGAACTGCTTAATGAAAGCCCTTTATCTGAAAAAATGCGTTAATGTTAAGTTTTTATAGACTTCTCCTTTGTGTTTGATGAGAAATTAAAATTCTACTTAACAAGCCAATAAAAACAAAAATTACGCCAGCTACTTAAGGGCTTGAATGGTTTACTTCCTGAATACTTCTGCTTTCCTTCCCATGACCTCCCAAGACCCACGTTGGCGACGCGAAGCCATCTTTATTGTCGTTGTCAAGCTCATCATTATGCGAGAACTTTAATGCAAACCAAGCGATAAACTCCTTCCAAATGTGCCATATCCTCGTCCATTGATAAATGATCATTATGCGATTTATTCAAATGATTATAAGCATGACACACAAGTTCATAAACTTCAAATGTAATAAAATCAACCACCAACAAGAAAAAAAACACAAAATTCAACTTCACCATCGAGCACAACATACGCGGACGCGGACAGAAGCGACAGAACCAGCGATTTACATTTGGCATTTGTAATTAACCACAAATTCACATAAGCCACTCCAATGGAATTATGAACCTCGCTTCGCCGAGAAGTCTCGAGATAGCAGAGAGCACGATAGCCAACTTATGATCTGTGCATCTGCTGCTCGGATCACTGCCTCAGAAATGCTATGCTATGATGCCAAACCAAGTCTATTATCTTGCGATTGGAATTAACAAAAAGGAGCTGGCATAAGCTATGCACACAACTATTGCGCCAGTAAAACAACATCTAATTTGCATTTTAGGACAGCGCGGGCACCGTGAGAGTTAGGGAAGGAAGAAGATGGAGATGCTGCAATTGTTGTGGCGGATGATGTGCATAGGCAATCAGCCGAGGAATCATCTCGGAACTCACCATCATACCAGTGTGCCAAAGGTATAAACGTGGCTAGACTGGTTAAGACTGCCAAGAAGGAGAGGATGTCATCAAGCGCCAATTATAAATTGTTGCTTGATTGTACAATATGAGCCAAACCGGAGACGACCGACTTCATCAACTAGAGGATCAGCCTTCTTGGTGTGCTATGTGTTATTGTGAACTCGACGAAGGCACTGCTGCCCTATCGTGGCGCAATTTTGAGTGTTTTTTATGGATGACTTCGGGCAGATAAACGTATGGAACGGACGTACAGGGTATTCCTAGGGTGTGGGGAGAACAGAATAATGATTTTATCACTGTGAACTGAGTTGAATGCCTCCATCGAGACCCATGGAATTCCGAAGGGGAAAAAGTAAGACGAAGGACCGGATACAAATCAGGAACTATATTTAAATTTCTTCCTCCAGAAATACCATTGATCCAAAATTCCAATTAGAATACCTTAATTCTTTTAGTTTTAAACCTCAGAATTTATATTATTATCTTTTCAATTGCTATTGGCAAGGATTTGGACCAAAACGACGTTGATTCTAATTCCACATACTGCACACCACTCTGACTGAAATAATAAACGATTATTTCCGGAAACACCTTCGTGTGGCACACCTCTTCAATTTTCCAATTTCAAATAGGAATTATTATCGCGGGTAAAACACATACAATCATTCTGGCATTATGTTTGCCAAAGCTGTTTAAGGTATTCTTATTCCCGGCGCAGAGAGGTTCCTACACAGGCTTGTGGAGAGGCTGGTTATTCAATGCATCACCAGTGCAATATATCATTTGGAATAAAGAAACGCCTATCTGTATCTATCGAGCACAAATCTAGTTCTTTTCGAGTGTTCTGGAGTTTGTTTTATGAGGATCATCTAAAATTCGCAATTCAATTCTTTGAGCCGCCAGGATGTACGAAATACGAACGACATGATATGGGAAGAGTTACTGTCTGTCTCACATTTTTTCCTGAAATAGTCTTTCAATTGATGGGTAAAATGGACACTACATGTTGCCTCCTAATCGTCATTTACACACTTAGCAAACAAAAGAGGTAACAGGATTGAGCCTTGCGGTATTTCTCTAGAAATCTCACCAAATAAGATGAAAAGTGTTCCATTGAAAACATGTTTTCGTAGGTGATGACTCTGGACTTTTTAATAATTTAATTTAAAAAAAATAAGGCACCAGTGGGTCGCACGAACTCGCTCGTATGTGCCTATAACATTGTTAGGAGGTGAGATGAGTTGTTATTAAGAATTTGAGAAACTACAATATTGTCGCATAAGCATAGCTTTAAGCTTTTGATTATTGAGTTAACAGAGAATAGTTTTAGAAGATTATTGGATCGAATGTGTTATAGGAATTGAATATTCAAGCATATTACCTTCGTTGATTAAAGACTAAGTGTTGGTTAGTTTTGCAAAATCATTCGATAGACAAGCATGAGATCTGATATGGGTTGCCCTTAGGCAACGCGGAGTTCAGGATATCTACACACGGATGATCATGGATCTATCAACCAGCAAGTCAAAACAAAGGTAAGATGCCCCGGAGGAGTTACCGAAAAGTTCCCATTCAAAGTTAGTGTGAACCAGGTTTTGGTCCTTTGCTGACGATGGAGCCACCACAAGTGAAAATCCTATATTTTTGCAACGGGCAGCACTTGATGTATGGGCAGATGTTTTGGAAAGAAATAGATTCCGGTTTAGAGCGAAAAAACTGAATACTTATGCTGCCAATTTTCTGATCCATACATTCTTTTTCCGGACATTTATTTGAGTGGAACAGTTCTTTCCAAGTGAGAAAAGTTTAAATTGGATCAAGGATCAATAAGAATGCCATCTTGAACAAATAACAGCATTACCAGTTTAGTTGGTTTACTGAGGTCAATCAGGCGAACACCATAAGTGGAGCCTTAGTGGTCGCAGTCGAGATCAAAACAATCGTGAGTTAAAGAAGAAGAAAGGCTTCGGCTAAGTTGGAATTCTGAAAAAAGAATAAGAATTCTGTGACTCACTCAAAAGAAGACTGGAGAGGTTCAAAAGCAATAGAAAGGGTTTTCCTTTATCGTCTAGGCGTATGCGGAGGTCCTTAAAAATGTAGGACAATGGCAAAACTATGAGACATAGAGATAAGAGATATCCTGTGGTATGTTCACCTTAAGGATATTGGTCAATTGCGATTTATTTGTAGCGTCCGCTGGAAAATAAATTGGTTATTATCATCCCGTAGCGCTCGCCATTGACGATAGCACCTCACCAACGTCGCTTTGAAAAACTATGGCCCCACAAAAATCCACCCCAAACGATAACTTTTTGAGGATGCATTGTTACCTGGTCAACCTAGTGTGGAATGGTGTCGTCCCTTATACAGAAATTTTGTTTGTTAACTTAACCATTCTTCGAAAAGGCACCTAGTCGCTAAAGATGATTTTTCGGCCAAAATGTGGGTCCTCTTTCAAAAGCTCCGAACACCAGTGAGCAAACAAAAACGGTGTTGTCTATGGTCATGAAAATTGAGCTCCTTTGTCAGTTGGATATAGTTCGGGTGTAGCCCGACACAAAATGCCAAGTTGAAGTCAGCGAAAAGCGCAGTTCAGGAAGGCGAGGAATCAACTGTCTCGGATTCTGCTCTGTACAGGAGCGATGTTCTCGATCTTGCGTAATTTTGACGTACGAGTGTTGGCTGGTCGTCTGAAATTTGGCGTTAAAGTCTACCAAGTCTACCCTAAAATGGCCCTAACGCGTTTTATCATTTGGACGTGCTGTTCAATCGTGTAACTTGGAGATTTGGCATCAGTAACTGAATCATAAAAAAACTGATTTGACAGATGTCACCAAAACAACAGGACCGACACAGGCCGCCAATTTATAAACCCATGTCTTTAAATACATTAAAAAAAATACGTTAAGAAATAGCAAAGAAAGACCAATGAAACCAAACAATAATCGGCCTCAGCTGGTTTTAAAATTATCACAAAGGAATGCGACGGAATTCATATTAAATGGATGAATTTAGAAAATTGGCGAGTATTAACACATTTTAAGAAAAGTTTCACAGAAATATCCCAAAGACTTGAAAAAGAAAGGTCTTAAAATTATAAGAAACTCGAAAGCTTGACAATTTTTTTTTAAGTTTCGCCCATGGATCAATTAAAAACTGGGAAGATTGCCGAAATTTAGGGTCGTCGCCTTAAGGAAAAACTAAGATAAGTTATAGTTGTTTTTAACCCAGACATTTTTGGGTTCAATCTTCAAGCTGATTAACATTTGTTCAAAATCCTAGCCCAAGGTAGAAGTTGCAAATGGGTTTAAGGTTAAATACAAGTCATGAAATTCTCGTTCTACTTTGCAGAAAAATTCTTTTCTGTTTCCAATTCTTCCAACTAGTGTCGTGCAACATCCAGTTGCATTCCAAAACCAATGAGCTATCAATACACATTATTATTATTTTTATTTTATTGGCGCGACAGCTCCTTAAGGAGCCAAGGCCTACTGACTTATACTCTCAACCATTCCTGTGTGTGTGGTCTTAATCTGCAAGAATGGAAGGGACCTGCAATTTATCGCCGAGTCCGAACGGCTATTGCACTTTTTCGAGACAAATATTTACTCTTGGAGATTTTGTCAGTTCCTCGCAAGAGGTAGTACCCCGGAAAGAAGGTGGCTTGGAGCGGGAATCGAACCCAGGCTCTTCGCTCAGCAGTCCGACACACTAGTCACTAAAGCGGCCTATAGACACTCGCAGTAAACTTTATAAGCGTACCATGTCCGAGTTGATTTTCACTGTCTACGGGCTGGTATATGAGTACCAATTCTTTGGTGCGAGTAAACCAAAAATTTGGTATCACCAAATATCAAACGCGTTTGATATTTTTCGATAAAAGTGGGAGGAGCTATGTAGTCCACATACAAAGTACGACGACTGGTTTACTCCTACATTTCTACGTTTAGTTAATTCCAATTTCCAGTAATTTTTTTGTTCGACTTTGAATTTTTGATGCGGCGGGTCGTGTCGCAGTTTTTAGTTTGTTGTGTTTATAATAAAAATCGAGTAGGCCATAACGTCTTAAATAATAATGAATTTATGCAAAAATAATTCCAAAATTGCAGGACGGTTTTTTAACAAAATCCTGTTGTATTTTATTAAGTATGCAGGTTTTAGAGTTTATTAATTTAAAGTTTATCATAAAATTTAAATAAAATTAGCTGGTTGGTTTTAAAAATATTAAAAGTAGAATAAAACTTTTTTTTTCAAAAAAAAAATTTATAAATAGAAAAAAAGTTTTTTAAAAATGTTGATATGCAGAATTAATTTGTCAAGCTAGATCATTTCAAAAATAATTTTTTTATAGAAATCCAAAACTTTTACCAAGAAAATAAAAAAACAAAAAAACCGTTATATGCAAGTTACCATTAATAGACTTTTCTTGAAAAATTGGCTTGGATAACATGATACCTACATCTACATAGCAACAAAAATGCTTTTAAAATTGTTCATCAAAATCGTTGAAGCCGTTTTCGAGAAAATTCAGGTTTTCCTTAACGGTTATATGGCAGGTACCGTTATTTTTACCCCAAAAATAAAATTTTAAAATCCCTCGGAGAAACGTAAAACGAATCATACATATACAAAATTTGAAGCATATCGCATTAGCCGCTTAGGCTGCAGACCGTTATACATACAGACCAACAGACAGACAAATTTTTTTGTCACAAACTTTTGTAGGCTATTCTATGATCGTAACGTCATATCTGATTGTCATTTCAATATTTTTTATTTAAAAAATCCTAAACTAAAAAAAACTTAAACTAAACTCGAAGAACTTACGAATGAATGTGTGCATCTGATATGAAGGCGCAAAGAAAAATTAAGTATGAGTAAATTAGTGTCACTGTCTGCGGGGCTTACTCGTACCATGTGCGATTGTCTACGGACCGCTTAAGCCACGGGGCACTACACATAGTTAAAATATTATTATCACTATATCACTATATAAATCTTGTTTTTTTTTTAGACGCGTGGTTTTCAAGAAGAAATAAAATGCATACAACTTAATATTATGGCCAAGAACTTAGCTTTATTATAAAGATAAGGGTATGCCGTTATGTTTTAAAAATGATTTGGGGCAAGTGGTCGCCGTGGCTGGCTCGAATAAATTCCAGCCAATTTTATGAACGTACGAACGCGCGATGCGCTTGATGGTCGTTCGGCTTCAATTCTTGCCCGAGTTGAACTTTGTAAGCCCAAAAACCAAGATCCTTTCGCAAAATCTTCCATTAAATGAATGGGCACAGCTCCAATTGTTGCGCGCGATGGCGGATGGACTCATTCGTGTCTTCTTCGATACTCAGCTCATTCGAACCGAACCATTATTTTGGTAATACATTTGCACGATTTGCAAACGTTGTTCAGGAGTAAGTAAGTAAGCAACTCCGAAAAAAGTATTGGCAGATTGAAAACCACGTGTCTAAAAAAACAGCCTTTATAATAAAATTGAAGCAGTTTCGCCTGACCGCGCATCACGCAAGAACGACAAAATGAATTTGAACAAATCTTTCCTTAATCAATAGGTTATTTACTTGAGAAACATATAGGACACATTGTTTTCAAATAAATTAACTAAAACTTTTGGAAATTGGCCAAAGAAAAGTTTGCTTACACATCACACAAAATAACAGAACGTATTTACGATCTTCATTGGGTTGTTGCGTACTTCTACTCTTAAACAGATCACGCGATCTTTTTATTATTTAGGTATTGAAACTTTTTATTTTAAACTACGTTAACACCGTGTTATTTTTGCTATATTTTATAGAGAAATACAAAGATACACTGAAATACCATCAGGTAAGCTGGTATGATGCATACAAAATTTCCTGACATCACTATCATCTTTTATTATTATTTTTTTTTTTTTAGTGAAGACTTTATCTTAAAATTGAAGATTAAATGAAAAGTATGTTTAAAATATTAAAATACGACTTTTGTTTCCGAGCTCCAAGGCTAACGTAAGCAAAGAACGCGACTAGTTATCAATAAATGTTATGTTAAACTTACCTTTTATTTAATAAAATATGTGACCTTTTATTTTATTGAAGTTTTCTTGTTAGCATAATTCTTTAAGATCTAAAATGAATAGAAAAACAAAAATAATATTTATTAACACATGATCAGTTAATGTTATTGAATATTTTAATTAAAATGAAAGCATTATTCTTCTTAACCGGAAATTAAAATCTCTGAATCATCGGTCATCGAAGCACAAAATTCTCCCTCCAAAAAAAGTTCATTCAAACTAACCCCTAGTCCCATGAAGCTTCTAGCATTCCTAGCAATTCCATTATCAACTCATCAGGATATTGAATTATTTATATTATTATTTTAAAAAGGATTTCCAACAAGAAAACCATTCTTTTGTCTCATTTTGTTTGCATATTTTTCTACTCAAACATTTTCACCTCAAAATTAACCCCAAAACCAACTAAATGACAAGAAATACTAAAAAAAGGTTTAACCAAGTGTTTTACATAAATTAAAGCTCGACTTGTGCCGCTTGCAGTCAATTTTAGCCATTTGAGTTATTCGGAGGTTATATAAAAAAAAAAAAAAAAATTATTCCAAAAAATCTCAAATACCAAGCACGACAATGATTGAGTGTATTCATGCATGTTTCTCCAAAACATATGTTAAGCAACTCGAAAGTGGAACTCGGATCGGATCGGTTCGGAGTTCTCCAAGCAGACGGACGACGACGTCAACTTTGGTTAAATTATGGAAATTTTATTGCAGCGAGCTGCGAGAACGAGGAGAGCCCGGCACTGAAACGGCTGCGGCAGCGGCACCAAGTTGTCGCAGTCGTTCGGTGGTTTAGCGTCTCGTCTATCGGCGTCATCGTATAATAATTTAATTTGCAATTTAAGTGGCTGCTATTGGCTGGAACTGCCATCCAATCCTATCGGCCTGGGACGAAGAAAAAAAAACTGTATAGGCACGCTGTTCTCTATTTATAGTGTAATTGGTGTTTCGGTATGCACGAGTTTTTTAATTTTTTTTTTTTTTGGTTAGGAGATTGGTTGGGCGACTGTTGATTGAGGCACGGAATGCTTGTACGATATCAATGTGTGTTGGCGAGCTATTTAGAGCATCGTTAAATGATTCCATTTGAAGATAGAAGCACTTGGTTGGACTTTGGAGCTGTTTATGTACGAATGAGCCAATAGTATGAATGCCCAATGGTCATACTCATGATTGTTAATTAAACAAGAACTAATTTTTGACAATAAAAAAGAGATGATTTAATATATTGTTTGTTTTAAATCAACAAAAATTATATACCTAATCAAGTCTTGATAGAAATTAAATAAAACAATATAATTTTTAAGGTTTTGGCGGTTGTTTTCATAGAGCATTTTGGGAAATTCGGATGATCCGCGTTATATATAAATGAATATTTAGTTAGTTAAATATCTTACTCACCCCAACCAAAAAATTCCTCACATTTTATGTCAATTTTAAATGGGCTAAAAATCAAAGAAGATGAAACGATGGTGAGTTTTGATGTTGAGTCACTTTTTACAAATGTCCCGGTGCAGGAAGTACTTGTTATAATTCGTGAGCTTATCTCAACTTTTGACATAGACGAGAAATATATGCCTCTTTTGGAATTTTGTCTATTATCGAGGATATTTTTGTTTCAACCAACAGTTTTATGTGCAAATAGATGGCGTTGCTATGGGTCTGCCTCTGGCTCCTTTAATTGCAGACCTCTGGATGGAACACTTTGAGCAAAATGTTCTAAATAGCTCTAAAGAAAAACCAAAAGTGTGGTCGAGATACGTTGATGATACTTTTTGTATTCTCTAAAATACCGCCATTTTGAATTTTCTAGAACACCTTAACTCACAACACCCAAAAATTAAATTTACCATGGAAAAGAAAACTGGTGATTCCATTGCATTTTTGGATGGAAAAGTAATGCGAGAACAAAATGGCACTTTGGCACACACAAAAACACGCTTCTTCCCACTTCCATTGTACCTACGCTTGTTCAACGAGCCCACAGGATATGTGACAGCGACCATCTTGCTCCTGAGCTGGCATTGGTAGACAACGTCCTCAAAGCAAATGGCTACTACAAAAAACAAAGATCGTGGAAGCCAATATTGTTGAAGGAAAAAGAAGAAAACGTATCAGAAAAGAAAGCCTTTCTGCCATATATTAGAGGTGTAACTGACAGGGTGGGGAAAGTCTTAAGAAGATATGGTATAAAATCCATATTTTTGCCTTACCTACAATCACCAAAAGACAAATTCCCACTGCAGACACCTGAAGTATATGCGGTACCTGGCAGCTGTGGGTCATCATATGAAGGACAGACTCAGAGGAGCATTGCTACACGCTTAAAAGAACATATAAGCGCTGTCAGCAAAAAGCAAAGAGAAAAGTCTGCCATATGTGAGCATATACTAGACCATCCAGATGAACATCACTGGATTCACTTCGAGCAAGCTAAGGTTCTATCTAACGGACCGCACTACATTCCTCGTCTGGTACGCGAAGCGATTGAAATTAAACGCCACCAAAATTTCAATCGAAACGACAGTTTTAATTTGTCGCGAACTTGGGATCCCTTCCTAAATTCTTCACGGTCGATCTGACTGCCGCTTCACACCAACAGAGTTGCAGTGAGCTCGGTTTGTTCCCAATCTGTGCTTCAGCAACAACAACAAGAGACAGAACCTTCTACGCACCGCTACAACCTGCGTAGCCAACATCGCGAGTAACAAAAAGGCAGTTTCCCGGTGCCCACGCTCAATGCAATTTGAAGCGAAACGTTCGGGGTGAGTAAGATATTTAACTCACTAAATATTCATTTATATAAGTATAACGCGGATCATCCGAATTTCCCAAAATCCTCTATAAATAAAACAACTTAAAAAACTTATTTTACAATACTTTTTTTCTTAACAGTTATATCTAGTATATTATATATATATATATTATAATTTGTTAAATTTAATTAAAGCATTAGACATTAATTTTCTATTGCTGACCGCTCCCTTCAAACCATTTGAAAAACAGTCGTTTAACTTTGGAATTCGGATATCGTATCAAAACAAGATTTAAACATAACATTAAGAGAAGATGCAGTCTGTACCAATCTTCCTATATGTTTTTTTTACAAAATTGAGAAACAATCAAACATGGCATTACGATCATAGAGAAGTCTAAAAAGTTAGTCGCAAAAAATGTCTGTCTGTCTGTCTGTCAGTATGTATAACGAGCTGCAGCCTAAACGGCTTAAGCGATTATCTTCAAATTTGGTGTGGTGGGGAATTGAAATTTTATTTTTAGGCCTAAAAATAACGGTACCTGCCAAATGACGGTTTAGGAAAAGCTTATTTTTCTCAAAAACAGCTCCAATGATTTCAATGAAAATTTTTGACAATTTTTTTGTTGGTATTGGCTATCATTTTATCAGAACCAAATTTACGGGAAAAGTCTATTAATCGTACTATTCATATAACGGTTTTTTAACTGTTGGCTTTTTCGGTAACGGTTCTTTGGAATTCTGTCAAATTTTATATTTGAGAAGATCTAGGTAGCCAAATTAATTCTGCATATCAAAATTTTGAATAACTTTTTTTTCTAATTAAAATTATTTTTTGAATTTTTTTTTAAACAAAAAAAATATTTTAAATTTTATAATGACATGCATATTAATAAGCTCTAAAAATTTGCATACCAATATTAAAAAAAATTAAAAAAAACTAAAAATAAAAAACAGGATTTTATCAAAATGCGTTCTACAATTTTCGAAATACTTTTTTCATAAATTCGTTATTATACAAAATGTGTGATGGCGTACTCCATTTTTACTAAAAACCGTAAAGTGACAGTTTTTTTAAGTTCAGGTTATTTTTCTACGTTAATGTTATTTCTTCTTTTAAATTTTATTCGACGATGTAACCGCACATATGAGCAAGTACGTGCGATCCAGTCGTGCAATTTATTAATTTACACACTGCATTTTTATTGAAATTTATAAAAAAGAAACAAAAACTACAACTGAGAGGATATTCTCTCCTCGCCTACAAACTGAAAAAACGCTTGCATTTTTGTGGGCACGAAACGCATGGTAAAATAAAATTTCAGGGTTTGCAGGGCAGGTCGCAGTTCTTTTTTCTATGATCTGCACTTAACAGTACTTCCGAAGTTGTGCTCAAGGGAAAACTGATGAACATTCCTATCAGTGAGAGTATTACGTTGAAATTCTTTCAGGTTGGGCCAATTTGACATTCTACAGAGGAGTTTTTTGATTTTTCTTTTAGCTCAAATATGAACGGTACCTGCGATATAACCGTTTAGTAAAAACTTATTTGGAAAACGCCGTTGAAAATTGTTGTGGTTGAGAAAAAGGCAAGAGTGGGCAAAAAAGAAGTGAAACAAAAGAAATAAGTAGAGAAATGGAAAGAAAGGGAACAAACTGTTAATGTTTATTGTTTTCGAAACATAGATTTTTCACTATTGGATTGAAAATGGTAAGGATTTCCATAGCTTTGTATATGTATATTATGTTACCAGAAAAACAGTTTTTTTTTTTGGAGAAAAAAAACAAGTTTATCCTAGGTAAAACTAGTTTTTCCTATGGGCTTTCGGATAAACAAGTTTTTCCCAGACCAAACTAGTTCATCCTAATAGACTATTTTCGTCGGTTAAACAGTAAAATATGTATGCACCCCCCCCCCTGCTTGGGGTTTCTAAAGGATTTGGAGTCGGTGCGATTATTGCAAAACTATTCTAACTAAAGTGTATTAGGATGAACTAGTTTGGTCTAGGAAAAACTAGTTTGTCCGAACATTCGTAGGCCAAACTAGTTTTGCCTAGGATAAACTAGTTGGGCCTTAAGAATATTTTTGCCACTAACATATATTTATAATAAAAAATAATAAATTATTATAAGGTGGTAAGATAATATTGTATTGCAAGGTTTAACTTTCAAGAATTTGCATTTCTCTACTGTTTATAACATTGGATAGCAACAAACTTTAAAAAAAATTTAAATTTTAAATTTATAAACAATGAGAATATAATAATGGTCTCAAAATAGATCCCTGAAGATCACCTATTCGCTTAAACTTTGGTTCCCTGACACTGAACCGTTTCAGATTTCCTCGATAAATAAGATTCAACCAGCATGGTTAATAAGTGACAGAAACCAAATAAATTTACTAAATTCCTTCAAAGAATCTTACGTTTTACGCAATCGAAGGATTAAGAAAAAATCGGAAGGCACAAATTTTTTTCAAGCTCAACTCTTATGTCATTGAATATGCTTACGGTTGCTCTTATAAAACTGTGATATATTTCTAATACTTTGGAAAGGCAAGATAAAATTTTATTGGTGCTGCAATTTTCAGCACTCTAAAATCTGGAAGTGTTGGGAATTCCGGTTACTATATAGCTATAGAAAAGTAAATGTTTTTTGTGCAAAAGTTTGTGTTAGAACTTGGGATAAAAAAAGTTAATTAAATGCCATTTACTGCCTTAAAAAAATCAACTAATCAGCTAATTCTAAAATTACATAGCAATTCCAGAAGTACAAGTGAATCTATAGTTGATGTTAGGATTTTGTACTGGAAAACTGTATCAGCTACTTATTAACTTTTAGGAGTTTGCAGATTTATCAATTTTGATAGGCAATTGAATAAACATACACAAAACAGCTTCAAATCTGTGGTAAGGGGTCTAACAAACGTTAAGTAAAAGGCTATTGTAAAGTAAAAAATTGTCCAGGAACAGGAATTTTAGTGAAGCAAATGTCCGTCATGATCAAAACACAAAACTTTATTTTATTTCCTACTTGAAGCCCACACATTAAGAACTGATCAAACAGATTAGACGAGGCCATATGAAGATTCATAGAATCACATTTCCTCAATTGTTGTAGAAATAAGTTTTTTAAGATATGAGTATAGAAATAAGATATAGAGCTACGTAATGCATTCGTGTGGTGCGGCTTAAAAAAATATCTGTACCTAATTATTTCATTTTCCCGTCAATTAAAGTGCGACCTTCAGGTTTCAGTTGATCTTCTATGGAAAAGAATCTAGTCGTTTGAGAATAGATATGTCATATTCAACTTTCTCCTCGCACGAACGACACCGCGCACAATCTTCAAAGGTCTACTCCGATCAATTCAATATATCCAAACTCAATTAATGCCCTGCTCCAGCCGCCCCCGTTCTGCATCCGCAATTTGTGTTCGCTTTGTCATCGAATGCCCGCAAATATGTCTGCCATTTAAATTGATGTTTTAATTTGTTATACGAGAGGAAAAACAACAAACCCGCGCGTCACCGCCACAAGATCACATCACCGTTCACCGTCACCACAACGCAAGAGCATGTCTCCTGCTATGTGTACATGTTATTAATATAATTAATGATTCGAGCCGCCCAGCGTCATTGTTTCTACAGAACTCAAACACGCGCGCGTATTGCAGATCATCGGTCCGACGATCAGAGATCGATCGATCCGATGGACGATGGATCGATCGGATTCATTAAGCGAATCACGTCGGTGCATAGGCCCACGTTAAAGAGAACTTAATGTCCGTACCGGTGTGCACGTATGGCTGGACGATGCGATGGTGCACATATAAGTCGCCACGCTGGAACATATAATCCTTCCGATCAACGATCGACACAAATGATTGAATCTTGCCGCGTGCAGAACAGCCAAACGCGGCACCTCTCACTTCCAGACGCAAGATGAGTGTCCATGTCCAAGTCAAAGTTTACATCACAATCTGGCTTGTCGGACAGTTGTTGTACATATACCACGTCCAGGCGATCTGCCGTCGCCGTCATTGCCGTCTTCGTCGATGGCTTAAGACAGTGGCCCAGCCTGCACAGAAGAGTGTGGCCAGGATCATGTCTTAATGGCTTGGAGAAGGTAGGTAGGAAGGTAGGCAGTTTCGGTTTTTTTTTGTTGCGAATTTAATTTTTACCGATCTGCTTGGTCATCATGCAATCGATTGATCAGATGTCGTACGAGGATACCCAACCCAAGACATGCATGCTTAATGATGGGGAAAATTGTCGTTTGTGGTTTCGCATTCTTTTGCTGCAACATTTCTGTGATTTTTTTTTTTGTTTTGGTAGTTAAAATCAATTTGTATCTTCGTGACGTGAGTTTTGTGGAATGAATTGGTCACAGTTTTTAATTTTATTAATTATTTCATTGCATGTATAGAGATATGCTTTAAAATGAAAGGCTTTGAGGAAAACAGGTTAAGATTTACAAGGAACAATAATAGCCAACTTTTTAGGGTATGAACTGTTGTAATTAACTTTTGTAGTACCGCTGCAACAGAAAATCCAGATTTCAATGTTGATTCTAATTTTATTTTCAAATTCAAATTTTATCGACATTAGTGCGATGTCTGATTCAATTTTCTGAATTGTGTTTGCTTTGATTCCCACACTGATATCAAAATCACGGGAGATTTCAATATACACATTTCTACTTGGCTCCGCCTTTCTGACCAGGCACACACGTAGGTAGTTATTTTGAAATTGATAAATTGATAGCAGACCAATACGCAACAAACTCAACGATGCCAGTAGGTGTTATAACTCCTGCATAAATTATTGCATTGGACCAATGTTCTTTCTGGTGAAAGATCTCGCAATTCACAGTGACTATATACCAATTGCAGATTTTCCCTTCTTTCCGTTCATGCTTGGGCGAAACGCACATATTGGAGTAAAGGACACTAAACCTTTAAATTGAATTTTATTCAACAAAACTCCACAAAAAAACAACTAGCAATAGTTGTTGTTGTTACAATATATTTTTATTCTTTCCAAGGTCATGGAAACACTGATTAACTTTCAGCTCAAGATGTTGAACATCAAAAGCTTTTTAAGAACCGCCATTACGGTTTAGGCGAAACATATCTCCCATGCCACTATCCATGTCTTTCTTGCATCGAAAAAACACCTCTCAGTTCTCGGATTGTGTATATATATCTTGGTTTTCTTCAAAAATGTCAACATTTTTTCACCCGTCCGATCTGGCTGCAATCTATTAGAGCGTATATTCAGCCAAAACTTGAGTATAACTCCCATATTTGGTAAGGTGCTCCTATGGGCTATAACGCACTTACTTTACTTACTTTTCCTGGCGCTACATAGCGTGTAGCACTTGGGCCTGGTTCAATATGTCCCTCCAGCTGGCTCGATCTCTAGCCTGCAGTCTCCAGTTTCACCATCCAACCAGTCGAAAGGTCTCCTTCTACCTGGTCGCTGGTCTAAATTTGCTTCTGACTCCTTCAGGTACGGTGCGGTGTCGAAGACTGCGCACTAGAGCGTCGCTCTACATGGCCGAGCCATCTTATGCTGGCCATACACGCTACGGTACACCGGAGAGGTATACCTGCGCAGGTACAGCGTATACCGTAGGGTGTGTGGGACAATCAGGTGTACCGGAGAAATATTGAGTTGGTTTCACAATGACATCGAGAGAAGACGAAGGCGACGCATGGGCAGCAGCACAACCACCCTAGACCGTAGGCATTCACACACGTTACCCATACACGCTCCGGTATAACTCTCCGGTAGCTTGTATGACCGGAATTAGCCGCCGGGTATGGATTTTGTTGGCTAGGCTTATGTCGCTGTACAGCAAGTACAACTCGTTGTTGTATTTTCTTCGCCACTCGTTTTTAGCCGGTTCGTTAACAGGACCATAAATCTCGCGTAGTACTTATCTCTCTCTTATACCCCAAGGGAGCCTTCATCCGAATACGAAAGTGCCCATGCTTCTGCACCATTTAATAGGACCGGGATAATGTGTGTTTTGTATAGCGTCTCCTTGGTTCTTCTCGATAGGGTTAAGTTTCCCGAATCCAAAAAAGCTTACAAATTTAAAGGTTATATAAAAAATACAGATTAAATTGCATCTCTCGAATAACGCCATAATGTACCTAACGTGATTTTTCTTGCTTTATCGTTTTTTTTTAATCATGCTGCAGTGAAATAGACTGTTGCATTCCTTCCCTGAAAGAATTCCACCATCTAAAAATTGCCATAAGTGTACCCTTAAGCTCAGCTTCGGACATACGGAAATTTTTTTGTCGCACCACACGAATGTTGAACGCTTTGATATGCAGAACTTCAATTCAATTAATGATCGGTATATCTTCTCATACCTTCCTTATTTTTCAAATGCTCGTAAGGTGTTTAAATTTTTTAATGGTAGAGGGAACAAAAAATTGCACGACTGGATCGCACGTACTTGCTCATATGTGCGGTCAAATTGTAGAATAAAACTTAAGAAAATTAAAGTTATCATCAAATCATTTATTCGATTTTTGTGACTTTTGATTGTTCGAATAAAGTACGTTTATTCGAACTACAATATTGAGTGAAATAATTTAAACGCAATTTTATTTCTTTGAGAAATGTTAAAAAGTGTGATTTTTTTTCTAAATCAAAGGAATTGAAAAAAAAATAAAAAAAATTATTTAATCATACAAACTTAAGCACAAAATTAACATATGTACATTTAAAAAAAAATCCACCTACCCGTTTTCAAAACATAGATTTTTCAAAAAAAAAATTTTAAATTATTACAAATAAAAAAAAAATCGAAAAATAGTTAATGCGAAATTTTACTTAGGCTACCTTTCTGAATATCAATTTTGATAGTAATCGGATCACCAGTTTTCGAGAAAGTCGAAGAAAAAAAAATCGGTACTATGGGAGGTACCGTTTTTAGCCCACCATATTAAATTTTTTTTCCACCAAAACATAATGCTTACCTACAGTAGTACAGTGATTTTTTTCATAAAAATTCTTCAGACCGTTTCGAGAAAAATAAGCTTTTACATAATGGTTAAAGGACAGGTGCCGTTAATTTTTGAGCTAAAAAAAAAAAATTAAAAAAACTTATCTGTAGAATGTCAAAATAACCTTAAATTCTAAATTTGAAGACGATTGGCCAAACCATTTAGGCTACAGTCCAAAATACATCCGTATCAGACAGACGGACAGAATTTTGCCAGTAACTCAAATATGTTTCTCTATCATCGTAATGTCATGTTTAATTGTTATCTCAATTTTTTTTTTTTGCACGAATGCATAACTTGCATTATAGTACCTATAATCGCAAATAAAAATCTTATTAAAAGAAAAAGTACACCATGATAGTGAAATTCTTGAAAAATTAAAGAATAATCCCAAGACTTTACTTCACATTTAGTTATGAATTACAAAATATAAAATAAATAAATGGTATGACGAACCGAAAAGTTCTTTCATAAATTTTTCTTTCTTGAGAGTAAAAAGTCGCTTTCTAAATAAATAAATAAAATAAATTTATTGGCGCGACAGCTCCTTAAGGAGCCAAGGCCTAGTGACTTATACTCTCAACCATTCCTGTGTGTGTGTTGTTACTCTGCAAAAATGGAAGGGACCTACAGTTTACCGCCGAGTCCGAACGGCTACATGAGATGCACTTTTTCGAGACAAATTTTACTCTTGGAGGTTTTGTCAGTTCTTCGCAAGAGGCAGTACCCCAGAAAAAAAGGTGGCTTTGAGCTGGATTTGAACCCAGGTTCTTTCGCTTAGCAGTCCTACACACTAACCACTAAGCCACGGGGCACAGTCGCTTTCAGAAAGCATTTTTGTGTGACTGCTCTCTTAAGGCATTTTCACACGAAAATTTCAAAATAGGAATTTTCGAAACGCTAAAAGCTATTTCCTTTCATTGTGTTACGACAACTTTAAACAAACACTCCACGACAACAATTATCATTAAAAGCTTTTTTTAAAAAAAGCTCTAAAATGAAAACCTATTCAACAGAAAGCCAAGGAAAAAACCAAACAAGATATAAAGTTAAGAGATTATCAGCCCTATCACAGGTTCCCTCGTAGAAAATTTCCGAACGAAACCCTACGCCCCGAATACGAAAAAATTCAAATCACAAACCCCGAACGAAATCAGCCATTATCCAAACCTCTTTTCGGACTTTCGGAATCAGTTGATTTGTGTCAAAATGTGAAAAGCAAAACGAAATGTCACTTTTATTTGTTTATATTTCAATTGTGTTTTGAAAAAAGTTATCTAAAAAAAAAAATTATCAATTGCGATTGCTATTATGAAATAAATCAAGAATTCGCGTGGAGAAAACGGAAATCAAAATAACAATGTAGGATTTTTAGAGACGCATTTAATCCACTCGACCACAATCCCTGGACAATTTATTGCTTCTCTTGGAGCATACCCAAGAGTCTTTGGAATTGGGCTCTGTTCCTATTCACTTTTGACCTTTAGTTAAATATTTGTTTAAAGTTGAATATTTGTTCTTCTTTAGACTGAAAATACTTATATTTTTCCTTTAAATGCGTGTTAACAAACTGTTTCACACGTCATGCGAGAAAAATAATTGTTCGTAGAAAAATCAATAAAATTTCCTATTCGTTCGGGTTTAGTGATACCAATTTTCCCGAACTCCGAAATTCTTACGAACATTTTCGTTACGTCGGGAGCAGTGATACCTTTTTTCGGGATTCGTAGTACGATTCTATTAAGATGGAACCTGTGATAGGGCTGTATGTCTTTGTTTAACGTGAACACCTTTGTATAAAAGCTGAATTTCATGGCGAGCTTACTCGCATTGGAATGACAAACCGTATTCCTAGAGTGGCAAATTGGAATTTATAATTTTCCTATGCTAAATATAAATTCTCCTTGCAACGGAGCGATGCCTATCTGCACCTCTAGTACCAAGGTTAAATACGGCGATATACAAAACTTTTTTACTAAGTTGAGCTATCCCCCCAGAAACCGAAGATATCATTTGATTTCCGAGATTTTGGGTAAGCACCACGAAGCTGTCCTAAGAGGGCCAAAACAATTTCAGTCCCTGTCCGAAAACAAAGCAAGAAAATGATCTGTGAAAAAGAAGATTAAACTGACTTCTGCGGAAATATGATCAGAAGAAATCCGAGGAAAAGAAAATCGCTTGAATTTACCCATAATTAATTAAAAAAACAATAAATACAAAAAAAATAACGATTTTTAAGGAACTTGCAATCGGAATTACAAACCATAATATTCCTCTAGAGTGGCAAGTTGGAATTTATATTTTTCCTATGCTAAATATAAATTCTCATTGTTACAGAGGGATGCCCATCTGCACCTCTAGTATCAAGGTTAAATACGGTTTTTTACTAAGTTGAGCTATCCCCCCAGAAACCGAAGATATCATTTGATTTCCGAGATTTTGGGTAAGCACCACGAAGCTGTCCTAAGAGGGCCAAAACAATTTCAGTCCCTGTCCGAAAACAAAGCAAGAAAATGATCTGTGAAAAGAAGATTAAACTGACTTCTGCGGAAATATCATCAGAAGAAATCCGAGGAAAAGAAAATCGCTTGAATTTACCCATAATTAATTAAAAAAACAATAAATACAAAAAAAAATAACGATTTTTAAGGAACTTGCAATCGGAATTACAAACCATAATATTCCTCTAGAGTGGCAAGTTGGAATTTATATTTTTCCTATGCTAAATATAAATTCTCATTGTTACAGAGGGATGCCCATCTGCACCTCTAGTATCAAGGTTAAATACGGTTTTTTACTAAGTTGAGCTATCCCCCCAGAAACCGAAGATATCATTTGATTTCCGAGATTTTGGGTAAGCACCACGAAGCTGTCCTAAGAGGGCCAAAACAATTTCAGTCCCTGTCCGAAAAGCAAGAAAATGATCTGTGAAAAAGAAGATTAAACTGACTTCTGCGGAAATATCATCAGAAGAAATCCGAGGAAAAGAAAATCGCTTGAATTTACCCATAATGAATTAAAAAACAATTAATTAAAAAAAGGGAACTTACAATCCTGCCTTTCTTTGGTTTTGGTAGTTTCTTTATTTTTTAAATAAAATTTTATTTGAATTGAACAAAAAAGTTGTAACTAATACAAAAAATCGATTCTGTTTTGAACTCAAATTCGAGGAACATCATATTCCAGAGAAATTAGGTTCTACTTCTTAAGAAACATCTTCTAAACGAGAAAGATGAATGAATAGCCGATTAGGCTTAATTTATGAAATGCAATAAAAATGTCATTTCATTAAAAAAAACAGATAAGACTCTACATTAACATTTTACTCGCTTTTGTTTCGTCGTCTTCCAATGTCACATCAGTGATAACAAATGATTCCCCTCTTCACATAGCCGTTGTACCCTTTAAGTGTTCCACTGAAACGAACTCGAATTCCCTGTTTCAAGCACCAAGAACGATCTCTTTTGTGTCCAATGTCCAAACTCACATCATCTTCATAACAATTTATTATCTTCCTTCAACTGTCGATCGCCGATAAGCCCCTTCCGATCCGAAATCCCTATACATATCATTCCATTGCACTTTTTATTTTTTCGCTCTCTGTATCTTTTTTTTTTGAAAATAAATAAACAAAAATCCCACATCAATCTATCCATCCCGGCATCATCCATCGATCATTATTCATTTCCTTGCGATCTATCTCCATCCACAAAATGTATCTGGAAATCGAGATGATGAAGTATTGCACAACGACTCATAAGCAAACTATTCAACAAGAAATCGAGGATACTCGTTAATTTAATTTGAATTTTTGTAATTCAAACTTAATTGATTGAGTTAACGTTCTGCTTCTGTCATCTTCATCTGTCATAGTTCGTCCATTCTGGTTGGTCAAGTTGTCAAGGAAAGCATCTCAATTTATCGAGAGGAAAGCTAAACTTATAGCACCATCAATATGTCTTATGCAAAATACCTGTTTACAAATGGAGCCTCATCAACTACGCCGAAATTGGAGAACCAAAACGGATAAAACACCATCATCAGCCGAAATGAATGGCGGTCATCGACTGTCCGTCCATTCACCCTAATCAAATCAATTTGGATAAAGGGCTTTTGATGATATTAGTCCAACCCTCATGGTATTTTGTGAATAGAACTCCACCACAAAACGTTTAGATGGGGATTGGGAATATACCTTAAGCTTAAAGTTATTGGACAGTTGTTACAAGAGTCTCCTTTTTCCCTCTCGGTCCCATGTCGATTCGGAAAGACAATGTATTTGAGTGACATATTACATAAAGGTATCAACCTCCTTACAAGTTCCAGATATGGATGGCAATTTATCCTCACCACACACAGCTTCCGAGGAGCACAGCTTTTAATTAGTCGAGAAGGGGGCTTTAGCTAAAGATACACATTTGATGACTTGACATTGTGTACGTTACGTTCCAACCAATTCGCATTTATGTTAAGTTTGGGAATTAGTTTAAGGTGTATTCGGAATGTCCAAATGTATGTCCGAATGCCTGTGGAAAGAAGCCTCAGGAATGAGACCCGCACTCAAATTTGTTTCAATTTGGTCGAGTAACATGAAAACTTTGAAATTGCATTTTGGAAAATTGCAATCAGGCAGGTCAGTTGCGAATGTTAGACAAATACTTGGGAAATGGGAAATGGATGGGAGTTAGTTGTGAACTTGTTTGAAATTTTAGTGATTTTTCAAGATACGTTTGCTTTTTCAGAGAATAATGAAATAAATAAATAAAAGTATAGGATTGTACGGATGACATGACTTTTTCTTGTTTTATTCGAAGAAGTGCAATAACTATTTTAATCTAACTTACATCACTCAATCTAAATTTGGCTCCTATTTCGTTGTCAAATATATATATATTTTTACATATGGCTGAATAAAGCATCACAATTGTGTAGTGTTCACATACAGTCTAAGTCACTTGATTAGGAACGGTTAAAATGGAACTGATTTTGATGGTTTCATTTTGGCAGTTTTTTATGTTTTATTTTTAATTTTAAATACGTATGTACCTATAGAAACATTGAAATGATGGTGTTGCAAATAAACTGGCAAACCACTTTACGGATTTTAATTAAATTTCATTTGAATGTTGTTTTGTAATGTCTGTAACTTTCTGAACATTTTGGTTAGGTTTATTCACGATGGAGCTATCTATATCTATATTTTTATATAAAGATTTAACAATTATGTTGTTTATCACGCAGGATCTCAGAAAGTACTCGACTGATTTATTCGAAACAAATTTTGTAATATGACATTTATTATTATTTTCGGTCCCGGTGACCATGCTCATTGAAATTTGAAGCGAAACGTTCGGGGTGAGTACGATATTTAACTCACTAAATATTTATTTATTACGCGGATTATCCAAAAATGTCAAAAAATATGTTTTTTAAATACAAGTATTTATTTTTAATTTGCCCATTTTTGTATAGGTTTTCTCACACAATCACTTATATCTTTTCACCTGTTTAATATATTATAAAAATAAAATATGTTTGATAAAATTAATACTTAATTTTTAACAATTTTAATAGTTGATATTTGAAATCGCGAGCTATAGCTTGCACCAAATCATTTGGCCAATGAAATATCATACTTTCTCTTTTTAACCACTAGGTTTTTGAGTGAGAATTTCTGGTGTCACTCAAAAGCCCAAGTAATCAAACAGAGAAAGTATGATTTTTCATTGGCCAAGTGATTTGGTGCAAGCTATAGCTGCTTTGTTTCATTTCATCATTTTTACTCACTGGAGTGAGTTGCACTTGCACTTGCACTTGAAGAGAGTAATACAAAAAACTCAATTATTTTGTGTAATAGCTGGTCATCACTCCAAAGAAAATGTGTTTTTTAATGTTCTGTTTCTATTGCAGAGGACCATAAACTTTTTTTTTTCTAGTTACTGAAGCTGTGATTTTTTTCGGTAAGGAAATATTTTTTCTATAATTTTGTGCAAAAAATCCGTCATTATTGCATAATTTTTTTATAGCATAAAATAAACTTCTTTTCATTGTATGGATATGTGCGGTTACATCGTCGAATAAAATATAAAAAAACAAGTAACATTAACGTAGAAAAATAACACTACCTACCTGAACTTGAGAAAAGGGTCAAAACCACACTTAACGGTTTTTAGTAAAAATGGAGTACGCCATCACACGTCTTGTATAATAACGAGTTTATGAAAAAAGTATTTTGAAAATTGTAGCACGGATTTTGATAAAATCCTGGTTTTTTATTTTTATTTTTTGAAGTGAAACTTCTTTACGCGCATAAAGGGTAAATTTCTTACGGATGAAACGGAACTAGTGACACGGAAATGTGCAACGTTTTTGTCCAAGAATAGGTAGAGAGCGATTGAGACCGATTGAGGGAGAGTGAGAAAGGGCGAACGTAGCATAAAGCACATAGCCATGGATCAAGTGAGTCAGTAAACGCAGATTTGTTTTATTTATTTAGATTATCATTAGTATGTATACAGTGTGTAGAGTGAGTTAAATTTATAAATAAATAATTTGTGAATAATTTGTAAATCGTCCTATACTATGCAGTTATTCAGAGTAAGTAATATAATTGTTATCTTTTTGTTCATATACAATTTCTTATGTTAATTCGTTTAGAAGTTTCACTTCTGACATGTGTACTCATGTGTACGCAGTTTTTTAGAGTTTATTTATATACATGTGTTCATCATTATCGTTGTAGTCGTTTTCGAGAAAAATTACATTTTCCTAAACCGTCATATGGCAGGTAACGTTATTTTACGCCTTAAAATAAAATTTCAATTTCCCCTCTGGGGAATGACAAAAGAATATCACCGTTTAGGCTGCACCTCGTTATACATACTGACAGACAGACAGACAGACATTTTTTGCCACTAACTTTACATTGTATTAGCTGAATTACATACAAACATCATATCTTCTCTTAAATGACGGTGCCTTCTCTTTGCTTTGAGCTACTAAAACCTGAAGACCATAAAACCGTTAGATTGTTTGTGTTTAAGGTTGGTCATTTAATTAACGCAGTGCAGTTTTCATTTATAATTATTCTTATTTTCATTAATTTGATATAAATATTTTAGTTTTTAATGTTATTAATAGTTCGATAAGTGTTTATGTGTTTTAAAATAAATAAATGTCTGTAAAAATAAATTGCACGACTGGATCGCACGTAACTTGCTCTTGTGTGCGGGCATAGCTTGGAATAAAATTTGAAAAATATTAAGGAAACTTCAAAGTTTTTATTCGATTTTTCTGAGAGGATGACGGTTGAATGAAATTCAATTCAAAGGCTGCATAGCACAAACAAAACTTTTTTAAATGTTTAATTTAAGCAACAAAACTTTATATTTATTAACTTTAAATATTCCTTATATTTGAATTTAATAAAAGATCAAAATTTACAATAAATTGTGCTATTTATATGGCCATCACTGTACAAACATGAAAATGATTTTAATGAAATTTTATTTGAATGTTCTTTATAAGGTGTTTCTCAACTTTTTGGTTTTGGTTGAATTACACGATAGATGGAACTTTTTAAGTTTGTTGATAACCTACATATGTATCCAAACAATTAAAATAGCATAAAGTTTTAACAAAAACAAATACTAAGGCAGAAACCAACAAAGCCCAACAGATCAACATGATCAGCCGGTGCCTCTGATCCAGTTTTTCATGTTGAAAGTCTCCAAATTCGCTATATTTTCGAATGGCTTACGTTTTCGATGGATATAGACGCAAGAGTACTTCTTCATCATCAACGGCGAAACAATCATCCAACAAGTTCTTCCATTCATCCCGCTTTTTGGCCGACGCTATTTGATTGTTCCATGCCTAAGGCCAACTTTATCCAGATGTCGTTGCATTAGTTTTATCGAGGTGTTTTTGATTCTGCCTTTCTTCCGCTATAGTGTTTTCTTGTTTGTCTTTTATCTTTCTTTGACAATAATGGTGATCTTCAGTAGTGCCAACTCAGGGATTTGCTTGGAGACTTCTGGGATCTTGAAGATCTTCACCGCATGCGAATCGGTTTCGGGAGTGTGATTCAACTAGTTGGTTGATCCCGCGGCGTCAGTTTGGATTCGTTGCCACAGATTGACCCAAGAATTATTCTTTTGTGCACCTGAATGCACTGCAGATGACATGGGCAACAGTGTTAAGTTTGTCGGCCATTGTTTTCAGTTCAATGGCATGTAGTGTTACCGAACAAACGACCATTTGCAGATGCTTTCCTTCGAAGGTTATCTTTGGAATCTGCCTATGAAAACGTTGAATTAAGTCGCAAAAGCCCCGGTTTTAAGAGGCATTCGCCTTCATCCAAAACAAATAATTTAAAATCGGTTGTTACAACTGCTGGATAAAGGTTTCTATTTTGAGGTTTTTGTGACCTCTATCTAAATGCCTAAACCTGGTGTTTGGCGTTTTTTGTGCAGTTCATTTCATTTTTGCCCAGATCCAGAAAACATCCGATGAAATTCGGAATACTATTCATGTTGTCAAAAATACACGGAATTGAGAACAAATTTCTTCGATCGAGCATTGCTAACATCAATGAGGTTGAATTTCATTGCCAATCCCTACTTACCATCAGCATTAAAAAAATATGATTTAGAGGCAAAATCCTTATAAACCGAACTCTCAAAGCTAAAAATACTTATATAGAATAATTTTAATAAACTTGATATCAATCGATTGATGCGGAGTGTCCGACAGAATTTTTAAATGCACATTCATATCATAAGTTGGTTATAAAATTTCCTGTAATTTTTCCATAAAAACAAAGAACAGGAAAATTAAAATAAAAACACTATGAACCTTACACCTCTGGCATCATCATCATCATTGCTGCAACGACCGTCGACGACGACGTCAACATCAGCATCCCTAACGATAACTACATCATTGAAGTTGTTGCCGCGAATAAAGCTTGAATTTCAAAGCTACAGTACACTCACCATAGTATAGTGTCCGAGCCGTGCTCATTACCCATAATGAAGCTGTTTAGTTAATTTATTGCTAAATATGCAAAAGAATACCTTCAACAGGTACACAAACAGCTTCCACAGCATCTAAGTATAAAATAATAAAAAAAAAAATCGCTGAACCGCAAGTAAAAAATCGCTTAAGATTACTTGCGATTTATTTATATTTTTGCGCAATTCCATCGTTATTGCGCGAGTAAATTGATAGCAACTGACTTGTTATCGGACATTAGGCTCGCATTTGCATTCGAGTGTCATTATTGCAACGAATGACATGATTTGGCGCCAATTGTGTGATTGACATTTGTCAAAATGCAAATATGAGTATTTCAATGTGAGATAAGCTTTGTTTCAAAAAAACTATTTGATTGCAAATTTAATTTTGCGAATTATCTAATCAACGATTAAACTGTTTATAAATATTTTTTTTGCATTTGTTAATCTATTTGATAGTGAAACTTGACTGTTATCTCATGAATTACTTATGCGATTTCAATGAACATTTAGTACGTTAAAGAGTTCGAAGAAAGATCAATTGAAAATATATTTTTCAATGTTATCCCCTTATATATTATATCGTGAAGGGTTTCAAGCAAATTATCAAAGTAATGTTTCAACATTTCAATTTCATCCAAATATGTAAATTATTATATAAAGGGTGTTTTTTTTAGGTATAGAACTTTAAGTTGGCTGGCGGCCATTTAGTCAGCTGTCAAGTGATTAATTTTTAGTTTGGTTTGGCATTTCAACATTAATAGACTGACGCCTGAACAACGCTTCCAAATTGAGCAAATTTATTTTGAAAATCGTGGTTCTGCTCGAATTACGTTTCGCGCACTACGTCCATATTACGGTCAACATTATCGTCCATCAGAGCAATTAATTCGATTAACTATGGAACGTCTCGTACCACAATTGATTTATTGAAGGAAACGTTTGATAACCGCATTGTTTCACGTTACGGACCCGTGAATTGGCCTCCAAGATCGTGCGATTTAACTCCGCTTGACTATTTTCTGTGGAGATATGTGAAGTCTCAAGTCTACGCCGAAAAGCCCGAAACGGTTGACCACTTGGAGAACAACATTCGCCGCGTTATTGCCGACATACGGCCACAAATGTTGGAAAAAGTCATCGAAAATTGGACCTCCAGATTAGACAACGTCCGAGCCAGCCGTGGCGGTCATATGCCAGAAATCATATTTAAATTATAATGCCAGAAGATTATCTTTCGAATAAAGTAAATTTCATGTCAATTTGAAAAAAATGGGCACGACTGGTTCGCACGTACTTGCTCTTAATTGGTCAAAAATAAATAACATTTACGTTGAAAGTAATACAGTTTGAACTTATAAAACCTATCAAAACACAATACTTAACGGTTTTTAGTAAAAATGAAGTAAGCCACCATACGTCTTAAATAACAAAGAATTTATGAAAAAAGTATTTCGAAAATTGTAGGACGGATTTTGATAAAATCCTGTTTAATACACATGTGAATATAAAATTTAAAAAAATATTTTTTGATTAGTTTTAAAAATATTGATTAAAAAAAAATCAAAAATTAATTTTAATTAGAAAAAAAAAACAGTTATTAAAAATGTCAATATGCAGAATTAATTTGGCTATCTTAATCTTTTCAAAAATATAAAGTTTGACAGAAATCTATAGAGCCGTTACGGAGAATTTAAGTTACGGAGAACGCCAAAAATAAAAAAAAACGTTATATGAAAGGTCCCGTTAATAGACTTTTCCCCTATATGTGGCTCTGATCAAAATGATAGCCAATACCAATAAAAAAAATTCTCAAAAAATTCCATCAAAATCGTTTTTGAGAAAAATAAGCTTTTCCCAAACGGTATGGCAAGTACCGTTATTTTTAGCCCTAAAAATAAAATTTCAATTTTCCCCCTGAGGAATGACAAGAGATACACACATACCAAATTTGAACGCAATCGCTTATCCCGTTTAGGCTGCAGATCGATTTACACCCGGACAGACAAACAGACAGACGGACAATTTTTGTCAATGGCTTTTTTAGACTTCTCCATGATCGTAATGTCATGTTTGATTGTTATCTCAATTTTTTGTATATTCAGGAATCCTAAACTTGCCTTATAGTCCCTATAATCGCAAGTAAAAAAGTAAAGGGCCAAAGAAACTTCCTTGAGGTACATCGACTTTGATTAAAAAGTTGTTTACGACTTCAATTAGGGATTAAGCCTGAAACATGTCCATAATCCTATTCACGTACGAAGCTATTCCGCTCCCTTCGTCGTCCTAGACACATTATCTGTTAACAAAACAAAGCCATTATGCCGCCATTTTCTAAACAAAAATGTCATTTAAATGCCACCTAAATTTAAAATCATTAACAAACTATATTTACCCCAATGGCAAAACAATGTCTTAAAATAAATCTAATCCAGAGTTGTTTTTGTTGAAACAAGGATGCATTATTCATTGCCACCGACTCTGCAAAATAATCACAATTTAATTTCTTTTTTTTTTTTTTTTGCTAAGTATTTATAATTTTATAGCCACGTTTTGCAACAACAACTTTGAAAACAATCAAAACAACAATTTCACAAAAGGCGCTCACTCAATAGGCGTTATTCCATAGCTTTAAAAAATAAAATAAAATAACAACAATAACATAATATTCCATCGATAATCAGCCATGCAATACCAGACATATGAGACTCACGGATTCAAAACAAAACCACAACAGATACAAAATTTATAATTTATTGGATCTTTGAGGCATGTTTCCACACATTTCATCGAATTGCTCTTATCAGCAAAATTGGATTTTATTTTGCTTTAATTAGGGAGCTCTTCTTATCTCTTCATTTTTGAGATACTGATACTGGGTTTTCTTTAGTTGTTTTTTGAGAAGATTTTTTCATCTTCAATTGACACATTGAAGAAACATTAAAACTTTTTAGTAGTTGAGCCAGTCACAGTTTGAAGTATTATGCAACTGATAAATTGAGAACTCAAATTTGGAAAGAACGTGGAAAAGAATGTTGTATCTGTGGTGGCGTGGAGAATCTTTAGTCGTGTTTGTGTTATCATGTTGTTGAGGATTTATTTTTGGTTTATTTCTAAGCAATCTGAAACTTATAGATACACAATGGGCCAATGCCGATTAGGTTAATGTTATGAAAAGATAGATGATTTACTCAATTGAATTCTACACCTCATCCGATCGGTAGAATACTGCAAGAGGTAAATGTTAATAAGACGCTTCCGATAACAATCCCATAGAATCGTTGTTGAATTTTTTTATGACTCAGGAAAAATATAAACTATTGGTATAGAGATCGGGGAAAGCTTTAATCTTCCAACTGATGTTTCATTTATTATGTTGATGAATTCTCCGAATTTCTCAATACGTTTTTGGGGTTTTCGAAATGCGAGATTTTTTCAAAATCTCATTGGAAGTTCTTGATTGTAACAATTTTTTTTGTTGGTCGAACACAACAAAATGGCGGCACAAAACAAAAATGACAAAAATGACTTCAGATTGTTTTTTTTTATACACTGCGAAATTTTTACGCGTGATATTTCCAAGTTGATGTGAAAAACATTTTGAAAACTTAAAATAAATCTCGTTATTGCAATCCGAAATTTAATTAAGCTGGGATCATAGTGTAAGAAACATTTTTTAAACGAAATTATTCCGAAATGTGTACGCCATGGCCAAAAAAAAAACAAATCAGAAACATTTTATGAAATATTTCACAAGAATTTTAGAAGCATTTACATTGGGCTGTGAATTTCAATGCAGACGATAAGCTTGATGAAATACTTCTGAAATGTTTCTCTGTTGGAGGCAAAAATATAATTTTTGTTTATGAAAAACATTAGAAATGAAATATTTTTGTGGAATAATTAAAATACAAATATTAAAACATAACAACTACAACCTCCGTTTTTGGAAACATTTTTTTAAAAGCCTACTTTTAATTTTTAAAAATTTTTTTAGATCCGACTCTCTTTTATTCTTTTCACGTGATAATATTTATTTTGAAAAAAAGAATGAAAAACAACGGCAACACTAACAATAAAATTCTAAACCGGTTTTGAAAGCCAGAAATCTGTTCTTTAATCCAAAATTTAAATTATGTTATTTATGTTAGTAGTTTTAAAAAAATCGCATGCAAACTAAAAAATTTGATAAATAAAAATAAAAAAAAGTTTAGACCAATTTTTTTGTCAAAATTGTGATACAAAATGCTAAATTGGCTCCTTTTGGCCAATGCCAATATCAATTTTAATTCGAACACAAGAAACAGATTGGTTTTATGTTTTCTAGTTTTTCAGAAAATTGAAAATCACTAAGTGGGTACATATGCATACTTTGAACATTACAATTGCATTATATGTATTTACATATATATATATAGATATATGTAGGATATATAGGTACATATGTATTAAGAAATTACATTATAACATAAATTTCCTGCAGTCGTACAGTAGTACAGTAGCTTACCTTCCCGGCGTTGCTAGGGTATACAATACTTTTTCAAAAAACGAACCAGGCTTAGCGCCATATAGTAATCAAAACAGCCTCAGTTACTTCTTATAAAATAAACATTAGCTTTCTGCCTGTTAAAGTTCAGTCAAAATCGGGGCATAAATAAGAATTAAAAAAAACGACTTCAGCTCCACCTAGGGGTAATAAAAATACCTAGCCTTAATCAATCTTTACAATATCAGCTTTCTGACTGTGAAAAGCCTGTCAAACAAATCCAAACAAACAAATAGACAGAAAGACAGACAGACAGGCTGGGGGAACTCATAATATTCTTGATTTTGCTGAGATTTTTACGTAATCCTAACGTTAGCTCAGCTGTTGAGTGATTCTGTGGAATTCGTCAGCGATCAACAGAACTATTTTTTTTTTTCAAGGCAATTCATATTTTTAATATGGTAAAAAGACACTTTTTTTATAGATGCTTGCTTACTTGAGAAATGGCCAACTACATATCTTGCAGAATCTTTAGATACAAATAATATGTGCTTCCCGTCTGAAGCGCTTTGTGATCCTTTAAGATTTGGACCCGATAAGCGACGCTCCGCCGGTGGAAATTTAAACGAACATATAGTTTCCCCATAGGTATATTAAATTTTCTTATCAACAACATTAAATTTTAAAGAATTAATCGATTTTGAAAACATTTTGTGTGTGTAGTGACTTAACTAACTTATTTTTGTAGTTTTTAGCTATAATTGGAGCAAATATGTGGCCCTTTCATCGGTATTCAGAAAAATCTATGGTAAACACGAGCAACGCCGGGTGGGTCAGCTAGTATATGAAAAATTAAATTTTTTTTAAATCCAGATTTTTTTTCAATGCGAAAAGAAACTTTGTATACACCCAACCTCGCACCTACCTCAAATCCTATAGTATGCCTAAGCAGGGCGGTTACAGAGGCGACTTATGCCTCCACCCCCTTACATACCGCATTGTATATACGTATGTAAGCAAGCAGCAAAAAAAACAAAAATCTCAATCAAAAGTAGTTTTAGTAATTTTGATTTTTTTCAAAAACTAGAAAACAATTCGTTTTTTTTTTGTTTGATTAAGAATGAATATTAACGTTGACCACAAAAAGCCAATTGAGCACTTCGTTTCATAATTTTGAAAAAAAAATTGCAAGCGACTTTTTCAAAAACTATTATCATAAATACCTAACATAATTTAAATTTAGGACAACAAATTTCTGGCTTTCAAAACCATTCTAATACTTAATTGTGTTTCAGTTGTTTTTTAATAATTTTGTTTCCACTTTAAATAATTTTTTTATTTAATTGCCCTACCTCCTAAATGCGGCGCGGTAGACCCCCTCCCTTAGTAAAAAATGTTTGCTTGTTTCGAAAATGTGTCAGAAAGCATTTTTTTTTAAATGTGAGCGCATCCAAATGAATAAGTTCATGGTTATGTTAACGGCAACAAAAACAACTTAACTTACAACTTAATAGCAAATACTTCACAAGATAAGTTTACTAAGTATATCTAATCAAGTGAAGCGCACTGTATAATGTATCCAAATGTAAATATTTTCTATTTTACATTTCTGATGTCCAATCCAAATGAATTCTCCTAGCATTACTTACAAAATGAAGCACAAACAACTGAAAGAACATGTAAAAATATAAACATATTCTCATTATTCCTGAAGAGTCAAATGCATTAATTAACTCTGCCCTGAGATCCTAAAGGCAAACCCAACTGATAATTGAAATTATGCGTATTTTTTCAAATGTTTCCTTCATTTTCGTCTTGTCTTATTCCGGGAAGAAAAAAAAAAAAACAAATGATACGACACGACTTTATCTTAAAGAGGATTGTTTCATATTAATGCGACATGATCAGTATCGAGAGTTGGATCGGTAACTGCTGGGGCTGCCATTGCCATGTCTCTGCAGTCCATAATGCAAGAAGTTGAAGCAATCTTGTCGGGAAAATAAATGACTTTTGCAATTGTTGACGCCGGCTGCCGCATGGACGCCAGTACTGCGCAACATCAACGACAAAGACAAAGATAACGACAACAAAGCTATTCCATGAAAAAGGACCAAGTCGCCCTGCATGCTGTGGTGGTGGTGGTGGTGTTGGTTGTCTCTTTGGATGACCGTCCATCCGTTCTCCGTCGGTCGTCACAATCATCGCCAACATAAAACTGTCAATGCTATGCCGCGAAGAGCTGAGTTGTCTAACATGGGCTGGAAGTTGTCGAAACCCTCTGAGGACATGGTCGCTGATGATAATCCTTTTCTCTTTCCCAACTCCACACTATGAGTAGTTAGGGTTGACACGCAATGTAAATCATCTTTTATGGGTACATTGGGCCAGGTTGTTGTTTTCTTAATTTTTATCGCCATAACTATTCAATTTTGTGTTTGGAGCTCGGAGCTCCGGGTTATTTCGGATTTTATGGCATAGGTCGGTGTTTTCAATAGAAGACATTAATTAGTGTATCTTTCAAGGTCTTGGCTTAAAAAGAAAATAGTTTTTTTATGATTTTCTTGTGCTGGTATAATAAGCTAGGAGTACTTGGATATGGATATATTGTGAATTCGAAAAAACAGTGTTTTAAGGAACTCTTGCGTGATTAATGAACTTACAGAAAATTTATTGACTTCAATAGAATCTGCACTTGTGAACGAAAAAATACAAATGTTGATTAAAAAATATGGATTTTCAAAGTTACCATTTTACATAAATGTCGAAATGTATGCTACAAGAGATCATCGTTCCCAAGGAGCGATGCTTTTCTAGGTCTATTACTGTTGAGTTCAAGACTACTCAATCTACAAAGAAGACACTTAAATGTTTAAAAAAAAAAAACACAAATTTAATGATCTTTAATGGTTCCATTTAAGAGAACGATAGATAACGAAAACATACTCCTGGCCGCAGGAATAGATCCGAAGAATGCCATCTTGGGCAACGATTTCCTTGAAGAAGGTGGAAACGGCAGGTAATGCCCTTTAGCAAATAAAATGAATCACAACCTGGAGAACAGAGCTCGACCGGATCATTTTTGCCTTCGAAATAGGATTAGGATCGATCTGAAGAAGTGTGCCATTGTGGTATTACAATGAAAAAAACTTGGCAAACGCCATCTTTGCTGAGCAAAACCTTCTAAGTTCCTTGCCTTTTATGAAGTTTGAACTCTAAGGGCCGTTCAACTTGCTGGTAAATCCAAAGTTAGCCCAACTTGGGAGTTGATCTCAACTCGAGAGTTAAAAAAAGCAAGTCGAAAATTGGTTTTGTTCACTATTTGAACTTCTCAGTTGGGCTCAACTTGCAGTTTCGAAAAATTCCCTGGGATATTTGTGACAGATAACACATAATACGTCAAACTTAACTTTTGGGTTGGTTTTTTGTTGGGCCTTGTTTACATGATACCTATTTTCAATTGTTTTTTCAATCTTTTTGACAAAAATGGTAAGGGGTGTAGAAAAGTAGAAGGAATCAAGTATCAAATGAAATAATGAAAAAATCAACATTTTCTTAGGTTTGAGTTTTGACGTTTCTCGTTTGAGAAAGAAAATGGTATTACACAGACTGAAAAAAGAACTTTTTAAAATTGAAAACAATTTACAATCATGTTTTTTAGTAGTAATTGTTGAATTGCAAGAATGGAAGGCACCTACAGTTGACCACCAAGTCCGAACGCCTACATGAGATGCACTTTTTCTAGACATATTTTACTCTTGGAGGTTTTGTCAGTTCCTCCCAAGAGGCAGTACCCCGGAAAAGAAGATGGCTATGCGCTGGATTCGAACCCAGGCTCATTCGCTTAGCAGTCCGACACACTAACCACTAAGCCACGGGCCACTATTTTAGGTAAAAGTCATATAATTAAAAAAAAGGCGCGACTGCAAAAAGTAGATGAAACAGATATAAATTCATTTTACAATTGTTCGTTTCTACAGACAAATTTAGCCTTAATCCAATATCAATAAAATTGTCTAAATTTCTCACTTTTAAATTTGATATTAACTAGTACAGGGTTTATGTTTATAATTGAGGACAATTTATTGCAGAACTAAACATTTTAAGTAGTGTCAAGTACATATGGCGTCGATGTAAAATAAAAACAAATATACATACGTATGTTCTGTCATTTTGCGTGATGTGCTAAGCATATTTTTTCTTTGACCAATTTATAAAGTTTTAGGTAATTTATTTAAAAAAAATGTGTCCTATATGTTTCTCGAGTAAATATCCTAATAATTAAAAAAAGATTTGTTCAAATTCATTTGATCGTTCTCGCGTGATGCGCTGTCAGGCGGAAACTGCTTCAATTTTATAATTAAATGTACATATATATAGTGTTTTATAAGTTCAGACCGTGTTAAGTTTCTACGTAAATGTTAAATTTGAAAGATTTTGTCTTCCAGTGTGACTAGGCACATAAGGTATATATGTATGAAGTACGTGCGACCCGCAAACGTTCCCATTTTTACTTGCGATTATAGGGACTATAAGGCAAGTTATGCATTCGTAAAAAAAAAAAAAAATTCTAACAATCAAACATGATATTACGATGATAGAGAAGTCAAAAAAAGTGGGTCCGGAAATTCCGTCCGTCTTTCTGTCTGTCTGTCTGTCCGTATCGATATCTACAGCCTAAACGGTTGGGCCGATTTGATTCAAACTTGGTATATAGTATTTTTAGAGTGCTCTACCCGACAGTTTTTGGAATTGGCATTCTAGCTCCAAAACTAACGGTACCTGCCATATAACTTTTATTAAAAAACTTATATTTCTCGAAAACGGCTCCTACGATTTTGATTAAACTTTCAAAATGATGTTTTCTGTGCAAAATCTATCTTTTAATTTTAATGGATTTTTCAGAAAAAGTTTTATAACGGTACCTCCCATATGACCGGTTTTTTAAAATCAGACTTTCTCGTTAACTAATTGACGGATTTTGATGAAATTTTCAAAATATGTAGTGTTTTATGATTTAAATAATATTGCTTATCAAAATTTTCAAAAACATTTTTTTTAAATTTTAATAATTTTTTTAAAAAAATATTTTGTTTTTTGAATATTTTGAAAACGGATCTATAGATTTTTTTTTAATTTTTCTCCTAGTATAAACTATAGATTTCTTAAAATTGACATACTAAAAAAAATTTTAAAATATGTTTTCGAAAAGTTTTTCAAAAAAAACATTTTTTTGAAAAAACTGGTCGAACGATTTTGAAATGAAAAATTCATAAAATAGAAAACAACAAAAGAAATAAGATGGCTTACAACATTTTTTCCAAAAAACGTTATGAGTAGTGTTTTTTTGAATTCATAAATTTTTTTCCCCAACATTTTATTTCATATTGCTCGGCTAAGCCCTAGCCAAGCCATTAGTCAAATAAAAGAAAGTGACAACCTACATTACATACATACTTACATATTTTAAAGTATTTTTCATCATCATAAAAGCACAGAATAAATAAGGAAGCCTTTGATAAACACACAAAAACAACTAACAAATAAAAAAAACTCGATTACTACTGAATGCAAAAATTTCAATCGAGAAAACAAAAGTTTACATCTTCCTATAAATAAACAAAACCACTGTGTTAACTTTTAATATTGTCTCTATACCTACTGGCTTAACAGTAGTTGGAACACGTATCTTAATTTTAGTACCTACCTTCCTTCCAACCTTATTATAGGTACCTAAATCCTTTATAAATTCCATTGGTCCCATATTGGGACGTATAAAGGTCCCTTTACCTAGCATTATTGCCATACTGCTGATTCCGACGAATCTTTATGCCAGTTGTTCAAAATTTTCTGAAAAAAGTCCTTTATAGCTTTCTATTAGCAAATTATATTATAAGCACTAAACAACAAGTGGAAAGATAATACACTAAAAAACTGCAAAAGCTAACAATCCTATATATTTATGTGTTTATCCCTTTATCGTGACGCATGTTCGTTCGAGCTTCAAATCACAACGATTCTAAAGAAGTTGCACGTCAAAAAAACATTAAAATTAAATCTTTCTCAAAAAGACGCCTGTACCTAAAAAGGATTAGCACATGGGAGCAAGTACGTGCGACCCAGTCGTGCCTTTTATTTAGAATCATTTTGTGAAGGAATTCTGGAACCAGACTCTGTTCCGAAATTTTAGGAAGAATTCAAAAACTTAAAAAAAACTTAATTTGCGGGCAAGCACTGGATTTTTCAGCAAGACTCTGCGCCGGCTCACAAAGTAAAAACCACCCAACTTTGGCTTAAGGACAATTTACCGGGGTTTATCGCCGCTGAAGATTGGCCCTCGGGCAGCCCGGATCTTAATCCGCTGGACTACCGTCTATGGAATGTCTGGGAGGAGAAGGCTTGCTGTAAGCCTCACCGAAATATTGAGTCTCTTAAGGCTGATTTTAATTTTTGATTTTGTTTTTGTTTTATTTCAATATTTTGGTGACTCGTTTCGTAAAATTGCTCAAAACTGCTCTGGGGATACATGTAGAACGTGAAATAGAGACTAACTAAATAAACTATGAATAATGTAGTTTTAAAGGCAATGAACAGATCTTTCAATCGCCTGGAGCAGATTTTTTATTTTTCATATCATTTTTTCGAATAATCCGGCTTTAAAATTTTTTATTTTTTTTTATTTCCTAATGGTTGTTTTCAGCTCTATTATATTCATTTGCCGTTCGAACCCGGCCAATTTTCTCTCATCTTGAGATTCAGCAGGAAATTCGCTTTAGTTTAAAAAAACTTACATCACGAGAAGTATCATTGGAAGCAGTTGTTTAGTGCACCATTACTAAAAGCATTGTCTGATTGATCAGGAGGAGCAGAAATTGAAATATCAGAAGTTTAGTTATTAAATGTTTAGAGCTGTGCAATTGATGCAGAGAGAGTTAGGATCTTTCTTTACTTGCATTAACATTTCGCAGAATACATATATGTATATTTCGGCGGGAAGTAATTCAAAGTGATTCGAGAATATTATAGCAAATTCATTCATTTTCAAACATTTCATCTTCATCTCCGTCATCAATCGGGCCATTTTTCTTTGATTTCTATTTTTTTTTTCAATAATGAAACAATCAAAAAGGAATCCCCAAACAGAATTCATCAGATGCTCATCGGCAATCCTCTGTGGCAGTAACTACATCATCTCCGTGCTTAAAATATGTGTCCAGCTCTGCCATAAACAGCCTGGTACATTGTTAAACGTTGTGAGTTATTTTCCACTTTTTAACAAGTTTCGCATATCTTAACGCCTGATGTCTCAGCTGCTGGAGCCCTGCAGCAAACCGCTGATCATCCGTCGGCTTTGGCGGATTTCCTCGAGATAGCCCTAGCAGATGTCGAATTGTTGTTGTCTGCCCTATCCCCATCGTCGTCGGGCCGTCGTCGTCGTCGTTTTCGTGGTTGTTGTTTATGTTATTTGAATTTGTCAACTTATTTACCGCGCCCGCGCTCCTTTTAAGATCATCCAACTCCACTAATCCGCAGAGCAACCGTACACGATACGCTGTCCCAACTACCAACATTTCATCTAAGGTAATGTTGTTGTTGTCGTCGTTGTTGTTTTGCTGCATTCCGTTTTAGAGGATTTCCCTTTTGGCTTCCACAAAGATACATATTGCCCAGTCTTTCGTTGCTGATGTTTTGAGGTTCCCACTTTCTCACACACACACCTCGCAAATTTTGCAAAGATTTTTATCATTAAAGGAATGACTCAAAGCTCGGCGCAGAAGCCGATGCATAAGCCACATGCAGCAAAAAAAAAAACACACACCATCAAATATGTATCTTAGGCTCGTATCGGCCAGAACAGGAAAAATAAGCCAACTTTTTAAAACAACACAGTAATGCCTTACAAGTTGCGCAATAAAGCAACTTATCAGTTCGGCCGATGCCGGAGATGCAGTGAATTCAGCTCGCTTAAATTCATCCAGAAGTCCATTCAACGGGATAACAAACAATTCAAAGGAACAAATAAATGACTTCTATGGAGAGATGAGGAAGAAGTGGGTTTTGAGAAAATAAAACTCCAGAATATAAGCCAAGGAATCGTCTTAAGATCGTTTCCCGCTGCAGGCTATGAAGAACGCTTATCCTTCATCCGTGGCAGACATTGTGATAACCGCATAACAATAATAATAAAATACTTTCAAGGAAAACGCATTCTCCAGGCGGCGATCTTGGGATTAAGGAGTAAAACGCTATCGGATCGGATATTTGTAAAATTTCTTGAGGGTAACCGCTGTACTCATTTTTTGAAATTTTAAGAATTTATCTCTCAAACTCTGCCATTGAACGGTGACAAGGAAATTAAGTCTTTTTTCTGTGTTATTTCGAATTTATGTTTCGAGTGGATTTTTAAGATTAAACATCATTTTAGTAAATAGTTTGCGGGTAAGATCGAATTTCTGTTTGAGATAGTGTTGGGCAAAAAAATTATTTCAAGGAAGTTGGTTGGGTAACTTGGTAATGTAGGCCGCGGTATTTGTGTACAAATTCTAGGCAAAATTCTACATAATTAGGGGTTAAAAATGTATTTACTTTTGTGGTAAAGAAAAAAAATCGTAGAAACAGGGAACCAACAATATAAAGTTAATGAAATATATTTTTTGTAATTAGGAAAACTTTTTACAAAAAGCGAAATCAGTAAATTTCTTAAAAAAGTTGTTAAATTTTGTTTTATTAATTTTATAAATAAATTTTTCTTTTTCAAAATATTTCCATTTCACGGTTTTCGCTTTCGTCTAGCATCAGGATCCAAGCTATTAATTTTTGTTTTATCGCAAGTTTCAATTGATTTAGTGTTCAGGAGGGACTGACCGAATGAAACCAAAGCCTTTTTTCGGGAAATTCGGCCATACATTCCAATTTCGATCAAACGGTATCTAATTGTTCTAGGTGTTATTTGGACAATGAATTCGGCAACAATTTTCCGATGAATATCAGATTTTCTTGGGTCATTTTTCGCAAATTGCTATTTCACCGTCAATTCTAGGTGCTGTTTTTAGGGCTGTGGCTTTGAGATGAACTTTGGCAAGAGAACTGTCTGGTGAAAATTCTTAATTGCATTTATAACTATTTTGATTGATCGATCTTCTTGGCAATTTGATTTGACTGAAGGTCTTCTTTGAGTGCGCATCGTTCATCGTTTATCTTATGTGTTGTAATTATTCAAAAAATGTTTTTGAAATTCCGATACATAACTTGAATTTTGTGATATCAGTATAAATGATGGCGGCTTCAGTGCGAATCTCGTAAAATTTGAGCGTAAGTACGATTTCTTAAGAGCTATAAGCACCACACACCAGGCACCAAACAAATGTTGATGTGACATATCGAAAAAGACACAGAAATTACAATTCATAGCCTATCGGCTGTATTGATCATCAGCAGTTAATCCGGCTTATTTTGCATTCGATTATAGCCTCCATCCGTATGAAATATTATGCTGTCGCAAGAATGAAAAACCAACAACCAACAGAAAACGCCAAGAATTCGAAAATTGTGCAAAAAATCACCTTTTTTTATAATAATATATTAATTTTTTTAACATTTGCATTGTCTAGACTCTAGAAGAATTAGAAATTTTTTTTTGGGCGCATTAAATCGAGCATTAGGTGACTATTTTTACTACGCTCTAGCTTGCACTAGGAGATAGAAAAATTGCTTCCTATCCTAAGTATTGAACTGACGATTTCTGGGTTAGCAAGCAAACTTCTTATCTACTACACCATAACCGCCCTTTTGGAAATCCACAATGTGATTTCGCCTTATAAAACCGTTTTTCTTTTCAAAGTACAAGCCCCAATTTTGAGATTAGTTAACAATTTGAACTGTCTGCCGATGGAATACCGTTCTATTTTTTAAGCGATCATACGTGTTTGTGAGCATTTAATTTATATAAAAAGTATTTCGAGAATTGTAGAACCAAATTTGGTGAAATCGTAGAGCATTCCATAACTCAGTTCATCAAGTGCTTCGAATTACAAATCACATGAAAAGTTATTTTACGGAAAGTAAAAGCACTGGTATAGAACTTCTTGGCATAAAAAAAAAGTGTTTGAAACTGTATGACACAAAGCCATAAACTTTTAAGGCTCATCAAATTTATAGTCTTTTTTGATGAATAGGAAAATTTTGAGTTTCTGTTATTAACAACTGGTTTTCTGAAACTTATAATGTTAATTAGAGTGTTGCTTAAGCTCAAGGGTCGGTACTCGCTTCTACATTGTGCTGTAATAAGGCCCAGTGGCAACACTAACACACAATACCAATGCAATATTAAACCATTATGATTAATGGATAGATATGTACACTTACAATTACAAACACAAGACTAATATCACAAGACTAAATAACCTACTAATATTATTCTGAATCCGAGAAGAAGTTGTTTTTATTCATGCGGAAATATAATCATAATAAATTGCACGATTGGATCGCACGTACTTGCTCATGTGTGCAGTCACATTGTAGAATACAATTTAAGAAAAATAAAGTCAACATCAAAGCATTTATTCGATTTTTGTGACTTTTGATTGTTTGAATAAAGTACGTTAAATTGTACTGAGTAAAATTATTTAAACGCCATTTTATTTCTTTAAGAAATGTTAAAAACTGTGAATTTATTTTTTTTTCAAAATCGTAGCACCGGTTTAAAAAAAAACGATTTTTTTAACATATTTTTTTAAAAATACTAAAAAAAAATATTTAAGAATACAAACTTAAGCACACAAAATAACATACATTAAAAAAAAAATAAAAAAAAATCACCTACCCGTTTTTAAAATATTGATTTTTCAAAAAAAAAAAAATTTTAAATACAAAAAAAAAGTTTTCGATAAAATTTTAATGCGAAATTACTTAGGGTATCTAATCTTCTTGAATATCAATTTTGATAGTAATCAGATCACCAGATTTGAGAAAGTCGAAGAAAAAAAACCGGCCTTATGGGAGGTACCGTTTTTAGCCCACCATATTTATTTTTTTATTACCAAAACATAATGCTTATCTACAGCAGTACTCTGATTTTGTTTGATCATAAAAAATCTTGAGCCGTCTTGGAGAAAAATAAGCTTTTACCTAACGGTTATATGACAGGTACCATTAATTTTTGAGCTAAAAAAAAATTGAAAAAAGTCCTCTGTTGAATGTCAAAAGAACCTTAAGTTCAAAATTTGAAGACGATTGGCCCAACCATGTACTCAGCACCGACTGTGACTCTACTACGAGGTTTCCATTCCTATCTCTACAGGCTTCTGTGCGGGATTTTTTTCCTTGGCATGTTCTTTTTACCTGTTGGTAAAACTTCCGCACGTTGTTCCTGGAGTAGCATCTCTCAATATCTTCGATCGCGCGCTTCTCATGCTCTCTCTTTTTCTTTTGGAGAAGCCGGTGTTCTTCCCGTCTTTTCTGCTCGTAAAGCTCGCGAGCAGCTCTCGTCTTTCTTTGCAGCGTCGCTTTATATGCCTCTTGTTTGGCTGCATGGGCCTGCCTGCATTCGTCATCAAACCAGAGGTTTCGTGGTGGTGGTTTGGTGAAACCTAGCACATCAGTTGCGGCATCTCTGATGGCTTGTTGGCAGTGTTGCCAATCTTCGGCACTTGATGCTGGCGGTACTGGATTTCTTGAGAGGTTACGGGATATTCGATCGGCATAGGTTCTGGCGGTTTCTTGCGATTGCAGCTTTCCGACGTCATACTTCCTCACAGTATTACTCCGTTGTTGTGGAGTTCGGGTTATTCGCATTCTTACCTTTGCTGCAACAAGGTAGTGATCCGAGTCGATGTTAGCTACTCGGAAGGTGCGAACATCCAAGATACTGGAGGCGTGCTTGCATCGATCGCAACGTGATCAATCTGATTGACGGTTCTTTGATCTGGGTGTCGCCAAGTCCCTTTGTGTATATCGAGATGAGGAAACCGTGTGCTTGCAATGGTGACGTTATGTGCCGCTGCGAAGTCAATTAGCCTAAGTCCGTTTTCAGACGTTGTGTCGTGGAGGCTATGTTTTCCGACAGTCCTACCAAAGAAACCGTCCTACCTGGCCAGAAATAGAATCTTCGTTATCTTTTGTCAACCAAGCGATACAACTAACAATAATTGCTTTTTTAACTAAAATCATTCTTAGCCTTACACATTACAACAAAAACAAAACAATAAATTGTGTCTGATAAAGGGAAAGAAATTTGTAAGAAAAAATAGAATAAAAGTAAAAAAAAAATAAAAATCTATTATTAATTGTCGAGTTGGGCTTGGGTCTGCCAGGTTTAAATGCTCCAGTCGAAAGAGTTTTTTTTCTTAATAAACAAGTGGAAACAAAACACAATTAAATTTGAAACTCTCAGAGCTATGTTTAAGGTAAAATTAAACTATAATTTGAACTCTCAGAAATTAAAAAAAAATATTTTTTAAGAGCAAACGAAAAAATCATGAAATTGTGATTTGTTTATTTTTCATAGATTTTGGCCAAGAAAGTCTGAATTTAAAAACAAATTTAATTTAAAGTTTTTGTTTTATTTCTAAGCATTTTGTGTTATGATCTTATATTCTTTTCTATTTGAGATTTTTTTCTTATTTCTTAGCAAATAAAAGTTGAATTTTTTTTTTTCAATTTTCAAATTTATATGTTTCGAGTTTTGCTCACTATAGTCATATTCGAAAGTTTCAAATAACTCAAAGTTTTGAAAATGATTTTGAAACTTCCATGGTCTTTCTCAACTGAGGTACTGCACCAAATTTCAGATATTGAACTAGTCTCAACAAAATTTTTAGGCTCAATAAAGGATTTTTAGAAGCGCTTTCTTAATTTTTTTATTTGTTCTAAGCCATTTTAAGATGTGTAATATTGTACTACTGACATTGATTACTGAGGTAATTATTTACTATAACTGTAAATTGTGCAACATAGGTTAATATAACAAAGTATAGATGGATGTACTTTGGTAGTTTTATTTCATTAGAATGAGATTTGACTTTTCTTAAGCATAGGCAAATCTCTCAAATGAGTGCGATCCATTTTCTGTAATATTTGTCTCAAAATTATTTTGAGATTTAAGAGTGAGATAAAGCGTTTAGCATATCAAAAAAATTTAAATGACAATCAAAAATGATATTACAATCATAGAGAAGCGCCTAAAAAAGTTACTGACAAAAAATGTCTGTCTATATTTGTTTGTATGTCTGTGTGGGTGTATAGCGAGCTGTAGCCTAAACGGCCAATGCGATTACCTTTAAATTTGGTATTTCTGATTTTATTTTTTGGGGCAAAGAATAACCTTAGGTGGCTAAGAATGAAGGTACCTGAAAAATAACATTTTTGAGAGTATTTTGGTAGGTATTGGCTATTATTTTATCAAAATCGAATTTACTGGAAAAGTCTATTAACAGTACCTTCCATATAAAGGGTTTTTAAATTTTTTGGCATTCTCCTTAACCACTATTCGATTTCTAATAAATTCAATACTTACAAAGATCTAGGCAGCCAAATTAATTCTGCATACCAATATTTTGAAAAATTATTTCTTTCTATTTAAAATCAATTTTTCAATTTTTCAAAATATTGAATATTAAAAAAATCTTTTTAATATTCAATATTTTGAAAGCTACTCAAAAAATATTTCAAATTTTAGTATCATTTGAATATTAAACTAAAAACCATACCAAAATCTCAAAAAAATAAATTTGTTTCAAAAAACTAAAAATAAAAAACAGGATTTCATCAAAATCCGTCCTACAATTTCGCAAGACTTTTTTTTCGTAAATTCATTATTAATTAAGAGGTGTGCTGATTTATTAAAACCGTTAGGTGTTGTGGTTGATTTTTCTGCGTCAATGTTACTTGTTTCTGTCAAAAATCTTGCCTGTCAATGTGATAAGCTATATAAGAGCAAGTACGTGCGACTCAGATTATAGGTACTATAATGCAAGTTATGCATTCGTGCAGATTAAAATTTTTATATAACAATCTGAGATATCATAACCATGTTAGAGAAACATATTTGAGTTACTGGCAAAATTCTGTCCGTCTGTCTGTCTGTCTGCCTGTACGGATGTATTTTTGGACTCTTCGACTTTCTCGAAAACTGGTGATCCGATTACTTCCAAAATTGATATTCAAGAAGATGTATTTGCCTAAGTATTTTCCCTTTAATTTTTTTTTCGAAAACTTTTTTTTTGTATTTTTAATAATTTAATTTTTTACTTAATGCAATAATCAAAGTTAAAAAACAATAGCGCAAAATTATCAGTCATTTAAATCGACAGTAAAACATATTTGGTGTGAAACTAGGTTGAAATTTGTATGAACATATGATCTAGTTTCACACTAAATTTTTAATAATGCCGACTTTAAGTGTCTATAATTTTGCGCCAGTGGCCCTAAGTAATAGCTACTTAACTCAATACTAAAATTTATTTAATGTCACACTAGGTTTACATTTCTATGCGATTATGGGCTAGTGTCACACTAAATTTGGGATAGTGCTTGTTGCCCAAAATCATGTTTTTTTTTATAAATGATAAATATATTTTTTATATTTTTTAAATAAACTTACACCAATAATTAAAAATGTTTTCAGCAACAACAATAGAAAATAATCCTCCAACCAAAAAAAGTTATTGTTATAGGTATTACAAAAAAGTAAAATTTAATATTTTGTTAAGTTATATATGTAAATCTATACACTTTTTTATAAAAAAAATTCAAATATTTTGAATTTGCATCACTGTGAGTATTTTTTATTTCTTTTTGGAAACTTCACTTCACAAAACTTCCGAAAACTGTGTTTACCGACGGGTAAGATTGCAAAAATAACATCGAGTTACCTAAATCAAGATGACAAAAGTATCTTGCGGCTTGCACTTGCAACGTCTGAAACGTGTTTACAGCGAAACTCTCAAAACCGGACTGAGTCTGAGTGGCGCACGTCGTCTCAAATTGGGTATTCCTTCAGTTCGGTTTAAGTTAGAGTACCGTGTACCGGCACTTGTACATATACTTGTACTCCACACAGATACACCATACTAATGAAATTCAAATCAAATAACCACCACCACAGTATTTTGTCTATCTTTTCAAATAAACCAAACCACCAACACCACCTTGACACCACCACCAATATTTAATAAATTGACATTTAAAAGGTTGGCTAACTACACACACATTGGTGCGCACCAATAATAAAAGGGGAAGCGCAACAGTAGATACACCGGCTCCACCAAACGGACAGGGAGGGCGACATAAACGTTTGACACTCCACTCCACATCCACTGCAAAGGTTTTTAATAGATGGTATGGTCTGTTGTGGTGGCCCATCTAAATGGACTTTGCAGTGTGCAGATACTCTGTCAAAGTCCTCACTTTCTGAACGCACTCGCATTGAGTGAAAAGCCTTGATATCACTCAATTTGAGTGGCAAAAGTCAACTCTTCGTTTTTAAAGAAAAGAAATTTATTTTGTTTTCTTCGCTTTGCGTAGCTGGAGACGAGATCTGTGGTTTGGTGCCTCCGATGACTGGTTACGTACGTTGTTGGCGGATGATGTCGGAGGCAATGTAAATGGTCTCATAATGCCGCAAAAAAAGTAGCATTACATTTTACCAGGTCTATGCACACTGCTGTACCTGGACAGGAGGGACACACATTGAACAGAGTCTTAGAGGGATTCGAGGAGATTCATGAGATTGGTAGAAGCGATGTTTTGGTAAAGCTGTTGCTCACCCTCGTTCGTCACCGACCTAACCGACCAACGACGCGCCTTTGTGGTTTCTTTGTTGTCCCAATACGGATGCACGTCGATGTACAGTATGGGCTTTGAAGGAGAGCAGGCAGATTATAAATTTGGTCCAAGCCAGGCAAGATGAAGTGAGGTACACAATTCTCAATGAATGGACATTGGATGGGGGACATGAGGTGGTTTGCGTGGTTGGTTGTTGGTGGATAGCCTCTGATGGCTGGTGGCTCCCAGCCCAAACGCAGATTGTTACATGAACGGCGTGTGGAAGACGAAGAATGGATTCGTGATGACATTGTGTAATATGGACAACGACGACGGACAGACTCTTGTTATTTGGATTTATATTATTTTCTTAATTTTTTGTGCCCAAGTCAGCACAAGTGCACACAACTTGTGCTGCAGTTGCTGCCGCTGCTGTTGCAAGCACACTTTCTACGAGTATTTGTTTTTTTTTTTTTTTATTTATTTTGATTTATTTTTGTATCGAACAGCTTATAGGAATTATTTACAGGTAAAAAAACATTATTTTGGAAGCTGTTGGCGAATTTTGTAATTTAGGATTTATTAGCCTAAAAGGGAAGTACATCTATACACATAAATAAAAAATTAAGTGTCTGTTTTTACAAGATGCACATAAGAGCATATTTACACGGTACTCATAACCAAAACACAAATTTTATAATTTTTGTCTGTCTGTTTGTTCCGGCTAATCTCTGGAACGGCTGCACCGATTTTGACGGGACTTTCACTGGCAGATAGATCATGTACTTGGGAGTAACTTAGGCTTTTTTAATATCCAACTAGGTGGCGCTGGGGTTGTATTTTCGAACATTCCTTATTTATAGATTTTGACGGGATTTTCACAAGCAGATAGTTGATGTTGTATGGAGTTATTAGGCCTATTTTAATTACCTACTAGGTGGCGCTGGGGTTTTTTTTTTGGAAAATTCTTATTTAAAGCACGATTTTGGCAGGAATTTCACAAAATGTGGATACCAAATTTGGCTTTCGTATTTAAGAAGGGGTCGAACGAACGTTGAATACAGAAATTTCGTCGCGCAAGGATCAGAATTTAAAAGATCAGCGTTTAAAAAAACCGAGTGCTGAGTTGGCATTTTTATAAGGGTATCTATCTGGCTCCGAAATTTGAGCTCTTTATCACAGACAACTCCAAGATCAGAAAGAGAATCAACTATAGGTACTTGAACGCCATTTATAAGATACGAAGATGGGTACGCTAACGGGTATAGGTGATAGCTTGGCAATTTTGAGACATTTATTGCTAGAAAGGTTTTTTAAGGCACCAGATGGAAAATCTAGAGGGGTCATCTTGGAGAAGTTTAGACGAGTCGCCTAGACAAGATATGCGCCGGAAGATTTTTTTGTCATCCGCATATATTGATATTGATGAGTCTTTAATGACATTCAACATCATTGATAGTAAAATGAAAATAAAAATAAAAATTGGTGGACCAAGGTGACTTCCCTACGGCACTCCAGATGTTGCCTGTAAAGGATCGGATACTGAATGATTGAAAAATGACTAAGAACGATTTTTCAAGTAAGATTCAATCCTAAATTCCGGTTGAAAATCAAGAGCATTAAATTTCAAAAGAATAAGTGTGTGGGAAATTTTATCGAAAGCTTTGTTAACCATTTTCTAAACAGCATAAGGTCTCAGAGACTGATTCAACAAAGTTAGTTGTTTTAGATTTTCCCTTGCGAAAACTATGTTGGTTTGTCGAAATAATGCGTCTATAATAAAAAGCTAAACAATGCTTTCAATTAGTTTTGGAATGCAGTAAAAGTAGACGATATTTGGAGACGCCCTTTGTTGGGCCTTTTTTCTGAGTGGGGATTATAAGTGATTTTTTCCAGAGATGAGGAAAACGATTTTTGGAATAAAGCCATCAGTGTTTTTACAAAGTGACTATAACAGCTGGGCCAGTAGAGCAATTATCTTTTAAGATATTTAATTTATCAACAAAGAAACAGGTGAGATTTGTATTGAGGAGAAAGAAGTTTGGGGACAGGAATTTAAATAAGACAAATAAGTAAAGAAGGATCAGGCTGAGCTGACTTGAGTTATTTGAGCTTAAGTTTTGGTAAGATAATGTTGAGGGAAAATTATCAGATTTTCTTTTGGAATTGATGAACTGAAAAAAAAACTTTTTGGATCAGCCATAATGTTTGACTACATACAAATTAGGTACTGGAGGAAAAGAGAAAGGATTATCAACTGTATATTGTGATTCTTCTTCGGATAGTGTGCCTACAAAGTTAGGAAGATTAAAATCGCCAACAATAAAAACACAAACAATTGAGTCAGCTGATTCAAAGATTAAGTTCAAACTTTAAAGTATCTACAGCTAGTTGGTAAGAATCAACAGTTTGGGATGGTCTAATGTAACAACATACTATGAAAAGTGTTGTAGAAGACTTTGGACTTGACGCAGACGAATTAAAAGAATTGGAGTTAGTCGTTTTACAAAGCAATGAATCAAAGCAATTGTTAATTGCTTAAGGATCTTCCAATAGGGACTTCCGAACTTTGACAGTTGATAGCGGCCATCTTGTTGAAGCTACATCTGTGAACAAATTGACTGTCATTTGTTCAGTCTGTTTTGCCAAATCACCAAGGATGGATTTAGCGTTTAGCAACACGTGCAAACAATAAAATAGTTTTATCAAAATGGGCGTTCTGTTCGGGCAACTTTCCGCGCGCTTCGCCCATTTTACGGTCACCATAATCGTCTTCAGCGATTAGGCCCATTTTTGGATGATGAATGAAAACGTAAACAAACAAAATTGTCGAATTTGGGACGATACCAATACACATGAGATCCAAGAGCTCGTCGGAGGGAATAGCATGTTGAAGCTGTTGCTGTTGGGATTATTTCAATTTAAAACTATAAGTCTACCGTTTAACACTTCTTACTGAAAAACTGGATGACCAAATCTGAGGAAATCCAGTTTTTCGTTTTATCACACTCTGGATTTGGTCCGGAACAGGGTCGAATGGGGTTCATAGAACATGCGAAATAGACATGGACCGTTAACGAGTGATTGAAACCCGTTCCGCTTCTTCTGCTTTAATAAATAAAATAAATAAATTTATTGGAGCGACAGCTCCTTAAGGAGCCAAGGCCTAGTGACTTATACTTTCAACCATTCCTGTGTGTGTGTTGTTAATCTGCAAGAATGGAAGGGACCTACAGTTTACCGCCGAGTCCGAACGGCTACACGAGATGCACTTTTTCGAGACAAATTTCACTCTTGGAGGTTTTCTCAGTTCCTCGCAAGAGGCAGTACCCCGGAAAAAAGGTGGCTATGAGCTGGATTTGAACCCAGGCCCGTGTTAAATTCCCACTGAACTTAAAATAAAATAAAGCCTTTCAGCCTTTATAGTATGAAGCATATTGTACAAGAAGACTTTGTTACGTTTATAAAAAAATTATTTTTTTATGAAAAACTCCTTAGACAACGATCTAAAAATTCCAAATCGCTCAAACAGTATATTAACCTCTCCACCAGACGCATAAAAGCAGGAAATCCGCACACATCATGAATGCACCATGCATTTCCAGATAAACTAGAAGAATAGTTCATCCTTAATATGGGCATATGTCGATGTGCAACTTACAAAGACGGCTGTGCATCCTTCGAACCCTCCCATTCACCCACCACTTGTGAGATTCATTATTTGCACCTTCCCTCACAATCCCCAGCGAGAACGAGTTATAAACACCTCTTTGCTAAGCCATCTCAGCTCTCAGGCTCAGGTTACTTGTTTTGAAATCCTTCGATATGTTTCCCAATCCCCATCCCATCCGATCTCTGATCCAGTCTATTCTAACAACAACCAACAACCCAAATGGAACAAAGGACATTTAACTCCTGCGTTCGCAGACCGATAGTCTTTTACCGCCACGCCGACCGCCCATATGAACGACCATCAAAGGGGATATAATTCGCGCTCGGTAATAAAATCAATTAAAGCGTATTATGTGGATAAAAACGCTCGGTGGGCATATGGCTCACTGCGCCACAACGCAAACGTCGTCGGTCGGTTGAATTTATTCCACGGTAGTTAAAGAGTCTAAATCGACTCTTAAAGATCACACTAACAGTGCGCAAGCCACGTTTGGAACGCTCTCGGATGGCAGATCCCGTAAAAGGGATCCGAGGAATTTACGACCGCTGAAGATCGGCTACGCGGCCGGTGTCAGAAGAGGCACGAACACTAAATCGATTTGAACCAAAGTCGAAATACGACAAGCGGAGAATGCTGTCTCTGGAGGCTTGGATTTTATAGTTGAACCGTATAATGGCAATTATCATCACAATTAAGTGTTTGATTAAATGCAAAATAGGCTAAGTGCGCACGCATCATTGGATGCGGTTGCGGTCGTCGCCACCGACCGCTGTGCCAGAGTGTTTGTAGTTGAGGTGAGGAGTAAGCGTGACCGGATTTATGAATCTTCACCATGTGTGGTTCGGTTTAACCATAGGTATGGTATGGAAGGAGTCATTTAGACGTATATTTGGTTGCATTTTGAAAGACGTTTGGAATCCCGCTGTGAAGACCGCCGACGGTGATTGTTTGCACAGCTTGTGATTTCACCTTCACCGAGTGATAACTTAATTCAGTTAGTTATGATTGCGTGATAAGATCAATTTGTTAATTTATTTATATAAATTCGAAGCTTTTAAGTTGAAAGAATAAAACTTATAAACCTTTTACAATTTTTATTTTGACAATAGTGAATCTGTAAATTTTTTACACGATAGGATCGTGAATTCGTGATTTCGGATGCTAACAACTTGAAAATCACTGGACCAAATTGGATACTTCCTTCAACGTAAAACGCCATTTTATTTCTTTGAAAAAATTATTTTTTTTTCAAAATCGGAACGGTTTTTAAATAAAACGGTTTTTTTATTTAACAACTTTTTCAAAAATCAAAACAAAATATTTTAAGTGTGCAAACTTAAGCACAAAAATAACCTTCATTAAAAAAAATTATTTAAAAAAAATCACACGCCTTTTTAAAATATCGATTTTTCAAAAAAAAATTTTTTAATTATTAAAAATACAAACAAAATTTGTTTCTAAAATATTTTAAATTAAAAGTACTAAGGCTTGCATTATAGTACAGCAAGTAAAAACAAAAGTCGAAAAATTCTCAATAGGTGGCGCTGCAGGCTTACATTCGTTTTTCAGATCAATCATTGTAAATATATGAAACCTATAGTATGTACTATCACTTCGGCCATTTGGCTTCTCGCCAACTTCAGGCATTACCTACCTCACTTTTATTTTAATAGTGGAGACGAAATCTATACTCGCACTAAATGGCGATTTCAGCGCCACGCCATTGCGCAGTATTACCCCATTAAAAAATGATGCCTGATGAGAGTACTATAAGTTTTCCAATGGTTCAATTCAAACATTTGTATTTATGAACCGAATTTCAAAGGCAGATAGCTCCTGCTGTAAGAAGTAACTTAGGCTATTTTAATTACCCATAGGTGGCGCTGAGGTCGGATTTTTTTTCGAAAATTCGTATTTATGGACCGATTTTGAAGGGACTTTCACAAAGAGATAACTGATGTTCTAAGCAGTAAATTAGGCTATTTTAATTACTTTATCGAAAGTTCTAACTTATGGACCGATTTGATTCAAAATCACATCATACAATAAAATTTATAATATTCAAGTTAAAATAGTAAGAAGAAAGTTTTTGTCAAAATTAAACTAGTTAGGTGGCGATGAGGTCGAAATGTACTTGTGTTGTTGTATTTAGTTAGCGTTGTTGTCAGGATTCAGAAAATGTATGGTGCACCCGAGAAACGCCGGTTGAGCCAGCTTGTTATATAAATCGTGTGATGCCTTACCTGATTTTTACAAGAAACTGTTTGGTATGATGGTCTTCACACTTTTTTTTAAGCTTAGATCGGGTTATTCTTCTATACATATTACTTTCTTTCTTTCAAAGATCTTGGCACATCAAGGCAAGTACGTGCAACTCAGCCGTATCAATTTTTACTTGCGATTATAGGGACTATAAGGCAAGTTATGCATTAGTAAAAAAAAAATTCTTACAATCAAACATGACATAACGATGATAGGCAAGTCGAAAAAAGTGGGTCGGACAATTCTGTCGGTCTGTCTGTATCGGCACCTAAGGCCCAAACAGCTGAACTGATTTGCTTCAAACTTGGTACACAATATTATTCTGACGTCATACAGAGAGGTTTTTGGAATAAGCATTCTAGCTTTAAGCATGCCCGATGAATGGAATCTCAGCATAATTTGCCCGATCCTTATAAAAGGAGACCCTCTGAACTGCACCAACTATAGGGGTATCAGTCTCCTCAACATCGCCTACAAGATCTTTTCTGCTGTATTATAAACGCCTAAAGCCATTCGTAAACAACCTGATAGGTCCATATCAGTGCGGTTTTATGCCAGGAAAGTCCACTATCGATCAAATATTCACATTACGGCAGATCTTGGAAAAAACTCAAGAACTTCAAATCGATACCCACCACCATTTCATCGATTTCAAAGCCGCGGACGACAGCATTTATAGAGACGAGTTATATAGAGCAATGTGCAGTTTTAACATCCCTGCCAAACTCGTCCGCCTGTGTGCAATGACGATGGAAAACGCACGCTGTCAAAAGCGGATGAGGACACTTTAGGCTGTTTCCAGAGAAAGATTCTCCGGGTGATTTTTGGTCCAATATCCATTAACGGAGAGTGGGGAAGAAGATACAATGAAGAACTGTACCGGCTGTACAGCGACGCAGACCTAGCCAAAAGAGTAAAAATTCAACGTCTCAGATGACTGGGTCATACAGAGCGGAATCGACATCAATGCTCCGGCCCGGAAAATCTTCGAATCGACCCCAGAGGGACGGCGCAGTAGAGGAAGACCGAGACTTAGGTGGCGCACACAAGTGGAAAAGGACCTCAATAGACTCTACGTGCGAAATTGGAGGCAGCTAGCTAGGGACCGAGCTGGCTGGAGAAGCTTGTTGGTTGAGGCCCAGGTCCACCCCGGACTGTAGCGCCACCTAAGGTAAGGTAAGGTATTCTAGCTCTAAAACTAACTAACTGCTTTATGATTTTTAATGAAAAACTTGTTTTTCTTAAAAACGGCTTCTACGATTTTGATAAAATTTTCTGAATGATGTTTTATATGCAAAATCTATCTTTTGGTTTGAATAGATTTTTCAGAAAAAGTCGTATAACGCTCCCATATGATCCGTTTTTTAAAATCAGACTTTCTCCTTAATTATTTGACGGATTTTGATAAAATTTTCAAAATAGGTAGTGTTTTATGATTCAAATAATATTGTTTATTAAAATTTTCAAAAACATTTTTTTTTTAATTTTTAATAACTTTTTTAAAAAACTTTTTTTGTTTTTTTGAATTTTTTGAAAACAATCGATAGATTTTTTTTAAATTGTTTTATTAGTATAAAATAAAGATTTAGAGAATTGACATACTCAAAGAAATTTTAAATTATGTTTTCGAAGAGTTTTTCAATTTTTTTTCGAAAAATTGCTAAAAGTCGGTCCTTGATTTTGAGTGAGAAAATATTCACGCAATTTCAAAATTATTTCCTATTTTTCTATTGACTCTTCTCCCCAATAATCGTAGAACATTCTCCTACCCATCTTTCCACTCTAATATTCTTCCCAGCTACTTAACAATTCAGACAATACTTTTGTTGTCAATGTCAAGAATGACAAGAAACATATTCGGCAGAGATGTCAACATCAACAACTTTGCGTTTTAAACAAAACAAATATAAATCAAATCTTAAAACAATGTCAACCATCGAATTTGCATAAGTGACCATAAGTGGTGCGCCGTCGATGACAGGCAATATCAAAAGTCACTGAGACATAACCCTGTCACTTGATTGACAACTGAATCATGATTTAGTGTTCACATAAATTCTGTCGACATTGACATTGATCGACACATGTACGTTTCGTGTTCTTTATTCTTCCAAATGTAACATCTTAACACGTTGACAGTGTTTGTTTTTTTTTTACTTGGAATCTGTTGATGCAACATTAAGTTGCACGTTTTTCATCTACAAAAAAAAAATGCAATTTGCATTTAATTTCGCTTTTATATATACAAAAAAACATCATAGTTCGCACGCTCAACTAATTGAATCTGGTACAAGATCATTATCTCCGCTAACGTCAATTAATTTAAATTAATCCAAGAAAACAATTAATTATCACTCAAGAAAGTCATTTAATAGCCATTACTTGCTTTCGATCAAGAAAAGTGGGGTATTTAATGTCAATTGAGGCTCGTGTATCGCTAAGATACAAACAGCATTCGGTCCGCGTGAAAGTATAAAATTACCAATTCATTTGCATACACGTTTTTCGAAATGGTGTCTGGAAGGGGTGGGGTGGCAATTCCGTGCTCTCAATTGTAATTTATCTGCAGCCATAGATTTATCCCCCAAACACCGACATTTCTAAGCTCCACCTGTTTTGTTGGGAGATATGTTCGCACATATGTCATCCCCCAACCTGACTACTTAACTGCGACCCATGTGACCACTCTTGGCCAGGATCTCGTGTAATCCCTGAAATATTTTGACAAATGCACTCAATTTGTAATATCATTTTTCAAAGTGGCTCGCTTCCTGGCGCATCATTTGGACTCTTCTGGCTCTCGCCACGCACCATAAAGGTTTACCAAAACTAGGTATACAACATATATATTGGAGTGTTGGTCATTAATGGACATTTACTCCAAGCCAACTGGAGCCAGAGCCATCTACAGGAATTTATATACAGATTTGATAGTCGATAGGCAAATGAATTTATCTCAAATGTGTTCAGAGCTATTCGTTACTTGGATTAAATTGTTGCACACAGATTTTCTCTCGTATGTTGGTGTGGCGGGCCTAGTGTGCTTGGGGCCTTACAAGTGGTAATTTGTTAGGTGCCATTGCGATAATGTTCGCGAAGATTCGAAAGATTGTTGCCATGGGCTGGTGTGTTGCAGATGCAATTATTGGGAGAGAAGTATGCGGATGCGTTTGGACAAATGTGCGGGTGCATTAGTGTTGGAAATGGCGGGAGCAGGTGATCCATGCATTTAATTAAACTCTGATAAGGAACACATGTTTTGGCGGGGGATAACCTTTAAGCCACGCGGTTTTCTTGTGTTTTGATAATGTGTCGGGCATTAGTCATTTTAATGCCACAGAAAATGTTTTACAGGATTTCGGGATTTGATAAACGGAGTGAAATGTTGGCAAATAGTATATCGTGCCGTTGAGTAATCGTTTGGAAGCAGAAAAGTGAAGCTTTTCATTGGGTTTTTAGTAGAAGTTAATGGCAAACAATTGGGTTTTAATATCTGTGGAAGATGTTGGTCAGCAAAATTAAGATTTGAAGATTAAGTTATGCAGTGCATATTACACATGAAGTTGCCGTTGTAAATCTCTCATTTCTCCTAGACAACATGGTTTTCTTTAATGCAGGTCTACTACTACTACCCTTCTTGAATTTGTATCCCATACCCTTTTAGCCCTAAAGAACGGAAAGGAAGTATGTTATCTCCAGTGACTTTAGCAAGGCATTTGATAAAATTTCCCATAGACTTATACTTTTCAAACTTTTTTCCCTCGGCTTTGAATCTTCTTTTATAAAATGGATTTCTTCTTATTTAGGAAACCGACACTACAATATTCGTTTCAGATCTACCCTCTCCAATCCATTTTTATTTACTTAAGGGGTCCCCCAAGGTAGCCACTTAGGTCCTCTGCTTTTTATCCTTACTATTAACGGTATTGAAATGGTCATCAAACATTCCCATATTTTACTCTTCGCTTATGATACTAAGTTTGTCAAGACTATTCCTTCCAAGCTTGACTCTTCTCTCATTCAACAAGATCTCGATAGTTTCTCACTCTTGTGCCTCATAAACTGCTTAGAGCTAAATATTGCCAATGCCAGTCAATCACTTTTTCACGAAAACGTAAAAAATCTTCCCCACGTATCTACCTTCTCCATAATCAACCCATATCTAATGTGGATGCGATTCGTGACCTTGGCATATTATGTGACCGAGAGCTCAACTTCTTGGCACATATCGATAGTATCATTTGTAAGGCCAACTCGACACTTGGCTTTGTGAAATGTTGGTCCAAGGAAATTTCCGACCACTACGTCACCCGATCAGTTTGATCCCGTTCCCGTATCAGCAGGTTCAGATCTCGAGAATGGAGAGCATTCAAGTTCTACTTTTTAGTTCTACTTTTTTTAACTAACCAATTTATATGATCCCGACTCAAGGGGTTGTTACTACCGTTTTCATGTATTAACACAGTCCGAGCATTTAGGAAAATTGGATAGAAGATGAAAGGAGGTACCGATGCACATTGGTTTTGAACGTCTGTAAATCGTAATGGAAGGGATAAATCGTGCCGTGAACAGTGCGTCCGAAATTAGGCTCAAGGGTAAATTTATTAGCATTCCTATCGGTACGAGTATTACGGGGAAAACTTTTAAGGGGAGGAATGCAACTGGCTATTTCGCTGGAGCATTGTTTATAGAAGAAGTGATAGAATAAGTGGAGACAGGAAACATTTCGACAATGTTTTAGTGAATCAAATGTTTCTGTTATATCTCTATTCCCTGGATTCTATCCAGGAAACGCAAGTGAGTAACAGGGGCACCTGCCCAAATATGAGAATTGTACTCAAGTTTCGGGCGAATGTACGCCTTATAAACAGTAGCTAGATCTAACGGGGAGAAGTATTCCTTACATCGTCTAAGAAAACCTTAACATTTTGCAGCATTTTTGGTGATGTCATATATGTGTTCAATGCACAGAAGGTGGTTTGTGATACACATACTTAGAACGCAAAGCTGTTCAGTTTCCTCGATGCAAGTACCACTCATGGATAGTGGCATGGGGGATAGGTTATGCTTTAACGACAGCAGACAGCATTGAGTTTTTGAAGCATTAAATTCCACACGATTAATATTCCCCATTAAACAATGCTGGACAGATCAAAATTTAATGAACTAATCATACGTTGCCGCAGTGCCCCGTGGCTTACTTACTGCCTCTTGCAAGGAACTGACAAAACCTCCAAGAGTAAAATTTCTCTCGAAAAAGTGCATCTCATGTAATCGTTCGGCCTCGGCGGTAAACTGTAGGTCCCTTCCATTCTTGCAGATTAACAACACACACAGGAATGGTTGGGAGTATAAGTCACTAGGCCTTGGCTCCTTAAGGAGCTGTCGCGCCAATAAATTTTAATCATACGTTGCCGTTGCAGTTCCACATCCGAAGAACAGGGAAGTGAATGTGGAAATGAGTATGAGAAGCTGAGGGTACTGTCATCAACAAAACAATTTAATGGATTAGAAGTCTTAGACAAGAGATCATTGATAAGGAAGAGTGTCGGAGACAGAACGGAGCCTTGGGGCACACCAGCATTTGTTTTGTGCCTATCAGACAGAAAGCCATCCAAAACAACTCCAATTGAACGTTCCGAAAGGTAATTTCTAATCCATCCATCAAATGCACGCATTTTCGATAAAAGAGCTTGATGCCAAACGCCAATTATCTTACTTTCTCCAAAACGATGATGTAAAGATTGATTACACTGTTCGGTGAAATATACCATCATATCACCAGTGAACCTATTGCTACGAAAACCGTATTGCCGGTCATTTAGAAGTTTCAGTGTCTCAAGATATTTCTTAATCTGACTTGGTAAGAAGGGATGTAAGTGCAATTTGTCAGTAGTTAATGGGAGATAAAGATACGCCTTTTTTAGGTATGGGCTAGACAAATGCAGTTTTCCATCCTCTTGAAAAGAAACCTGTAGAATACGACAGATGGAAAAGCTTACACAGTTGTTTTGCCAGCGTGGAAGCACACCTCTTCAGAACTATATGGGAACTACTATCCGGGCCAGCAGATTTGTGATCTTTAAGAACTCTTGCAACTGTACGAGTACCTGCCACGTTTGGGCAGGTGCTCCTATAACGCACTTGAGTTTTCTGGATCGCATCCAAAAAAGAGCTTTAAAATTAATTGGTGATAAAGCAATTACGGATTCAATTACATCTCTTGAGCACCGTCGTAATGTAACGTGTCTTTCACTTCGTTATTTTTACAAACAGTGCTCCAGTGAAATAGCCAGTTGCATTCCTCCCCTGGAACAATTCAACCGTAATAATCGCTCTGCTAGGAATGCCCATGAGTTTACCTTTGAGCCCAACTTCGGACGTACTGTGAAGTATAGATTCTTTCTTTAGTCGAACCACAGAATGTGAAATGCTCTACCTGGTTCGCTTTTTCCCTCCCATTTTTAATTAATTTTAGAATTATTTTTAAAAATAAATATTATTATTTTTTAAACTTATCAAAAAAATATTAAAAATTTTAAAATCAGGTGTATATTAATGAACTCTAAAAAACTGCATACCAAGATTTCAAACTGTGTTATTTTCAAGTTAAATATTACTTGTTTCTGTCAAAAATCTTGCTTTCCAATATAATTAAGCACACAAGAGCAAGTACGTGCAACCCAGTTGTGCCTATTTTTCCTTTTCTTTCAACAACAACGCCCACTGTTAAAAGTATCAGGATCTCATTCCCAGCGAACCTAAGCTTAAATTGAAAATGAACGTAGGATCTATTTTTATAAATATACTAGCAGACCCGGCCACGCGTTGCTGTGGCTCATTTAATTTTCAATAAAACAATATTAAGTCCTTTAGTCGAATTAAAAACAATTCTATGTGTCAAGTTGGACCAAATTACACATAGAATAGAAAATTTCATAAGAATCGGTTCAATAGTTTTACAGTCTATTGGCGACAAACATTGCGACATGAAATTTGTATATATAAAGATATCAAACCCACCAGTCGTTGCTCGGGTTTAAAAAAACTAAACAATGATTTAAAATTTTAATTTTGGGAAGAGGTCTATGAAGAAGCCAATCCTTCGTTAGCCTACGATAACTTTTTAAACATTTTAAAAACTTACATCAAAAGTTCCACTAAAATTCAGTCTACGTCAAAAAATAGTTCGAAGTCAAAACGACTGAAGCCGTGGATTACGGAAAGCCTACTAAAAATGATTAACAAAAAAAACTTGATGCGAACAAAATTAAAACGTAACCCTCGAAGCCTAAGACTCAAGCAAAAATTTATCAAATTCAGTAAGGACGTTAAAAAAGAAGTAGACGTTTGTCGGGATGGATTTTATTCTAGGAAGTTTGAGAATTGCAGAGGAAATATTAAGGAGGAATGGAGGGTGGTTAGTAATATTCTTAATAAGGGAGTTACCAAGGAAAAAATAATGGAAATAGAAATTGAAAATATTGCAATTTCTAACCCAGTGAATATTGCTAACGCTTTTAATAATTTTTTTGTATCTGTGGCCACTGAATCAAAACCTTGCTCACCGCAAACTGTTTATAGTTGTGACTTATTTCCAGATATATCTTGCGATAGGTCTCAAAGCAATAGTTTCGTCTTCGAATCTTTTACTTCATATGAAATTTATAAATCTATTATGAGTCTTGATAACAAGCATTCATGCACCTCCGATGGTATTACAAATTATCTTCTTAAGCGTATTGCATTTTACATTACAGACATACAAGAGTGTGAATTGTGGTATTTTTCCAAAATCCCTAAAAGCTGCTGAAGTTATTCCTTTGTTTAAAAAAGGCAACCGAAAACAAACAAGCCAATATAGACCCATTTCCTTACTCCCTACCTTCACTAAATTATTTGAAAAGTTAATAAAACCACGCATAGGGTCGTCTGTTTTTTGAGCGATACACAATTTGGATTCCGTGAAGGTATGTCCACAGAAGATGCCATTCTGAAATTGTGCAGAGAATTATGTTCGGGTTTAAACAATAAAAATAGTACGGTAGCTTTATTTATTGACATGACTAAGGCATTTGACATGGTCAATCATAATATTCTGTTGGATAAACTTTATAAAGCTGGATTTAGCGGTTCGGTCTATAATTGGTTTGCCTCATATTTAAGTGGGCGATCTCAAAGAGTTAAAATTGATAATGTCTTCAGCGAAGAGATGGAAATAGTCGTCGGTGTACCACAGGGCTCGGTTTTGGGTCCGATTTTATTTTTGATTTATGTGAATTCCATATTCGTACAAAATTTTAGTAGTAATATAACAGCTTTCGCTGACGACATGGCACTTACTTACAACAGCACCAATTTTTTTGAATCCTTTATCAAATTACAAAAGGATTTACAAATTTTAAGGCAATGGTTTGCAAAACATGAACTTTTGATAAGCGAAAAAACAAAGCTTATGGTTTGCAGTCTTCAAAATTTGGAATCGATTGAATGCGGGATATATTTTCACTCGGCTGAATGTGAAAAATTAAGCATGTTCTTAAACACCTGTGGCAAAGACAATTTCAATACAAATGCTTTCTGTTCTTCGAATTGTTTTAAAATTGAATCAGTTGATAATTTTAAATATTTAGGAGTTTTAATCGACAAGAATTTGAATTGGAAGGCACATAAATATATGATGTCTGTAACTCGTAATATGTTGATGTTAAAATCGTATTGTTCAAAAAATTTAATGTTAAAGATTTATTACGGACTTGTACATTCGAAACTGCAGTATGGTATATCAAGTTGGGGAGGGACATATCTGAATACCATTGAACCTCTCATTATAGCACAAAAGCATATAATACGATTAATTTGCAACAAAAAAAAGTTAGACAGCAGTTGGCCTCTGTTTCAGGAACTTCGCATCTTACCTCTTAAGCATCTTTATGTTTATAAAGTACTCAAAGTATTCTTCATCCGCAGTGGTTTCACTTCTACAATCCGAAGTTCAAATGTATACAGCTTAAGAGTCAATACTAAAGCTCTTGTTAATGTGCCAACCTCAAACAAGACTCATTACTCAAACTTTTTTACTGTTACTGCACCTAAACTTTTTAACAAACTGCCACACGACATAAGAATTATAAATAAATTAAACGTCTTTTTAAATAAAGTTAAAAATTGGCTCAGGAGTCAAAAATCTACTCATAAACATTGTTTAAATAACTTACTACAAACACAAAATCATTTGAAAAATTTGTCATTTTCCTAACCCATTTGCTTTTCAGACACTTAAAATTTCAATATTATATAATATGTTATTCAAATAAATTCTTTGTTTTTTTTCTCTACTCATATATTTATACGAATTCTATTTTTTGGTTTGTTTAATTTTACAATACCTTTTTTAGTTTAATATTTTTTTTTCTTAATTTACGTTTACCCCACAACTTATTAACTATATAGTTTAAAAGCATCATTCGCCTCTAGTCTCACATGGCTACAGAATGAATTCCTGTTTATCTTTCTTCTTTTTATAATGCATTTTAGAATTGTGTTTATTATTGTTTTGTAATTATTATTGTAAAAAAAAAAAAAAAAAAAAAAAAAAAAAAAAAAAAAAAAAAAAAATACATTTTCTGGATCTGGGCGCTATTAATCGCACCCAATTAGAAACAACCAGGCTACAAGCTAACACACAAATAATTTTTGTTTAAATCGGTCGTCATTTAAATTTAATATTGTTGATACATATGTATATTCGAATTGTAAAGGTACAGGAAAAACCGCGTTCTCCAATATCTGCTGTTCAGGCTGTTAAAGTCTTTTTTATTTGTATTCTTAGTTCTAATCTTAGTTACTCCTTACAACATCAGCTATGTATCTACCTGTGAAAGTGTCTGTTTAAAAATAAGAATTTTCGGAAAAACGACCTCAGCGTCACCTGGTGGCTAATGAAAATGGTCTAAGTTATTCCTTCAAACACCAGCTATCTACCTCAGTATGTCAAAATTGGAGCAGCCGTTCTCGAGAAACATTTTTTTATGCATAAACAATTTTTTTTTTAAATCTGCAATGAAATAAACAAATCTTTAAAATAAATGTCAAGGAGAACGAAAACCTTAACAAAAACCGCTTGTGCTATCAGATTGTACATTTGGCTAAAAAAAACTTCGACTTCCGCAGGACGGATTTTCATTTTTTTTAATTTCTAAACCATCTACAAATGGTACCCTTTTATTAAAATAAAAAATTATAAAAATCCACCCAGCCGGACTCTATATATAAGGTCACACAAAATTGAAATTTATTTTTATATATAGAGATGTGTGTACATTATGTTGCATAAAATACGAGCTCTCCATTGCGTGCCTACCCTCATTTCATTAACCCCTTATTACTGTCCACACAAAAGGGTAACCACAATTAAGCATTCACAAATTAGAAACATTTCCAACACTTTGTATTAGATGCTCCTAAAACCTAACTATTGAATTTGCCCTAAATGCACACCCCTATATGATCTCCTCCCCAATATAATTTCGTTATTCTGGTGATCCTATCACCATGTGCGTTTCCCGCGATGACCATTAATTTCTAAGTCTTACGCACTCACCAACAGCACGCACCCTCTTCCCCTCCCAAGAGTATAGTTTCGTAAGACGACTTGTTAGATTTTCCAGAATTTTATTTAATTAATTCATTTGTCGAAAGAGTGTCGCTGGGTCGTGCGCGATTTGCGGTAATCCTCCTTGTGGTTTATGATGCCAGTGCCAGCTTTGGGATTCATTAAATGGCCGGATGATGAATGACCCGTACGTCCAACGGCCACCAGTTCAGCATCATTCAGCTTGTTACATGTTTCTCAATTCAGAGGGACTTTCTATATAAAAGTCGCCCGTCATTTTACAAAGCAAATTAAAAAGAAAAACAAATTACGACTCGAAAGATGCTGGCCTGTTTAGTAAAAATGAAAAAAAGATGATATTTTTATGATCATTGCGGTGTTAACCCATTATTATCATGCAATTTGTCATAGCGCCCCGTTTATGCGATTTTAATTACGGCTCTGGTGGTATCTAAGTTCAGTTTGAGTTGGGAAGAGGTAAAGAGGTTGCACGAAGCACGCAGCTAGCTGATGACTTGATTCCACGATGCTTGGGATTGTGTAAACTTAAAAAAGATTCCGATCAGGAAATTCAACTCTTTGCGTTTCATCGAAGCTCTGCTCATATCGCACGCACAAACATAGGCTCGGCTTTATGTAAGCTAGAACTTACCTCAAGCACAGATATTACGGTCATTTTTCCTCTTCGAATCCACCTAATCTAATCCAGCCCATTAGAATCTCTGGCTCTGGACGGAACACACCTGGAATCTGAAATGCTCTCGCTCGCTGCAAGTAAAACTCATCTATGATGCTCCGAGAAAACTACTATCGTAGATAATAAAAACTCATTACATGAAAATCTATCTTTTTGTCTCGGTCTTGCTTGCGAGCATAGATCCCAGATGATCTTGGTGAAAATAGGAAATGATAGGTTGTTGAGGCTGGATCGCTCGCAACTCAAAAACGAAACAAACAAATAAGCGATCAATTTTTGCGGTTAATCTTAAATTTCATGAGTACTATCGATTTGCGGTGGTGGTAGTGGTGGTGGAGCATTGGAAAACGAAGTCCAAGTCAGTCTTCAATAATGGGATTCGAATCGAGCCTATGGGCTTTTCTTTTTCATTGATTAGGAGTGTTGGCGAGGGAATCTATTCGCACAGAAATGTACTCAATTAATGTGCGAGGTAGACATAATGGTGATGGCGAGCGATGTTGCTGGTAAGCTATTCGGTTTCAGATCACCGTTAGAGATTTAATTAAATTGCCAGAGGCTGGATCGTAGGAAATATTTACGATCAGATTTGATTGTTTTGAGTGCGGTTCTTGAGTATACCCAAAGTCCTTTCGAATGGTTTATTTGTATGATAGTGATAAGCAGTTAAGGTATTTCTATTTTGTGTTATAAAATTCTGTGGGAAATTAGTAATTCTTTTTGAGGAATTGTTGAAAGAATTCTTTTCTTTCTGGCAGCCAACGGAGGATATCGTTGAGAACAATATACGAGATTCAGGTTTTCAAGGAAAAGCATGGTCGGCAATAATTTATTTAACAGGAAAAGTTATGTTTTGTTATTTGTAGCATCCAGGTTACATACATATCCCTAACAAGTACTGAGGTTAATTTTTTTTTCTCTGGAAAGGAAAAGCCCTGTTAAGGCATTCCACATTCGTGTGGTTCGGCTAAAGATATAATCCCTGTATTTGTCAGTACCTCTGAAGTTGGGCTCAAGGGCAGTCCAAGGATTACGGTTAAATTGTTTTAGGGGAGGCAGCTGGTTATTTCGCTGGAGCAGTGTTTTCATCTTCGAAGTAAACACCAAAACACTTCGTAGCATTCTTGGCTACGTCAACTATGTAATCATTCCACAGAAGATGGTCTGTAATGCACAACTGATGGATAGTGACATGAGTAGTACCTTTCGCTTTAACAATAAAATAAATTCGACGCGATTTCTTATATCGTATTACACAATGTTGTGAAGATCAGGATTTAATGAGCTTACCACACGCTGCCGTTGCAGTCCATCCATCCGAAGAACATGGTTGTGAATCTAGAAACGAATAGCTGAGTAAGCTGAGAGTACGCTTGTCGGAAAAACAATTTATTGGATTAGTTGTCTCAGACAAGAGGTCGTTAATAATCAAAAGAAAAAGAAATAATCTTTTTATTTAAATTTGGAAAGTAAAGATCTGAAAGCCTGTCAGAACAAATTATCATAAAAAGAAAAAGAGTTGGAGATAAAACGGAGCCCTGTGGTACACCAGCATTTTATTATGTGAATATGATGCCGTTTTCCACTCAATCGGAAAGAGATCAGAAGAATAGGAAAATAGAAAAGTTTATGTAGTAATTTCGAAAACCTTTTTAGAACAATAGCGGATCCGGGATTTGTGCGAAAGAAGATTGGTCTCATAAAATCCATTTATGCTCTTGAGAACACGAGGAGATAACACCTGCTAGTCAGTGAAGTTTGCCGCAAATTTGCGTTGCGACCGAATTGAGGTTTTCCTGTAAGCCTTTGAGATATTGCAGTCGGTATTTCTTGTCGAACTTTGTGTTCATCAAGAATTTGGTTCTACAAATGTGAGCCACACATGTCTTCCTAGTTTGCTGATACTTTTTTGGTTTTCCGGACGGTAACTAACTTCTGTTACCTTAATGTCCTTAAGAATGATCAAACCCCTTCTTCAGCTACAAAAAAGGTTTATTTGGGGACAAAAAAGTAAAAAAAAGTGCTGACTGTATGGTTTGGTTTCGATTTTCAACCGGTTCAGTCATTTGACTAGGGATTTTTCTCTTCAACTGGAGTTTAAGATTTGACTATAGGAATTTAGAAAAACGAACAAGGATTCGTTTAATGCGATTTTTGAAGAAAACGATTTCTGGACTAAGATTGTAGTCTTAGTCCACTAATCTGTGTTGTGGAATTCATTATAGGATTGTTATTCTGACCAAATTTTTACGGACAACAAGCTAATCAGAAGCTCGTTGACTGACTTTTGTCGAAGCAATTTTTTTTTTACGGCGAAAGATGAAATAGAACCGAACATTCATTTGTTCATTCGACTATAACTAAGTTGCCTTATCAAGTAAATCCTCATTTTTATTAATCACGTTTGGCAGGGAGATCTCCATCGATGAGACCTGCAATACAGCATAATCACACGGTTATATGTCTTGCTACGCTACGTCGAACGGTCGGGAACCGAGACGTCGGCGTACAAGATTTGCCTCTTCATATTCTTCTATTACAATAGCCTTTAAAACGTGTTTTAAACTTGGAATATCTTCCAATAAGCCAGTTTAGTTGTCTAACTTAATATCGAGTTCGTCTCTTTTCTTTTTAATATGCATCTTCCATTTAAGCTTTCTTCGTTAGCATACAGTATTTGAACCGAGTTAATACAGATTGTTTACATTCTTGTTAGTAAAGTTAACATGTGTTTTGGACTCGTTTAGAACAATGCGCCCTTTCATCGTCCAGTTTATTTTATCAAGAGTTTTCTGTAGCTTTTCGGTTGCTCTTTCAATTGAGCTGGATGATGCAGGTATGGCCGTATCATCAGCAAATGTTGCTACCGTGACGTCTTCTTCTTAACGTATATCTCGAGTATAAAGAACAAATAACACTGGACCAAGAACGCTTCCTTGTGGAACACCAGCATTTATTTCTTTAAATCCTGAATATTCAGTAAATTGTTTTACTCGGAAACCTCTATTTTCCAGATAGGATTCCATCAGAATATAATATATTTGTTTCGGAAAAACCTGTCTTAATTTAAATCTTAAGCCGTGGTGCCAGAACTTATTGAAAGCTTGCAAACATCAAGAAACGCGCTTGAACATACCTACCTCCCCCTAGAGATTTTTCAATTTTATTTGTTATTCTGTATACTTGATCAATTGTGGTTATTTCTAAAACCGATTTGGAGTTCGGGAATAAGCTGTTTCTCTTCTACAATTGGAAGTAGGCGCTTAAGTAATAATTTTTCGAATAACTTATAAATTATTGGTAGGTATTGGTCTGTGATACTTCTTTTCATTAAGAGTTTTCCCTGGTTTTGGGACCATAATGACTTCGGCCACTTTCCATTGAAGTGGAACGTATGCAAACCTAAACGTGGCATTAATCAGATGTTGAATCTTAGTGATTGCCTTTCTCGGCAACTCTGTAAGAATGGGTGCATTCATCAAGTCATATCCGGGAGCTTTTTTGTTTTTTTTTTCGCTTTCTAATAGCGTCGAAAGTTCTGAAAATGTGACATCCCCGGGATTCGGAAGTTTTCAAAGGTTTTTGTTTTTTCGAAGCAATGAACACATGAACAATGATTTTTTCAAGATCTGCGGTTAGAAATGTCGCTGTCCCGATTCTCCATATAAAAACTCATTAGTCTTGTTGTATCGACATGATATTTTTTTATCGGGTCACTTAAGTTGATCCAAGAACTGATCATCAATATCAATGGTTATGCCGGTTGTGTCCGGTTACCCAACGAAAAAAATTAAAATCATTCTTTAAATAAAAGAAATTGTATGTGCATGTGTTAACCTAGGTAAAAATAAAAAGGACAATTTATTGTTCTTAATACACAAAGTTCAGGTGTTCATTTCCATAAAATTAAAGTGTTCAAGAGATGGTCGGCTTTAAGCCATAAGTAATTACAATCTTGTTCATTAAATTTCGAATAATATTCTTCAGTTCTGGACACACACACACACTCAAAAGAAACCCATTAAAAAGGAAGCGATAAATTCATGAGCAATAATCGTCCCAAAACCGATAAACTTCACTTGCGATTTTTATCGCCGTGTCTGAAAGGAATAAAAAGGGAAGTGTTGATGGCCTTTGTGGAAATAGGGTTCCAAATGATGATTATCACATTTGCTGCTGTTTTTTTTATTTTCAATGACGGATGCAATCAAATTCGGTTTTCAATTGCTTTTTGTGGTCTGACGAAGAAAAAAAAAAACGATTCACTGAGTGCACAACTGCAGTCTAGGTGCGATCATTATAAATCACCCTCACCTCCTCAACTAGGACACTCCAAGCCATAAGAAAATCAAAGCGTTCCTCTTCCAGTTGATCCAGCGAATTGGGTTTCTTTTATTTCACAACCGATTACCCCAGTCGAAGATCATGCATTTTCAAACAACTGCATCCGTAGCCGCAATCCCAATGCCACCACAAAATCGAATCAAAATGTTGCGGTTTTTTTTTTTGACTGCGCTCTGGAATCGTCGCCTTACTCGTCGTCAGGCTTTTTTTACGAATGCAAATCGATCAGCTCTCGTGCAATCATTTGGTAGACACTTTGGCCCTAGAATTTGTTGCTTCTACACTAGAGACCCCTGGGGTGAACCCTTGGTGTACGCGTCGGGTGAAAGGAGCAAGGAGCAAGTCAGGACGGACTTTGATTTCGAGAGACAATCCAACACTGCTGTGCTCTTGCAATTCTGTATGATTTTCAGATTTACACCTATTTGTGTTGATTGAATCGTGCATTACCGCGCCGCCGCGACCGCCATGATGCCACGAAAAAGACTTGCTCATTGGCGCATATAATAATCAAATAGAAATAATGATTGGTTTGGTGTTTGTTTGAAATTGTATCCCGGTGCGGATTTTGCGGTGTTTGATTGGATTTTGAGGGAAAATACTTTGATGTGTTAATAAGGGTCGTTAACATGTTGTGGTAGCACATTTCAATTTGTGAAACTGTATTTAAAAAAATGCTGCAAGAAACTAGCTGGATTCTAAAGTGCTGTTATGTTAAAGCGCGGAACAGATTGAACCAGCAACAGCACCAGCACCGTCAACAGCAAACAGCACGCTGACCAGCAAAAGAAATTGAAACACATTGCCACCAGCACCAGCATCGTCTTCTTACTTCTGTTTGACACTTTGTGTCATAAAAAAAAGGATACGATGTTTTCTTTTGCAGTATGGTGCTCCCGAATTTCACTTGCGCAAAGTTGGTAGCAATGGAACAGCAACAGCAAATTTAGGACTTTGGTCTAACGACGCTGGTGCTGGTCTAATCTAATTTGAGCCATTGAAATACATTGGTTCTAAATTAATGGCGGCCGCTGTTGCTGGTGCTGTTGCTGGTTCAATCTGTTTCACGCATAAGGCTTTACTATCTGATCCTCACCGCATTGCTCGGCATTTGAAGTTTGGTAAAATGTACCGATGAGAGTAAAAGTTTCTTTTTGGTTTAACCTCTGTTGTCAAACAGATCGTTTGGAGAAAATGTAATACTGAAAATTAAAATAATTTGTATCGATGGCTAAGAAGATTGAAGTTGGCTAGAAGCCTTCCGATGTAAGATTATTCGATGTAGTACACCTCAATGGGAATGTTTTTGCGTTTTCTTGTACCCGGAGGTTTAAAGCGTGATTGTCATTTTTGGCGTATTCTGTTTTCTGTTCAAGCTGATAAATTCACAATAGATATTTTTGAACTTAGCAAAACAAATGAACTACTTCAGATCATTCAGAATTTGTTTTCCCTGTATACGTGTATGTAGTTTAGTGCCTTCTTAATTTTTTTTTATAATTAACGCGCGCACAAGGGACTATTTGTTTTACTTTTAATGTAGAACACACTGCGGGCATTAGGAAGAAAGGGAGGGGACTCTGACTAAGAGATCGCACATTCTCAAAAGAGCTCAGCACTTTACCGAGAAATCAATAACACATATAATTGTCTTATCTCCTCCATTAGAGAGGTTATAAGACAATTAGAATAATTTATAACCCATGAAATAATAGATCTTTCAGGTGGCAGTGTCGGCCATGCTGGCTGACATTTATTTCCTCCAATTATGGTTACTTTGAATGTCCTTACTGATCACGTTTGTCCACCTTAATTCTCTATTAATGATAAATTGCCAAACAAAACTAACTTCAAAAATGTAAAAAATATGTCAAATGTAACATTTATATCAGACATTTTGCACGTACAGGCGTATATCGCTCCAGACATAACTTTACTTGAATAATTCCGGTTGCATTCCACCCCTGAAACCATCCCAAACGCACTGATGGGAATAGCTTTTAGTATTCTAAATAAAACCGCACCATACGAATGTAGAACGTTTAGTGTTTATATATTCCTTTTTACTTGCGATTATAGGGACTATAAGGCAAGTTTAGGATTCGTGAATATAAAAAAAAATTGAGATAACAATGAAACATGACATTGCGATCATAGAGAAGTCTAAAAAAGTGATCGACAAAAAACGTCTGTCGGTTAGTATGAGTGAAATTGAAATTTTATTTTTAGGTCTAAAATTAACGGTACCTTCCATATATGACCGTTTAGGAAAATCTCATTTTTCTCGAAAATCGCTCCAACGATTTTGATGAAATTTTTTAAATTTTTTTATTTGTTGGTATTAGCTATCATTCGATAAGAACACAATTTACGGAAAAATTCTATTAACGGTACCTTTCATATAACGTTTTTTTTATTTTTGGCTTCTTTTTTTCTCGGTAAGTACTCTATGGATTTCTGTCAAATTTTACATTGAGAAGATCTTGGTAGCCAAAATAATTCTGCATATCAATATTTTGAATAACTTCTTTTTCTAATTAAAATTAATTAAATTTTTTTTTTAATCAATATTTTTAAAACTAATCAAAAAAATATTTTAAATATTATAACCACATCTACATATATTAATAAATTCTAAAAAATTGCATACCAAAATTTTAAAAAAATTGTTCAAAAAACTAAAAATAAAAAACAGGATCTTATCAAAACCGGTCCTACAATTTTCGAAATACATTTTTCATGATTTCCTTGTTATTTAAGACGTATGATGGCGCACATAATTTTTACTAAAAAGCGTTAAGTATTGTAGTTTTTTACTAGTTTTTATAAGTTGAAAATGTTATTTTAAACGCAAATGTTACTTGTTCCAGACAAAGATCTTGCTTTCCAATGTAATTATGCACATAAGGGCAAGTACGTGCGACCCAGTCGTGCCAATTTTTTTTATTTTAATACACAGAATCATAAAACCCACCTTTTAAATTCTTTCTTATTCTAATGATTTCATTGGGTCAAAGTACAAATAAAAACTTGAAATGTGCTATTTCTTCGAAAGCAAATCCGTACTCAATCGTTAACATTACTTCATCGTTAGGTATTTTATGTTTCCAGCACACCCAACCGCCAATGTATTCCATATTGTTGCATTGAACTCTGAGAATTCACGTTTCATCAGAACAGGTCGAGCAATTTAACAGCTCAGGACCTCGGTTGCCTTCTGCGATCTTTCCCCAGGTGCGGTGGTGTCTCTTAGTCAGTGTGATTTTCGATCGTTCGTGTCAGTTTATCTTTCAAAAATTGATTATTTACTCTCGTACACTATGATTACGCCATTGTTGCAGATAAGTTGCGCCGTGTTGGGTGCGAATTGACTTCTTTATTGGTTTTTGTCCAAATTGCTACAATTTTCTAAAAAAAAAAAATATTTGTTTTGGTCCTTTCAATGTATTTGTATTCAATGTATTCTCATGAGATACCGATTCGCATCGAATATGATTGTTCTTACCAATTAAAGTGGAACTTCCGATTTTATAAAAAAAACAAACAACATTGTTGAAACATCAACAACATCACCATCACTGGTGATTAATTTAAATGACACATGGCGAGGACACCAGAACGTTGTTCTGATGATGATTACTTTTCTTTGCCCTCCGCGTGCACCCATAACTCTCCGTCGGTTATCGAGATACTACAAAACAAAACCTACGCCGGAAGCATTTGATTTCATCTAATTTAGGAACAGATCAAAGTGTTAATTACTACAACCGGTATGTTGGTCTGTGAGCCAAGACAGCGAGTCGGACAATTGCGCGAAGCGTAGATACTCTCATCCATTCAATTAGTTAAATTAGTCATTGATTTCAATAAGATGGCCACATTGGAGATGCAATCTTTGATATGGTTACCCCCCCCCCCCCCCCCCCTTCTGGACGTAAATGGGATTGGGACTCTCTGGCTAGTAAAAACCAGTAAATGGGTGATGAGTCGAACATGTGTATGTATTACTCTCCCTTGGTGTTGCTGTTACTCCTGGTTGTAATGTCGGCGAAATGTGCAATTTTGGATTGAGTAAAACATGCTCAATTGGACAGGCCTAGATGAGATAAAGATGGGCATCGCCGAGGAGTTACAGGGCGAGTGTAATTAGTGCCCCAGAGAGCAGAGATAGAATTAACACAAAATTGACGGCGTCGCGACATCGCCACCGATGATGGCACTTGCCCGCTGTCAAGTCAACCAGAAGCTGGAAGGATGTTTGTAATTTCTGGACACTTGTTGGGTTTTTTTTTGTGACAAAAAATGACGCGAGCCAATTATGATTTCCGGTTTATAGTTGATTTGTAAGCGGAATTGATGAAGATGCATGTTGTTAATTATGTATTTTAATGGAGTTATTAAGGGATCGGTATTCCTCCATTCATCAATCCATCAAAACATGAAGAATACAAAACAACACTCCATTTGCTACAAACGTGTTGTGTTCGTATAGAAAACATCGAGATTGTAGTGAAAAATGACATTACTGTTAAAAAAGTCGAAGAAGAAAAGTTTATATTATAGTATCAATCGGTCTGTTTCAATTTCTTTGTATTTTCTCAAAAACGGGTAAAACGATTTTGATAAAAACAAATATTTATGTATATGAAATATTTAGGCCCGGTTTAATGGTGGCCAGTAATGTTTCCATCAAGGGAAAGTGGAACTACACACCCGAATAATTTTCTTTTTAAAAAACCAAGTTAAGCAAACTGTAAAGAGGCTATCAGGGTGAGAGAAGTAAGTTTCCGATATTTTAAAGCCAACCCTTCTGAGGAAAATCGGAAGAAGTTTTAACAAGCCAGAAAGACCTCTTCAAAGAACAAATTTTTTATACGAAAAACATGCATAACTCCACTTCGTCTTCGGTTCCGACGCTTGTCCACAATGACAATTCTGTGGTCAAATCCCAAGCGAAAGCTGATTTATTTCTTCTCTTCTTCTATTATTTATTATGAAAATTTGTTGCATCTAATTCAACGTTGCCTCAGTGTGGTATGGCTCCTCCTGTACTTGATAACGTAAATGGTTTTATGGGACAAATCTTTTTTCGCGCTCGTACAGTTGTAAGAGTTCTTAAAGATTACAAATCTGCTGGCCCGGATAGTATTTCCCCTATAGTTCTGAAGAGGTGTGCTTCCACGCTGGCAAAACCACTGTGTAAGCTTTTCCATCTGTCGTATTCTAAAGGCCTCTATCCAAGAGGATGGAAAACTGCATTTGTCCAGCCCATACCTAAAAAAGGCGTATCTTCATCTCCCTTTAACTAATGACCAATTGCACTTATATCCCTTCTTTTCAAGTCAGATTAAGAAATATCTTGAGACACGGAAACTTCTAAATGACCGGCAATACGGTTTTCGTAGCAATAGGTCCACTGGTGATATGATGGTATATCTCACCGAACAGTGGAATTAATCTTTACATCGTTTTGGAGAAAGTTAGATTATTGGCGTTTGCATCAAGCTCTTTTATCGAAAAAAATCGGCGAACCTCTTATTCGATGGATTAGAAATTACCTTTCGGAACGTTCAATTCGCGTTGTTTTGGATGGCTTCCTGTCTGATAGTCACAAAATAAAAGCTGGTGTGCCCCAAGGCTCCGTTCTGTCTCCGACACTCTTCCTCATCAATGATCTCTTGTCTAAAACTTCTTTACCGATGTGTGTTCGGGGATGTAAGAATAGGCCCACGGTATGGATGTGCCTGCAGTAAGAGTCTGCTAAAACATCCACCCCTATAGTTCCGGGGCAGAATTGGCCTATGGCCGGGTTGCCGGAAGTACGAATTTTCCAATACCAAGCCTAGTTAAGCAACTACCACTTTATCCGTAAAGAAACGGAAGGTTACTACCTTGCTTCTAGGCGGGCATTCAGGGAGTGTCCGAGTCTTCACCTTGGTTGACAGGATTTCTGAACTGTTGTCTTACTGGATGGTGGGCTAGCGACGTTATGGAGGAGTCGAACCACAAGTGCGTCTCATGAGAGACGGGCGAGGCCTCACCTAGGGTCTAAAAGTAGGTACCATGGGTAAACAGGAGCCCCGGCTGATTACTCGAGCTTGCTCGGTAGCAGTTGCCTGTTAAAATTGAGGTAGGCCCCCTTGTGGGAGCTTCATGGGGGCTGTTGGTTACTCCAAATGCGGAAGCGAAAAGGTATCTTTGGTTTCTGGGAGGATGGCAATGTTTCGTAAGAAGCGTGTGTTCATTGTCTTATTCAACATTGATACTAGGCGTGCTTGATAGGCCCTGCTTCTTAGAAAGGAGGATGAATTTACCATTAGAAATTCATCATTTGCTTCTAAAGTGGTTTAGCAGAGCCACTCTAGTTGATAGTGTGGTCTGGTAAACCACTTTAGGGGTCTTGTCCGCCCCAAGGGAACTCCATAAGTGGGTAGGCCCACCGTGAGATTAAGCCTTAATAGGCAGCTGCTCACGTAAAGCCTCTTCACGATCTGTCTAAGACTTCTAATCCATTAAATTGTTTTGCTGATGAGAGTACCATCAGCTTCTCATACAAACGTATGATTAAAATTTATTGGCGCGACAGCTCCTTAAGGAGCCAAGGCCTAGTGACTTATACTCCCAACCATTCCTGTGTGTGTGTTGTTAATCTGCAAGAATGGAAGGGACCTACAGTTTACCGCCGAGGCCGAACGATTACATGAGATGCACTTTTTCGAGAGAAATTTTACTCTTGGAGTTTTTGTCAGTTCCTTGCAAGAGGCAGTAATTAAGCCACGGGGCACTGCGGCAACGTATGATTAGTTCATTAAATTTTGATCTGGCCAGAATTGTAATGGGGAAATATTAATCGTGTGGAATTTAATGCTTCAAAAACTCAATGCTGTTTGCTGTCGTTAAAGTATAACCTATCCCCCATGCCACTATCCATGAGTGGTACTTGCATCGAGGAAACTGAACAGCTTTGCGTTCTAAGTATGTGTATCACAAACCACCTTCTGTGCATTGAACACATATATGACATCACCAAAAATGCTGCAAAATGTTAAGGTTTTCTTATACGATGTAAGAAATACTTCTCCCCGTTAGATCTGGCTACTGTTTATAAGGCGTATATTCGCCCGAAGCCTGTGTACAATTCTCATATTTGTGGAGGTGCCCCTGTTACTCACTTGCGTTTGGAATAAGGATATAACAGAAACATTTGATTCACTAGAACATCGTCGAAATGTTTCCTGTCTCTCCTTATTCTATCGCTTCTTCTATAAACAATGACCAGTTGCATTCCTCCCCTTAAAAGTTTTCCCCATAATACTCGTGCCGCTAGGAATGCACATAAATTTACCCTTCAGCCTAATTTCGGACGCACTGTTAAGTATAGACTCATTCTTTAGCCGCACTACACGAATGTGGAGTGCTTTAGCCGGCTCGATTTTTCCCTTCCATTACGATTTACAGACGTTCAAAACCAATGTGCATCGGTACCTCCTTTTCATCTTCTATCCAATTTTCCTCAACGCCCGCACTGTGTTAATATATGATAAGGGTAGTAACAACCCCTTGAGTGCGCGCAGATTATAAAAAAAAAACTGTGCGGACTTCAATGTTAATAATTTGAATGGAAACGACTCATTCTATGCATCTATCTCAAACTACCTGTCGACTGGACTATTTTTTCTTTTGCTTTAAATACTTTCAATAAAACTAGGTATATGTGAATCAGTTTTTTTACTTATTTTTTAAAAATAAATTTGTCACAAACACCCTGTATTTGTCTTTATCCTTTTGCTTAAAAATATGATCGAAGGATCGTCATGCAAACTTTAAACTCTCAACCATTCATCTACATACATACCATATGCTTAGTGAATCTGCTCTGCAGTTTCCGCCGAATCCAAAACATTCAGAAGACCTAAGCTTCCGGTACAGCATTCCAACGCATTACCCACTTTAGAACTGGTGCAACCTTACATGCTGCCACCCAATGCTCCTCTTATAAACATAAATACAAACCATACCTACGTAATGTCGATTTGGTTTAAAGTACGATCGGGATCTTAAGTTTATTCAAGCCATTTATACTCTTGAATCCGTGCCGCTACATACCAAACATATCAAGTTATTGCCAACTGGCCAACAAACTCATGGGCGTCTATCCTCAAATTATTATTTAAGGAATAAGGAGTATTTATGTACCTAACAAAGCAATGAATAATTGACGATAATTTAGTATAAAGCAACAAAAACAAAAGAAAGAACTTATGATGAAACCAACTAGCCAACTTGTTAACAATTATTTACACAGTTCCAATCTTATTGAAACCCTAACTTACTCCGATTGATTGACGCTAATAACCCAAAGAAATATCTGGAGTTGTTCTTTGAGAATGCGACTTTGCCTTCGGTCGCAAGGTGGTCAAGTATCAAGTTAAAAAGAAAGAACAATGTACCTATTCTAGTTTAGTTTGCGTCGAGAGAATAGTTGGACAAAATCAATTATTTATGCAATTAAAACAAACCTCAGCTAGAAATGCAAAGTTGTATTATAACAATAACGTTCTTAACGTTTTCATACTAAATTATTTGTTGTTCTTTCGCCGCAATATAATTTGAAAACGGTAAAAAAGAAGTTAATCAGGAAAAAAAAAACAATTTCGCTTACCTCAGGCAGCAGCTGCAAAAGATGCCGTTCACAGGCACACTAGATTGGAATATATCACACACAATTCGTACAAACAAAAAAGCAATAAAATGAAAGTTTTTTTTAATTACATAAAAAATAGGAATTCCTATTGGAACTTGTAAGAACACATAAAACAATAGATTTACACAATTTTTTGTAAGAAAAAAACAAAACAAATTTGCAGAACCAGCGACACCGACTTGAACTTGTTGATTAATCAGAAATGACAGCTGGCTGAGGCAAAATGACAGCTCAGCTTCTTGACATAATGATGCGACATATTTTATATGGGTGGTGAGATATAGTATCGCTAAAATCGAAGTTCGGTTGTAAGACTAGATAAAATATATTTCGGATTGTGTCTAGAATAACAAACAAACGAGACTCGAGAAATATAGTAGATTTGGAGTTTTATATTTCATTCTTGTCGTAGGATGTCGCTATAAAATATGAAATTAAAACGGATGTGGTAATTTGAATTTTGTTGGAATAATTTTTTTCTTGAACAGAGGAGCGCCGATAGGCGCGACACCGATGCCGCTAGATCCGACCGCTGAGGAGCTTTTAGCGATCAAAAGATATAAACGTGTGAAGCAGCGTGTATATTTGTTTTTTTTCCACAGTTATCTGCCAGTCCCAAAATTTTGTATCTGACACTTCAAAGTTACGAGCTACAAGCGTGTGAAGCAGTGAGTTAGCGCATTGATTTTGGAAATGCAATCGGTTTTTCGCCTCCAGAGGACTCAATAAGCATTTGGGGGGTCGGGTGTTGGTTTGTCGGAAAGGTTACTTCCACAGCTATCTGCCAGTGCCCAATTTTTTTATTTAACACTTCAAAGTTACGAGCTTAAGCATGTGAAAGCAGTGAGTTAGCGCATGGATTTTTTAAATGCAATCGGTTTTTCGGTTCCTGAGGGCGCAATAAGCGTTTGGAGGGATCGGGTGTTGGTTTGTCGAAAAGGTTACTTCCACAGCTATCTGCCAGTGCCAACATTGTTTATCTGACACTGTGAAGCAGTGAGTTAGCGCAATGATTTTTGAAATGCAATCGGTTGTTCGGCTCCAGAGGGCACAATAAGAGTTTGGAGGGGTCAAGTGTTGATTTGTCGGAAAGGTTACTTCCACAGTTATCTTCCAGTGCTATTTTTTTTTATCTGACACTTCAAAAATTACGAGCTTAAGCTTGTGAGTTAGTGAGTTAGCCCATTGATTTTTGAAATGCAATCGGTTTTTCGCCTACAGAGGACGCAAAAAGAGTTTGGGGGTTCGAGTGTTGGTTTGTCGGAAAGGTTACTTCCACAGCTATCTGCCAGTGCCAATTTTTTTTATCTGACACTTCAAAGTTACGAGCTTAAATATGTGAAGCAAAGTTAGCGCTTTGATTTTTGAAATGCATTCGGTTTTTCACATAAAAAAAGTTGTTATATCAAAAGGGACATTTTTGGAGTTGAATTTTTTTTTAAGAAAAGTAAAAAAAACTTTCCAATGGACAATATATGCCTGGAGATATGGATGGTGAACCTAGCAGTGTTGCTGAAGTTTTACATTTGAACCCGACCTATGTCAACAGCCCATAAAAACAGTCAGAGGTTTTGCGCTTCTCAAAACCACCTCCGAGAAACCCCTAACTCAGGCAAACAAAACCAAAACGGAGGCATAGTTCGTTGCTCCGGAAAAGAACTAGAGCATCTTATAATCTCTACGTTGAGTGAAGGAAGGAGAAAAAATAAAGATCACCAGCAAAATATTGTCGAGGAGATGCAGAGATGTTTTGACAGGAAAAAAGTTGAAGACGCCAGGCTAGAGAGAGCCAGCCGGAAAGCTCTTCCGGATTTCCAAACAGAAAAACTATAAGTGATAATTTCGTCTAACCTTAAGCACAATAATAACTTCCAATGTTAAAAGATGAACCTCACCAGATATACTCATTCTAAACCCTGATCGGACAACAATGTCACTCCATAGTCAATAATTATTAAAATGCAGGTCAAGTTCATTTGCCTATCTAGATTGCCAAAATCGAACCTTTTGTACTCACAACAGTTAAAATTATTGTCACACCTCGCTGGATCTGTTGATGGATTTTAATATTTTTAACCCCAAAACATAACTGAAACCGATAATTGACTTAGTCGGAAATAAATAAATAAAAAAATAGAAAAACCCAGTCAAATTATTTTGTAACAATGAATGGTCACTATAAATTGCTTTGGGTAAAATCAATTGTCCACCATTAACACTCTCACATCGTTAAGGAAAAGATGGCTTACCCCTGCTGGAATACGTCGAGAACACTCTGTTTACTTTTTTTAACAGACCTTTTAAACGTAAGTTAAAATTCAGAAATTTAATTTTCAAGAATTTTAAATTACATAAAAAACTTTTAGAACTCTTTTGCCATAGAAATCGACTGCAATCGTCCACCACCTTTGGTCGTAAGTAAAACCAATTTTATTCTCATTTAGGCATACTAACTTGGCTCAATTTAACAAGGATCCTCAAGCTTGTTGCACCGATGGCGGGCGAGATGACGTGTCAGAAAAATGCGCCAAAAGATTCGGTATCTCCATGGCATCTGGTTCACCACAAAGTCCTTTGAACATTGACACAGCCACTGTGAGTAATTTAACTTATTGGTCCTTAAATGTTGAATGAATCTTGAATTTATAAATGAAATAGTGTCTTGCTGAATGTGTTCTAGTCGAATCCAAATACTTAGTCGGACAAAACTTGAACATCGACGCCATTCAAACGGATTTACAGGCGAAATTCCCACACGATTCAGGATATGTTGAGGCCATGATTAGATCTTATCAGAAGTGTACTCCAATCGGTGAGATTTTTGTTTAAACGAATAAATTTGTTGATTTTTATTTAAATAAAACATAATCATTTGTAGCTCAACGAAAACTTGAACAACTCCGACAGTCTCCATTGGGTGCAGTTGCTTTCCAAAGGAAATGCAGTCCATTGTCTGGAATAATTCTTGGTTGTACATACACGGAATATTTTCATAATTGTCCTGCTAAGCACTGGAATCCCAGTGAACAGTGTGAGGTGGCGAAACAGTTTTTACAAAAGTGTGCTATATTTTAAACTCGTAGGTTGTAATGTTTTAAATTATTGAACAATTTAGTTTAAATTAGAAAAAATAAGGAAAAATCTGGAATTTCTGATAATATAGACAAAATAAAACAAAAAAAAAGAAAATACAATTTGGAATAATTCTTTTTAAAATCTTTGATCGACCATCAGCGCTGGTCCCCAAATAAAAAAACATAGGCGCAAAATTATAGACGCTTTAGTACCAAACTAAAAGAAATAAAGTTTGGCACTAACATTAACAGCGTAGTTCTTTAATTATAGACGATTCAAAAATTGATTTTCTCTTAGTGTGAAACTAGATTTTTAATAACAGGAATACATTGCATTATCTTTTTAGTGTGAAACTAAAAACTCTCAGAGAGAATGACGGCTCGCTCTCACAAAACGCCATTTTAAAAATATAAATACACACAAACCCTGCCTAAATCCAATAACAACAAAATTCCCTAAGGCTCTCAAACTTTCAAATTTGATTTTAACTAGTGCAGGGTTTTTTTGTTTGTTTATAATTAAGAAAACCTTAGTGCAGAACTAAGCATTTTAAGTAATGTGAAGTTAATGTATTAAAAATAGGTTGTCTATAATTTTGCGCCTATAGAAATTTATAATACAGGGTGTCCGCCGGGAAGGTATACTACTTTGTTTTTCCGCCATTTTGGTAAACATTAGTCTTGAGCTTGACAGTTCATATTTGGCAGTCGTAAAGTAGACACGTGGCAAATTTTGTTGAAAACCAAGCAATCGTTTTCAATATTGTTATTGAAATTGTTTTTTTTAATTTAAAAATTAATTTCATTCTGTTTCTGACTGTTATCAAGAAAACATCTTTTTGAATAAAATTTTCTTTAATTTTTTTACTTTGAAACCTTTGAGCGTTTAATTACAATAGGTTATGGGCGACACAAAAGAATTAACGCATGTATTTATCAGTTTAACGGCTGTGGTTACGACAATTGGCAACTCCGAGTAGAAATTCTTCTGGATTCCAAGAATCTCTTGGACGTTCTAACAGACGATCCCCCAAAAGGAGCAACAGAAAAAGCAGAATTTAAAAAAAAAGGATAAAATGGCTAAGAACTGTTTGGTCAATTTAATCCATTCGGACTTTATCAGCTATGTCAAGGACAAAAAGACTTCAAAAGCGATGTGGGAAAGTTTGAAATCAACATTTGCAGAAGTTTCTATTGTGAACCAGCTATTGCTTCGAAAGCAATGCATATGAGGGATGGGGATTCAGTGGTATCCCATCTGTTGGCCTTCGAAAATTTGATGCGTCAACTTAAACAATCAGGAGCAAAAATAGAAGAAAGTGATATGCTTGCTGTGAAAAAGATCAAGCGATGCTGTGGCACAGACGTCTCGGGCATATTATGGTCAACAGAGGATGGAAGTTCTTCTCAAGCACAATACTATTCCACACTTCAATCCAAAATCCAAGATTGATTTCTGTGATGTGTGTGTTGAGGGAAAACAAGTACGAAACCCATTTAATGGAACACGAAACAGAGCTAACAGAATATTGGAAAGGATACATTCAGATGTCTGTGGTCCTTTTAATACTATAGCAATTGATGGTTCTAGGTACTTTGTTTCCTTCATCAATGATTATCCTAATCAAGAAGAAGTCTGAAGTGTTTACAAAATTCCAAGAATATGAAGCTTCAACCACCACTATGTTTGGAAAGGCGATTTCAAAACTTACAACAGACCAAGGCCGAGAATACCTTTAAAGAGAACACATTTACTGGTGCAAACAAAAAGGTATTCAAATTGAACCCACAATTGCTTATTCTCCACAGCAAAATGGTGTTGCGGAAAGATTCAATAGAAAACTGATGGAAAATGTTCGAGTTATGCTTATTGAATCCGGAGCTCCAAAGAAAATGTGGAACGAAGCTGCACTTGCTGCAGTATATACTATAAATCGCAGTCCAACCAGTTCTTTGGAGATTTCAACAACACCAGCTTAATTATGGTTTGGGTTCAAACCAGATTTGGGAGAAACAACGTGCCAACAAAACGAACGAAGAAAAACGATTTCGAAGAAAGAGGGTCTGTAGGTGATAGGCCCAAGCATGGACCACAACGGACTGCAAGATCGGCTGAAAACATTACTGTTGCTCAAGGAAGTGTTCAAAACCGCCGTGCTCAGGAGCTTTGATTAGCACAAGGATTTGCATTTGTTTCCATTTAAGATTCAGTTGACACAAGAGCTTCTTCCACAAGACCATCTACGCCGCCGTACATATGCCAGTAGGATGTTACAGCTAGCCCATGACAAGTCCAATTTTTATAATGAGTGACGAGGCACATTTTCATTTGAATGGATATGTGAATTAACAGAATAGTCGGATCTGGGCAATGGAAAACCCTCAAATTATTCATCAGTCAACTTTGCATCCATTAAAAGTTACAGTCTGGTGTGCAATTTGGTCAGGAGGAATCATTGGACCTTACTTCTTTGAAAATGAAAACGGCGTAACGGTAACTGTGAATGGGGAGCGATATCGTGATATGATTGACAACTTTTTAACGGCACAACTACATGCTTTGGGCTTGATTAACATGTGGTATCAACAAGACGGTGCCACATCGCATACAGCCAGGATTACAATGGAATTACTGCGAGACTTTTTTCCACAACAAGTTATTTCAAGAAATGATGATGTTGATTTGCCTCCACGGTCGCCTGATTTGACTGCTCCGGACTTCTTTTTGTGGGGATATCTGAAAAGCAAGGTTTATGCAAACAAACCAGAAACGCTTGAGCAACTCAAACAAAATATTCGTGATGAAATTAATGAAATACTGCGTGAAATGTGTGAGAATGTAATGAAAAATGTGCTCAAAAGGGCTCGCATTTGTGAGACTAACAGAGGCGGACATTTAACTGATATTGTATTCCATACATAATTGCCGACATTAAATAAAACATTTATCAATCTAAGATCCATTCTCTTTCATTTAATCAAAAATTAAAAATTAACAAAGTAGTATACCATCCCGGTGGACACCCTGAATAAGTTATTTTAATAAAAAAAATATTCTTTACATTCACTTTTGTGGGACCTGTTCTTTTCAAGTCTCGATCTTCTCTCTGACAAACAAAATGGCCTCGCCTACTTCCTCTTCTTTTGCACTAAGGGATTGACACTTGAAATGAACGCATTCACGCATAACAAAGATCACCAAAGTTTTTTATTGGCTCACTTAAAAGGTCAAAAACAGTCATCGTAATTTGACTAATTTGAAATGTTACTGGTTTGGTGAATCTGAATTGAAAAGTTTGATGAAAATTATCTGTTGAGAATAATTGTGGGGTATTATGCCCTTTCATTCGCTAATCGTATCTTAATTACACAATTACAGGCACGAATATAAACAACTGTAATTAGGAACAATTTTTTTTTAATTCAATCAAAAAAAAAATTGCTATAATAACGTTATTAAGTATTCATTTTTTTTTATTAATTGGGAAAGTCATTTGGTAACGCGTAATGAGGATGAAGTGATTGCCAGTGCTTCTTTATAAATTCTATCAATTCTGTCTGGATTATTTCATCCATTTTCTTTTTCTTGAGGAACGTTTGGATTTCCTTAGCATCGATCTGAAATAAGGTGGTATTTGTAAAGTTATGCAAACTTTGCATGGAAACTTTGTATGCAAACTGTACGCAAGCTTGGTATGCAAACTTTATTTTCAAATAATTGTAACGTTTCCTAGCATGTAGAGAAATTTTTACCTTTTTCTTTTCATCCAGTAGTTCTTCCAAACAATCGAGATTCTTTTTCCGTATTATTTGCCTCAGCAGAACAAATTGGTCGTGTAGAATTACTGAAAAACTGTCCCGATTAAAGAAGTCTAGTAAGCATTCAATTTCTCCGCCTTTATACTTGGCTTTCAAGTTATTGAAGTATGTTTCATGAAGACCGTAGATTCTGTAGAGAACTTCAAGGTTTACGTACTAAAAATGAAAATTTGAAAACGATTGTTTTCAAACCCGTTCAAGGAACTCACCTTCTTTGTCAAACAAATTATTTCAGATACAAAACCGTTATTGTCGAGGCTTACACGACAATATTCACCACTTGAACTGCAAGTAGACAACTCTTCGCCAAAGCTCTGCATATTCTTCCTGTCCTGTCTGGATATATATAGACCAGGTTTTCTTAGACCTCCATACACCCAGCCATCCATGAGTTGAGATTGTCGGAAAATCGGTTTTACAAAGTGTACTTTCAGTATATTGACTTCGGAGCCGGTGAGTCTCTCTTCGATAAAATTCTTTGCGAGCTTGAAAATTAATTGGAACTATTGTAAGTTTCAGATATTTGGATAGTATCGAAGTGCCTTACTTGGTTTCCAACCTCAATTTGATTCAGGTGTCTTTGTTGGCTTTGATTCGCAAGTAAGGCATCTTGGTACTGTGTTATTCTGCCACAAGCATAAACAAATGGGATATTTGTTTTTGAGTGTTGGTCAATAACAATTCTATTGTTTTCAATTTCGACTTCAGAACCCAAAGCTATAGAGATAAGAAGTAATTATTGTTATAAATGGGTCACATCGGGTGAAAGTTGAAGAAAGTTATTTGTAAAACAATTCTTTATTTAAGTGGCACGTGTTGTCATTTAGCACTTTGTAGGTGTTGTGGCAATGGAAGATAACTACAGCTAAGTTCATATCCAACATTTGCATTGATCAACGCTTCTATGTAAGATAGATTAAGCTTATTATAGACAAAATTATAGACGCTTTAATAGCAAACTAAAACAAATAAAATTTGGCACTAACTTTAAAAGTGTAGTTCTTCAATTATAGACGACTTAAAAATTATTTTTTGTTCTTAGTTTGAAACTAGATTTTTAATAACAGGAATCCCCTGCATTATCTTTTTAGTGTGAAACTAAAAACTCTCAGAGAGAATGACGGCTCTTTCTCACAAAACGCCATTTTGAAAATAAAAATTCACACAAACACTGCCTAAATCCAATAACAACAAAATTCCCTAAGGTTCTCACACTTTCAAATTTGATTCTAACTAGTGCAGGGGTTTTTTTGTTTATAATCGAGAAAAACTTAGTGCAGAACTTAACATTTTAAGTAGTGTGAAGTGATGTTTCATTAAGGGGGTACGAGTCACAAGCTTTTTAAAAACCTTTAGCCCGCACTAGAAGAATAACTATGTCCTGTAACTGCTCCATGGGGTTAAGAAGAGAATTGAGTAGCAAAGGCCTCTCTCGGAGAACAAAAGTGTCATACATCCCAGCCCTGATGTATGATGCAGATGAATTGAAAATAGCAGAGCTAGCCATAAAATATAGAGCGGTTGGACGGAAAATATACGATTCCACCCCGATGCAGTAGAGGAAGACTGCGACTAAAAGGTATCGCACACAAGTGGAAGAGGACCTCGATCGACTTCACTCCCAAAACTGGAGACAGCTTGCTAGGAACCAAAGTTTTCTGGAGAAGCTTATTGATTGCGTTGTAGCGGCACCTAAGGAATGAAGCGGCACATAAGGGAAGAAATCAATTGTCAAATTGTCCGTCCGTATAATGGAGACGAGAACATAATTTAAACCTAGCGGTAAAAAAAATTAACAAAACTTGACTAATAAGATTATATCGTGAGTTCCAGGAGGCAGAACTCTATGATTCAAAAAAGATTCGTCGCTGTAAAATTTCCATAAACGAACAAACCCGACTATATAAGTTACCTGTCAAAATTCGAAACAAAGTTGAATGTCAGTCAGCTGTTCTTCACATGCCTCATCAGAAATCAGATAGAAAAGTAACCGCCAAATTTAAGGATATACCAGCTGCGTACCAGCTAATTACAACGATCAAATATTAAAGCGGCCATTACATCAACATCCAATCTTTTGAATTAGAAAGCTCTGCATTCTCGAACGCACGGATTGCTAAATATGTGTATTTGTTTATCAGATCGAATCGCCAGACTTTTGCGACCATTTATTAAACTATTTTCTGCAAGAACAAGGAATATGTAGTGGAAGTGGATTACTCTTTTTCGTCAAGCTTTAGTCAATTAGAGCAAAGGATGTAATGGCTAAAACACAATCACGCTTTAGCTTCGTTTCGCCTGACGTTTACAAGTTCAACCATAGGAATTCAATACATCTTATCACAATGTCGCTTTGGCTTTGACGTTACGTTTGGTTCGTGTACAAGATAAGATAACGTGACTCAAACTCAAAGCAGAAGTAGAAACTGGTTGAACTTTTGCTCCCTTTGACAGAAAAAAAAACAAAAACAACAACCGACATTTTGAAAATGTCACATAAAGCGAACACAAAGCGTATGAAATGTAACGTCACGAAGTCAAAGCGTGATTGTGTTTTAACCATAAACCACTCTCTTGTCCGTATTTTACAGATGAATATTTGACAACACACACGCTTTACAACCGACTTTGACAACTCGGAAAAATTCGACAATACAAAATGTGTATAAATTATAACAATGCGGGTTTCTCTATAAACGCTTCATTTGACGTACGTAAGGATAACGTAACAAAGCGAGTGATATCCAAAAAAGTTTGAATTGACTGAACGTTCACTCGCTTTCTGACATTTTACGCAAATTGCTTTCAAATTGAAAAAAAATTATATTTTTACAATAAGTACTCAATATTTACACATTCACGATTTCAGCAGAGCGAGTTGAAGCTCTGTATACATAACGGGACGAAGTTGGATGCAAAGCGTGTATGTGTTTTAGCCATTACAGGAAAAAGATGTTTTGGAAAAAAGCTCGGTAAACTCGGTCTAGGCATCTAACGAAGAAGAATCAGCTTAGAAAGACTTGAGCTGATTTGATGACTTTGACTGTCATTTGACAGTAAAAGATTATAGTTATTCATTGCAGGTTTGTTCCACATAAACTTGGACCAAAATGGGCAGCTTTCAAAATTTAAATAGTAACGATGAAAATCTCTCACTGAAAAATTAAACTACACAAATCTTTGAGAACGCGTTGAACAAAAAAGTTAACTACTTTTTAAACGTCAAAGTCATATGATTAAGGCTCTCACAGATGGACGAAAAACGCAGCAACACTTGCGTTTGGGTTTTTTGCGAAAAAGTAGTAGTTGCAGAAAACTAGCTTCTATTTAAACTTTAAAGCGAATTCCAACAGAAAAAAAATTATCAACTTCTATTTACTTTTCTTGTTTATACAGGGTGGACCAAAAGAAGTCATCCATCCGATGTTGTTTGGCTCTCTTTTTTTTCTAAATGAAAAACTTCGATTCTGTTTTTTGATTATGTTTATTTGAAACTTTAGAATTGTAATGGTCAAGTCGAGAAGATGATATCGGCCAAACGGGTGCCGTCAAAATTGATTGACATACGGGCTCGTTTTATGACATTTTTCATCACTTCAGTGAGAACTTCGGGCGACAGATTCTCGCACTCGTGTCGAATGTTGTCCTTGAGGGCTTCCAGAGTCTCGGGCTTGTTCAGTAAACACGGGACTTCAAAAAACCCCACAAAAAAAGTCTGAAACGGTTAAATCGGACGATCTTGCGGGCCAGTGCAAACCGCCAAAACGAGAGATGAGGCGACCCGGGAACGCCGCCTTCAGAATATCGGTTCATGTCGGTTCATGTATCGCTCCACGGCTTGTTCACTTGTATTCTGCATCTGTCTAGTCCACAAATGTTAAAAGAGATTTGATATTGGCGGCCATTTGCAAAAATGAGAACATCTTCCAATAGGGTGATTTCTTTTTGTCCACCTTGTAGCTGGAATGCGGACCATCTTCGCCGCCATGTCACAGCGGCCAGTGAGTTTTTTTGCAAAACACACAAGTGCGTGCATTAGGCTGCGGTTTCGGTGGAGGTGAATTTTACTCGCACGAATTAAGCGAAAGTAGGCGAATACATTCATGAGTTTTACTCGCGCGAAGTAAGCGAATTATTACCATTGTATATACCATTTCTATAGTACTCTCATGGTGGTCATTTTTCGTCTGGCCATCTTCCTGGTTGATTCAGAACTAACTCTAAATAGTGGAGACTACACCGTTACCAGTTTTTAATAAACTTTTGTTGTCTGTACTTATTCTTTATTCACACCAATTGGCAATTTTAGCACGCCTCATTGCGACTTCATTCAGAACTAAAAAACGATGCTCCATGAAAGTACTATTATGTATTGTGTCAAAAAAAGATTCCCCGAATCCATTTCTACGAAATTCAATGCACACAAGACACAACTACTAATATAAGCACAAATCCTTCAAAAGTAAACAAAAATTCGCTTTATTCGCTTAGTTCGCGCCAGTAAATTAATGAATTTAGCGAACTTTTGTCTTCGTTTACCTTACCGGAACCGCAGCCTTAGGTGGCAGATAGCCACAAACGACACATACTTGGTCGATGCGACCCAATCAATTTGTGTGGAGTTCTATAAATATACGCTCATTATGTCACTGCGGCCATGTTTGTATCAGAAAAGTGTTAACATTGTATATGAACTTCTATAGTACTATCATGGTGACATGTGGACCGTGGCGCTCCAAGCGGCTCTAGGTAAAATTAACTTGGTAAATTGAAAGAGGCGAACGAGGCGAACAAAGAGAATTCTAAGAGAAACTCTGTGAACATGTACTTTACTCTTTGCAGTTTGCAGTTTACATATATACAATGATGCGAGTATAGTTTTTTTTTTGCATAACTGGATTGCTTCACACAAGCAGGGTGACGAGATGGCTAGTTTTAAAATAGGAATGTTCTCCTTCTGCTTTTTCTTGCCTCACATTGCACATGCGCAATAAATTAAGCACAAAGCATAAAACTAAAAACCATGCTCTTAATTCTCTCTCACTCAAATAATATGTCCCTACACTAGCACTCCAAGCGGCTCTAGGTAAAAAGATTTTTTCTCGTCTCATGATAGTACTATAGGCAATGTATATACAATGAGTGTTAATTAAAATTTATAATTTTTATTGCACATATCGGTTTTTAAACGCAGAGTTAAAACGCGCTCAGTTTAAAAAGATCTTCAATATTGTTTTTAATTGTTTCCTTCACCACCTTTGCGTTTATTTGACATAGGAACTCCATATAAATATACATACCGAGTTTATAAATAAAAAGGAAGACATTTTTGTGTGAATGATAATCATATACCGCCTGTTTATTGCCGCGAAAAAATCGTCCATTAATCGTTTTCCGTTTGCGGGAGCCTCAATATCCCAGCTGATCTTTTTTAAATTTTAAACTGACGTAACATGAAACTAATTTTTCTGTCCAAAGAATTCAAAATGGTACAAGCTTATCTGATACGAACGGCGAATTTAATTTTGTTGGAGGCCAGGGTAGCTCTGTGATAAATTATAGTCTGATAGGTAGTGAATGGAGGAATGAACACATGCTAGACTTGAAAACCCAAAACGTGCCTTATTCAGACCATTTTCCAATCACCATGAACTTCTTGCTTATTTCCAGAGCAGTTCAAGAAACAAGGGTGTTAAATACCATACCGAAACTAAAATGAAAACCGAAAAACAAAACAGAGTATCAATCGAGGTTGAATAATGCACTGCTTGGTCTCGTAAATTGTATTCTAACTCTGATGGAAGAGATAATCAAAGCCTCTTGACCAACTGACAACAATAACGCTCGGCAGTATTTTATTGCACCGTGGTATGATGTTGACTGTAGAAAACACAGAGAATTATCGTTTGGATGGTTAAGAGCATATAGATCCTCAAATGAGGACTTTTTCAGGAACCAGTACTTGATTGCTAATAGGGCTTACAAGGCAATATGTAAACAAAGCGGAATCAAGAAGATTAGCTCTATGTAGAAACTCAAAAGAATTCTGGCACTTGGCAAAGCATTTAAATGGCAAACGGGTTTCCATCCACCTGAACTTGAGTCCAAAACTTCTAGCAGCTCACTTTGAGAAATTGTTGAGTCCTGTCCAAGCGACACCAGCCTTTGTCAATGAAATTCTGGATGCTTCAATAAGTTATCAAGAAGTGATCTCAGCTTTAACGAGGCTTAAAGATAAAAAAGCAGCAGGATCGAATGCCATTACAGCTGAATTTTATAAGTACGGCACTTCGGAACTAATCACCAAGCTGACAGTTATATATAACAATGTCATGGAAACCGGGGATAAACCACAAGATTTTAAGGAATCAGTTATTTTTCCGATTCACAAGAAAGGAAATTTGAACGAGCCTGCCAGTTACGGAGTTATATCCTTTCTAAATGCTTCATACAAGATATTTACGTTGATATTGCAAAAACGTTTTAATAAATAGATCGATAACAACAAACTACTGAAGGAGTTCCAGGCAGGATTTAGAAGTAGATATTCAACGATTGATCACATTTTTACTCTCAAAAGTGTTGCAGAAACATTCCTTGGAAAAGAAAAGAAGTTGTAAGATTTTTTCGTAGATTTTAGATCTGCATTCGATATGATCGATAGAAAGGCGCTTATTTGTTTGGAAGGGTCATACAGAATCTTTACTCAGACACAATAACGAAAGTATGGAATGGTGAAGCGCTATCTGAAGGATTTAAGACACAATCGGGAGTCAGGCAAGGTTGCACATTGAGCCATAGGTTGTTTGCTTTGTTTATTGATGATCTGGTAGACCTCTTGACATGTGGAGTTGAATATGCTGGAAAGTTAATCAAATTATTGATATTAGATAAAGTTTTGTATTTTCGGAACTTACCGCGTTATAAGAAATATTTTCTTATTTCTTTCTACCCGACGTTTCGAAGAAGTTTCATACTTCGTGGTCACGGGATGAGACTGACGTTTGATTGATGTTGTCTAAGTTATTGTTTTTTAGCTCTCGCTCTCAAGTAGTACCGGTGCGTAGATGTTGATGCACTTGGATTGCTTGTGGGTGGTGGTGGTGTACTCGTTCTAGGTTGTTGTTGCGTTGAGTCGATGTATTTTTGGACACATGCAAAGCTCACGACATCGGCTATAGGTCTTTTGATTTGCTTTACTATGGTTTTGCTTATGAGAGGATCCCACGTTGTCGATAATTTAAAGCTAGAATCTCTATTGAAATTTTTATGTTTCTTAATTTCAATTGCTTCTCTGACGATTCTTGGTACATAAAATCTTTCATTTGCGATTGATCTAGCTTGTAGATCAAAACGTATAAAGTGATCTTCGTTGTAGGCCAGATGTTCACATATTGCCGATTTTGCGACAGCGTTGTTTTGGATAGCTTTGATATGTTCGTTTAAACGCGTTTTAATACCTCTTTTCGTTTCACCAATATAAAAAGATCCGCAGCTACAGGGAACAGATTATACACAAGAATTTTGGAGTGGAATTTTGTCCTTAGGCGATCTTAAGAATTGACGAAAATTAGTTGGCGGTTTAAAGATGGTTTTAACATCATATTTTTATAAGATTCGCCCAATTCCATCCGTTATGCCTTTGATATAGGGTAAAAAGGCCCTTTTTTCCAATGCTGGAGGTAGCGAATGTTTCTGTGAGCTGGGTTTGGGTTTCCAGGTTCTCTGTTTGGAGTTGTAGCTATTCTTTTTAAGTGCAATGTCTATATCCTTCAACTCTTGCTTGAGTTGTTCGGGTCACAAATTTTGTGAGCACGGTTGACAAGAGCCGATACAACCGATGTCAAGTTGGCTGGGTGATGATGTGATGTAGCATGTAAATATCTGTGTTTCCGATCGAACCATCTTGCTTTCTTATGACTTTAACGTCTAGGAAAGCCAAAGAGTTTTCTTGTTCTCTTTCCGTTGTAAATTTAACTTTTTCGTGGATGGAATTAAGATGAATCAGAAAACTTTCTACCTGATTCTCTTTGAGTACGCAGAAGGTGTCATCCACGTACCTTACCCAAATTGTTGGTTTCGTTAAAGATGTTCCTAATGCCAATTCCTCAAAATGTTGCATCCATATGTCTGCAATTATTGCTGCAACAGGTGAACCCATTGCAACACCATCAATTGTTAAATAACATTTACCATTGTATAAGAAATATCCTGATGTAAGGCATATATAAATTAACTCTAATAACTTAGAGTTGTTTCATCAAAACTAACCATAATTTCATCTTGTTTAATGTGAAGGTCTTTGATCATGGACACGAAATGTTCCGAGTTTCTTACTATTGAGTTTGAGTTTTCAATAAGTGGCTTAAGCTTAAAGGTTAATTCTTATGTTGGTATGGTGGAATCTATTTGGCTGACGATGGGTCCGGTACATTTTCTTTATGTACCTTAGGAAGGTCGTAAACTCTTGGTGCTTGCGGATGATATTGTTCTTTTGGCAGCCTCTCCTGAATCGTTGATGATAAGCCGCTTATTTTAATACTGTCGGCTTTGGAGCTTGATAGTTAACCTGGACAAATCCAAGGTTTTGATATTCAAACGTTGGGAAGGGGCGCAAATGTGCAAACGAAAAATGGCATTATAATGAAGAGAACATCGAAGTTGTTACGGAATTCAAATATCTAGGAGTTATTATTTTCACAAGAAACCTGAGTATGGAAAGGCATCTGAAGGAGAAGCTAATGAAGGCGAAACGTGCAATTAGCGCAACATGGAATAGATGTTTTCATAACAAAAGTATAGCTCATAGCAGTAAATTTAGAATATTTGAAGCACTATCAGCATCAATCTTTTTATACGCAGCACAGATTTGGGGAACGAAACAGTATGATACTGTGGAGAAACTTCTACGGTACTTCTGCAAACAAATCTTCCAACTACCATATAAAACACCTAACTATGTTATCATGTTAGAGACAGGATTGTCGCCCTTGTTCATACGAAGTTTTAAGGATGGATGATAATCGACTACCAAAAATAGTAGCTCTTCAAGTCATAAGGAATAAAATAAGCTGGTGTGCTGATTGGCTGGATCTAGCGGCAGATTGTGGGATAAATTTAAACCTGGACAGTGAAAAATTAAAAACTTCGCTTTACCAACTCATTGCTGCTGTAGACTTAAGACAGCGTGAAAAATACTTAAATGATGCAACCGGATCTATCTACAGACAACTATACAGTAAATTAAATCATAACTTAGAAGAGAGGAATTATTTTAATGATGTCAACAGTACTGATGGTAAAGCCGCGGGGAGAACTTATGCCACTAAATTTTATACCACATAGAGATGATTTACCCATAGTTTCCATAATCTTTTTATTCAACCAACGATAAAAAAAAAACATCTAATCTAAATCTAATCTGGTAAGTAGATGGATGATTGAAAAAAGGTCACTTTTTATACGGGAAAAATTACTGGTTCTGCATATTTTCCTTAACGCGTTTTTAAGAAATAGAAATCATTTAATCTGAAGTCCAAGGAGACGAAGTCGTGGATAGAATCTAGTATTTAAAAAAAAAGAAAAGAAAAACATTTTACTTACTTCGTTGAATGCATTCTGATAACGCGTTTCCATGAAAACATATAAACGCTAAGCATTTAAGAGACACTTTTTCGGAACCTGAATCAAAGACAACGCTCTGAATAGCTTCTTCCTCAGGATAAAGATTCCAATTGTAAAATTTCAAGTTTTCATAAATATGTACCCCAGCTGCAGTCTCCTTTGTATAAAGCCAATTCTTTACATACTCATCATCGAATGTTTCTGGGAAATCAATTTTTTGGTCAGTCGGTATAACTAGACAGATCTGTGTAGGATTAACATTCAGTTCCAATAAAGCATTCACACATGAATGAGCCATAACAACAGTGCCATATATAAGAATTGGAAGATTAAAATCAACATGTTCCTTGCTAAAGAGCTGAATTTTGTGATACAACATTATCTTGTCCAAGCGACTATTGACTTCCAGATAGTTTGAAGGCACAGTTTTGAGTGATTTCGGTATGTTATATCTTGAGCTGCACATCAAATAGAGTCGATCATAGTACAGAATTTGTCCATTTTCCAGTGTTAAATTCTTGACAAGACTTAAATATTAATTAAATGAAAAAGAAGGTCTAAATAAGGATGTCATATTTCCAAACCTATTGATTCCTTTCAATTCCCCGCCTATAAAACGAACCCACGTCCTGAATTCCAATTTTCGCAAATAATCTGCTGTAAATTGGTTCTTTGCATTAAAAAACAAAGAATTTTGTTTTTCGAAAGATTGGACATCGTGTTCGGCTTCAATGAAGCCAGGACACTCAGTAACTACGGTTATGTTGAGGCATTGAACAGATTTGGCACTGGAACTAAAAATTGAAAAATTAGGTTGATTTTGAAATTCAAAACTTATTGGAAATTGAACTCAACGAGTAGAATAAGGTCCTCAAGAATCCTTTGCATGATTCGTTGAATCCAAGAATAACTATTCTACTTTCAATTTGGACTCTTTTCAAGTGACACATTTTGATGTTTTGGTAGTACAGAGCATATGGATCAATGGACTTTGCGTAAATGCGTTTTCTCGGAAATATTGGAAACATGTTTAATAGAATACTATTTAGCATAGGCAAGGTGGACTGAAATACAAGAAAATCAAAGTTATAAAAGAAAATGGGGATCTGGAATTTACCCAATTCTTGGAGTAATCCTACCTCTCTTCTGAGTTTATAAAACATTGAAAAGTATCCAGTCAGTCGGAATATCTCGCGTGTTACATGCACCCATTCCCACACAAATGCCGGATGAAGATGTAAGTACTTCAGTTCCCCGGACTTCCAATCTGGAAACATGTCATCGTCATCATAAAGGATATAGTTATTTCGAAATTCGCTCATTGAGCAGTTTGGCCTTGACATCAAGATATTTGTTTACTTCAAGAGTTTTCGATTTTTGAAAAATACAAACCTTAAAACAGCAAATCCAATAACACATCCCAGACATCGGATTGTGAGTATATCATAGTCTGACCAAGGATTCGTCAAGTATTCCTTAACAATTTGCATTATGTCAGCCACATTATAGATTCCTTTTCCTTGGAAGGCCGAATGACACAAAATATTTTCTACATCAGCAATGTCTTGCTCTGTGAGGTCTGAGAGTTCTATTTCAGCAAGGAATGAGTTTCTGTGGGCAACATACACACAATCGGATATCTTGCATCCGACTCGGGGAACTAAACGCTGCGAATGAACAAGACACAAAATAATCCTGGAAACTTCATAAGTATATTCATGCACCAAACCGAGAAGTATCTCAATAAAGGTCCATTTAAGGAGTCCGAAGAAGCTTCTGCCGATGGAAGTGAAATGATACAGTAGTCCTTGTCAGAATAGCAAGAAAACGAGACGGCTATCACATCAAATACCCTGCGAGGATCAACGGAACCGCTCAAACCAAATAATTGAATAGCAAATGAGTTTGTAACTTCGGCGGTTTTTGGTATATCGATATGCATTTGAATTTCTTGGACATAAGTCTGCGGGGATCTCAAGCCTGCTCGGGGGATTTAAAAGGAAACTTAAAAACTTTATACTGAAAATAATTACTTTTGCTAATTTTTTGCCATTTTTTGAAAAGTTTTTTGAGTAATTTGTCTTCATTTTCTTCCGAAGCATTATTTGATTCGCTTGAACTCGTTTTAATATAAAAATTATTCAGGCTTTAAGGACGAAAGATTTTACGTTTGAAGTTTTTATTAATGAAAAGCTCACCTCAACGGATGTTCTTCAAGTAGAAGCTTCTGCTTTGTGTTTTGAGGGTTATGTGTCTTGTCAAAGAAGTCCCTGGATGTTTTTCGAACCAGATCTCTGAAAATTAAGAAGAAAATAGTAAAATAATCTCATACCAAGTTGACACACATATTGTAGGTGCATACATGGTATTTCTTGATTCCTTTTTACTTGAGTCATGTTGTTGAGGCTTCAAAAAATTGCCATATGCAGTTGTTTCGAAGTTTTCAATTAAATCCTTTGGGTGAATTTTTGTATTTAACCAAATCATTCCAACTGTAGTGTTTAAAATCTGAAATTATACTATTTTTAATTTTACTTATATTATAAGTAAGAGTCAAATCGTTCTAAAATAATAATTTCCGAGAAATAGACATAACTAGCGACAAATACGGGTAATTCAAATAGGTGTAGTTATTCCTTTCAAAATGAGCTCCCTGTCTGTGAAAGTTTCGTCAAAATCGGTCCATAAATAAGAATTTTCGAAAAAAAAACGACACCAGCGCCACCTAGTGAGTAATTGACATATTTAGCCTAGGTCACTCCTTGGAATATCAGCTAATTGCCAGTAAAAGTCCCGTCAAAATCGGTGCAGCCGTTCCCGAGATTACCCGGAACAAACAGACAGAAAGACAGACAGACAGACAGACAGACAAAAAATGTTTAAATGGCGTTTTTGTTATAAGTACTGTATATATTTTCGTACGCATCAAGTAAAAAGCTGTTATTTTGTTTTTTAAAAATAGACACTTCATTTTTATTTATCTGTATAGGTGTGAATGTTTCGATGTTTGGATGTTTGTTCCCTAATAACACCTCAACGGCTTAACGGATTTGGATGAAATTTAGTATGTAGATGTATATTGTGCTGGATTGAAACATAGGCTACTTTTTATCCGGGAATTTTTGAAGTTAGGTAGATGAAAGGTTGCAGGATTCACTTTATTTGGGCATAGTCTCCTGCGGGAGAGGTCGAAATATTTTCTTTAACAAGCTTTGATTTAAATAATAATTTTTTTTTAATATATTGCGGGCAATGGAATGTGACAGAAAAATAACATTACTTTACATTTGAAATTGAAGTAGAGCACTGGCAACTGAGCCCCTCAGCTCTTACCTCTTGCAGCACAAGACGATATGACAGAGAGACAAATTACAAATAAGAAGAAAGAAAGAACAGTAAGCACACCTCAACACCATGCGGTTGTTTTTTTTCGTTTGCATAGCAGCAGTTTTTTTATACTTATTTTTTTGTTTTTGTTACGATTTTTTGTATGTTTGGATGTTTGTTCCCCAATCACGCCTCAACGGTTCAACGGATTTCGCCATTTTTTACTTGCGATTATAGATACTATATTCTAACAATCATACATGACATTACGATGTTAGAGTAATCAAAAAAAGTGAGTCCGGAAATTCCTTTCGTCTGTCTGTCTGTCGGTCTGTCTGTTCGCACCTCTACAGCCTAAACGGATGGGTCGATTTGCTTTAAACTTTGTATTTAGTATTTATTTGGTAGTATCTCGGGGGGTGTTTTTCACTTTTGCTCTAGTAGAAAAATAACGGTAACTGCCATACAATCTTTAACAAAAAGTTTAATTTTCTCGTAAACGGCTCTAACGATTTTGATAAAACTTTCAGGGTGCTATTTCTTACAACAATACATCTTTCAGTTAGAATGAATTTTTCGAAATTTGTTCTATAACGCTACCTCTCATAGAACCAGTTTTTTCAAATGCGGTTTTATCGTAAACCATTATCCCGACTTCAATAAAATTTTGAACACATGAAGTCATTTATAATTCAATTAATATTGCATTTCAAAATTTTCAAAAAAATTTTCCGATTTTTTAAAATTTCTAAAAACAAAAATTTGTTTTTCAAATATTTTGAAAACAGGTGAATTGATTTTTTTTAAATAATTTTTCCAGATAAAAACTACAGATTTTCTTGTAATGACATACTAAAAAAATAAAAATATTTTTTCGAAAAGTTTTTCAAAAATACGACTTTTTAAACAAAATGGTCGAACGATTTTCAATGTTTTTTCCCTCGATAAACATTTAGTTTCCAAATTACATAATATCTTGAGTATCATAAAGTGTAATTAAAAATGTTGGGGGTTGAGAAAAAAAATCATTTAATTTCTGGGGTAAATTCAAAAATCTCATAGAAAAAAAGGAATTACAGTTTATCCCGAAGAATGGATTTTTTTTTCTTTGCATAATATTTCTATTCGAACTAATTAGCCAGTTCACATTTCTAAGCCCTCCAAGATCTCCGTTTTCTCAGAAACTTGAACACAATTTCAAAAAAAAAAAGAAAAAATCTCAACTTTTCTGTCAAAAAATTAATCTTAATATTTTTGTTGCTCAATATTAGTTTGTCAAAAAGAACTATGTTAGAAGGGACGAGATACAAAGTTTTTTTTTAGGGTTTGCTGGAAAATTGTGTTCACATACATTTTTCAGTTCCATTATAAGTGACTGAGGAAATTTCTTGAGCACTTTGAAATCTCAAGAAACGTGAACTGGCTATTTAACTTACTTAATGAATTAAAAAAAATCTGAAATCTCTCCTGCATTTTTTTTTATATATAGAAATTTGTGTATGCTTCAATTTCCAAAATACACAAATGATGTGACACACACAACTCTTACACAAAAAGTCATAAATTCGATTTGAGCATGTAATCCATAAATGATACACAAATCGTTCGTGTGTGCCATTTGTGTTCATCAAATTTGTGGTTCAGACGGTTTGCATATTTTTTCGACATTAATACACAAATTTAATTTAATTTTTGTGTATAGGCAAATCGTCGGATGATTAAATTTAAGTCTATCGGTCGGTTAATTCGAGTTTAAAAAAAGACGTTTTTTTTATAATGTAGAGCACACTGCGCGGGCGTTAAAAAGATAGGGAGGGGAGAGATTAAGGTGTCGATTAACAATGGTTTTGAATGCCTGCAGATCAAAATGGCAAGGGAAAATCTCGCCGGGTAAACTATTCCAAATTCGTGTTGTTCGGCTAAAAAGGGAATCCCTATATTTCACGGTACGTAAGGGGGAACTGATGAGCATTCCTTGTGAGACGAGTATTACGGAAGAAACTTCTAAGGGGAGGAATGCATAATGCATGCATGACATATCCATATTAACCAATCAAATATTAGAATGAATTAAAATACCTCTGCAACAATGATACTCTCATTGGGATCGTTTCGTAAGACTTGTTCAGCAATGTAATAGTCACCCAACTCTAACCGAATAGCTTTCAAGTTTTCGTCAATTATTTGAACCAGATCATCATTATCTTCGACCCTGCAATATTGAAATAAAATATAATTTAAAAGTCTATAAAATTAAATTAATAAATATAAAATAAATTAAATCTTACAGGGCACGGCGTAAACGCATTCTTGGAACGATGTCATATTTTTCACAAACGAAAATTGATTGGCTCAATCCATCTACAGAACTGTCTAATGGAAATATCTGTTTCCCATGAACCGAAAAAATGTCTTCGTAAATGGCTACAAAGGTATACAAATTATATAAATAATAAATAAATAAATAATAAAATCTTTTTTTATGTATTCAATTGAATTTTTACAATTGCATTTTAACGGCCAATCTCAGAAGCTCACGATCGAAATCGCACCATTAAATTGTACGGAATAATAGAAAGAGATCTTTATAATAAAATTTCAAATGTTTAGACTTACAATCTATTGGTGGTGCAACAGTACATATGAACTTAATTTTAGGTTCCCGAAGAAATAGTTCCTTATAAATATCCTTAAGAATATCAGTGTTGTACGGATCATCGATCACTAAAAACGTCAGGAAAAGAGTGTTACCATAAGTCACCTTGGTCAATCTAATAGTTCCAAAAAGAAATTTCTTCATCACATTCTGTACAAAAAAAATGTAACGAATCTTACCCAAAATGAAAATGTATCCAATCTAGCCAGGATCCACTGGAAAGAGCATTTAAATTGGGAGCATTTCTTATGTTCGCATAAGCGGATACTTTTTCAGATTCTTGTTCAACAGCGAACGAATAGATTGAATTTTTGAATTCCATTTCTATGTCTTGTAAGCCGAAAAATTGTGTTGTGGATTTTTTGACCCGTGATTTCATAAACTGTACGTCTTGAAGATTGGTATCACGAACTTTTGCTTTGGGATTTTCAAAAACCCTACAAAAAATTAATTTAAAAAAAATTCTAATAAAAAAAAAGTTTTCGCAAAGCTGGTTTTACGCAGGGAACTGCATTGAGCTTGTTTAAGGCTAAAAACGCAGACCCGAGCGCAAAAAACGTAAATTTTTTTCGTTATTATAGAAGCCTTTTTTGAAAAGACTTCAAACAAGGTTGCTAATAGTTTGAAACTGACGGAGTTGATTTTCGGCGGTTTTTTGACATTTTTTCAACGGAGTTTCAGTTTTTGGTTTTGAAATATTTGATATTTTTAATTTTTTTTGGCTGACTTTGTTTTGATTCTAAATTAACAAAATTGTATGGTAATCCACTGAGTGAATTTACAAACAAATAAAGAAGGCTACATTTGCATTTTTATAATATGAGTTAAGACTAGTTAGGATTACAACATTTGGCAACACTGGTGATCTGTATTTTGTAATCAAACAAATATAAATCATGAGAAATGTATTCTTTTTGACAATAATCTCTTGAAAATGTATGGTCAAAGGGGGTAGTTGTGAACAGGGGTAATTGTAAACGCACTAAATTTTACAAAAACCGTGTCTCCATCGAGGAATGTCATGCCAATATTTGAAAATACGATATGTTCCTGTTGTGCTGACACGTGCCAGACGCAATGCTGTGAATATTTTAGTCGCATTTATCGTTGGCATGAATGGTTAATTTTTCTGTGTTTTCAAGTTTTTTTGGTGTTGTGCAAAATTGTTTAAAAACATAAAATATCTGATCAAAGTAAATTTTAAATATAAGTGTTAATGCATGTGATGTGTTTTTAATTCTTTTTAACAAATTATAAAAATTATTGGCTGTTTACAATTACCCCATTCTTTTTGAATCATGGGTAAATGTGGACACCAAAATGGGGCAATTGCAAACAAGCGTTTAAAGTGAACTAAGTGTTGATCTAATATAATTTTAATTCGAAAAGATGCCGCGTATTTCCAAATGAAAAACGGGACCTCAATCGTATACACATTAGAAAATATATAAAATGCAGTGGAAGACGTCAACAACAAAAATATGACATACCGCCAAGACGAAGAAGCATATGGGGTCCCAAAAGCAGTTATTTTCAATCGAATTGGTGGTAGAAAAACAACTCTTGCTGTTGTATCACGCGGAAAAATGCCTGCACTAAGGTCAGATGTTGAAGACTCCATAGCTCAATGCTGGTTACCCTTGCGATAAGGAGGATGTCCTTAATTTAGTTGGAACCTATGTGAAAATAAAATAAATAAAATAAAATAAATCAGGATATGACTGGTACCTTAGCTTTTTGTCAAGACATCCACACCTCTCGTTTAAAAAACCAGAACATTTGCAGAAAGGGCGCCAAGATGCTCGAAAAGCGGACATAATTTTTGACTTTTATCAAAAACTTAACAAGGTTTATGATGAATTTAATTTGCTAAGCCCCGACAAGGCAGCTTTTATTATGAACGCGGGAGAAAATGGTTTAAGGCAGTGATCCAAGTCGCTTGAGAGCCATCGGAAAAAAAGGTGTACCCCTAAGTCGTGTTTCTATTCATTCCTCACGTTCAAAAAGTTCGCATTGAAAAATGCAATTCGAAACAAACTGCCGTTCTTCTGTACGCTGGTCACTCTAGCCACATCAGTGTTAGAATTGTTGAAGAAGCTGTTAAAAATAACAGTTCAACTAATTCGTTTTCCAAGTCATTTAACAGACAAATTATATACAACCACTCGACAAATGTATTTTTGGTCCAGTCAAAACAGCATGGGACAAATCTCGTGTGAATTACGGCAAAAAAGATGATGGGATTCGAATTTTCTGTTCTTCTGAACCGATTTGGGAAAAACCTAATGTCAGCAAACATTATATCAGGATTTAAATCCACCGTGATTTTCCCATTCGATCCGACAAAATTCAGTGCTTACATCGTAAAGGAGCAGGCCATTTACAATGATCTATGCAAAGTCTGGTCAACTAGTTTACCAGAACATGCAACTACATCTTTTGAAGTCCCTCAATAAGAACCAACATCATCAGTTCCACTGGACTTTCTAGAAGCCATGAGACGAACACCATCAGAAAACAGAAAATGAAACCACATCTATTGCAGTGACTCAACAAGAACCAACTAGATTATTAATCTAGCATTTATTTTTTAAACTTATCTGCTTAAGTTAAACTTTATATTCTTATTTGTTTCTTTTTAAAGAACTTTTCGAAAATATCTTCGGTCTGCAAAATTCGGCTCCGTCTTCTATAACTAAATCAGAAATTGCTAAGATAGTTTCACGCCTAAGGAAAATGCAATACGAAGCAGTTTCAACAGTAGATGAAGTGCTAACCCGTTAAAAAGAAGCTGATGAGCTCAAAGCTGTAAAGCTGTCAAAAAAGCGACCTAAAAAAGAAAAACCTGTGGTTCAGGAGAAAATAAAAAGCTCAAAATCAAAAACAATAAGGACCAGTAAGACAAATGTGAACTCATCTTTAGATGAAGAAAACGTATCTATACCAAGCATTGCATCCGTCCGGAATGAAGGTACAGAATGTCTGGACATTGAGGGAATAAACCACTTAAGACCAGGTCAGTTTGATGTTGTCAATTTTAAAAGTGGAATGGTTGAGAGTATAAGTAACTAGGCCTTGGCTCCTTAAGGAGCTGTCGCGCCAACAAATTTAATATTTATAAACGTCTTGCTACCACGTATAAGAGATTTGTGAGATTCGCAAGGTCCTGGTGGAAGAAGAAGAAATCGAAGTAGTTGGTACTATAAGTATTGATTCCTCAAAAACAATTTTTTCAAGTTGTTGGATTGTTGCCAGATCCAATAAAAACTGTTGTCGAAGAAAATATAACTGTAGAGTTCAATGCAAAAGTTCCAGTTTTTGAATTGTAAAGTACACTCAAATGTACAACAATTTTATTTTTAATTTCTTTATAACAAATGAATTACTTAATTTCTTTTTAAATGTCAAATATTAGGTAAAACTTTAAAATAAAATAGTTTTAAACAACTAACTCCAAATTGTTGGCCCTTATTTGATTTTCTTTGGGGTAATTGTGAACATTGCATTTTCGATTTCATATCTTCATCAAATGTTTTCATTTTCATTTAGTTCTGTTTTACCCCAAATGTTTTTATTCTACAGTCTTAGGAGGCTGAGTTCCTTGTTTTCATTTACCCCATTTTCCTAAAAAAAGGGGGGGGGGGTAAATGTAAACACGAGTTTTTACAAAAACTAATAAACATATACACTTAAAATAATTTTTTTCTGAAAGATAAAAGAATTTAAATGTACATAAGTTCAACAAACACCAATTTCACAAATCTAACTATGTATACGATTTTGGAAATTGGTGTTTGCTGAACTTACATTTACAGATAAAAAATACAAATTTAGAAAAAAAACGAAATAGCAAAATCGTTCGCAATTACCCCCTTTGACCGCGCGTACATATGCGTCGTATCTTAAGGCTGGGTGAACCTCAAACCAGAATTCAAAACTCAAGTAAACGTACCTGTATGTATTGGTGCACAAATAAAATTCTCTTTTTTCCGTTCAAAGGTTCATTCAGTCTTCAGATGAGGAGCATGGACGTTTTAAAACGTAAACATTCCCTCTCTTCGTATAGCACAGAATATGAATGTGCACCTTTTTCCTTGCGACGAGAACGAAAAAATGAAAAGCATGAGCATGCGCACTAACAACAAACCTACCTGTCTCTGGCCTGGCTCTAAAAATAATTAGAAATGAAATTACCTTTTTTTACTTTTTATGATGTTCTTCCTTTCTCTGGCTATCCTAGTCCCTAATGGTATGCCTATGAATTTGTTGTATTTTTTTATTTTCAATTAGCTCCCTGAAAAAAACTGGACCTGGAGAGCAAAATTAGTTCAAGTTGATATGATAATTGCATCGTTGGCCGGCCTATATTTTTTTTTCGTCTGTCTAGAAGACCGGCCTAGATCAATTTTAACGTTTGCCAACGTTTTGTTGACGTTGAAAGAAGATCTTTTGTAAATATTCATAAAATATTTATAATTTTTTTTTTTTAATTTATTTTATTTATTTTATTATACATACTGACAGACAGACGGACAGATAGACATTTTTTGCCACTTACTTTCTTAGACTTCTCTATGATCGTAATGTCATGTTTGATTGTTATCTCAATTTTTTTATATTCACGAATCCTAAACTTGCTTATAGTCCCTATGATCGCAAGTAAAAATTGTGTGTTGTATTTAATTCGAATCTGTTTTATTTTTGGAGCTTCTGGCTTTGAAGCCATTCTTCAATTTAAAAATTGGACCGTTTTTATTGGTAATTTTTCATTGGAGCCAAATTTCATGTACCCATTCAGATCATGTTATTTTTCTACGTATATGTTGTATACTACTTGTATCTGTCAAAGATCTTTGATCTAGTATACATATACATATGTAAATGTATACCTACATACATAATTATGTATATCGCCCATACTAAACACCAGAAAAATTATTTTATTTCCAAACTCCAAACCAAAATAATTGTTTGCATAGAAAACGAAATGAACATAAAAAACTTCACAAAAAAACAATGCATTTTTATCATACCTTAGTTTTTTGCTTTTTTTCCACCTATCCTTTTTTGCGAAAAAAATATAACTCCTCGCATGAGTGTGGCTGTGACTGTCCCACCAAAAAAACAGACCCACAAAAAAATTCACACCGCGATCATCCTACCAATAATATGTATCAATTCACCAATCAGTCAGTCTCAGTAGAATTGGAAATGACAAATTAGGCAACTAAAATCAGAGACTGAAAAACAAAAAAATATCAGAGCCAGCCATGGGAGAGACTAGAAAGCAGAACACATGTAATAACAACAACAAATAATAGAAGAGAAAAAAGTAAAAGAGCAGAACAGCACCAAATTCTGCTGCGGAAATCCTTCGAACTACACATTTATTTGTGTGCGTTAGCAATGAACTTTCTATGGAAAAAACGCAAATTAGACCATTTTTTGAAAAATTAATATAAAAAAAAACTATTATCGTTACATACATTTTCTAAGTCGATATTAAAAGATAAAATGTTGAAAAAAAAATAAAAAAATAAAACCAAAATTATTAGAACGTTACTTTCTTTATAAAGTCAATCGATATTTTAGCTATTTTAATCAGCGATTAGAGAGTTAAAAAACAATATTTTTTAAAAAACTATAGTTTTACTTCCGAGCTTGAAAACTCAGCTTTCAGATAAAATTAAGAATAAAATTGAACTTCGAAAACCATAGAAAACATTCACAAAGATTTAAAAAATAACAACAAAAATAATTTTTTTTTGAGTTTTTTTGGTTAAAACCGAAAAAATGAAAAATATTTTTTTTATAATAATTTTTATTGTAAATATTTGAGTTGGTCTTTTCATTTCTTTTTGTTTCGATGAATAATATTCAAAATTGAAGATGTGACACCTGTTCAAATACGGTAAAATCAAGAAAAATGCGTCTGATTCGATGAATTTTTTTTCATACAAAATTAAGTTTAATCAAAAAAAAAATAGTTTTACTCCCGGTATTGACTCAATTTAATTCTAAAACAAAAATAAAAAAAAATAAAAAAATTAAAATTACTAAGAAAAAACCCCCGAGATTTAAGATAAGCGAAAATGAACGATAAATTTATACCTTTTTATGATCTCTAACTTACAATTTTAGAAAATAAGAAATTATTATAATGAACATTTTAAGTCTTATATGTTAGCTAAATATTAAAATTTATTTCGTTAAAATATCTTTTTAAATAAAAAAGTTATCCGCCAATTTTAACAAGATACATTTTTTTCGAGGTACATCCAGCCTTAATGGTTCATGTTGATTCAACATCAACTATTCAATGAAATGTTTCCGCTTCTCAAGTAGTGGCACTAGCTATCAACACATTGTTATCATCGATCATCGTAAACATTTCTCAGACATGTGGCCTTAATAATGAACTTTTGCGAATAAGTCCACATACACACGTGTAAATTTATTTGACCCAGTTATGCCTTAACATCCTCTAATTGGCCTTTGCCAACAGCAATTGCATAGCATTGTAAAGTCGAGTCAAGAAATATACTTTCACTGATAATACCATTCTCATCTTTACGGACGCACGACGCACATATCCAGACTCCAGAGTCCTCTATGGATTGTGAAAAAGAATAAACAATCAAGACAAGCATTTGTAAAAGATACAATTTCGCAATATGTCTGGGCTTCTTGGTTTCTTCGTTCATTTGTGGTTCAATGTCATGCAGCAGCAGATACAGAATCGAATGCACCAATTGTGTTCTTGGGATGATAAGAATGGCAAGAATAAGGTCGCACGCGCGTGCAGCATATGCACTTTGTTTACACTTGTCAATTTTGAAGGAGCAAAACATAGAGAAACTCACTCACGAGTCACGACATAAGAAAACGATGGTATATATAATTTTATTTAAGTTTAGTAAATTGAATAGTGTAAGTAATATTTGGGTTTAATATACGCCAATAACTTTATACCAATAAATTAAAGATTTTTCGTTAACAGACTCGCGAACTGCTCGAAGAATTATGATGAGATTTTTAAATTAATTTATGAACAGTGCATTGTGTAATTAAAAACTAGTTGGACCGGCTTTGATAAAAACATGTTTTTATTTTTTTTATTTTTTGACGAAATAAAAACAATTGAAGATTTTAAAAATTATCATATGTATGTCTTATTTTATTGCTTGTTGTTTTATTATTCAAAAGTGTGTATCAAAAGAATTTAATACAATTTCATGTTCATTTAATACATTAATTAAAAAAAAACCTGTCATCCCTATTCATTTTGTAAAGTACTGCTAACAAGTGAAGATTTCAATTTCTTGACCCATCTCCCATATCTTTAACTTTTTATTTTTGTGTTGGCCTACATTTTTGAGATTTTTAAATTGAATCTGCAACCCAAATCAGTGGCTTAAATTTCAATTCATTCTTTCATTTGCATCTCGTGTTATTGATGCATCTTTAGAGGCAGATTCTTTTAAGTGTGACCCAAATCAGCAATGAGAATGAGCAGATACTGTCCAAAAAATATAGATTGTTTTTTTGGGCGAAGTGTTATCATTTGATATACAACTTGGTCGAGGAGTTTACTTTGAACCTAATTGAAACAAATCGGGTGATTCGAATATATCTCTACTTTCAATGTTCCTACATCATCATCAAGTGTGTGTAGCCACGATATGTGCGGTGACGGTGAGGCATTGCGACTTTCCGTCAATGTGTCCAGGCACTTTTTCATTTTTCAACCCATTTCTTTCCCTCTTACTAAAAATTATTCCTTCTCTTTTACATTTTGATTCAAGTTTCATGCACATTTGCGTCAATGTATCCAGGCACAATCTATCCAGGTAACTTGCAAACATTCGATAGTTTACTGTGCCAAATATTAAGCACGCTATCCAAAAATAAGCCTGTCATAAAACAAATAGACGTGTGGTTTTCAAGAAGAAATAAAACGCATATAATTTAATGTTATAACCAAGGATTTAGCTTAGGGTTTGCCATTATGTTTTAAAAATGATTTCGGGCAAGTGGCCGCCACGGCTGGCTCCAGCCGAGGCCCAATTTTCCCAATTTTGTGAAAATCGGGATCGGTGGCCATCTCGTTTTGGGCCAATTCACCGAACTTGTGACGCGCTTGATGGTCGTTCGGCTTCAATTCTTGCACGAGTTGGATTTCGTAAGCCTGCAAACTAAGATCCTTCCGCAAAATCTTCCTTAAAGTGGATGGGCACATCTCCATTTGTTGCGCGCGATGTCGGATGAACTCATTCGGGTCTTCTTCGATACTTTGCTCTACCGACGATCTACTAACGATTATATTTTGGTAATAAATTTGCATAATTTGCAAACTTGTTCAGGAGTAAGTCTATTCATTACAAAATGTCAAACCAAACTGAGCATAAATCAAGTGACAGCTGTCAAAAAGACCAAGTCCGAAAAAAATATTGCCAGACTGAAAACCACACGTCTATTAAAATAAAAAAATGTTTTTTTTTTTTAGAAAATTCTTTGATTTTTTTAATTAGTTTAAGAGGTTTTTCGGAAAAACTAAGTATGCAATAAAATTTGAAAACTAAATGTCTATCGAGGAAAAAAATATTGAAAATCGTTCGTTTTTTAAAAAATCGTTTATTTAAAAAAAAAAAAACTTTTTCGAAAAAATATTTTAAATTTTTTTCTAGTATGTCATTATAAGGAAATATGTAGTTTTCATCTGGGAAGATTATTTAAAAAAAAATTCAATCCACCCATTTTCAAAATAATTCGAAAACCAAATTAAAAAAAAAAATTTTTTAATTGAAAAAAAAATGACTTTCTTTGTGCAAAATGTTATTAAAATCGGAATAATAGTATTCGATAAAACCGCATTTGAAAAAACTGGTTATATAAGACGTACCGTTATAGAACAAATTTCGAAAAATGTATTCTAACTGAAAGATGTATTGTTGTAAAAAAATAGTACCCTGAAAGAAAGTTTTATCAAAATCGTTAGAGCCGTTTTCGAGAAAATCAAACTTTTTGTTAAAAATTGTATGGCAGGTACCGTTATTTTTCGACTTAGAGAAAAAAGAAAAACTAACTACTACCTAATAAATACAAAATACCAAGTTTGAAGCAAATCGGCTCATTCGTTTAGGCTGTAGAGGCGCGAACAGACAGACAGACAGACGGATGGAATTTCCTGGCTCACTTTTTTCAACTTCTCTATTATCGTAATGTCATGTTTGATTGTTAGTTTTTTTTTGCACGAATCCATAAATTGCATTATAGTACCTATAATCGCAAGTAAATTTATTATTTAAAATGCAGGACCACAATAATTAAAACATATTAAACAAAAGTGATAAATTGTTTTTTTTTTTTTTTTTTTTTTGTAACTATGTGTCTGTAAGCAACAATGCCAAACAAAAGATTTTTTTCGGCGCAGTTGATCGAGAATTAAGTAAATATTTTCTCACTTAAAACCCACGAACGGCTCTAGCTTGCACTAGGAGATAGAAAAAATGCTTCCCAAATTGAGGGTCGAACTTATAAACATCTTATCTGCTGCACATCCGCCCGCATTTTTTGTATATTTATTTGTTAATAGATTGTTCAAAATTGATTGAATAAAACTAAGAAAAAAAAAACCAATCAATAAATTGTGCAGATGAAGATTTTCTTCCTCACTATACTCTGCAATCTTCATGGCGTATTTCCTATAATCTGCATCCATGAAGTGTGGAGGTTTATCTTTTCATTTATAAGTACGTATCTGGCAACATTTCTTTGATAGCATTTTCGTTTCTTAGTCACTCTACGTTGCCGCTGCCGCCTGCCGCTCGTTTTGTTGTGAAGAAACCAAAGACATGTTTTACGAGCGATCGAGTCTCAAATAACCTCCAAAGGATTCCTTTACGGCCGGCATCAAGTACTGAGAACCGTTGGCAACATTGCACAGAAAGATCAGAAGTCGGGGCCTACGAAGAAAAAAGGAACACCGTCTTCCAAGAAAGGAAACATGGCAAGGGTTTTTTTTGAGATTTTAGTACGCAGTTTTTTAGAGTTTATTAATATACAGCTGATCATAAAATTTTAAATTATATTTATTGATAAATTAAAAAAATATTGAAAATTAAAAAAAAATATATATAATAGGTACCGTACAAAAATACTCTCCAAAATTTTCATCAAATTTGTTGAAGTCGTTTTTCGAGAAAAACAAGCTTTTCTTTAATGGTTATATGGCATCTACCGTTATTTTTAGCCCAAACATTTAAAAAAGGCACGACTGGGTCGCATGTACTTGCTTCTATGTGCTCATTCTTTTTAAGTGGAGGCAGGCGTCTTTTTGAAAAAAAAAGATTTAATTTGTTGTTTTGTTTTTGCATGTTTATGTGTCATATCATCATTAGGCGTCCTTATTATTTATTCTGTATGCTGTTATGATCATTAAATGCTTTTAAATACGTAGGTATGAGGTACTCTCACCTATTAGGTGCACGATGAATTTTGCTTTTATTTGAATAGTAGTAATATAAAACAAATTTTGGGGAAAAACATTAAACAAAGAAATTTGTACGTTTTTTCGAAAAACAATGCTTTAAGCCATCTGATTTCGTTTGCTGTTTTCTGTTTAATTATTTTTTCATTTGAAAATATATTTTAAAATTCCTTTGAGTATGTCATTTTGAAGAAATCTATAGTTTATACTAAAAAATATATATATATATAAAATATTCAAAAAACAAAAAAAAAAATTTGTTTAAACTATTAAAAATGAAAAAAAAATGTTTTAGAAAATTTTAATAGGCAATATTATTTGAATCATAAAACACTATCTATTTTGAAAATGTCATTAAAATTCGTCAAATAGAGAAAGACTGATTTAAAAAAAAAACGGCCATATGAGAGGTACCCTTATAAGACTTTTTTCTGAAAAATCCATTTAAGCCAAAAGATAGATTTTGCATAGAAAACACCATTCAGAAAGTTTTATCAAAATCGTTCAAGCCGTTTTCGAGAAAAAACTATTTTTTTATTAAAAGTTAAATGACAGGTACCGTTAGTTTTGGAGCTAGAATGCTAATTCGAAAAACAGTCGAAAAACATATACCAAGTTTGAAGCAAATCGGCCCAACCGTTTAGGTTGTAGGATTCGATACGCACAGACCGACAGACAGAATCGTCGGACGCACTTTTTTGGACTTCTCTAGCATCGTAATGGTATGTTTGATTGTTATCTAAATTTATAAAACATAACTTGCCTTGTAGTACCTACAATCGCAAGTAAAAAGGGATCATGAGAATCACACGAATAAGGAAATGGAGAGTTGTTACTGCAGAAATGGAGTTTGAAGGTTTTACAAAAAGGTACAAGGAAACTGTCAAAGCTGCATAACTTGAACTGAAGCTTGCCCTATAAATGGAATCTCAGCTTTATTTGCCCGATCCGCCCTTTCATCGACCCGAATAGCATTTATAGACACACGAATTATATAGAGCAATGTGCGAATTTTTGGCAACCCTGCCAAACTCGTCCGCCTGTGCAAAGTTACAATGGAATTCCACGTTCACACAGAGTAACGGATTGCTACCTTCGGAGTCCATTAAAATGTTGATTGGTCTGGAAAGCAATACTTTTACTAGGCTTGGTCATTCGGCTTGTTCATTCGGCTTGTTGGTTGAGGCCCAGGTCCACCCCGGACTGTAACACTACCTAAGGTAGGATAGGTAAGGTCATGCGGTAAGTCGAGTCTCTCATCAAGTTCTTACCTGGCTATGCTATCGTAGGTGACCTTAAAGTCTATAAAAATATGCTAAATTGTTGGGATGGAATTTGGATAAAAATTGGCTGAAAATTCATATTTTTGAAGAGATGTAGAACAAACCTCATTTACATGAAACTAAAAACAGGCGGAAAATGTGTAAACATTTTGAATGCTTATATGCATTCTAAAAAAATAAGATCCTAATGTCTATTCGATGAATCTATCTATAAACGAGACTAAGGTAAGAGATCAATCAAAGTTCTCCATTTAAATTAATTATTTATAACTTTCCCGAAAAACAGTTCAAACCTCTTATCGTTGTAGACTCCCCGCCATGAGTTTATTTTCGTATTGATTTAATTATTAGCGAAATTCTAAACTGGGAGTCAGATTTAAACATCAAATGAATAATTTTTTTTCTCTAATGTTGAGTTGATGGATAAGGTGAGAATATACAAGTCAGGTTAAGATTAGAAACACCATTAGTAAATAATAATTATAGACATTGTATTCAAAATGAGTCAACAAATGTTTTCCTCTAATTGTGCACACGAATTTGGAATGGCTTACCCAGCGAGGTTTTTCCTTGCCATTATAATCTAGAAGCATTCAAGACCAATGTTAATCGACACTTTCTGTCCCTCCTTTCCTAAAATTCCTATGCTCGCGCAGTGTGTTAACATTAAAAGGGAAACATTAATCCCTGTGCGCGTGCAACGTATAAAAAAAAAAAAAAAAAAAAAAATTATAGGAAAACTACCTGCTGATGAAGATTAATGCAATGCTGGTAATTGTAAGATAATTGCACAAGGGTTAGAAGGTTGGACATTGTAAGCAATATGATCGTTAACATTTAGTCCTCACATATCCTGACAAAAGTGACGTCTGTGTCTAGGAGAATTAAAACGGAATCAATTTTTTTTACCAAGAAATGGATGCGTAGTACAACCCAGAATTATGCCTTCATTACTCACTAACGCTTTCCACTTTTTGTGAATTTTCAAAAGGAATTATCATAAGCCAATATTATGACGAGGTGAGGTAAACAGGAAGGTGAATAAGACAAATGAAATTTAACTTGATATTTGGCACGTGTTGCAAGATTAGCAACAAGTTCTTAATCAAAATAAATTTTGGGCCAAATGTTTATTAATATATAAGACCATGTGTGAACTTACGTACACCAATCGGTTGATACTGCATTTTGTGAACATTAGACTCTCGTGTTGTTAATTATTATTGTCTTTTAAATGAAAACACAAATAGGATTCAAGTTGGGTCAATGAAGGTTGCAATCGAGTTTGATTTGAAGGTGTTTTGGACGTGAAAAAGTTGTATATGTAAATTTTCAAGAAATGTAACGACTTGGCTTTTACAGTCACCCCACAATGATTAATTTAGTTTTTTTCTTTTTTGAAGTGGCATCTAACATTATTTATCACTTTTTTTAAGCAAAATAAAAAATGTCACTAGCTATTCTCTTTTTATAATATGTTAAATTCCGATGTAAGTTATTGTAACTAGGTATTTATTTTTAAAAGAGAATAATGAACAATAAATAAAAAATAAATAAAAAAACATAATATTTTGGAGTTACTTCATGAATAATGTTCTTACACTGACATTATAATTAGACTTACGAAGCAGTGTTATGTTGCATTTGGCATTATTGACCCTTGGTTTTGTGTCTATCGACTGAGCTTATTCGAGCTTTCATCATTGTATAAATATTAAAAATAAATTAAACAAATACAGTAAAGGTATTTGATTAATTTAATAATATGTTAGTTACAAACCCAACACCATATATACAAATAATTACTATGTTCCGCCTAAGCGATCCACTTTATAATAAACGTTTATCTATAAGTGGCATTCAGGTTCGTTATTAAGAGGTATTTCGCAACATTGTTTAGAATAAACATGAGAAGATCTAACATGGAAGGAGCAGTGTAATAATCACTTAACATACGCTTCTACTTAACAATATTATTAATAATAATTGATTTATATTCAATCAATTATATTTACGCTTATCTCTAAGAAAGAAACAAACTGAAATGACAACGCAACAGGCGTTAATTGGTTGATCAATGGTATTTAACAGGGTGTCTCAAAAAGTAACTATTGTTTTTTTTTTCAAATGGCGGTATGGCACAAGGTACACGGACATAATGTCCAGTAAGCTGGGTGTGGGGGATATGCTGCTTCCGTGCAACCCCCGATCCTTGGTTTAGGTTTATTATAGGAGCTATAGGCTATATAGGAGATCTCTATTCGAGATCACTTACTCGAGACTGCCATAAACGCTGCAAATGCTTACTTTAAACTTGAGTACAACTCCCCTCTTTGGATGGGTGCATCTTAAAGGTCACTGCATATGCCGGATAGAATCCAGAATAAAGCGTTAAAACTGATACAGATTGGAAACATAACTATCATGGAATATCATAGAGAAGTCTAAAAAAAAGTGATCGACAAAAAATGTCTGTCTGTCTGTCAGTATGTATAACGAGTTGCAGCTTAAACGGCTTAAGCGATTATCTTCAAATTTGGTGTGTGTTATATACTTTTCGCATTCCCAGGAGGGGAAATTGAAATTTTATTTTTGGGCCTAAAAACAACGCTACATGCCATATGACCGTTTAGGAAAAGCTTATTATTCTCGAAAACGGCTCCAACGATTTTGATGACAATTTTTGAGAATTTTTTTGTTGGTATTGGCTTTCATCTGATTAGAACCAAGTTTACGGGAAAAGTCTATTTACGGCTCTTTGGATTTCTGTCAAATTTTATATTTGAGAAGATTTAAGTAGCCAAACTTATTCTGCATATCAAAATTTTTAATAACTTTTTTTTTCTAATTAAAATTAATTTTTGAATTTTTTTTTCAAAAATCAATATTTTTAAAACTGATCAAAAAAAATTATTTTAAATTTTATAATCACAATGTATATTAATAAACTCTAAAAAACTGCATACCAAAATTTCAAAACAATTTTTTTTTTCAAAAAACTAAAAATAAAAAACAGGATTTTATCAAAACCGGTCCTAAAATTTTCGAAATACATTTTTCATAAATTCTTTGTTATTTAAGACGTGTGAAGGCGTACTTCATTTTTACTGAAAACCGGGTTGTGGTTTTGACACTATTTATAAGTTCAGAACGTGTTACTTTTGTACGTAAATGTTACTTGTTTCGATCAAAGATCTTGCCTTTCCAATATGATTAAGCGCATAAGAGCAAGTACGTGCGACCCAGTTGTGCCCATTTTTATTTCTGAAACTGGTGCAACAAGAAAATCACTTTACCAGCCAAAGAATATTCTTGGGCCACTAAAATTTCTTAGCTTTTCTCTATCATCATTATGTCATTTTTGATTGCAATATCGTCCTTAACTAGCATAAGAAATATTTACACATGTATTTACATACATACATTACCTACATATGTAGAATATTTTACTAAAGTAGTAAACAAAAATTACAATAACAAAGTGAATCCTAGACCAAACGGACAAATAATTTTTTTTCAAACTGTGACCCAAATAACAACAAATCAGCCTCTCTTTGGATTCCCTCAGATCTTTACAAAAATTAAATGCCGGCCTTTATTATCAACGATCATTATACCTTCATGCATAAAATGTATAGCCTGGAGCCATTGTAAGAAGATCCATAGGATCATAGGCAAGTTGTCTGCTATAGTTTAAGATTAAAGTCAATGTTAATGCAAATTTCAAGACTCACGAGACAAGCCTCGAAGATAACTAGCCAATAGGCAATCTATACATCTGCAGCCCCAAAGCCCAGACCACCAGACCCCAAGCCAGCAGCAGCACATACAAATCCATAAATAGGAAGGTAGTGTGTTCTGCTTAGTCTGCCGGTCTGCGAAAGCAAAAAGTTCCAATATAAAACCCGTGTCAAGATTGAGGCGAACTCAGTTGCATGCTTGCCTTCAAGCAATCTAAACGTTTCATTGCGCCTTCGACACCTTGAATCTGTCCAGACTCCAGATAACGTTAAAATAGCGCCACACGCCTTCATAAACAGCTACCCCCTTTCCCGTTACCCCTTTTTGATGTGTGTGTGTACCTAAGTACCGCTTTATGAATAAAAAAAAATTTCCAAGTGATAACCAAGTCTTGAAAATCAATTAAATTAATTGACTGGTGGCGCTAAAGTGTGTTGACACATTTAACTGATATTAAAGGGATTAACAACTTGTCATTGGTGTTTGCGTAGCACAGGTGAGTTAGAACGCGGGATTAAGTGATTTTACAGTTACGGAGGAAAAGTCATGTGTTACAGCTATAACGTGATTAGTTCCACATCTTTATAGAACTTTTTTTATTGTCTTGTAGATAAAAAGTTATACTAACACATTTTAGAATACGTTTTATCAAAAAAGTGCGCAAAAATTACCATAGATACTAACTAGTGCGAAACAGGTAAATCAAATATTTAAATAAGCTAGGAATGTTTCACCCGTAGATATACCTACAAACTTAACCAAACAATTAAACAAAATATTGCTAATTAGAATTACGTGGTTCATACTTAATATAACAACTAAAACTAAGTGCATGTGTACTTTTAAATACAAAAGGAACGAGAAGATATTAATTGATGAGTTCCTTTATTGTTAATGATGCTTCATCCCAGAAACTTCCCGTTCCGTTAGGACAAGAGGATAATCGATCTGATAAGGAGGTTTATGTACATAAATCTAGAATTTGCAAGTGGCTTGTTCGAAATACGCACTGGCCAGCGTTGCAGCTGAATATTTTTGAAAAGTTGCAAAAAATGTGCCAATTAAAAAAAATTCAGGAATCCCAAAGTTTTGTAAAAATTGAATTCAGAGTAAAAAAAATAATAAATGTATTGGGGCGACAGCTCCTCAAGGAGCCAAGGCTTTGTGACTTCTACTCTCAACCATTCCTCTGTGTGTTCTGTGTTGTGAATCGGCAAGAATGGATGGGATACTTCAATTTACCGCCGAGTCAAAACGGCTACGTGAGATGCACTTTTTCTAGACAAATTTTACTCTTGGAGAATTTGTCAGTTCCTCAAAGGAGACAGTAACCAGTAAAAAACGTGGCTATGACGAGGAGTCGAACTACATAAGTCACGAGGCAATAGTTCAGAGTGAGAGTATACAACACTATTCAACAAATTTCACAGAAATAATTATAATTAAGGAAAAGCACACCATCTATCTACATATGTATATACAGTGGACGTTTAGTATAAAGAATATCCGATATAACGAATTTACGATATAACGAACGGGGTTTAATAGGAGTTGCCGATGCACATTGGTTTTAAACTTCTGAACATCATAATGGGAGGGAAAAACAGAGTTAGGCAAAAGATTCCACATTCGAGTTGTACGGCTGAAGAACGAATCTCTGTACTTGACTGTACGAGCGAAATTGTGGGCATTTCTCAAGGGTGGGCATTCCTGGAAGCGCGAGTATTACGGTGAAACTGTTTAAGAGGAGGAATGCAACTGGCTATTTCTCTAGAACATTGACCGTATAAATAACGGTAGAAAAGAGACATGAAACATTCCGTCGATGTTGAAGTGACGTGAATGTTCTAATGATGATATCATCTCCAATCAACTTGAAAGCTTTTCTTTGAATACCATCCAAAAGACTCAAGTGAGTTGATGGAGCACCCGCGCAGATATGGGAGTTATATTCTAGTCTTGGACGAATGGATGATTTGTAGATAGTAGCCAGATCAAAAGGGGAAAATAATTTCTTAAATCTTCGGAGGAAGCCCAAAAATCCTGCGGCATTTTTGGCAACATCATAAATATGATCATTCCACAAAAGTGTGACTGGTGATGCTCATACCGAGAATTTCAGGATGATCAGCTTCCATAATGTAAGTACCACTCATGGATAATGGCAAGGGAGGTATACTACGCTTTAGAGAAAGAAGACAGCATTGTGTTTTGGACGCATTATATTCTACACAATTTCTTATTCCCCATTTGATGATGCTGTCAAGATCAGAATTTAATGAGCTTATCATACGTTGCCGTTGAAGATTCACATCCGAAGACCGCGGTTGTGATTCAAAAAATTAATATGAAAAGCTGAGTGTACTGTCATCAGCGAAGCAGTTTAGTGGATTAGAAGTTTCAGACAGGAGATCATTTATAAAAATGAGAAAGATAGTCGGAGACAGAATGGAGCCCTGAGGCACAGCAGCATTTATTTTGAAGATATCAGATTTGATCCCATCCAATACAACTTGTATTGAACGGTCCGAAAGGTAATTTCTAATCCAGCGAAAAAAAAAGAAACATCGAAACCGAAAGCATGCATTTTCGATAAAAGAGCCTGGTGCCAGACTCTATCAAATGCTTTAGAAATATCGAGTGCAATAATCTTACTTTCTCCGAAACGATGTAGAGATTTGTTCCACTGTTCGGTGAGATATACCATCATATCACCAGCGGACCTATTGGTAAAATGGTAGAACCATTAAATTTAACACAATCAATAAAACATTATTCATACAATAAATGTATTTATTTATCTCATTTAATTTTTTTTTATGAAAAAATCGATCGATATAACGAACGCTCTCGATATAGACAATAACCACAAACATTATATAATTCATGATACTGGACGTCCACTGTATAAACAATTTATATTTATTAAGAACGTCAATTTAACTCTTAAAAGTATACATTTTCACTTTTGATTTGAAGCCCCAAGGTATGCATTCGTGCAGACTAAAAAAAATTAGATAATAACCAAACATGACATTAAGATGATAGAGAAACATATTTTGACATTGTACGGAAGACTAATTTTAAATTCAATATTACCTACTAATACCTTAAAAGTAAAAAAGCTCATTTTTCTCAAAAATGTCTCGAAGAATTTTTATGTGTGTGGATTATGTTTTGCTAGGAAAAAAAAATAAAATAGTGGGCTGAAAACGGTACCTCCCATAGGACCGTTTTCTTTTACTCCGACTATCTCGAGAACTGGTTAACCGATTACAATCAAAATTGATATTCAGGAATATAAAGGTAGCCAAAATAATTTGGCACTAAACTTTTCGAACAACGTTTTTTTAGGATTTTAAATAATTGTTTTTTTTTTTGTTTGAAAAATCAATCCTACTTAAATTATAAATGTAAATGTGTGTATGTTTGTTCCTCAATCACGCCTAAGCAGCTAAACGGATTTGGATAAAATTCGGTACGTAAATGGATGAGTTCCTGGATTGAACAATAGGCTAGGTACTTTTAACCCAGGAAATATTGATGATTCCTGTGGAAGAGGCTGGAGGCTGTTTGTTAACTTCAATGCCTCAAGAGTTTGGTAGAGGGAAGAGTTACAGGATTTAGTATACCACTACACGGGCTCCATTTATTTCGAACAAATACATGGTTCTTGCGAAGATCTGAATATTTTCTTTAACAGGTTTTCAGAAGAAGTCTCGGGTAGAAAGCTAGTATTTGAAAAATGGCTTGATGATTTTTTTTTAGGTGAAGGATCATTGATTTGCTTAAGTTTTCATTCAATTTTTATTTTTGTATTTTTTTGAAAAAAAGTTGTTTAAAAAAAAAACTTTTTTATTTTGGTAATGGTACAGTTTAGGGGACTCACCCTTGAATTTAAAATATGTTGTACAGTTCGTTATTCTGAACAAGAATATATATAAAAAAACATGAAAATGAAATTTTCAAAGGGAAAAATCAATTTTTTGACAAAATATAGTGAGTGATTTGTGCAATGTGCAATAATGCCAAGTTCGGGCTATTCTTATTGTGCCTTCGAACATGACCATTTGACCATGAGAATAGTATCAGGGCACATTGCCCCCTGAAACCCCCCTGCTTGGGGTGACTATTGAATTCACAGAAGGTGTGAGGCTGGGTATATGCAGTTGCTTCAGTTGATATAAAGAAACTTTGCATATGGGGTTAGTTCACATTTAATTCTCGTTTGAAAATTAATAAAAGTCATTAGTGGATTATAGATTATTAGCGAAATAAGACCGACTTGGTTTTTTTCTGATCATGCTGATTAATTGTATTTATATGTACATATACAGTGGCGACAAAATAATTAGCACATGTACTCAAAAATGTCTGTAATAATCAACAAAGATATCTCTGATTTATTAGAACAAACAAAAATGATTATTTATTCAAGTTATTCTAGTACAAAATAAATAACACACTTCATAAATAACAAAACAAAACTATGTAAATAAAATAACATACATTTTAACACATCTTTTCGATGAAGTGGCCCCACAGCATGCCAAGAAAAACATCCCCAAACAAGAATGCTGCCCCCAACATACTTAACAGTTTTTACTGTATCTTTTGGGTCAAATTACTTGTTGATTCCATGTCGCATATATTTTCACCCATCCGACCCAAAGCGATTATATTTAGACTCATCACTCCATAAGATATTTCTCTATCTCCACCAATTTTGATCTTTTGAATTTTCAAAATGTATTTTGATGTTTACGCTATTTCATAAGAGTAAGACCTAAGACATTGTTGCTTAAAGTGTTAAGCTATACATTTAGTATAACAAATTGAAATGTGCTCCTTTGTAAACGGCAGTTGCCACGTCCCATACTACATTTTACTAATTAAAATTAAAGTAATCTTACTAAAAACTTTAACTTTTTCTCTTTACCTTTAATTTAATAAAAAATATGTATTAAAAATATATTAAATATGCAACGAAAACAATGTGTGCTATTTAAATTGCCTTGACTGAATTGCACCTTGTTTAACATTTGACTTAATTTTGACTTTGTTTATAGAATTATTTCTAGTGGAGTAACATCCCGTTACTTTGCATTAGAAATCCTTTACAAAAATGCTCTTACAATACCAGCATTGAAAATGCACTTATGCTTTAAGGCCTGAAACGAATTTTTACCATAACTGTTCTATTTATTTTGTCGCTACTGTATATTTTATTTATGTTTGGGTAATTATATACTTTCGCGGTCACCTGGTTTTTTGGATGTAAACATTTAAAAACTGGCCCGATTTTCATGATTCTTTTTTTAAAATGTCCATTTTGACGGCGAATTAATTAAAAAATTATAAAAAATTAATAAAAAAAAATCTCATTAATACTTATTTGTGATGCTAGCACGGGTTTTATTTTAGGCTGGAAAAGTTGAAAAAAATGTTGGCAGACAAAAATTTTAAAAATCGTGTTTTTGCTATACATAAGTACTGTATGTACATATGTATATACTTTCATATGCATCTTGTAAAAAGCTGTTATTTTGATATTAAAAATAGTCTCGATGATAGAAAAACATATTTGAGTTACTGACAAAATTCTGTCTGCCTGTCTGTCCGTCTGTACGGATGAACATATATTGAACTACAGCCTAAACGGTTTGGCAAATCGTCTTTAAATTGGGAACATAAGGTTATTTTGACAGAGGACCTTTTTAATTTTATTTTAGCTCAAATTAACCGTACCTGTCATATAACCGTTAAGTAAAAGCTTATTTTTCTCGAAAAGGGCTCCAAGAATTCTTATGAAAAAAATCTGTGTATTATTGTAGGTGTAGGTTATGTTTTCGTGAAACAAAATTCAAGATGGTGGGCTAAAAACGGTACCTCCCATAGAACCTGTTTTTTGACTTTCTCCAAAACTGGTCATCTGATTTCAATCAAAATTAATATTCAGGAAGATGTTGGTAGCGTAAGTAATTTTATTTTAAAATATTTTCGAAAACTTTTTTTTTGTATTTTTAATAAATTTTCTTAATTTTTTTTTTCAAAAATCAATATTTTGAAATTCCCGTTTTCGATGGATTTTTTTTAATTCGTTTTTAAATGTAAGTAATTTTTGTGTTTAAGTTTGCATTCTTGAATATTTTTTTTTAATTTAAAAAAAAAAATGTTAAATAAAAACCGTTCCAACGATTTTTAAAAAAGAATTCACACTTTTTCACATTTTCTAACAAAATAAAATGTGGTTTATATTTTTCCGCTGAAAACTATTTTACGTACTTTTTTCAAACAATCAAAAGTCAAAAAAAAAAAAACGTATAAAACTTTGAATTATCTTTTATATTTTTCAAATTTTATTCGAAGCTATGACCGCACATAAGAGCAAGTACGTGCGATCCAGTCGTGCAATTTATTATTTATGTATGTGTATAGATGTATAGATGAACATTGCCCGCGAAAATAAAAACCTAAAATTCGAGTTAATAATGGTACATACCTTCAGGAGAGTTAATTCACGTTCGCATAACTGTGCCATGCACCAGATTTTCTTTCCTTCGTGGACAGGGTCATCATATACCTTTTCCTATTGCGTTTTCCGTAGAACTAAAAACCTGTTTACACAATTTATAATATTTTAAGACGTGAGAGCGTTACAAAACAAACAAAATTAACCCCCTATTCGTAGTCAGTCCATTTGGCCCTTTCATCATTGGGGATTCATTTAAACGATAAAAAATCGTATAAAGTATTTAAAGCTACCATTTTTATGTAGCTAAACAGTTCGAAAGGCTAAACTCGAATAACAACAAATTCAGATGTTTTATTGACATACATACAGTTTTAAAAAGTACACATTTATAAACATCAACCTACCCATGTTTACAATATTATTTAGCGTTTCAAGATGCATTTCAAAATTAAAAAAAACTTAAAACGCAATATTATGAACCTACGAATATAGGTTCTGGCCCAAGGGATGATTAAGTATTCATAAATACGAATTCAGTTAAACATTATTTTTATTTTTAATTTATTCCAACTTTTAGACCTATAACTGAACAAGGAATAGTTAAACAGATTAAGCCGTCCCTTTTGAAGTCTATACATAAAAAATCTTAATAGTTGTTAATTTGCCTTATCTCAAGCGCTACACCAATATGAATTGATTAACCTAAAATAATTCAGTCAAATTAAATCAGTATTTAGATAGCTTCTGGCATTACCAGTCATATACATACAAATTGTAAATCTCTTGATTTATCAACTTTTCAAAAGCTATAAATTTTAATTTATCTCCAATAACAGGGAAACCTTGCAAAATGGTCTATGCGGCTAATTTTGTCATATTAGTGCTGACAACTCTTGCCAATGTCCATGCGACCCCAAATGTCTGCCTGCCAAATTTTGGATGCATGCAAGGCATTTCTATGCCCGGCTTCCAAGGGGACAAATTTGAAGCTTTTTTGGGAGTTCCGTTTGCTCAGCCGCCAATTGGTGATCTGAGGTTTGCGGTAAGTTTTGTTTTATGAACACCGACGAGAACACTCTTGAGTATATTTTCGCTGATTTTTTCCCAGAATCCAAAGCCTGCCAAACCATGGGAGGGAATTCTTGATGCCAGCAAAGCGCGTTCTGACTGCATTCAAAAGAACTACTTGCTACCACACCCGTTAGTCAGCGGGGAGGAAGATTGCTTGTATTTAAACATTTATCGGCCGATAGTAGGTTACATTTTGTACTTTGCAAGAAATCAAATTTAAATGTCTTTTTCGTTATAGAAAAAGGATAATAAACCACTTCCAGTAATGGTTTACATATATGGTGGAGGATTCTTTTCAGGCTCTGCAAGTCCACTTATCCATGGACCGGAATATTTTATGGACACAAAAGAGGTGATTGTGGTTACATTGGCTTATCGCTTGGGGGCATTTGGTTAGTAAGGATACAAACCGATTTTTTTAAACTATTTTGTTATTAACTTATTACAACAATTTTGCAGGTTTTCTCTCAACTGGCGATGACAATATGCCAGGTAATTTTGGATTAAAAGATCAAAATTTAGCCCTTAAATGGATCCAGAGCCACATTGCTTCATTTTGTGGTGACCCTAACAGTGTAACTATATTTGGCCAGAGTGCTGGAGCTGTGTCCGTTCATATGCATATATTGAGTAATCAATCATCAGGTAGGAAGTGTTCTTTTTTGAGATATTAAGTGTGCTTAGACTTTTTCATACTTCCAATAGGACTTTTTCATAGAGCAGTTGTAATGAGTGGGAATGCTGGTGCTCCATATGCTACTCTAATCGCAAATCCACTTCAACAATCTCGCAAGCAAGCTGAGCTCCTTGGAATTCAAGATGCAGCTACACTCAGCCCAAAAGAACTGACAAAAGCCCTCCGAGAAGTTGACGCCACAAAGATTGTCGAGTCTGGAGATGGCTTCAAATATTGGCATGTTGATCCTCTAACGACGTTCCGCCCAGTAATCGAACAACCTTCTCCTGACGCATTTTTGACTGAAGATCCTGTAAAGCTAATAGCTTCCGGAAGTTACACCCAAGTACCTTGGATGACTGGTATGGTACCAGGTGAGGGCGCTGTTCGGGCTCTATCCATTCTGTCCAATGATGCGTTGCGTAGTGACTTTAATAAAAATTTTGACGATCTCATGGAGAAACTTATGGAATTTCCATCAACCATTGATGTAGACTCAAAAATGAAAGCTCTGATTGATTTTTACTTTGATGGAGTGCACGAGTTGAACAACCAAACAGCTCAAGGTTTCGTTGATGTAAGTTTTATTAGAAATTGATAAAGAAATGTATATATTATCTAAATTTCCTTATAGATTATTACCGACAGGGCATTTGTCCATCCCTTTTATAAAAACATCGAACAATATGTAGCAACGGCTGATCTTAAGAAGAATCCGGTCTATTTGTACCGATTCAATTACCGCGGTCAATTCTCCTACTCAACATTGTACACAGGGAATTTAAACAACTACGGTGTAGTGCACTGTGATGATCTAATATATCTTTTCCGATCGCCATTAATATTCGGCGTTGACATTGACAAGAACTCAGTTGATGCAAAAGTTGTCAAAGAGATGGTGGACACTTATGTTTCATTCGCTAAGACAGGGTAGATATTAAAATCTCTACAAATCCTTCTCATGTACATATACTTCACATTGAATTTAATTTCCAGACATCCCAAGGAGACAAATGAAGGGAGCGTTGCAGAGTGTAATAGTCAAGCCTTACAACCGAAAGAAGATAGTAAAATCTGTGCCTACAAAGAGATTAAAAATTCCAAAAACGGTTTTTTAGTACAAATTAACAATCATTTTGACATTTCAAAAGTTAAGCTTTGGGACGATGTACTTAATTGACGTGAATTGATCTTTTTGTTATCGTTAAAACTCACTTTTATTTGTAATCATTTGTATTTTATACATGTTTAACTATTTATTTTCATCTGTCATTTTATATAAGAAATTCGTTTTAAGAATGTCTTAACAATAATATTGTAAAATCTTTTGTACGTTTGATAAGAAAATAAAATTTTAAAACACAAACTTGTAGAAATATTTTAAGTATTAATATGCGTATCAAGCGCACTGCACCAAGAGCCATTCTAAGTTTTCTATCAATCCTCACATCCGTCACATCGTTACTTTGAAGCTTGAATACTGTGGTTCAAATAAAAACTCTCTGCGCATATTATCTTTACTTGAATTTTGGAAAACCCTGATATATTTAGTGATCTGATGGCATATCTCACCGAACAGTTTGAACAAATCTTTACATCGCTTGATATCTCCAAGGCATTTGATAGAGTTTGGAATGAACCTCTCTTATCAAAAATGCGTGCTTTTGGGATCTATAATACTCTTGTTCGTTGGATTAGAAGCTATCTTCTGGACCGTTCAATACAAGTTGTATTCAAGTCTGATTCCCACAAAATAAATGCTGGTGTGCCCCAGGGCTCCGTTCTGTCTCCGACTCCTTTTCTCATTTTTATATATGATCTTCTGTCTGTTACTTCTAATCCACTTAACTGTTTTGCTGACGACTCTACCCTCAGCTTTTCATTCGTTCGATGTTTCACGTCCTTCGCCTTGGGACGTACAATTGCTACGGTACCGTATGTCAAGCTCATTAAACTCCGATTTATACAGCATTGTCAAATGGGGTAATAGGAATCGTGTGGAGTTTAATGCTTCGAAAACTCAATGCTGTCTTCTGTCGTTAAAGCTAAACATACCCCCATTGCCATTGTCCATGAATGGCACTTACATCGAAGAAACCCAAAATCTCTCAGTACTCGGTATGTGTGTCAACGACGACCTCCGTTGGAACGACCATATATTTGATATCGCTAAGAATGCTGCTAAGTGCTTAGGTTTTCTGTATCGTTGTAAGAAGAATTTTCCCCATCTGATCTGGCTACAATTTATAAAGCGTTTATACGCCCAACTCGAGTATAACTCCCACCTCCAGGTGCTTAACAACCATCGCTTCACCTGCTTGATAGAATACAAAATCGAGCGTTAAGATTGATAGGAAATAGAACTTGCCGCTGAATCAATTGCCCCTCTCGTTTCTTTTACAAAAAATGTTCACTTGAACAAGGAATGCCCATCAGTTCACCCTTGAGCCCAGTTTCGGACGTACCGTGAAATATAGGGATTCTTTTTTAGCCGAACAACACGAATTTGGAATAGTTTACCCGGCGAGATGTTCCCTTGCCATTTTGATCTGTAAACATTCAAAACCAATGTTAATCGACACCTCCTATCTCTCCCCTTCCTGTCTTCCTAATGCCCGCGCAGTGTGCTCTACATTAAAAGGGAAACAAATAGTCCCTTGTGCGCGAGTTAATTATAAAAAAAAGTATGCATTAAGATGACATAACTTGCACAAAATTTAAATGTTTACTTCTCAATAGGCCAAGAAAAGACTAAGAAAACAATAGAACACATCCTTACCTAGCTTAGGACAGCTCGGTCCTTAGCTAGCTGCATCCAGTTTTGCACGTAAAGTCAGTCGAATTCCTCTTCCACTTGCTTGCGCCACCTAAATCAAGGTCTTCCTCAACCGCACTCTACCTCCGGAGTTGAATTGGACATTTTTTCGGATCGGAGCATAGCACAGCCAAACCAAAAACCACAGGGAGAATTTTTCACTCTAAGCTACCTAAAGGCATGCGGCTGCACCATAGAGCAGATTCGGGATGATGAGGGTCTTATAAGGGACAATTTAGTTACCCGAGAACGGGCTTTGCTACTCCATTGCCTTCTTAGCCCGAAGAAGCAGCCATTGGCTGATCTCAGCACTGCCAGTCTGAACACAAAACTCTAACCGATTGTGATATAAACTGATAGAGGACAGTTCGCCAAAACTACACAATGATTTTGGGAGAGTCTGCGATCCTGATATTGCCTTGAAATTAAAAAAAAATACTTAAATTTATAGAAAAAATATATTAAATTTTATTTCCTTGTAAATTCATACGATAATATAAATAACATTCGTAAACATTCAAATATAAGTCACAGCTGTTCGATATTTTTGAATTCTTGTTTTTTTTTAATATATATTCAAGGTACAAAACATTTTTGCTTCTTTAGTTATTTCTTCATGGGATTGAGATAAAAACAAATTACAATATTTTTTTTAACAATACAAAATAGCTAACAAGTATATTTAAAATGTAGGAACTCCTTAACAATTTTTTAAAAGGTTTATGACAAAATATTTGTTTTTTTGTAAAAAAATTATATAATTATGTATAAAATGTATTAACTTTGAGTACCCCTAAATAGGGGACAAACTTTGGCGTTGTTGTTCTGTTAAATCTGGATGCCAGACATCAACGATTAAGACAAGACGCAGATTGTTGCCATTATGCCAGACTTCGTGTTCAAAACTGTCATCGAATATTAGAAATTTTCCTTCTTCCCAGGTTCTGAATAAGTAAATTAATTATTTTTTTAGTGTTTTTTTTTTCTTGGATATTTATAAAACTATTTTACCTTTTTTCTTCAGCCACTCTTAATACAGTCCCAGGTGGTACTTTAAGACCTAAATGCGCTCTTAGACGGCAGTTTGTTGGCCCACAGTGTGGCCAAACATGTGTTCCAGGATGCATCACACTGAATTTCACCTGACCGCGTTTACAAAACCGAGCGGACGGGAATGTTTCTATGATTCCACATGTGATTGGTGCTTTCAAGCAGTTCTTTTGTCGTCTTTGACCTCTAGAAAAGAGTTCAAGTTGTTTCCAATCACCAGTGTCTCGAAGGTTCTCTGTTTCATCTTCGAAAACTCCTTTGGCATTCAAGACACTTAGACCTTCATCACGTATTGCTTGCCAATTTTCCTCTATTCGATTGAGAAACTGCTCATAGTTTGTCTCTGTCTTGGACCAAAAAGGCTGAGCTCTAAGCGAGTTTACATTATAGAGAGATCTTTGGTATTCGGATGGAAATAATTTCAAAGCTGCACCTCGGCGATAAATATCACGTGCTTCTTCTAATCGACCCAATCTCTGTAGGACATCTCCCAGATTATAATAGAATCGTCCATCTTGAGTACCTTTCTGTTGGGAATCGATTCCTCGACGCAAATACTCCGCAGCAAGATTAAGATTTTGATTGAGACTCTTAAGAACAAATCCATAGTGAACCATTGCATATCCATCATCTGGCCATCGAGCTAGGATTTCTTCCAGAGCTTGCTTTGCATCTGAAAGACTGTGTAATTACGCTGGATACCATTTATCAAATCCCAGATACAGATCGCTGGACATGGCACAGTGTAACACGTTAACTCACCGATTTACCATAAGGTATGTGACTGCCAATTGATTTCGATGTGACACTTCATTCGGGAATCTTTCTATAAGCATTTCATGGATGGACACAGCTTGCAGATGAAGTCCTACAAATGATTGGGAGAAACAATTTATGAATGATGCTCTAGCATATGCTTGTGATGTTACCCATAAACCGCATTCGATCCACACACCGTTGAGCGACTTCAACAAATTCTAGATCATTTAAAATCTCCTCTCCGAAAGCCAGATATCTTTTGTATGCATCAAGCGCTTGACTTAGTCTTGAATTACTCCGCAGAGTTTCAGCCATCTTGTCGAGGACTTTGGCTTTTCCGATAAATACTTCAGGTTTGTCGGGGAATTTACGTGACAATGAATCAAATAGGGTTAGCGCTGGGTTAAGATTCTGGGAGCACAGCATATAAAACAACAAATAAAAGGCACACACAGCAATTTCAAGCGGGGGGAGGCAGAAGTATTTTTTCGTTTGGGTAAGCAATATGTTATGAGCATTGAGAGAGACAAAAAACACGTTTTTTTAGATTAGCTGTTGTTATACAATTTCTGTTGAATATTAAAATTTTAAAAATAATACTTAATACTAAAATACATGCAAATTTAAGTCTTCGATAAAATTCATGAGAAATTTTGTGGGTGGGTTTTCTCCAGAGCAGAATCTTATCGAAAAGTCAAATAAGTCCATAACGAACAAAATTTATTTTTGATTTTGTTAGTTTTAATGTAAAACAAAATGCAATTTTTTTCTCTTAATTTAATTAAATAAAGTAGGAACAAAAACTTCTATAAACAAAAAAAACAAAAAAAAAAAAAAAACAAGAGGGCGAAATTCAGATGAAAAAATGACTAAATGATTTTATTTTATTGATATCCGAACTAAAATGAATTAATAAATAAATAAATAATTAATTTGTTCGATTAAATAAAAGTAGATTCAAGAATATGCACTCACCTCCCGAAGCATTTCTTCGTTTGCCTTTTTGAGTTCCTCTTCGAATTCATCATCGTCCATCAATTGTGGACCTCCACCACGTGGTTTTATTTCTAAAACAATTTATGATTATTTATTTATTTTTTAATGGACAAACATGAAGAGGCAATTGTAAATCCTTAAATAAGTTCCCACCAAAAGAATATTTAAATAATAGATTTTTTCTTTGAGTTGTAATATCTAATGTAACTTCTAGTTTGAAGGTGAAAGCCGATTGGCCAATGAACCATTCCTGTGAGTTCATATATATGAAACTGTTGATGGCAGAATAAGCTGTTCAGCATGGACGATTACAGACAAAGATTCCTTACATCTGATCAAATACAATAACTTAACAAAATAGATGTACTCGCTCCGACCGCCAGTTCTGTAAAGCAGCTAAATGCATACTAAATCAATTTGAAGATTTTCCCCAAGGACCTCGACATCGTTTGTCTGATCCACAAATGAAAAGACCAACTTAGAGCGCTAATAAATATCGCTCACAAGATCCCCATTTTTACATTATGAGAATATAAATCTTTGTTCAGCGACATAGTTTTCTTCTTTCAGTACGTTTCCAAGGTAATAAAGCTCAAATATTCACGCAAGTGTATATGTTGGATGCTAGATAAGGCGATGCGCTGTCATGCGATTTATTCAACATCATACTTGAAAGAATAGTGCAGAACTCGCAGGCCAACACCAAAGGTGCGATCTTCCAAAGAAGAACACAGCGTCATGCCAGTAGCGCATTTGTGAGTATTGAGACGGAAGCGGAGAAGATGGATGCCCCCAGTGAATGAGGGCAAAATCAAGTATTTACTGCCACCAAGAAGAGACACCCATCATCGACGTCTTGGACATAAAATCACTATAGACAGCACCGGGGCTGAAATAAAACGAAGAATAACTCTTGCCAATCTCTGCTTCTTCGGGCTAAGAAGGCAATTCAGAAGCTAGCCTCTTTCTTGGGCAACTAAAGTGTCTTTTTATAAGACCCTCACCATCCCTGTCATGCTGTATGGTGCAGGGGCATAGACATTGCGAGGAACTGACAAATCCTCCAAAAGTAAAATTTGTCTCGAAAAAATGCATCTCAGTCCTGCAGATTCACATCACACTCACAGAAATGGTTGAGAATGTAAGTCACTAGGCCTTGGCACCTTGGCGCGCCAATAAATTTAATGTAATTTAATTTAAGACTTATGTAGCATAGACCAACTTCGCGTGCAAAACTGGAGGCAGCTATTTAGAGATCGTGGTGACTGGATAAGCTTGTTGGTTAAGGTTCAGGTCCACCCCGGACTTTGGCGCCACCTAAGCTAAGGTAAGGTAGATGCTGGAGATTACTCAAGTATTTCAAATCAAGTTTAACTTAGAACCAAAAACCTGATGCCAAAAAAGGGGGACGCGCAGTATCGAAGAACAAAATACGCAGCGAAACCTCCTCCCGAACTAAAGGAACTATATAGATCCTCGTCCATAATTCCTGACTTGATGTAAGGCGCCAATGAAAAGCACATGGCAAGAGGTTCAACCCCAAAGTGTAAGAGCTGTACAACGACATGGACGTAGAACAAAAACTTCATATTGCAGTTTAAACACGACTAGGACATGCAGAGTGAATGGACAACAATGCTCCGGCCAATACAATCCTGGATCCCATCTTAGAGGGACAAACGCATCTAAGAAAAAAACTCACAAAAGATTGTGGAGGATAACCCCAAGCAAACTTGAAATTCTCGAGCCAGTTTGAGAATGTTGTTTGGAGCCATACCATAGATGGTTTCTAAATTCACGATATTAAAGATCTTGCTAGTCGCAGAATGAGCTAAGTTTTGAAAGAACAATATTAAGTTACAAAAAAAGTCCATAACAAGACTCATGTGCAATGATAATGTTTACCTAAGGTTTGAGTCAACCAATTTAAGTTGAATGACTATCTATGTGGCCTTAGAACACTAACTCCTACACCTAAATGTAAATTTTAGTAGAATATCTCTATCTCAACATATTATAAGAAAACTTATATTATCGTTTAATTTACTTGTCCACGTTTGGTCTTCAACATCTTCGTCACTGTCAAACTCCTTCGCAGGCAGTCGTCCGTATTTAGCTTCCAAGCGACTCATTAAATCTGAATCATCAACATCGGAGAGATCTCCCTCATCTTCTTCATCGTCGGCAATAATCTCCTCGTCTTCCTCCTCTTCGTCTAACATTTCATCATCATACAGTTCTTCATCGTCATACTCGATGTCATCTTCGTGTTCGTCAGAATAAGCTTGACTGTTTCTCAATTCCATATCCACATCAAGTGGTGGTTGTTGAAATGGTGGTGGACTTGGACTACCTGGTGGAGGAGTTTTTTCTCTATGATAATGAGCAAAACGAGATTGCGAAGGCTTGCTAGCCACCACTGGCTGTTGTTGTTGTTGTTGTTCCATACGTTGACTGTAATCTTGAATTTTAACTGTTTTCGGTGGACTAATTTTTTTAGTATTCTCTTCCTCAATTTTAGGTTCCTGGTTAATTTTTGGTCGATACAAAGCATTGAATTGTTCAAATGTTTGCGGCTTATATCTTAGTTCTTCGATTTTGTCCTCTTCGTATTCTTCATCTGTAACTTCGATCTCTTCTTCTTCTATGATTTCTTCATCGATGTACTCTTCTTCATCGCTTAGTTCCCGATTCATTGCTTTATCTTCTTCTGTGATTTCTGATTATCATGATAAATATGTTTTGTTTTATATAACAAAAAAAAAATCTGATTAAAAAAAAAGAAGTATTTACGAAGTAACATAAAACATTTAACATTGAGATATTAAACAAGAGGAATTTTATATGGAATTTTGATGTTTACTTCGTAAATAATTTAAATTCTAAATAATTTTAACCATATTCCAGCAGTTCATCGTTATCCTCGATAAATGTATCTCCTGGCTCAGCAATTGTCAAGCGGCGTTTCATTAAATCTTCTGCTGATGGTTCGTCTTTCAATATTTCCAATTTGGATAACACGTAAAACATTAACAATAAAACATTTAGTTACAAATAGTTTGATTGTTTTGTGGTATAGGCTCGTTAACAAGCAAACAATTATGGTAAAACTAATGTTATTAGACAATTTTTTTTTTATCCTAAGAAAGTGCAAATAAGATTAAATAAGTTTCACATTTAAAGGACATGCGTTAGCGTGCTACACACAAAAAAAAAACATTTACAAATAAATAAAAATAAATAAAATTAAGGAAATAATATTTTAATAATTTTTTTAACTAAGCTAGCAAGAATATAAAACAATGCAGTTTGTTGTTTGTTTTGCATATTTTTTTTTAGATGCGATTTAAATTAGAAGCATATTTAACTTTTTTTACGGTTCTTAGTCAAAAAACAAAATCAACGACAAATTAAGGTCGTTTTTAATAAGAACAAAAAAAAATAACACTTGGAAAACTCACTTGTATTCGGACTTTTCCTAACCAATACAAGGCGTGCAACTAACGCAAGTGCCATTCCCACACCAATTTTAACAGCAACTGCAAAGTTCATGAGGAAAAAAGGACGCAAATTAGTTTTGATTTATTTATTCTCAACTTGCACTTTCTTTTACAAAATAAAATTAAGGTTATGTATCTACATAGCTACTTTACTAACAAAATTCCAGAAAAATAAACTCACCTTCAAAACGTAATGAAAATTATTTATTCAAGTTTAATGGTCAAAATTGGTTGTTCATAATTGACCTAAGCCTAGGTTTTCATAGAAATAAAGGTAATACAAACATTTCTATAAGCCAAAATAGCTGTGTTCAATGCACTTTTTTAAGATCAAAGTAGCACAGAACAGAAAAGAACAGCACAGAAGTAGTGAGAAATTTCAGAACAGTTTAGAACAGGCGGCCGATGACATATATCAGCTGACTTTGACAGTTTTCACTAATTTGCTCTTCCTCAAAAAGAGGTGTAGAAAAAAACTTATCCAAACTATTCTGAACTGTTCCAGACAGCCTCAAGGTATTAACAAAAGTCTTAAATCCATGCTGTGATTTAGAACGTTTGAAAACAGAGGGATTGCATGAGTGAAGGAATGATAATGAAATGATAAACATATGTAGGCAACAAACAAAGCCCAAGGTAAGAGTTTGATATTTTTTTTCTTTCATAATAAACGCGAACTAAGGGGTTACGGTTTATGAAAAAAGAATAACGAAACAACAGATACCATTTAATTTTAAAGTTCTGAATATGACTTTGGGAGGAAAAAACAAATAAATGCAAAGCATTTAACATTCATGTCGTTTCTTTCATGCAAAGTATTCCTTTTTACATTTAAGAAACCCAAGTAGGTTGTTATGAAGTTATGATTATAAAAGAATTTCCTAAATAGTATTGTACATCTGAGCTGAATATACGTTCATATATGGAACCGACGTCATACCGAGTGAACAATTTATTACATCTGTGAAGAAAACTAGTTGTGATTCTATTGCACGTATGGAGAGATAAAATCTGTTAAAATGTCTTGTTGCAAATCCCGCTCATGAGTCGTGGCTTGTGGGATAGGAGGTACACAAAAGCGAAACAGTTTGAGCCCACTTCAATCTTCTTCACCAAAAATTGCATTAACGTCAATTCTTCATTGAATTAGAAACGTTTCTCGAACTGTGTTCTATACAATTTGTATTGAACGGGATCAAATCTGAATCGGTATGTGCATTAACTATCCATCTTTTATGGAATGATCACATATTGGACGTAGCTAAACATTCTGTAAGATGTTTAGGCTTCCTCCGGAGATATAAAAACTTTGTCTATTCTTCTTATCTGCCTATCTTTATAATCAACCTTGGTTCGTTTATTTTGATAAAACTCAAAAACGGCTTAACCGATATGAATTTTTTTTTGGTTTTGTTCGCTCTAATACAGGGGTGGTACAAAAAAAGACAGTTACCAGACTTAGGTAATCGAAGTCAATCATATGTGCGATTGGATCAAATACAACGGAATGCGTACGATACTTTGTTAGAAGCTGTAAATAGTGCGTCTGATGGAGTCAAGGGTACTGGAAAAGCGTTCCAAATTTAATTGCTTTTGGCGCGGATCATAGATCGCAAAATGAAGTAGTCCTAGCGTTATTTATTAGAAGGCGAACGAAGTGCAAATTCTGTCTTGAAATGCAAATCAAAGCAAAACCAGCTTGCAACATCACCAAAAACCACGCAGTGGCAAATTTTCTACAGATACAGATATGCGAACAAGAGGTCACTGGCACTGGACAGAACATTGAAAGATCTTCGTGAGAATTAAAACATTTTCGGTAGAGCCATGATTCGGTTGTTAGGTGATGTTCGTCAGACTCTTCTACGATCAACTGTTTCTGACGAACTAAACACATATCCAAAATCATCAAATTTGAGGCGGCACGTAAAAACAATCCAATTGGCAGCTAACATGATTGTGTTTTTTGCAACAAGATCAAACTGCAATTGTGTTTTCGAAGTAGTTGTTAAACATTGGAAATGTAAAAGTCGCAGTTAATCCTCGACCGGATTCATCACATCACATTACACACAGATTTCTATCAATTCTCAGATTCGAAAGAAAGAGGAGCTTATTCAGCTTGTTTTTTTCCGGAAAAGGCAATGATCTCAATGTAGCCATTCTGAATTTCTTTTCCTTCAAATGTTTTGACACTGTTATAAACCTATTTTTAGGCGTTTGCAATTTATCGTGCGTCTGGGCTTTGCGATGACCATAAATAAATCGCAAGGCCAGTCGTTAGAAGTTTCCGGGATCAACTTGGAGTTTCTATGTTTCGTGCATGGAAAATTATAAGTGGCGAGTTCGCGCGTCCGAAAACTATCATCTTTTTATTTTCCAATACATTTTTTATTTACGCAGCGCGAAAAACAGACATTAATTAACTGTAAGGTAACTGTCTTGCATTTAATAAAGATAAAGATATAGAGATTCTTTTGTTAGCCGAACAACACGAATTTGGAATAGTTTACCCGGCGAGATTTTCCCTTGCCATTTTGATATGCAAGCATTCAAAACCAATGTTAATGCACACCTCCTATCCTTCCCCTTACTATCTTTCTAATGCCCGCACAGTCTGCTCTACATTAAAAGGGAAACAAATAATCCCTTGTGCACAATGCTTGACCATTGGATAGTATCTTTTTTTCTTTGTCGAAAGAAAACCCTCTGTTTTGTTCCAAACATCTCCATATCTTTATATTTTATATCATATCATCTGAGATTGTTTACTCTTTCATACTCACAGCAAGTTTTGACATAGAAATCTTCAAAGTTGTTGGATCAAAGATTTCATTTTGGTTGGAACATAGTATAACACAACATATATTGAAAGAATCGAAAAAAGAACGAAACCCAATGCACCCATTTTCGCTTCAGAAACTTCATTAGTAACTATCTAACCAAGACGATGTTAAAATTGTTTCGATTTTTGGAAGAGATCTGTCTGTATTACGAAAGCGTTTTGGTTGCCTTTTAGAAGCTTCCGCTCTTCAAGAAATTTGACCTTGGAAAAAACGGATGTAAGTGCAATCGCCCGATAGTCTTTTTCAGGGCAAAACATTGCCTTTTTTTAAAAACATGCCGCTATTTCAATTAATTGAAATAAAATTATCTGCTCTTGCGCTAAAAAAAAGTTGAATTGGTGCCTGAAACAGTTGACATCTGCTGCAGCAGATTAGCCATTTCATTCTATTGAGTCATCAGGCTTCACACACTCATGGAAAAAACAATATTTTGTCATTTGTTTGGTTAATCGATAAACATCAGGCTTTTAACCATTATACCAAAGAAGTAGACCCTATTCTATTGTTTGGTCACTACAAATCAATAGAACTGTAGTTACAGCAGAGAGCATTGGATTTTTCTCACACGAATAGAAGCAGAATATTGACAGGTTTTTTTTGCATTCATAGCCTACGTATGTATATAAACAATGTTGAAATTAAAATTAAAGAACTTACGTGGCGAAGCGTACGATGATGGTTCCTCTTCAGGTTCAGGTTCGTCTTTTTTCAAACTGGCTTGCTGCTGTCGTGCTTTTTCTTGAAGAAGCAAAAGTTCCTCTCCATCATTATCAACAACAGATTCTAATGATTCAAAAGTACCATCATCATCCTCCTGTAAAAATAAAGCATTTATTTAAGTTATTCGAACATAAATTCAAACTTTTCTCATATGATACCTCTTCAAATGGCTCATCATCGTCATCGTCGTCGTTGTCCTCTTCTTTAGTTTTGCTTTGGGCATATGAACTTTGTTGAGATGATTGATGCGATCGCACTTTGGGTGGTTCTATTTCTTCAACTGTATCCTCTTCTTCATCTTCATCTTCATCATTTCCATTTTGAGGTTCTTCGTCTTCATCTTCATTTTCATCGTCTTTTTTATCAACATCTTCATCATCATCATCCTCTCTAGTTTCTTCTGTTTGTGTTTCTAAAGTGTTCTCATCATCGTTTTCTTCTTCATCATCCTCCTGAGTTTCATCGCCAGCTTCTTCTTCTGTGTCGGCGTCTAACTCTTCAGTTTCTTCTTCGTTTTCTTTGGTTTCTTCTTCATCTTCTTCATGTTCTCCATCTCCTTCTGATTCAACGTCATGATCATGTTCTTCGTCATCTTCTTCCGTTTCGTCTACTTCTGAATGATCCTCCTCTTCTTCAAAAGGTTCATCACCATGCTCATGTTCCTCTATCGAAGCAGTAACAGCATCATGTTCATCGTGGGCTTCTCGATGTTCATCCACCCAACCATCAAAGTAGTTTGAGAACCTCGACTCAGACAACGGTGTGTCCACTTAAAAGTTTTTTTTTTATATATAAATACCTTTTTCAATTAAAATGTTTGAAGATACTTACAATCAGCTAGTCCTCGATTTTCAAGTATGATTAACCCAATTAATCCCAAAAGAATTACCAGTAGGGAGAAGAAAAACAATTTAGCACACCAATGTCCACCAGTTTCGTGGTCTCCCTGTACATGGAGATGCACGTCTTCGTTTCCCATTTTAGAGCCATGGACTCCTTGGTGTTGTTCTCTTGGTTCATCCTCTAACAAAAGTTATTTTATTTATTAAAACATGTGATTAATGTCTTTATGTTAAGGGTTTCGTTTGAAATGAGGATTAATTGAGATTCATTTACATATAAGTTAGCAATAAAATATTAACAAGCAAATTGGATGTAAGGAGCAATTGGGTCATGATGTTATAGGGAGATCTACCTTGTAAGCTTTGTTTTCGAGAGAACACAAAATCACCGTCGGACCTGCGATCCAATGAATCTATTAAAATTACATAAAATTACACTTATACACAACTTTTAATTGGATAATAACAACAATTGAGTGTGATTGTGTGTAAACGAGTATATTGTAAGTTCACAATACGAGTTCATGCTTAGACGGGTTACGTTTAACAAGTATTTGTAGCTAACAGCACAGCAGTGGCAAAAGTTAAATGTCCAGCTGAGATGACGGAAAAAAACGCAAAATACATGTGCTGCCCCCTTTTTCCCAATTTCGAAAAGCTTAAATATCTTGGACTTATGGTTAACAGAGAAGCAGTTAATTAAGTGGAAGAAAGACTCTGGAAATCATATGAGAGTAAACAAACGGCTGCTGCCATAAATATGCTTTGTCGGATAGTAGGAGTAACAGATTCTTATTCAAGTGCAAAGATTCGAGTAAACACCATTATACAAGAAAAAAAGTTCGAATGGTCATGGGCTCGTTAAAGTATATGACGTCCATGACAAACAAAAATAAGATTCCCCATAAGAGTGACTGAAGAGTTCCCAATCAAAATTGATGTGCAAGGAAAGTGTCCCTTTTTATTGCAGTCCTTGAGTTTCACTTAGAAGGCAAAATAATCATTAATTATCCTTTTCTGACGAAGAAACTATAATAAGCAAAGATTCTACATCCTTTCAAGGCACTTGTTTGTATTGGTTAATGTTTTAAAGGGAAATGGATACCGGATTAGTGTAAAAAAGACAAAAGAAATGCTGTCAATTTTCTGATCCATACAGACCTATTTTGGATATTTATTTGAATGAAACAGTTCTTCACAAATGCGAAAAGTATAATAATCGAAAGATCTTGTGATGACGAAATCAAGCATCGCGTAAGTAAAGAGTGGATTATGTGGAGAGAAAACTCTGTTATCTTCTATGATAAAAAAACAACCCCAAAAGTTATAACTATATGTCTGTAAGGCATACTTCCTTAAAGAATTCAACTGAATGTTGCAGGAATCCCCCCCCCCCCCAACTTTTTAAAGCGCCGGAAATGACCTGGTGGAATGCATACATCAACTCATCTCTAAAGTTTGGTCAGAAGAAAGTGTGCCTGATGAATGGAACCTCAGCATCGTTTGTCCGATCCACAAGAAAGGCCCAACTATAAATGAATAAGTCTTCTGAATATCGCCTACAAGATCCTCTCTGCAGTACTATGTGAAAGCCTGAAACCATTCGTCAGCAACCTGATTGGCCCCTATCAGTGTGGTTTCAGACCAGGAAAGTCCACAATCGATTAAATGTTCACGCTACGGCAGATCGTGGAAACTACCCAAGAATTTCGAATCGATAACCACCACCTCTTTATCGATTTTAAGGCCGCGTACGATAGCATTTATAGAGATAGAAAACTCGTCCGACTGTGCAGGATGACGATGGAGAACTCTCGCTACTCCGTCAAGGTTGGTACTAACCTCACAGAAGCTTTTGATGCCAAAAAAGGATTCCGACAAGGTGATGAGCTATCGTGCGATTTCTTCAACTTAATACTTGAAAAAAATTTAAGAAACTCGCCACTTAATTGTAGTGGGACAATTTTTTTCAAGTCTGTGCAATTGCTAGCATACGCTGACGACATAGACATCATTGGCAGAACTCGGCTAGCTGTCACTGGGGCGTTTGCTAACATTAAAGCTGAAGCGGCTTAGATGGGACTAGCAGTCAATGAGGCCAAAACGAAGTACCTGCTGTCCACAAAAAGGGACACACAACACCGGCGGATTGGACAAAACATCACAATAGACAGGTACAACTTTGAGGTAGTTAGGGACTTTGTTTACCTCGGGTCCGCTATAACATCTGACAACATCTCGTCAGAAATAAAGCGAAGAATTACTCTTACCAATCGCTGTTTCTATGGGCTAGAACGGCAATTGAGTAGTAAAGCCCTGTCTCGAAAGAAAAAGGAGATTATGTTTAAGACCCTAATCATCCCAGTCTTGCTCTATGGCGCTGAGGCATGGACTCTATCTAAAGCGGATGAAGATATCTTTAGCCGTTTCGAGCGTAAGATTCTTCGGAAGATTTTCGGCCCTACCTGCGTTAACGGGGTATGGAGGAGAAGGTTCAACCAAGAACTATACGAGCTGTACAGCGACATTGACCTGGTCAAAAAAATACACATATCACGTTTAAGATGTCTAAGTCTTGTAGAGCGAATGGACAACAATGCTCCGGCTCGCAGGACAAGTGGAGGACGACCTTAGCAACTTGGAGTACGAAACTGGACGCAGTTAGCCAAAGACGGACCTGGCTAGAGAGGGTTCTTGGTTGAGGCCCAGGTTCGCCCCGAACTGTAGCGCCCCTAAGTAAAGTAAGGAGGAAGTCTCTCAGGGTCGGAAGAAAAATCATCTTTGCACAGTTTTAGCTTATTAATCACAGAAGATTTGTGAATTTTAATAGAAGTTAATAAGGTTTGACTACAGCCGGCAATAAAACTAAAGTAGCTTAGATCAGTCTCAGAATTGTCAAAAGAGAAATCAGTACCAAAACAAATCAGCAAAAAGATTGGATATAAATAAAGGGTTTGCAGACGCGGAATCACAAAATTTTAATACTGAAGGGTAATTATTAACATTTGGTAAAGCTAATATTAGACGGTCCTTGTAATTGGTCACTGCAATGACATTCTGACGGCACTATGACGTAGTTTTCTGTCCTAAAAGTTTCACGTCGTGTGATCGTCACTGTTTTGCATGTCCTTGCAGTGACACCGAGATACAGGGACAATAGTGACACACTTTGACGTTCATTGTATTTTGGGACAACAAGGACAGACATGGGTCATTCGTGTGATAGTCACTGTAGCTAGCTGTGACACGATGACCTTTGTCGCGGCAGTGACGGTGGTAGCACATATTTTGTGTGACGTCACAGTGTCCCTGCAGTGACCAACTACAAGGACCGTTTAATACTAGCTTAAGAAGTGAGATTATTCTGCACTTGAAAAATGTATCTTGAGTGTAGAGGTTTTTGACTTCAGAAATTTGTCCACGAATCCACCATGCTTGTAGAGATTAGAATATCTATAAGATTTTTAAATACAACCCCAAATACAGACTTGCCTTTTAGTTCGAATTATTTTAGCCGCACTACAAGACTGAAGAATGTTAAATGCTTTGTCTAGCTATGTTTTCCTTTTTTAATATTAGAAACCTATTGAATATATCGGTACCTCAATATTTATCATCTCCAAATTATCTAATACCCATGCTGTGCTTACAAAACACAAGGATGTTTGTTCATATTATTTTGTTCGAAGTGTTTTCAAAATTTATTTAGTTCATATTTCCAAAGCACTGCACGCCATACGGACGTGAGTTTTTCAAAAACTGTAGCACTTGTTGTTTTCTTTCAAACAAATGTAATGAGAAGCAACTGGCTCAATGGCCATTTTACATCAAGTGGACCAACCTTTTCTGTTTTGCCCTTAAAAACATACATGACAACATGATTGTATTAATAATTTAAACCAACACAATCTTGATACTGCCATTTCTATAGAAAATTTGTATACAACGAAACCAACAAAAAACAATGAAAAAACTATTTAAAAAAATGTCATTTCCCAATGAAACGCATTTAATTTGCTTAACAAAGCAAATATATAATTTGAAAATTAATTTTAAACGAAACACAACGAAACGCTAACGTAAATAAAGAAAGCAACACCCGGCATTGTTGAATCTACATTGGACGCTTTGGACCTTAAGAAACTGGCCTAGAGCCAAGTTAATAAATTTAGATTTTTAATCTCTAGACATCGCCTAGCGAGGTAAATACAAAATAAAGTACAAGTTGTCATCATCGTATAACACATGTCACACTAAAGCACTTAATTTAAGTGCACCGTGAATTTCTCTTCCTCACAACCGAAATGTTGTCTTCGTATATATGAGAGTATTATCTCTCAGTTAAATTAAAAATCAGAGACAACTGAAAACAATGACTTTATAGCTGAGAGAATGTGAAGTGAACTCGGAAATTAGGTGGAGATATGCCATGCCGACGTACGCCTCTGATTTTTTAAGATATTCAAAGTCATTGCAATTGGCCTTTGATATTTCGACATAGTTTTTACGTCATAGCGATTTTTTTTTTCAAGTGAAATGGATTAGAATAGATTCTTATTTTTGAAAAGTAAGTGAACTAAAGCAGAAAAAGTGGACATCTGGTTATTTTGTAATCTGATAAATTTTTTCAGTTTTTTTGTTAATAGCATTTAAGAAATTTGGCAGTGATTTCAATTCGCCAAGAAATGGAACATCTTTCCTATCTTTCTTTTCTTTTCTTTCGACTAGAAGCACAACCTTATCGTTTGACTGCTCGACTTAAGGCTCCAAGTGGTGAATTCCCCGGATTGACGTCCCAAAACGTCAGTAGTCGGCTCGGTTTTGAATTGTTTCATGTCTAAGGCAATCTGAAAGCAGGTGTCATTGGATTTTTTTAATCTAGGAGTTTTTGCACATGCCTTTCTTCCGTGAAAGTGTTTGACGTACTATTCTATTGTCTTTTGAACTGAGTTCTTTGGGCATTTACAACTATATTGGTTATGTTGTATTTGGATGCCTAAAACCATTCATCAATAAAATGCTAATTTGCTTAGGACCACAGATCTATTAAGTCCGTGGGGGACCCAAAGCGGGCACATATCTTCAACTACGCCTACGCGCCATCGCGCTCGTGTTTCATTTACACTTCTTTCTTCTTGTGTGAACGAATTCTACTGTATTGCTTGAGTTGCAATACAGTCATTGCCTTTTCTAAGCGAATGTCGAATCCACTTCCACTGCCGCCGTCGTATAACAAAGTCGATGGGTTCGTGACCTGTTCCCCTAAGGAGATCTTACTTGGATATTAGATTGGGCCAGTAAACCCTAAGAAAGCAGATATCTATTAACAAACATTTGCAGCTTCCTCGTGACAGCTGATGTAACTTTCCAAGTGCTGCATCCATATAGCAGTACGGATTCCACATTATATCGAAACTGTCGGAGCTTGGTCCTTTCTTCCTGCGTAGGGTAAGCAAAAGAAATTCGCAGTCGGAAGCCTTCTCAAAATCGATGAACAGAAGGTGTAGCGGTGATTGATATTCAACGCACAGCTCAATTATGATCCTTAAGGTGTTGATATGATCAATGCATGAAGATCCAGCGCGGAAACCAGTTTGTTCGCGCCGAGAGTGGCTTCAAGGTGTTTTCTAATGCGTTCCACAACAATATTTGCTATTATTTTGGCAACAGCAGGTAATTGTAGACCCAGGCCGTTTCTTTGTGTGGATGTGGGAGTTCGCTGAATGTCGTTGACGCCGCTTGTAAAAGCTCTGCGGGAATGTCATCAAGTTTTACCGCTTTGTTGTCCTTCAGTGCTTAAATTGCGGTACAAATCTCATCTCTACAGGGAAATTCGGGAGTTTGTTGCTTCCGGCACCTCAGTAATCAGTCAATTGATTGCAGACCACAGCAAAGTGCTCTTCCACCTTCTGAGCTGGCCATCGTACAAGCTGAGCAGAGCCGTCTATGTCTTTAACCAGGTGTTGTTTTGAGCTCCGAGCAACAGTCAGCTCCTTTGTTATAGTGCATAGAGTGTAGACGGTTTTGTGTCGCAACTATCTGCAGCATTTTCTGCTTTTTCATGTGGTTACGCTTGTCACTTCGCACACACACGGCGAATCTCTCTCTCCTTTTAATGCGGTACAATGTTTTTAACACTGCTATGCGAACTTTCAGTTCTATTCGTTCAGTGATCCGTACCTAACTTTCCCTGTGCTCCTAACTTGATATGAAAACATTTTTCACAGCACTCCAGTGGTTAAGTTCTATGCTGCTAATTGTTCTAATTCCGTGAGGGAGAAAGGAGGTCCCTCGAGTGTTGCCAGATCCTTTAGCGTTTAGTCCATCGACGTTAATCTTGGGCACTCAGATGATTCCATTGTATTTCCGAACTGCAGCTGTACAAAGGCTTACGGTAACTACCATATCCAGGAGACTGCTTTCACGCCAAAGCCAGAAAAATCATTTTTTAAGAGCCCGTCCAATAACTCGCGACAATCGAAGGAACACAGAATGATGGCAGTAAGATGTCTGAGGGTATTGAGACGGAAAAGGCAAAAATGATGATCCCAAAACAATCACTACTCATTGACTAATATTTTAAACCTATACTCTGATGCCTAACATGAGAAAGCGAGCGCCTGAACTCAAGGCAATGAAATTACTAGGTTTTAAAGATCTCTTCTTCTTCTTTACTCCCACTAAGCTGTCCAATGTCAAAAGTCAACGCTAAGCTTAGTGATCTCCGCAATGCCCAGAACTCAGGGTCACCAAAGTTTTTCTTCAGATAAATACCTTCTGATTCAACTATGTGCCCCGTCCATTGATAACAAAACTACTGAAAGTTAAAAAAAAAAAAAAAACTTTTTTTTCCAAATGTTTATCTATTTTCTATCAATTATAATCAAGGTGTCGTTCAAAGTTTCTTCTTCGTTGGACCAAAAATAACCAAGGCATCCAGAATCACAGAGAAAAACACAAATTCAATGTTCAAAGTGGAGGGAGCAACGGCCAAAGGAATACACGCGACGACCACAACAAAGTCTAAAAGAAATTCTCTTGTGCTCCGCTAAAAGCACCGTCGTCGTCGTATGGTAGAGAAATAAGTTCTTTAAATAAATTCGAGCCGAATACGATTCTATATTCTATCTATAAATAATAAAAAAGCACAAAAAAAGAGAATAATCATACATATTTTGTTCCGTCTTTTGTTCATCCCTTGCCTGTGGATCATCTTTTATATAATTTGAATTATTAAAATGTATGATTTGTACAATATTTAGTTGATTTTTCAAAAAATGAATTATTTATAATGATTTGTAAATAATACTCTTTATGTAGCTAGTTTAATTATTTTTTTTTTTTAATAATTTAATAATTTACCTCGTTTCCTTTTTTTATCCTTTCGTTTGCGCGGTTGAACGTCTCCGGACATTATGCAATAGAATTATAGTTTAAGAAGAAAGAAATTAAATTTGTGGTATGGATTCAAAAAGTTTTCATTTCAGAGGGAAAAAAATTATAAATAATCTTATTTGCGGACCGGGATGCAGATGCCCGCCTGCCGAAACCGAACGACACTTTTTTTCTGATTTCTGCTGTTTCTGTTTTCGTTTTTTGAACGGCAGTTTTATGACGTTTGTTGTTTTTGTTGAAACTGTCAGTTTTCTGACAGTAAATTTTGTAGTAGAAGTTTTATAGGGAACACGCACGAACAGAGTGACATTTTTATAAATAATTCAATAAATAAACTTTGAAAAAAAAAGATTTAAAGTAGAAACACAATTGCGCTTTAGAACCGACTTTGACAATTTGAAAAAGTTCATATTTTATGAAATGTTTAAAGTTTATCACAATACTAGTTTTTCTAAAAACGCTTTGTTTGAAGTACATACGTAAGAATAACGTAACAGATCGAGTGATAAAAAGTTCTAATTGACTGAACTTATACTCGCTTTTTGACATTTTACTCAATGAATATGTTCAAATTAGATTTTTTTTATTTTTACAGTACGTTTTCAATATTTCAAAATGTTCACATTCACGATGACAGAACAGCGCTCTAAAGCTGTATGTACGTAACGGGATCAAGTCGGTTCTAAAGCGTGTATGTATTTTAGCCATTACACCTTTATTTATTAGAATTCCCTTAACAGTTCTTAATGGCTGAATAGTTATTCAGTGCATAAGGAGTCTATGCAAAATAACATTTTCAAGCTGTCAACTCTAGACATTGTATATTCTCTATGGTACCATTGTATATACATTTATGTACGCATTTTGCGTTTTACTTCTTTTCAAATGTCATGCCAAAATGGCACTTTGATACGAAAAAAACCTTATTCAAGGTCTATTCAACCTTGAAAGCTGTTTAGCCTATTCAACTTCTATGCAACGTTGAATAAATTTTATAAATAACATTTTTCTGATCAGAGACATTTTAAGGAGTACATAGCACTATGCACGTTCTATTACTTACTTACTTAGGTGGCGCTACAGTTCGGGACGAACCTGGGCCTCAACCAACATGCCTCTCCAGCCAACTCGGTCTTTGGCTAGCTGCCTCCAGTTTTGCACTCCAAGTTGGTTGAGGTCGTCCTCCACTTGAGCGCGCCACCTAAGGCGAGGTCTTCCTTGACTGCGTCTACCCTCTGGGATGGAATCGAAGATCCTGCGAGCCGGAGCATTGTTGTCCATTCGCTCTACATGACCTAGCCATCTTAAACGTGATATGCGTATTTTTTTGACCAGGTCAATGTCGCTGTACAGCTCGTATAGTTCTTGGTTGAACCTTCTCCTCCAAAGCCCGTTAACGCAGATAGGGCCAAAAATCTTCCGAAGAATCTTACGCTCGAAACGACTAAGGATATCTTCATCCGCTTTAGATAGAGTCCATGCCTCGGCGCCATAGAGCAGGACTGGGATGATTAGGGTCGTGCTATTACATGTTTATAAATTCGGCTGTAAGGGTATTCACGATCCTGTGCAACAAATCTTGTAAAATTGCAAAATTTTATTTTTGTTTTGCAGATCATGAACGCACTTTTTCCAATATGTAGCAACACCACTTTTAGTAGTGTTCACATTGGTTACGCTAACATGTGTATCCTTCAGATTGGATTTTTTGTTTTTGTTGTAATTAGAATTAAAGTAACGGGTGATTTTTTTGAGGTTAGGATTTTCATGCATTAGTATTTGACAGATCACGCGGGATTTCAGACATGGTGTTAAAGAGAAAGATGCTCAGTATGCTTTGACATTTTATCATGAATAGACTTACTAACGAGCAACGCTTGCAAATCATTGAATTTTATTACCAAAATCAGTGTTTGGTTCATTCACCGTAACGTTGCGTCCAACAGCATCTTTGAAAAAATACGGTCCAATGATTCCACCAGCGTACAAACCACACCAAACAGTGCATTTTTCGGGATGCATGGGCAGTTCTTGAACGGCTTCTGGTTGCTCTTCACTCCAAATACGGCAATTTTGCTTATTTACGTAGCCATTCAACCAGAAATGAGCCTCATCGCTGAACAAAATTTGTCGATAAAAAAGCGGATTTTCTGCCAACTTTTCTAGGGCCCATTCACTGAAAATTCGACGTTGTGGCAGATCGTTAAAAATCGTTAGTAAGTCTATTCATGATAAAATGTCAAAGCATACTGAGCATCTTTCTCTTTGACACCATGTCTGAAATCCCGCGTGATCTGTCAAATACTAATGCATGAAAATCCTAACCTCAAAAAAATCACCCGTTAGAAACACAATCACGCTTTAAAATCGGCTTTGACAATTTGAAAAAGTTAAAATATAGGGAAATGTTTAAGGTTTATCACAATACTGCTTTTTATACAAACGTGTTTGACGTACATAAGGATAACGTAACAAATCGAGTGATATACAAAAATGTTCGAATTGACAGAACTTTTGCTCGTTTTCTGACATTTTACTCAATGAGTAAATACTTTCAAATTGGATTTTTTTATTTTTACATTAGGTTCTCAATATTTTCACATTCATAATGACAGAAAAGCGCTCTAAGGCTTTATATACATAACGGGACGAAATCGGTTCTAAAACGCGTATGTGTTTTAGCCATTATCTTTTTAGTTGTCGTTCTTGTTTCTTTTTTCAGTGATTCAAAAGTTCTCGTCTCCACTATTAATAGTTAGGTTCAGTTTGCCCTCAAGATGGCAGGAAGCAAAAATTTATACAAGCTCTGTTCAACCTTCAAGTGCGTTTATCCTATTACAATCTCTATGCAACATTGCAAACTTTTTTTAAATTATATTTCGAAATTATCTCATTTGCATTTTATATAATGTTAAGTCAAACACACTTGAAAACAATTGAATCACAATTGAAAAAGGTTCTATAACAAACGGCAAAGTTGACATTATTAAAAGTCAAACAAGAAAATTAAAAGGTAAGGAGGCTCAACTGGGTTGCACGTACTTGCTTTATGTTCGTAATCACAGTGGAAGGCTAGATATTTGAAAGAAAACAATTAATATTTACGTAGAAATAATAGATTGACAGACAAACTTTTTATTCTTTTCTATGATTGTAATTTCATGTTTGAATTTTATCTCAAATTCTTATATTCACAAATCCTAAACCTGCTTCATAGTACCTATAATCAGAAGTATAAAACTGTCAAACAAAATTAGCAAACTTAGAAGAAAACACTTTTTCTGCAAATTTTCAAATGAGGTAATTTCGACTCTAATGAAAACGTAGTTTAAAGCCTAGTACTCAGATCGCGCTAAAATTTATCTTCCATACAAATTTCTACCCAAGATGAATTTTAGCTCGGGTTTTAGCTGAGCAATACTCAGTTCAAGCTTAATTTCAAATGTTAAGCTATCGGCTGAGAAAAAAATTTTCTTCAAAGTTTAGCGAGCTAAAGAATCTAATACATTCTTTCACAAGATAAATTCTGACAGTTGTCATTTTGGATGCGTATAATTTAAAAAAAATGGAATTTCTTGATGAATATTTGTATTATTTGGAAAATTCAATTAAAAAAAAACCCAAAAAAAACGCCTATTTTACAGAAGCCGCTTTACAGGTTGATGTAAAGCCACCTTTAATTCCGAACCACACCTCAAACACCGTTAAATCAACAAATTTTGAATCGAACAAACCTCTGAAGCATTTTCGAAACACCAAAAACAACAACAAAAGGGCCCTTTCATCTTGTTTCGAATATCACATCGAATTGTCGAACTCAGCTCAGCAGTCATTCCTTTCCACCCCGACTGAAGTGAAAGAAACAATTTTCCAAATAATTTATTTTGAAAACCAGACACCACACGCGAAAAAATACTTTTTTCTTACATTTTATTGTTAAAGTTTTCAACTTTTATTACAGAACTCAGTAGTTCAATCTCTTCCCATCAAAATAAACTCAAATCAAAGATCATCAAACGCAAATCTATTGTATAAAATTCAATTTTTCCAATCGACATTCGAAGTTGAAAAAAAAGAAAAAAAAAATTAACAAGAAAAAAGTGACATCGCTGTCATTTTTCCAACATCCAACCATCAACCAGCCCAGCAGCAGCAGAAACAGAAATCTTAATCATGAGCAGCAGCAGCAGCTGTGTAGACATTTTGTGGAGTTTTTCTCGCGAGTGAATTAGGAACTAAAAACTACCATTTTCCGGATTTTTCTTTTCTTTGTAAGACAACATTTTTCTTCCTCTAAAAGTTTGCTATTTGCCCATTGATTTTCCATCAGGGGAGTTTAGTTTTTTTGCCAAGAGTTTTCCAAAAAAGAGTTAGAAAAAAATTAAAAATTCTGTGAACATTTTGTTGTTGCTGCTGCTGCACAATAAATATGGCTGAATCTGCGGAGATAGATTTTCGCAACGATTTCAGTCCAACAATTCCAGAAATCACAATTAATGTTCAATGTCCATCGACGCCATGGCCTCAATTTAATATTAAATCACCAGATTTGAGTACAGCTAGCAGTGCAGAGGAGACAGAACATGCCAGGGGTGATGGATCCCTATCGCCTCCACCGAATTGTGCAATCTGCCTGGGAAAATGCCGAAATAAATGTTTCACTGATTCGTGTATGCATCAATTCTGTTTCAAGTGTTTACTTGAATGGAGCAAGGCATGAATTATAATGAATCATGGCTCGCAGGCGACTAGTCTTAACTCTTATTTGATTCTTGCAGGTCAAACCCGAATGCCCATTGTGCAAGCAGACTTTTAAATCCATCATACATAATGTCATAGCGTTTGATCAGTTCGAGGAATATCTGGTGCAACAACCGGTTACGGTGTCACCGAACCCAGATGCTTATCCTCCGTTCCAAATACCAGCTCACCTCTATCCAAGACTGCCCCCATTATATAACAGGCCTATCCACGTCTACATGGACGACTTGGCTATGTAAGGACGGATGAGACGCCCGGCGTGATGGACATCATTTTTAAATCGATTTTTTTTCTTATCTAGGAATACATTGGATCTGACGGGAACATCATCTTCGACTTCAAACAACGCCAATCCAAGTGCCGTTCGTACTTCTACCTATGGAAGGATGGTGCCAGACCCGAACCAGTTGTTGGACCTCTATAGTCAGGAATCTCTGCAAGGGGAGACGGGCACTGGAAGTTTAAGTCAACTCTGGCGAAGATATGTTTACGATCGCAAGTTGTATGCCATGGCCATGCCAGATGTCAGTGGCAGGTTTCGCGAGAGCAGTGCTCGTTTTTATAGGTAAGTGGTTTTATAGGTTATCAATCACCTCTATGGGTTTGGGGTTTGAATTATCAACAGAATAGGCCAACCAATCAAACGAGTATTCTCGGCAAAAGTAGGCTGTTAAGATTGCACCCGATTGTGGGGGTTTCGTGGTGGCTGTGGTTACTCTAGATCGTGGAAACCAACTTATAGTTTATTTTGATTGTTGGAAAATGACTGAACTCCATTTGCTTTATATCATCTTGTTAAACCTTGTTGCATGAGATGTTGGGAAGGGTACATGCCATAACATGTTACTAGAGTAGGTTAGCTGCCCTAGGACACCTTAGGAACTGGTCATGGCTAGATTACTTCTGTATACATAGGCTCGCTGTGAAATTGAATCTTAAAGGGATGCAAAAACAAGATGTTTCATATATCTTGTTTCTATAGATGCCGTTGCACTCGTAATTCGGTTCGTCGTGTTTATATCTTACCTTCGGTAGTGGACCAGTCGTAGGTGGACCAGTCGTAGGTGGACCTCAACTAACAGTTCCCAAGTCGGTTACAAGTGTGAAGTCGGTCCAGATACTCTTCCACTTGCGTGCCCCACCTAAGTCTATCTCTTCCTCTCATTTGCCAGATAAATGGCTTTCAAGCCCGAAGAAGGGGCGATTGGCAAGTTATTCTTCGTTTTAGCTCAGAGCTCCTCATGTTCTTTAAGTTGAAAGCTGTATCGAAGAAGATATAGTTTCTAACTACTTCTATCTATCTATCGCGATAGCTTGTCCAAGACGTCGATATTGGGTGGACTACTAAGCCAATCTTTACTGCTCAATTCTCACCAAAGCACTACTGACATCAAGGTGTGTTCTTCCGATTATGTCAATATCGTCGACGTAAGCGAGTAATAGGATTGACTTTTGAAAGATCGTGGAGTTTAGTCTGGAGAAATTGTCGTTCGGTTTAGTTGGTGGGGGCTCTGCAGCATTGACAGTTTGGTTAAACCTACATTTTTGTAAAACTTTCCAACTTCATTCCTGTATTTTCAGCTTTACATTTCTTCAACCGCTTGCTTCTCAAGTTCACTTCTTTTTTTTTTGAAAATCCGGTGTTCTTCTCTATTCTTTATCTTTTTAATCCTGCACTTCTCTCCTCAATCTCGTTTCTATTTCAAAATTTATTAAAAAAAAATTGCAACCCAATGAGGTACTTTCCTTCTTAGGTATCGCTACAGTCCGGGGTTGACCTGGGCCTCAACCAACAAGCTTTTCCAGGCAGCTCGTACCCTAGCTTGCTGCCTCCAGTTTCGCACGTGGAGTCGGTTGAGGTCCTCTTCCACTTCTGTGCGCCTGAGTCTCGGTCTTCCTCTACTGCACCGGCCGTCTGAATCGAAGATTTTCCGGGCTGGAGCATTGAAGTCCATCCGCTCTATATGACCCAGCCATCTGAGACGTTGGTTTTTACACTTGGCTAGGTCTGTGTCGCTGTACAGCCGGTACAGTTCTTCATTGTATCTTCTTCTCCACTCTCCGTTAATGCATTCGGGACCAAAAACCACTTTTAGAATCTTTCTCTCAAAGTAGCCTAAAGCGTCCTCATCCGGTTTTGAGAACGTCCATGAATCTGCAGCATAGAGCAGGACTGGGATGATGAAGTCAATTTAGTTACCCGAGAAAGAGCTTTGCTAGTCAATCGCCTTCTAATCCCGAAGAAGCAGCGATTGGCAAGAGTTATTCTTCGTTTGATTTCAGTGCTGGTGTTGTTGTCTGAGTTAAGATGCATCCGTACAAAAAGTCGAACTCAAATTCGAAGACTAGCAATTTCGAAACCAGTCAAAACAAAATTTGGTCATCATCAAAGTTTGAAACAACTACCTACACATTTCCATTGGTGTCATATGCATCTCTTGTTTCGTTTAAAGCGGTGGTTATAGTGAGAATTGCTGGATATTTTGTGTAGTATTTTTTTTTCATTCATAGAGGACAAGAGTTATCTAAGTGCCTGGCAATTCAAGTGAATCGTATGAACCTTCCATCACGGTGATAAAATGCAAATGAATGTATCTGTCAAAAATGAAACGATATGAGAAGGAAACTTGAGTCACTGAACAGAGTTTTAAAATAAATTATGAGATTCGTGCAGATTTTGGATTCTTTAGCCCATCTCTTTCCTTCTTATTAAAAATCATTCTTTCTCTTTTACATTTTGATTTAAGTTGCATGTGCGCTTCCGTCAATGTGGCCAGGCTGTAACAAAATACAATTGCATAGCAAAACTGGTTAATTGGATGTTTGTGTTTTTTTTTTGCATATTCATAAGCAAAGCATGTTGGACAAATTATCTTGTTCATCATACCAACGCATACTAAGTGCCTGTCCATACGGTGATTGTTGAGTGCACTCACGGCACAACAGCTGTGTCCATATCGTGTTGTGATAACTCATGTACTATTGCTTAAGTGTGACAAGGAAAAATAATAATAAAATATTCTTGGCTCTTTCACACCTACAAACTCAATAATAGAAAAACGGAACAGTATAGGAATGGAACTGTATCATCCGCAGAAAATTCAGTTCGGTTCATGAGTATCTGCACCCTTCGCCACTTCATCCTTCCTGTCCACAAACTCACCCGTGAGTGCACTCAACAATCACCGTATGGACAGGCACTAAGGTATCCGTTTATCCTTCTACTTATGGAGGAAAAAGATCTTTGAAGCTATGAAGTGATACAAAAATTTATTATTTCCGTTTTCGCAGAGACTTCTCATTTTATCAATTTATGATCTCGCTTTATGCGATTTTCGAACTCTGATAAATTGGTGTCACGGTGTATAGTAAAAAGTACTAAGTAAATGATAAATGCTGTAGCTTTTTTTAGATTTGTTTCTTTATTTTTTTTTATTAATCAATATTTATTAATTAAACATTCAAAGTAGTCAACAAATAATTTAATACCTTTAGTAAATAAATAAAAAAATACCGGAAACTGCCGGAGAATCGATCGCTCCTCCATCATTTGCCTTTGCTAACCCATAGTTGCTTCATCAAATAAGTCTAAAAATTGCGATTCAAACATCTTTCAGCATAGAAAACGTATTTATGAGTCAAACTTGATATTTGCTTAGCTTATCTATCATACAATAATGTGTGTGTATCACGCAAAACCAACAAAATATTTCTTGTCACCAGCTAAAATTCAAATTCTGTGGTAGTTCATCTCTTTTTACTTGCGAATTATAGAGACTATAAGGCAAGGTATGCATTCGTAAAAAAAATTCTAGGAATCAAACATGACATTACGATAATAGGGAAGTCGAAAAAAGTGGGTCAGAAAATTCTGTCCCTTTGTCTGTCTGTCTTACTGTCTGTCTGCCCATATCGATTCCTACAGCCTAAACGGTTGGGTCGATTTGATTCAAACTTGGTATATAGTATTTTTAGAGTACTCTACCCGACTGTTTTTCGAATTGGCATTCTAGCCCCAAAACTAACGGTACCTGCCATATAACTTTAATGAAAAACTTATTTTTCTCGAAAACGGCTCCTACGATTTTGATAAAACTTTCTGAATGGTGTTTTCTATGCAATATCTATCTTTTAGTTTTAATGGATTTTGCAGACAAAGTTTTATAACGGTACCTCTCATATGACCGGTTTTTTTAAATCAGACTTTCTCGTTAACTAATTGACGGATTTTGATGAAATTTTCACAATATGTAGTAGTGTTTTATGATTTGAATAATATTACTTATAAAAAAATTCAAAAACATTTTTTTTTAATTTTTTAAAAAACTTATTTTGTTTTTTTGAATATTTTGAAAACGAATCTATAGATGTTTTTTTAAAATTTTTCTCCTAGTATAAACTATAGATTTCTTTAAATTGACATACTCAAGAAAAAATTAAAATATGTTTTCGAAAAGTTTTTCAAAAAAATAAGATGGCTTACAACATTTTTTTCCAAAAAACGTTATGGAAAGTGTTTTTTTGATTTCATAAAAAAATTATTTGTTTAATATTTCCTCCCCAAATTTTGTTTTATATTGCTCCGTTGAGCCCTAGCCACTAGTCTAATGAAAGCAAACTTCGTTATTTTTATTATTATTTATTTATCGTTATTTATCTTAAAGCATTTCATGATCATAACAGCATATAGCATATAGAATAAATAATAAGGACGCCCATGATAAACACATAAACACGCAAAAACAACTAACAAGTAAAAAGAAAATACTCGATTACCTACTGAATGCAAAAATTTCAATCAAGAAAACAAAATTGTACACCTGCATTCAAGCAACCACTGTGTTAAGTTTTAATATTGTTTATACCCACCCGCTCCACAGTGGTTAGAATAGGTATCTTAATTTTAGTACCTACCTTCCTTCCAACCTTATTATAGGTAGGTACATTATATCCTAAATAAATTCCATGAATACCCCCAACATGAGTTTATCGATCCACCAAACATAATTTAGCTACCACCTATTTTAATTAATTTTATTTCAAAAAGTAAATTATTTTTAAGAGTACTTTATATTTATATTATTATTATAATATTATAAACAGTAAACAACAAATGCAAAAATAATACACTAAAAAACTGCAAAAGCTAAAAAAACATGCCTTTTTTCTTATTATAAAGAAACATGTAAAACAAAGAAATTCTTAGCAAATAAAATTTATTAGCTTTTCCTTCCTAATAGTAAGAAGGCAAAAAAAAAAAAAAAAAAAAAAACAATTCGAATCAACACCAGGTTATAAGAGAACGAACGAATTTGATGTAAAGATTCTCCATCAATGTAAAATAGACGTTGCTTAAGAATTTAAGAATTTTGAATAGATACCTAAAAGACTTAGTATTTACTAAAGTATTTAGTAAATATCTTTGTAAAAACCATTAAATTTAAGTCACTTTTCGAAAAAGAATCTTGCACTAAAAAATGCATCAGCATCTAGGAGCAAGTACGTGCGACCCAGTCGTGCCTTATATTTCTACAACCCTACAACCGGTTATGAAAACAATACCCAATACCTTCCACTTCTCATAAGAACAGGAATTGGAAAACGCTCTAGGTCTGCCACATACACATTGCCTACACACACATGCACCTAGACCTGCAGTGCAGGTTCTGTGCTGGAGGTAGTACTTTTTGTAAGCATAAAACTGGTCGTGCAAAAAAATACCCCTTTCATCCTCTGTCCTAAGAATCGGAAATTGAAAACTCTCATTATGGATCAAAATTGGGTCTACAGCCTACATATAGACCTAGACCTGCAGTGCTGGTTTCCATCTTTCAACCGGACGGCATATCTAACCAAACCACCTAACCCTTCATCTCTTTCATCACTTCTTTTCTAGCCACCTAAGACTGGTCATGTAAATAATACACACTTTCTTCCTTTCTCAGAAAAACAGGAAAATGAAAACGCTCATTGGGCATCAGAATATGACACAAAACCTAACACATACACTTGTGTTGTTTCCCTCACCAAGCGGCATACCTGTCCCTACCACTTACAAATGCCTTCATTTTTCTTCATTTGAAGAAGGTATCTATTGTTTTTTTTTTTTGTTAATCGAAATTAATCCATCTTGTGGTGAGTTTGTGAACTAAAAATGGGTATGATCTTCGAACAACGTTATTTTGAACAAAAATAGAGATTTATAAAATTTACTATATTTAAAAAACGTGTGACTTTTGTAAAAAAAATTTTTCTCTCAAATCGTTGCAGAAAACAAATTTTACTTATTGGAAAAGTTATGTGGTATTTGTAATGTATTTAAAGCTAAAAAAAACAGTAGAAAATAATAAAAAAAAAAATACAAATTTTCAAGGCCGGATTATTCAAAAAAATTATATGCAAAACAAAAAATCTTCTCCAGACGTTTCAAAGATCTGTTCATTACCTTTAAAACGACATACATGGTTTATCTGGTTTAAGCCTCTATCTCACTTACACATGACTTCTTTAGATCGGTTTTGAGCATTTTTTACGAAACAAGTCACGGAAATATTGAAATAAAACGAAAACAAAATCAAAAATAAAAAAAAAGGTTTCAGGGGTTTCAAAGCCAAAATACCATTCTTGGATAAGCAATTTAAATTTTTGTAATACATTCACTACGGACTTCAAATAGATGGAATCCGTTTGTGCAATTTTTTTTGCTGCTTTCAAAAAAAGGGCGGAGGCCGCTAATAGCGGAGCTCAGGTAGGCAAAGTCCCTAACTACCTCAAAGTTATAGCTGTCTATGGTGATGTTTTGTCAAAGACGTCGATGTTGTATGACTCTTCTTGATGACAGCATATACTTTGTTTTGCCCTCATTGACTGCTAAACCCATCTTCGCCGTCTTTATCTTTTCATATTTTATAATCTCTTCTTTAATTTGAATTTTTTTTCCTATTTTTATAAAACATTGTTTGTTTTCATTCTTTATTATATTTTTTTTGAATTTTTTATATCTCAGTATTTCTTTCTGCTTCTTCTTTTTATTATTATGGTGGGTGAACCGAATCTTAATGTTACATATTCCAACAGCGAACGTAATGTTAATGTAACCAAGGTAATGGTTAAGATTTTGAACTCTTAGAATCAAGGCTTATGGCTAAAACACAATCACGCTTCAGCTTTGGCTTCGGCATGCTACATTTCATACGCTTTGTGTTCACTTTATGTGACATTTTTAAAGTCTCGGTTGTTGTTATTGCTTTTTTCTGTCAAAGCGAACAAAAGTTCAACCAGTTTCTACTTCAGCTTTGAGTTTGAGTCACGTTACCTATCTTGTACACGAACCAAACGTAACGTCAAAGCCAAAGCGACATTGTGATAAGGTATATTGATTTCCTATGGTTGAACTTGTAAACGTCAGGCGAAACCGCTAAAGCGTGATTGTGTTTTAGCCATAAAGTTTGTTATTTGAATGTACAGAGTTTGTTTGGTAAAATTGATGAGTTTCGGGATTCGTTCGAGTGTTCGGGGGTCGATGCTATTGCTGTTTCTGAAACATGGCTTAAATGTGATATAAATGATAAAATGTATGTTATGAAAGTATATAATGATAGATACTAACGTACTGGTTGTGGTGTAGCTCTGTATTTTAAGGAGAATTCGAAGAGCAGGGTTAAGTTTAATTCTCTAGCTGGTTATGCATTTTATTGTCTTTGTATTGAAATGTTAACATAACAACGAAAAACTTTTACTGGGAGTCGTACCCATATATTGATTTATCTCCAATCAACTTATTTTTAGAAGAAAATTGTATGCTTTTCTTAAATATTATTCTTTTTGGTGATTTCAACAGTAACGTCTTAGTTGAAAACAGTCTGACATCAACAAGTTGGTTATGTATTATCAGTTTTCAGCACCTGGTTTTTCACGTCATGACCTCATTCATCTCTCATTTGATTTTTCACTTGTAAGACCAGCAATGAAGTTTCAGTACCGCGACTTTAAGAATTTGAATTTGAGTGCTCTCGAATCCGATACCAAAGCAATCTGTTGGCAAAGTGTTTATTACATGGTTTGTCCATCCGAACAAATTGAGTTCATTGAAAGAAAGTTTAGTTAGGTTATTTGAAACCAACGTTCCTCTGAGGACAAAAGACTTTGAAATGTAACGATAATCCTTGGTTTACTGTGGAAATTCATAACTGTATTAACCAAAGAAATCGGGTGTACGAAAAATGGAAACGTTTGCCGAATAGTCGATGATCGAAAGCAATACCGACAACTGCGTAATAAGAGTGTAAGTGTAAGTGGTACTCAAATCATCTAAACCTTTCTCAAAATGGCCGTAAGCTCTGGAAGAACCTCCGTGAAGTTTAAATTAGCAAACAGAAAACATTGAACTTGGAGGTTGATTGTTATGTGTTAAACAAGCTATTTATTTCATTCCACTTCTCTGCAGCCTTTTCTTCCCCAAGTCCAACCTCCATCATCTAGAATTGGAACTTGCTTCAACTTTGAAACTGTTTTCTTATGGATGTTGTTGAAAGTTTAATTTCAATCAAAACAAATTCAGTTGAGTTTGGTCTACTGCATCCTACATTTTTGAAAATTGTAATGCCACTTCTTTTACCATTCTTAACGTATGCCATAAATTCAATTTTTACAAAAGCACTTTCCCATCCCAATGAAAAATTTTCAAAATTATCCCAGTAGCCAAAAATTGCAAAGGAACAGAATACCTCTCAATATCGATTCTACCATTACTTACTTACTTACTTAGGGGTCGCTTAAGTTCGGAAAAAAAATATTGCCCCACTACAATTATCTTACGAGTTTCTTATAATTTTTCAGGTATTAAGTTGAAGAAATCGCACGATAGCGCATCACCTTACCGGAATCCTTTTTTGACATCAAAAGTTTCCGTGAGGTCAGTACCAACCTTGACGGAGCAGCGAGAGTCCATCGTCATCCTGCACAGTCGGACGAGAGATCTTTGAATGATGACAAAGTCACGTTTCTGGTTGTTCTCGACTACTCCAAAGCATTCGACACAATTGACCACAACATATTGTGTCAAAAATTATCGTCGAGTTTTAGATTTGGCTCGGAAGCAGTTCAGCACATATATTCATATCTAACTGAAACTAAGGTATCCGAATTTCTTTCTTTATCGTGTGGTGTTCCTCAAGGATGCACCCTAGGACCACTTTTGTTCTCCGCTTATATAAATGATGATCTTAGTCTGTTCGCAGACGATGTCCAGTATCTTCAGAGTTCTGCGTTGGGCCTCATTGAAAACTGCGTATACAACATAAATGAAGATCTAAATGCCATTTTCAAATGGTCTAACAACTGCGGTCTTGTTTTAAACCCGCTTAAAACAAAGTGTCTTGGTATCTCAAAGAAGACGATCGGAGATTAAAATGCTTCCCTACAGTGCTTTTGAATATAATATACCCATAGAATTTGTAAAGGCTAAGGACCTAGAATTCTGCTTCAAACGAACTCTCTCTTGGAATAATCATAAAAATAAATAAATAAAAAACCAGTTTGTTATCGATACGCACAAGCAATACCTTAAGCTTAGGAACCAGCAGAAGTTTTACTTGATAACACAAAACTTGCACGAAATTTTCCTTTCTAAATTTGAGATTCTTACGTTTTCCTTTTCAGAGATCGGACCTTTCAACACACATGACACTATTACCGTTCACCAAGAATGATATTTCGATGTTTAAGTGGGTATCATTTCATCGATATTACGACATCGATGTTTATAAATGATATATCGATTTTTGAAAACATCGATGTATCGTTTGCATTGTTGCATCCCTATTGACATTCACAGAAAAGATTATTTACATGTATGTGTGCATTCAGTTCAAATCTTCCACCGCATCAGATATCAAATCTTTAGTGTTGAGATTTGATCCAGATTTGCTCTTTTTCTTGCAATGAAACTCTCAAAATTCAAAAAGGTCAAATCTTTGACAGAAAGAGCAAATCTTTTCTTGAATGAAACTCACTAAATACTAAATACTAAAAGAGTAAGTCAGTGTGTAGTGTGTACACTCAACACATAGATCGATACTTCGTTCGATTGGTCGAGATCTCTATACATGTAATGAGGGTAACCCGATATGCCTCGCCAGTGGGTTTTATTTTTTTGACACTCTTTTGTTGAAAGTGCTTCCATTTTGTGATCACATTTCAACAGCGTAATTTTTATTGTTTTTCATTTTAGTTTCTCTTTTTTATTAAAAAAAAATTAATTATACTTGATGTGTTTTTTAACAGGGACAACCCAGCACAGACTCATCGTTTAATACAATGGATCAGGCGTGACATAGTTTGCTTATTGCGCAATACCGACCACGATGTCAACACTGTCATAGAACAAATCAATACCTCGCTAACGAGCTGCAACATTCTATCGCCGGAATTCAGACGGCGCCTACAACCATTCCTGGGCACAAAGACTGCTCATTTCATTCATGAGCTCAACAATTTCGCACGAAGTCCATTTGATATGATCGGCTACGATCGCGTCGTACAATATTCGAACCATAGTGCCGATGAAATCGTCATTGAGTTTTCTTCGACTTCCTCTGCAGGCTCAGATGTTGAGAGTGTATACCAGGTGCATTCACAATCAGATCCAGGCACAAGTTTGCGAAATAGTGCAAACACAACAGCAGCCAACAGTGGAGGTGGTTTCAATTTGTACACCAGCACTACAGCAGCAGCAGCAGCAGTAGCAGCAGCAGCAGCAGCAGCATCATCACAGGCGTCGGCTATCAATCTATCCACGCACAATAGGGGTGCAAGTGGTGACACTAGTGAAAGTACTACCACCACCTCAACCGTAGAAGCGATTAGTGCTCCCACCGCAGAACGGCCTGATAACATTGTACTCTCCTCGACCAGTAGCGATGAATGCGAATTTGTCCTTGAACAAAAGCCACGACACTTGTGGACCCCGGAAATGGTAAGTCTGAATTCAAACTCCGACAGCGATGTAGTTTTTGTGCAGGAGACAAAAACCACACCAATGCCATCAGGAATTACAAAATGGGCATCTACAAACAGCACCCGAGTTCGTCGGGCACAACGCAGGCGAGCCAACACCTCTTTGAATAACAATACATTTAGCACTTCAAACTCTGACTCCGATGGATTCAACTTTTCAGACACTTCTGCTTCGGCATCGAAAAAAATGAAATTAGACGGAAGGGAAGAAAAAGCAGCTGTAGAAGTGAGCGCTGGTGTTCCTAGTGATAATAAGAAGCCTGAATCTAACCCGATACCTAAAGTCAAAGAAGAGTTCAACCAAGGAGCATCCACATCAACTGGGATGCAGAGTAGGTATCGTGTCCGTAAGCGCTACTACTATAGACCTGTCGACGATACAAGTGACAGTGATGATATAGATGAGAGCAATTCATCTGCTTCAGACTCTTGCCACACTACAGAAAGCTCCAATTCAGATTCTGACTCGGATACATCATGGTCAAAATCTCGACGCAAAAGCAACAAACAGTCATTAAAACGTTCCCGCCACCGAAAGAATACCAACACCACTGCCGCCAGCAGGCGAAAGTCTCGGCGACAACGTCTTGCTTCCACAAAATCTAAGCGCAGCAAGTGAACCAAAAGTAGTAAAACCATTTCCAATAATACATCTACATCGGCATCAGCGTCTAAAAAAAAGAAGACAATCAAACACTCCAGAAGCCGAGGGAAATCATCCAAAAGCAAATCAAGTCGAACGAAACGACGAACTGCCCCCAACTTCACGTCCGAAAATAATGAAGAAGAGCCACAGAAAAAGTCAAACGAAAACCCTCAGCCTTGGAATTTTACACCTACTCCTCCAACTTCAAGTATCAATCATCACAGCGAAAATGAGACTCCCCTATCACCAACCACACATGACAGATCAGCGACTTCGTCAACAACTTCGCATTCAAATAACAGTGATGCAAGTGATACAGCGGATCGTCCCAGTTCCAGTGCAACCTTAAATGCTAATTCATTTACCCATAGTTCCCCAGATCAACAGCACGACGCAGGTGATAATCCAGATGCTAAAATGCCCATATACTCAGACTCTGATGATTAAATTAACAACCTTTAACCTTATAGAAAGAAAATAACTATTTTTTTTTTATTTTTTTTGAGAACACAACCTTTCTACCGCACTAGGAAGTAAAAAAAATAAAATTGTAAGTTTGTTCAAATACTTTTTAAAATGTAAACCTTAATCTAGTTACACTGTAAGTACAGTTTTCCTGCTTACCGGAACACCCTGTACCAATTCAGTCATTCCTCCGTAAAATTCTAGAAAACCGGTTGTATCACTCGATCGAACGACTGATATATAACACTTTGTGGGTTTGAAGGAGACTTATCACTTCGGGCAAAAGAGTGTTGCGGTAGGCATGAAAACAAACGATTTAGAATTTGTAAGTTATAATTGATAAAAAAAAATCACAAACAATGAAACCACTAAACTGATTGTAAGTACTTTTTGTCCCAGAATTTTAGACTCCTGCGCATCTGCTGCCCCATAAAAAGAAAACAAGTAAATGGCTGTTGGCAGACTCAAAATATAAAATGTTGCCGTTAAAACGGCTATAACGGTCTTATTTTATAAATAAATTAAGATAAATCTCTAGTTGTAAAAATTTAAATAAAACGTGTTTTATTTATTTGCCCGGATAGTTTAAATGCCAATGGAATCGAGAGGCCAGAGGAGTAGTAACCTATTGGCCTGCCTATGATAATAGAGATGGACTACTCAAAGGTTCCATTTGGCCAACCTTTGTTCGTGCAATAAACGGACAAAGAATCCGTTTGTCTAACTGGCGCGTTTTTCATTGCGATCGCCAAATTGTTTGAATTCTTTCAAACTTTTTATACGGCAACTTGTAAGCCCGACAGGTAGACTATTAACTATAACGGCTCCAACGATTTTGATTGGCTATCAGAACAACATTTACGGAAAAGGTCTATTAACGGTACCTTCCATATAGCGGTTCTTCTAATTTTTGGGTTTCTCGGTAACGGCTTTTAGCATTTAGGAGATAGGACTAATTCTGCATATAACATGTATATTAATAAACTGTAAAAAACTGCAAACCAAAATTTCAAGAAAACATTTTTTTCGTTAAACTAAAAATAAAAAACCGAATTTTATCTAAATCCGTCATACAATTTTCGAAATACTTTTTTCATTAAACTCCAATTTACACAGCATTATCAAATGGGCTAATAGGGATCGTGTAGAGTTTAATGCTTCAAAAACTCAACGCAGTCTTCTGTCGTTTAAGCTAAACATAACTTCAATGTCATTGTCATTGTCATTGAACGTCACTTGAAGAAACGGTAAAACTTTCAATACTCGATATGTATGTTAACGACGATTCCCGTTGCTGTGTTGCAAGAAGTTTTTTCCTCATCTGATCTTGCTTATGTAATAAGGGTTTATTGGCTCAAAACTCAACTATAATTTCTCCCTCTGGACAGGTGCATCTCAAGCATCGATATATCATACAAAACAGAGCATTAAAATTGGTAGAAAATTGATCAGTCTCTGAAACCTTAGCCCTCTGAAACCCCGACGCAATGTTTTATATCTTTCCTTATTTTATCGTTTAATTTATAAAAATGTACATTCGAAGTAGCCCACTGCATTTCTCCACCTAAGAAAATTGGCTTGAGCCAAATTTCAAATTCTTTTTTAACCCAACAACAATTTGAAACATTAAAAACCAATATAAATCGATATCTTCTGTTCCAACATCCCCAATTTTCTAGTGCTCAAGCAGTGTTTTCTAAAATTAAAAGGGCAAAACAAAAAAAAATTATAAATAAAATAAATCATTAAAAAAAACATTTAATTTGTATTCATTTGTGCATCACATCGGTGTGCACTCTCCCTTACATTATACCATTTCCAATAGGCGAAAAATGGCGCCGACAAATGACAAATTAGTTGAATCCATTTGACACTTCCCATTTTCTTGATGTTCGTATTTGATGTTTACTTTTTATCGACACATTCCCCTCAATTTTTATTTATCATAAGATTTTATCATTTTTATCCACAACCTTTGTAAATAAAAGTTTTATTAGAATAAATTACAAAATATTTGTCAATACTGCTTCGCCCAAACTAATAAGAAAACTACAATGGACAAGCGAAAGAAGCGAACATCCATCAATCAATACCTAATGTACATAGAATTGATGGAAAAAGATGCAATTTTTCGCTCTGGAACAATTCCGCGCGATGCCGAACCTAATTATCTAAACAATAAATGGAAAGAACTATCTGCTAAATTAAACACCTGCCAAAATGGACCACAACTTTCACCAGATGAATGGAAAAAGGTAAATTTCGCGAATGCATCGAATGAAAATAAACAAAACTTATTTGTTTTTGGCTTTTAGCGCCTAAATGATTGGAAAAACAGCACTCGGTGCAAGTATCGTCGCAGCATATCTGGTGAGAAAGATATTTCCATGTCGCCGCTCGAAGTCAAAGCCCTTAGTCTGTTTGGAAAGACTCCGGTACTTGTGCGTTCTTCCCAGGCTATTGAATTCAAGTCTGAAGCCAGAGAGCTATACGAAGCCGAAAAGAAACATCAAGCCGCCGCCAAGTCAAGAGTTGTACACAACCAATCGGACAATAATCATTCCCTGGACGAAGACTTGGAAGGTATATTCATCGATGATGAACAATACAATGAAGACGAATCAGTTGAGGAGGTCGAGATCAAAGAGAGAAAATTCGAAGCCACAAATGGCAGTACACCGAAATCCAAGAGACGCCGCACAATTGAAACCACAGTTTATGAAAGTAAATAACGTTTGAATTGCATATATCGCCAAGGCTAGCTTTTCTTTTGCATTTCCAGTTAAATCGTTTTCACCCAAGAGTGTAGTTGCAGGTAGCATTACACAATCTCAGCCCTTGGCCATAACATCTGTCCAGAGTGCCATGCATTTGCCACCAACAGCAACTGATGAAATGCCACCAATACAAATTCAACCACCTCCACCAGCACCAGTACCAGTACCAGTACCAGTACTAGCACCAGCACCAGCACCAGCCCCACCCTCTGTCGTCCAGCCTCAAATAATTTTCGACACAAGTGCACTGGAGGTGCAATTGAAAAGGATTGCAGACGTCAAGGAGGCAAAGTTGAGGTTCGAAATAGCAAAGTATAAGTTCAACAATCCAGGGTTTGAATATTCGACTGACTTTTTATAGTACAACAAAAAAAAGAAAAAAGTATCTTTTGTTTAAGTAAGTTCATCTTTGTAAGCTGGGCAAAGATGTCATTGCAAAGACACGTTTAGAGAATAAGTTCTAGAACAATAGGTTTCGTTTATTGTATTTTAGTATCTTTTTACCGTTTCTCAAACGAATATTATTTGTAGGCTAAAATAACTTCAAAAGTTTATAAGAGTAGATGCTCGAACGATAGTTTTATTATCAGAAGCGGTTCAGGATAAGTCTGAATATATGATTATAAATATGTTAACTATAAAGTAAAAATAATAATTTGACTGGATGTTTCTATAGAAAAGAGAATTCAACAGTTGCTTATAAGACAATTAATTATGACATTCCTTATCATCGATTTGTAATAACATCCGTATCGTGTTTTGGCTTGGGAATCAAGGCTAATCACGATTCCCTCGGCGACAATATCAAAGCACCTAAACAGCATACAATTACATCTTGGGAACGGTCACTATGTATGGTTCTCCAGGTGTGTCATATCACACACGTGATTGCTGCACTGGCAGTCAAGCCACTGACTGCACATTTATGTGTTTATGTTTGATCAAAGCCGGCCATTTGAACCCCAGACACAAAATAAAATAAATTAAATAAATTTATTGCGCGACAGCTCCTTAGGGAGCCAAGGCCTAGTGACTTATACTCTCAACCATTCCTGTGTGTGTGTTGTTAATCTGCAAGAATGGGCATTACTACCCCAGACACAAACAATTCATTTTATTACGCTTTCAATGTTTGAAATAATTAAACGGAACAAGAGGATTTAAGGCAGGATTAATCCCTGAAAATAACGATTTAAAGTACTATTCACATGAGAGCGACTAACGACCAATGAATAAACGAACATTCTTCCTCTTTGACTTTTCTTTCATATGGATGTTTTTTATTCGGAGCTATCAACCACCAAGGAAACAGACACAAAGGTAGTTTTGAGGTTATTCGCGAAAGAATAATTTGTTCGTCGAAGTGTGGATCGTATGTGGAACGTGAATAGAGCTTGGCAGTTTGTAGCAATCAGATTGGAATTCGCGACGAACGTTTTGTTTTCTCAAATATATCATATTTTATAAACTAAAATGCAAATTTAAGTATCTAACTAATAACTAAAATTATATTTCCATCATTTGGCATTGAGTTTGTGAAGAATTCAGGTTTATAAGTTGTTTTATATCACATGTTTTTCATTTATTCGTCGGTCGTTGGTCGCTCTCATGTGAATAGTCCTTAAGGGTCCTGATAACCCATCGAAAATTAATCGTTGCGACGACCAGGCTCCCGAGTAAGAAATCTACGGAAACAACTGGGTATTACTTGAAGGAGGCACTGGTAACCAAATTGGAGACAATATGAGCGTTGCAATCATTTAATCGGATCACTATTTTGTTGGTATGCCGCTCAGGTCCGAATCGAGAATCAACTCGACTGTCCTGCGCGATGAAAACAAAAGCAATACCTACATTCGCGCGCTAGGATTCGCCCGCGAAGAGCTCGAAGGGGGTTAAGTAAGTCCTGGGCAGAGAATGCCGGGCGTAGATGAAAAATGGTCACGCTTTAAGATCAAAGACAAAGACATTAATACTGCTGGCACCATCTTAGGCAATAGTCACAGAGATCGGAGCGTATTGGAAAGTATTTGGATAAATAAGTTCTAATAATTGTAAATAGAAACAACCGATCCTTGAGAAGGAATAATATATTTGGCGCAAAAGGAAATATCGCCCAAATTGATTTGGAAATAACGCCCAAAAAATTACTTACACCCAATATCTGAAAAAAAGGAAATAAAGCTCAAAAGTTTTGGCTAAACACCCAAAGTTCTATTTCGCCCAAATCAATTAATTGCAATATCGCCCAAAAAAATTGTGGCGAATTGTTTTTGTAAGATTTGGGGGATGTTTCCTAAATTTTTTGGCATTATTTCCAATCAATGTTTTTACTAAAAATGTGTGAATCTCATCGCCCAAAAACAATTGCGAAAACAGTAACGGCAAATTCCAAAAACAGGGATAAATTAATGATAAAGTGGAGAGCGTAGCAGCATCAACATTAACTTGAATCTCACTATTGTTTGCTTGAACAATTTCATTCGAAACTTCTTGATAACAATTATTGTCGATGGCATTACAATCAAGACTATTGTCGTCCACAGAAATTTGTTCCGGTTCCTCTACTGAATTCTGTAAGTACGAAGTAAAAACATTAGCAACGTAACGTTATTTGTTTTAATTACCTGTTCATAAGGTTTATTTTCCAGACAGATAACATCACGACTTCTAAATAATCTTCGTTTTCCAAAATCATACACTGTATATGCCTTAGAGTTTGGTGTTCTGTTCAATAAATATGCAGCATACAAAATTCCTTCTGCCGAACAAAATGTTTTCATGCATACACATACATACATAGAGCCTTTTTCAACAGTAGGCGTTTTTCTTTTAAAGCTCTGAGCAGAGCACGGAGTAGAACCTGAGCAAGAGCAAGTCGATTACGCTCGGAGCAGAGTATGATCAGAGCTCTCCGACTTAATTAAGAAACACACTTGAACTGTCATATGGTCCACTTTAAACCTTAAATAGAAAAATTAAATTAAATTAATGTTGTTTCCTTAGAAAAAATTCATTTTAATATTTTATTTCAATCGACGCCATTTTGATATTTGTTTTTTTTTTTCAACCCAGTCATTTGTCAAAACACAAAATATATTAAGCTAACCGCGCTCAGCCTTTTACTCCATGTGCTCATTCATTTTATTCTAAGCTCATAGAGCGCGCTCCGAGTTAGCTCCGATTTGAAAAAAAAGAAACACAAGCTGAGCGCTCAAAGCGCTCCGAGTTAAAAAAGAAACACGGATCTTTTTTGACAGGTCAGTGCTCTGCTCTGAGCTTAAAAAGAAAAGCGCCTAGTGATCTTTTCATTCGCTCAGCTCTCCCATTCTGCTGAGGTGTGTAAGGTATTGTAGTTTTCATATAATCAGGTTATTTCTGAAGCTTGTTATCGGTTGATGGACTATCCATTAATCATAATCTTTTACATCATTTAGATATTTAATTTCGATGAATTTTTATCCTTTTTTCATTGTGGGAAGTGGGATACAAATAAAACTTTTCATCAATAATCTCTGCCACGATCTAGATCACATTTCCTCGAATTGTATACTTTAGCTAAAAACCGTTTCAGTTGTTACGTTTTCCTCTGTTCTCTTCAATGTAATATTTTAAACCCTTTTTGACGTGATAACGTCTTATAAATCGATGACACGCTACAAATACGAAATAAAAAGATCCATGCTGACAAGAAATGTAACGCGTTCGTTACGCTAACCACGATACTGTGTTTTTTTTTCAACCAAAATCGATCGCAAACGTATTCTGAGCACCGGGCGAACATCAGGGGCCCTACTCTGAAATCCGATTCGAAAGTTAATTCATTCGAAAACGGATTATTGATGCTCAGGAATACGAGATTCGGAACGGAATATCCGATTTTTTTTCTTCTTTCGCAAGAAATTCTTGAATGATGAAGGTGTCATCAATGTTTTCTTATGGCGTTATCACGTAAAATAATTATCGTCCGTAAACCGACTTTGCGCTCAACCAACTTTTTTTTTTATAAAAATTGTCAAATGAACTTTTATGTTGGATCCTTTACTCTAGGAGGATTTATTTTGTTAATTTGTATAGAAGTAGTTTTAATTATTGTAAAAATTATGTAAATTCTTTTTTATTTTATTTTTAAATTAAAAAAAATTAATTTTTTGTAACATACGAAAATTAAAATGTATCAATATTAAAATAAAATTTGTATTGGTACCTTAATGATCATAGTTGTAATATTTAGGAATCTGACTTGTTTTGGGTTAAGTTGCCAGGAAATTTAGCATTCTAAACAACAGCTTGCAGTAATCATTTATTTCGCTAAGCACAATGTACATGAGTAGCTCAAAACTTTGGGTTTTATTAGATGTAATGTACGTTTTCCATCGTCACTTAGCACTGTTCTGTCAAGGTCGGTAAAGACCTCACCGACACATTTGAATTCAAAAAAAGGATTTAGACATGGAGATCCGCTGTCAAGCGACTAACGTGATACTTGAAAAAACGGGCACGACTGGGTCGCACGTACTTGCTCATATGTGCCTAATCATATTTGAAGGTTAATCTTTGAAAGAAAAAACGAAAATGTACGTAGAATAATAACACGGTCTGAACTTATAAAAGGTGTCAAAACCACAACAGCTAACGGTTTATAGTAAAAAAAAAATGGAACAAGCCATCACAAGTCTTATATTAGGTTTGTTAAACATAAACTTTAAAACTTTCAACTTTAAATTTTAAGTAGTAACGATGGAAATCTCTCACAGATAAATAAAACTACACAAATCTTCGGGAACGGGTTGAACAAAACAGATAACAACTTTTTAACGTCAAAGTAATATGATTTAAAGGGTCTTTTATATTGTTTGCGTTATTTCCTTCACCATCTTTGCGTTCATTTGACATACATAGTAAGTCAATATAAGCATATGCACACCGAGTTTATTATTAAAAAGTAAGCCACTTTTATGTGAATGATAATCATATTCCGACCGTTTATTGCCGCGAAAAAATTACCCAATCGTTTTCGGTTTGCGGGACTATTAATATCCCAACTGATATTTTTTAAATTTCAAACTGACATAACTGAAACTCATTTTTCTGTCCAAAGAATTTTCTTGAAATATTTTATTCTCTTGTGAACACTCTCTTTTGTCAAAAACTAAGAATTTTGTGTCTTGTGGAACAGCATTTGGTTGTTTTTCGTAAAAATTGTCTAAAATTCGTAGTTTTGATGGGGATGGAGGAATAAAGCTATTAAATCGAATTAATGAAAAAAGCATTTTTAATAGGACTGATTTTGAAAAAATCCTATTTTTTATTTTTAGTTTAAAAAAAAATTTCTTTTTGAGATTTTAAAATGCAGTTCCCTAGATTTAATTAATATAAACCTGATAATAAAATTTTAAATAAAATATATTGATAAGTTTTAAAAAATATTGATAATTATAAAAAAAACCTATAAATAGAAAAAAAGTTATTCATAATGTTGGTACGCAGAATAAATTTTTCAAGCCAGATCTTTTCAAATATAATTTTATGGAAATCCAATGACCCGTTACCGAGAAAGTCGAAAATTACCTTATATGAAAGGTACCGTTAATAGACTTTTCCCGTAAATTTGAATTTGATGAAATGAAAGCCAATACCTACAAAAATATTCTTTTTTTTTCATAATTATAATGAATTAAATAATTAATATTATATTATATTATTCATCCAAATCGTTGGAGCCGTTTCGAGAAAAATAAGCTTTTCATTGACGATTATATGGCACGTGGGTTCCGTTATTTTTAGCCCTAAAAATAAAATTTCAAATATCCCTCTCAGGAATGCCAAAAGAACCACACTTCCCACATTTGAAGGCAATCACTTAAGACGTTTAGGCTGCAGATCGATATACTTACAGACAGTTTAATAGTTACCTCAATTCGTATAACATTCACGAATCCTAAACTTGCCTTAAAGTGCGTATAATCGCAATTACAAATATTGCAGATATCTCTCGCCAACACTAGAGCCATGATCTTTCAAAAGTCCATACGATTACTCGCAAACGCCGGTGATATTAACATAATCGGATGAACACTAGCGTGACGTCAGTAGTGCTCATGTGACTATCGAGACGGAAGCAGCGAAGATGGGCTTAGCAGTCAAATGAAGGGAAAACCTAGTATATGTTGTCATCAAGAAGACACACCCAACATCGACGTCTTGGACAAAACATCACGATAGACAGCTATTACTCTGAAATAGTTGGGACTTTGTCTACCTTGGTTCCGTTATCAACTCGGAGATCGAACGAAGAATAACTCTTGCCAATCGCTGTTAGGGCTAAGACAGTAATTGAGTAGCAGAGCCCTCTCTCGGGAAACCAAAGTTTTCCTTTATAAAACCCTCATCATCCCAGTCCTGCTGTAGTAGTATGGTCATTAAAGGAGATACAACGACGAACTGAATCCCTCACTCAACACACTTCAAATTAGCTCCGTAATTGATGACATGATGTGTAATTGGAAGACGGGGAGGCGGGGAGCGGCAAGGCTGGGCGCCTTCTCAAAAAAACTTCTGCAGGAATTGCATGGATGAAAGAGTAAGAAGGATACAATTTCGAATATGTACAGAACAGGGGTAAGAAATGATGAACTTAATTGAATACACACACACACAAACACACACCAAAACTTCCTTTTCATGACCATGTATAGCCAAAATGTAGTGCTAGCATTATTTATTCCACTGCTTCATTAATTCTAAGACACCACCCGACAAATCCTGATGCCTTTATTGCGGCTATCGATAAAATCAACAAGCACCATCATGGCTGCCTCAGGATTTACATACCCATCAACAGCCTATATTATTTATTTATTTATTTACTTCACAAACCCTCAAAACTCGTAAGAATATACATTAAGTAGTTTATATAAACAAGGACGATAAAAATCAATTGATTGTAGCCAATTACTATTCCTTGTATCTACATGAACATGTACACGCGCCACATCGTTCTTTTGGGGTCTATATTGTCCCTTCCATTATTCAAAAGGAACAGGAACTGGCTAAAATATAATATGTAATATTCTAATTCCTCTGCTCAACAGCCCACTTTTACGCCTTTTGTATAGTCATCGGGCCAAGGAATCCCAAATTCTCTGGTAATCATAATAATAATTACATTGTAGGTACATGGGAACGATATTCAAGACGCGCGCAGCAGTTAGTGTGAATGGCACGCAACCCTTGAAATGATTGGACTGTACAATTAGCATGGTGGCATGCCACCTTGTTGAAAGGGATGGTGGTATCTGAATAAATGATTGCTGTACGTTTGCAGACTTGTGGCAGGCAGGCAATTAATAACTCCATTTGTACTTGTAGCACATTTGAATAATGTTTTGCCAGGAATATCCGTGTGTGATGGATTTTTATGGCTAAGAGCGATAGCATCATTAAGTAAATCCTGGAAATATAAAACTATTTGCCGGTTTTTATGTACACGCACATTGATAAACAATAAATAGGAACAGCTTTTTCATTCACATTTTTAAAAAAGCTTTGTAAGGTATTTTTCATGGAAGGGCATTCTTCGTATGGAATATATCCCCTTCAGCCCTTTAAAGGGCTAATCGGCCAATAGCCGATTATGATGTTTTCTTCGGGACGAAAGCGTACATTTGTTTCCTCATTAGCAACATCATCTGCCCTTTATTCCCACATTAAAAAGGACAAAGATGTAGAAAATGAGTTTCTAAGCTCTGTTTATAAAAATGAGATGGAAAACTAGAATTATAAGCTTTTACCATTCATTAGGTTTGGCTGTAAAAAGAATCCCGGAATTTCATAATGCGATCAAAAGAAGGCTCAAATGATAAGGGTAGATGTTAAGAATCTGGCATCCTCTGTGTGAAACCTAGCACCATCCTGCTGAAACCACATGTTATCTAGTTTATTATGGTTCAATTTGGGCCATAAGAAATAAGTTTCCATCTTTCTGTAGCACTCGCCATTAGGAATAATCGCATCACAAACGCCGTTTTCGAACTTTGAGCACCTGGGTTAGTTGAATCTTGTACGGTTGTAGGCCCAAGTCCCGACACAATACTCGGAAAGTAAAAGCTTGCGAAAGGTGTGCACGGCGGGGAATCGACTGCCTCGTGTTTTGCTATAGACTTTTACGGACCACGGCAATGTTACCGGCCGATTTTAAGTTTCTTTGATGAACGAACGTTTGGCTGATTGATTATAGTTCTTCGTTGTATTTCCCTCTTCACTTGCCGTCTATCGAGGCAACCTAAAGCGTCCACCATTTGCAATGTCCATTTGTCTTCATCATATAGCAGGACTGTGATGACTAGGATCTAATAAAGGGACGATTTAGTTACCTTTCTTAGTGCGAAGAAACAGCGATTAGCAAGAGTTATTCTTCGTTTGATCTCAGCGCTGGGGTTGTTCTCTGCGAGTTGATAGCTTAGCCCAAGTAGACCAAGTCCCTTATTACCTCAAAGTTATAGCTATCTAGCATGATGTTTTGTCCAAGACATGGGAGTTGGGTGTCTCTACTTGACGATAGTGTATAGCTTGTTTTTGCCCTTATTGACTGCTAAGGCCATCTTCGATGTTTCCGTCTCAATACTTTATCGACCTTCGCAGAGCTATGATTATGAATACTTATTTCAAAACTTTGACATGAGTTAGGCTACGTGGCAGAACTATTTTGTACAAGCGATTGGCTATAATGAATAACAAATGCAATTTCTTCAATATTTTGAAAAAAAACCGTCCATATAGCACTTCTCCTCTGGAAGCTATACTATCCTATATGCGTGATTTTTTTTTTGTTTTTTTATAATTTTTCGATGTTGCATTTAGAAATAAAATTACCAACTGAAGCATATTTTAAATCGCTCGAATATATAGAATTTAAATTCGATTTTATGGAACAAACTAGCTGACCCGGCAAACGTTGTTCGGCCATTTAAATTATTTCTAGTGATTGATTGGTTAATAAATGAAAAAACAATGCATGTATTTTTTTAACGACCGATAAAATTGATCTATTGTAATAGGTAAAATAGAAAGCCGTTTATCGATAAAATATCGATACAATTTTTTTTTTCAGGCTGTCTTTAAAAAAAAAATAAATTAATTAATTTATTGGCGCAACAGCTCCATAACAAAAATTTCGTCGAAAAAATAGAAAACAAATATTCTGCTTATGGACACAAAATATACACACAAACAAGCGGTCGAGCCGGGATGAGTACGACCACAAACACCGTGACACCAAATTTTGATATATTACAAAAAATATAAATATAAATATCTACATTAATATTAATATTGTTTTCCAATAGAGACTTGACAACTTTGAATTAAATTTGTGAACGCACCCTTTCACTAATCATCAAACTGTCATTGTCAATTTATTCAGTTAACTTAACATTTTCATCATGGTAAAGTACACGAGCGAGCAATGTTCACAAATTATAAAAAAATTCTAACGAATTTCGGAGTCGGTGATTGCAAATTTAAGAGCGTTAAATTGTTGAATTTCAAAATCATCTTCAGTGACGAGCTCATTTTTGGCTCATTGGGTTGGTCAACAACCAAAATATGTATGCGTTTTTGGTCAGGTGAAAATCCACATTTGCTTCATGAATCACCACCACTTCATCCGCAAAAAAAAAATATAACTGTTTGGTGCGGTTTGCGGCGGGGCGTTATTGGGCCATATTTTTTCGACGACGATAACGATCGTCACGTAACTGTAAATGTCCAGCGTTATCGCGCCATGATTACCGATTATTTTTGGCCCGAATTGGAAGATATGGAGTTGGACGACATGTGGTTTCAACAGGATGGTGCCACAAGACACACAGCAAACCTTGCAATCGATTTATTGAAGAGTAAGTTTGATGAGAGTGTTATCTCAAGAAATGGGCCAGTCGATTGGCCGCTCGTGCGATTTAACGCCTGTAGACTATTTTCTTTTGGCCTACATTAAGTGATTGGTTTATGCCAACAAGCCGACGACGTTGGAAGAGCTCAGAGCCAACATTGAACGCGAAATAGCGGCCGTTTCGGCCGAAATGTGTGGCCAAGTCATCGAAAATTGGATCCAACGAATTGACGAAGTCGAGTTACATTCATAAATGTTTTGATTGTACTTTAAGCCGATAATAAAGTTTTTGAAATATCTCAAAATGGTTTGTGTTTTATTTAAAAAAAAAGTTGTTTACTCCTTAGTCGAAAACCCTTTATAAAAAATTCTATTATTTTAGTTGAAAATATAAGAAAATGTTGAAAATCGTTCCGATTAACAAGGCTTTTAAGGTTTGTATTATAAATTTACCACCTCTTCGTATTGTCTACCCTATCTAAAGAAGGTAAACATTTCTTAATTGGCATTTGCCATTCTGCTCCTGGTAGGTATCTGCCAATTGATACATCGTTTATGGTAAATTTCGGTTTTTAAAGGTAAGAAGATATTATGTTAATCTCATTAAAATCAATAATTAACTCTCATTTATCATTCTATTTATCGTAGAAAATCCCATCACAAAACGCATTAAAAAATGTCAAAAACACCAAAAAAAAAAAAAACAACGTTTGATACAAAGCATCTCACACAATCCCAAAACCATTGAAATACTCACTTTCTCTGTTCCCAAACATCCTCACATAGCACTGTACGACTACCGCCGTATCTACCAGTTCACCTCGAGGGATAAGATATTATACCCTCATAGCACCGATCCCCAAGTCAAAACCCATTAAGCCTTCCCCGTTACCATTGACGCCACACACATCTCTTTTGTTGCCACAGTTTTATCTCCTTCGACTTTCTAATGTCATGTTCCTCACTTGAAGATAACAATCAAAACAATCCCATATGACAATGTTCATGTCCTACACAACAGAAAAAAGTTTTCTTATCATCGTAGGTTTTGTTTTTACTTTTAAGGATAGGTATAGAGTGAGTGTCACTTAATTTACTGTTATACCCACCGGGAGGGGTAAATATGACCTTGCGCATTTCTCAAAAGCTCTTAATAACTCTCTTTTTTCGGCCAGTATAACACTCTGGGAGTATTGTGTGTTGTCTGCAAACAGGAAGTGGATTTGCTGTTATCCTTGCAAGTCTTTCAGTCACCATTTGAACGTCATACTCTTGAATTCATCATACCGCGACTAGTAGTCAGTTTTAAGTCTTTCTTTGTGTCAAAAGTGCATTGAAAGGCAAATAGATACACAAATAGATACATTTACAGATACAACAACAACAAAAACTCACATAAAATATTGCACCTCCACGCAGCACCTCTTTAACACTTTATCATCTCGAAACACTTTACATCTCAGACGAACATACACAAATCAGATCGTTTGTGTATTTAAACGTAAGAAAAGTCTAAAATGTGAACATCCTTCTACCGGAAAAAGGATACAAAGAATCAAAGAGAAAAATAGTGTAACGAAATATCCATTGTAGTTGTGTTTTTTTTTTTCATTTCCTTCACAATAGTGATAGCTAAGGTGTATCCTTTTTGCTGACAACACAAAATAAGTTAAAAACTCCATAAAGGATATCAGTGATTTTTTATTTGTGCGAGTGCGGGTGAGCGTGTTGCAGAGGAATAAAAAGGGATCTGCAAATAAAATTTTTGGCCAAAAGCCTCTGTGAAAAAGGAAGCAAATCCAACAACAATCAGCAAAGATGGGCGATAGTCGAAGGAATACTGCAACTGAATTTAGTTACATCCTTCAGAGGCAGGTATGTACATTGTATTTGTATCTTGTATCTAGTGGATTGTGGGTGGCAGTTTTTTGGATGAAACTTTTGGGAAATCTTTTTTGGAATCTGGACTTTTGCATTTGCCTTCTGATGTTTGCCATTTGACTTTTGATTTTAAACTTGAGCCTTTGGACATGATAAAAAGGATACGTTTGTATAGTCATGGCTAATAAGGTTGAGTCATTGGTCAAAGGCTAATCAAATTTTGGTAAATAAGGATCTTGGATGGATGGTTGGATTGGTAATATTTGAAGAATCAAAAATTTTAATAACCAAGACCATCTGTGTCTTTTTGTGTACAAACCTTTAGGGCCTTTTGCATTATGCTTATCTCTTTCCTATTTTAAAATAATATTTTACATTTTCAATTAGCCAGTTCCCATTTCTGAGCCCTCCGGGATCTCCATTTTCTCCGAAACGTGCACACAATTTCTCAGAAAAAATCTCAATTTTGTTGTCAAAATCGAATCCTAATATTTTTTGGATTCGCTTGCTCAGCTTTAGGTTGTCAAAGAGAACTTTGTTTGAAGGAAAGAGATACAAAGCGTTTGGTAAAAAATTTAGCCAGCCTTCGAGATCTCCGTTTTCTCAGAAACGTGAACACAATTTCTCTTTCTGTCAAAAAAAGAACTGTGTTTTTTTTTAACTCAACTTTATTTCATTTTTAGCTCGAAGCTCGATCGAAGCTTGCTCGATGAGCTCGCTAAAAAATAACAGAGCACATCGAGCGAAAGGCAGAGTGCGGCGAACTTCATTGGTTTTTTTGTGAAAAAATGACATGATGACAGTTCAGTGCTTAATTGTGTTTCTTTAATAGACCTGAGCGCTCAGGTCACACTCGATTCGGAGTGAGCTCTATTGGCTCAGGCCTCGCTCTGTGCCCCGCTCATGGCTAAGAAAGAAAAAAACGCCTAAAGAGAACTCTGTTAGAAGGAAAGAGAAACAAAGCATTTGCTGAGAAATTGTTTTCACATAAATATTTCAGCTCCGTCAAAAGTGACTGAGGAAATCTCAAGAAATGTGAACTGGTTAAATAAATTTCGTTAAGTCGAGACTTACACTGCGCCTGTTTGTCTTGCATGCTTGGAGTGTGAAAGGGAAAAATAATGAAATAGAAATAGAGTAACCCGAACATGCACGGGTAGAATTGTCCCTGCAACTTTTTTGACGTTTCTCTTTGTTTGTATTCTTTGTTTGTTTTGGATGTTGCTCAACGTTGTATAATGGCCGCAGAATTTAAATGGTGTATGAAATTTGTTTCTTTTCATTTATTTTTCATTTATTCATTCATTCATTAAGTTTTTAGTAATTTACTTCATTTAAATTATTTTTTTTTGTAAATACTGATCACTGAAACAAAAAGTAAAATAAAAGATAGCTGTCAAAATAATGCTTAACTGAAAAAACACGCCCAACTCAAACATGCTTTCGTGTAAGTGCGCTTGCATTACCGAATAATTTAATTTAATGCACCGTGTAAGTCCCGACTAAGCATGATGTATTTCGTTCTCAATCGCTCGGACATATGCAAATTTGATAGCAATGGCATTTCGCAGTAGAAAATTATGACAGATAGCCATGTTAATTACAGTTAGAGACTCTTCATCATGTTTTTGAAGGATGACAAAACAATTTATTCAATTTCGACAGCAGGGCCAAATTGGCCATGCCTATTATATTGTGTACTTGGGCCTTAAGATAAAGAAATTGGCTTAACATGTATTTCAACGAATTTTCATATTTCAGCATCCAAAAATTTAGCCAATTGTATAAAAATAGAACAAAATTGACTTCCCAATTTGAATAGCTTAACTCAGTTTAACAATAGCCCTACAATTAAATGATTAAATCCCCACTACAATGAACATGACCAAGCTTGCCTTACTGTCAAAATCGCATGTGTTAATCACCCAAAATACATTAGTCATGTGCCTTTTGCTATAAGTTTCGTAAGCATGAGTCATATATTTACCCAGTTCAAGTTTCTAATCACTTCAAGATTTTCGTTTTCTCAGAAACTTTTGAACACGATTTCTCAGAACAAAATCTCAACTTTGCTGTCAAAAATGAATCTTAATGGGCACGTTCAATTCGTACACTGGCGTTTGCTGGGAAATCCTGTTCAGATAAGTTCAGACTAAGTTTTTTTTAACATGAGGCGTTTTTCTTTTTAAGCTCAGAGCTGGGCTGTAAAAAAAGATATTTGTTTCTCTTTTAACTCGGAGCGCTCTGAGCACTCAGCTTGTGTTTATTTTTTCAATCGGAGCTAGCTCGGAGCGCGCTCAATGAGCTCAGAATTAAATGACCGAGCACATGGAATAAAAGGCTGAGTGTGGCCAGCTTCATATATTTTGTGTGTTTTGACAAATGGCAGGTTGGAAAAAAACAAAACTCAAAATGGCGTCGATCGAAATAAAATATTAAAATGATTTTTTTTTGGTTGGTTGGTAATTTTGGTTTGAACTGAAAATTAGTCTAAATTCTGTTTTCTGTAAACGATTTTCCAGCAAGAAAACACTTGTTTTTGTAATCTTACTCCATTTTGGGTTTTTTATACAATAAAATATTTGTCGTTTTTTTGTTCTTTCCCTGCCATTTATAGAACGTTTCTGTCAGCGACACTATTGACGTAAATAGTAGTGAAGAAATGACGTAAATCATTCTAGTTAGTTCTCATGAATAAATTTACCTCCACACGCGAGTAGCAAAAAATTTCTTCGAAAATATTGCAAAAGAGCACTCATGTGAGAGCAAATTATATCTTCCATATAAAAATCGATTCCGTCAGGAGTGAAATTGATACTGAAGATGTAGAACCAATCAAGTATTAAGTATGACGCCATTTCTTTACTTTCATACACAAATATTTGTTCACATTTTAAAACAATTCTTTTTTTCGAACCATGAAAAATGTCAAAAAAACGTTAGCAGTTACTTTTATTTCAGAATTTAAACGCGACGTTGAAACTAAATACACCATTTTTTATCGGAAATAAAAACAATTTAAATTTGAAAAATTAAGAATCTTATGAATTTGAAGGCGTTTGCGATCAATTTCTGATAACCCCAAAGTTAGTCATGATTGTGAAAAAACATATTAAAATATTTTAAGGGAATTAATTAAATTTAAATTTTGCCTTCAAGGATCCACGATCCTTCATTTCGTAAACGAATTTCTTCATTTCATATAGTAGGTAATGTATTACTTTCATTATGTTTTATTGCTGCTTTAAATACATTTTCCGGTATGATACTTGCGCCACCTACTGCAAGTGTGGTTTATTATACCTTTACCCTTCTCGCACGTGCAGCTAATACGTTGACAAAGCCTTATGAATGCTCTATATTTATTTATGTTGTATTCTTAATTGAGAATCATTTTTTTTTTTCATATACAAATTCATTCGAAATTTATTTTTTCGAGTTTGAAACATTTGTATTTTGACATTTCGAATAAAGTGAAAGCACATTTAGGGCTGTCAAAAAAATTCAGTTAAAGTGTTATTGTTATGTTTTTTATGAAATCTTACGATATCATTTTGGAACGATTTATTGTTAAGCTGTACGTACAGACGATTGTCAGGTCTGTAAATATTGCCAGATCTATCAGTGAAAAATTGTCAGAAAAATCTAACAACCGTATGAACTAACCATTAATTCCCAGAAAAATCATTGTCCGACCATTGTCATTGCCATTTGCAGACCTGACAATCGTCTGTACATAGCTTTAGACATTGTTAATCTGTCAAACAAATTAAAAAAAAGAAGACAATTCAACGTAGTTTTCCAAATGAATACTCAATTAAATACAGATTTTTAATCATTGTTAATCTATTTTAATTTTTTAAACACCACCAAAAAGAAAACCTTTAATTTTGAATTTTGATTTGCATTGTAACCGAAATTTGACTTTGACAGATCAACACTCTCAATTTGTATCATGAACATGAGATGGAAAAAATCGTAACTATTTGACACTTCAACAATGCATTTTGGAACGATATTTTTACGTCAAATAACGACAAATAGTTAACAATTGTTAACAATTGTAAGCGATTGTTAATAAAAGAACGCCACAATTCTATTGATCAAAAGCTAATGTAGTATTTTAATACTCGTATCACTAAAATGTTGTATAATATAATAAGAAATTTATAATTGTAAATAGATAATGTATTTAAATAAATACAAAAAAAAATTTGGTTGCCTGTAAAGTCGGTTTTCGGACGATAATTTTACGTGATAACGTCATAAGAAAATATTGATAGTAGCAACACCAACATACAGCCCGTTAACTCACACCCACAAACACTCTCGTTAAATTCACTCACACAACCCAATATCTACATCTACTTTCTACTTTAACAAAACTCCGCCTATTTTGTATTTCTTTTTCTCTTGTTCTTTTTGAATTTGAGTGGAATTATTCTGGGAATTTGCGCCTGTTCCTTTTCATGTTCGCTTGGTGCTTGCGATCGTTTTTGGTTGAAAGAACCACAGTATCGCGGTTAGCATGAGTCATGAGTCTCATCAGCATGAGTCTTATTAGCATGAGTCATGTTATTTCGTATGTGTAGCCTATCATCGATTTATAAGACGGTATCACGTGGAAAAAAATATCAAAAGGTAATAATTGCAATTGCAAATCTAGTTATGAAATATGAATTAAATCGATGTTAAATTTTGACATTCGAACAAATCCAATATTTATTGTACATAAATCAATCTCAAATTAACTTTTTTTTTTAAGTTATTATCACATGAAACAACTTTAAACGTTTCCTTAAAATAGATTTTAGAAATCATTTGGTCCAGTATAATTCTATTCGGTATTACACGGTGCGGCGTGAGGCGAACATTAATAAATGTAAATGAGGGAGTGAGTTGCGAGTCGAACTTCAAGGACTTTTTTTAAGGTTTTTTTTTGTGTGTAATATCGGATCGAACATAGTGCTTCGTGAGGAATGCCTCTTTTCAAAATTCCTTTTTCAATGTTTATTTCGTGATGTTCCTATAACTAAACAATGACTTTTAGACCGAGAACACCTGTGTTGTGTTGAGGTATTAGGGCACATATTTCGAATTCGATCGTCTGGCAGGAATATTTTGGCGCCGAGGCATGGGGTGAGGGATTGAAAATGGCGATTTTCCAGATTTTTGTTTGGAGAGTATAACCACTTTTATTTAAATACAAACTCAGGCAAACTAAGCTTTGATTAAGAATTTTTTGGGTGCCAGAAGTTTCACGTGGTGAAACGTGGTGAGACGCCCACCAAAAGAGGCAAAAAACGCTAAACAATTGTATTGGAATTGTAAATGTTATAGAAAAGGAAGAAAATTGACATTTACAGACGAGTTTTTTTTGCAGGAACTCTTTTTCCAACTTTTTTCTTTTAACTATACTTCTCGTACGAAATTCATTGAGGCATGCCCCTAGACGCACCGTGTAATAAGGACTTTCCAATAAACACATCTGTCAAAGTACAAACAGTTGATTCGAATAAATTCACAAAACCAATAAGATCCCTTAAGATAAAGAAAGCTTTATTATTCAGTTTTCTTTGTTTCAAAACAAATAAAATTCACATGAAAGCAACAAATCAGGATTCCAGCACATATTCATATATTCCTTAAAAGAACGACAAAATATGATACAAGCGTTGCAGATGGGAGCAACATTATGAATAATTTCTCTCTCAAGGCACATCCGTTTCCTTATCCTTATTCGTAAACATGTTCACTTGGATGATAAATATCCTCGCGATACAAGTACACAACAAATATGTTTGTCCATATATGGATAAACATTATTCGAAAATCCAGCATTACCATCAATTCCCAGATAACATTATATCATCCTCCTTCCTTGGATAAGAGTTCGTTCAATGTTGACACTTTTTTGACTGGAGTAGGTTGTGGTACCCAGGTGCTGTGGCAAGAAGTAAAAAAAAAAAAATAAATTAAAAACAAACTTTTTTGAAATTAATATTTGATGGCTTGGAATGGTGTTTTATATTCACCCAACCGTTAAGGGACCAAAGAAAATTGAAGGCCTAATTAGGCGGAAAATCTGATCAAAAGTTACACAATACAACAGCAAGATGCCTAGAGTAGGGTGCGGCTCGGCTCGTTGACACAAAATTATGGTAAAGATGTGGGTAAACGCCATAAACACCAGGCGGTCGCTTCCTCGTGTTGAACAATCTCTACGTAACGTAAACACCAGGTCATGGCGGAAATAGGTACAGAGCTCAGAATCAGAAATCCATTTGGGCATAAAATTAAAAAGCACCGTGACATCCGAAGGCCGACGGATAAAAAAGAACAAAGATGGTCCCGAATGCCATTGGAAGTGTGCAGCGAGGCCTAATGAAACCCTAGAGATGGGATCTCTAGGGGAGGAAATGGAGCTCATTAATGTCGTTTAATGGCTTCTTCAAAAAAAGCGAAATTAAACGGGTTTTATTGGGTGTTGGCAATAGTCTGTAGGTATACACAAGGAAGAACAAGGATATAGAGCGTTCTCCATTCTGTCTTGACATATTCGGTGTATAGTACTCAGAGAGAATACACTTCCGCAGTCAGTGACAGTACACTTGTATTTTTGTTGGCAGGAATTTTCGTCCTTGTTTTGTTGGCATTTTACAGAATTTCATTTAAAGCTGATGCTGATGCGTACTGGGACGTCAAGGCGAAGGTTTTAAAGCTTCCATGTATATTCTAATCACGTTCCTGGGATCAAATATGCATAAAGGATGATTTTAAGCAATTCTCCATCGGCACTCTTCGGTTCTCCACTGATGCTACTTGATATTTGTAATAGAGCACGTCCAATCGATGATTCATGGCTACACAGCCTAGGGCAGGATTCGTCGATTGGGTTATTGACAGACACGTGGGTGTAGGTCAGGTTGTTTTGAATTATTTCTATTTACAGACATGGTTGAATGCATTCTCTTTTGTATAGTTTCATCGGAGATTAAGTTATTTGTTTTAACTTCTTGATCTTTACAGGATTTTCCGACGCAGAATAATAAATAATTGCTTAGAAGGATTCTTTTATTAAAAATAAAAAATAAAAAAAATCGAAAAAATAAGAAAAATCATTGGAAATCCGATGAAGTATACGTGGATTTGGATAGAGGAGAAAAAGGAACAAATAAAAGTGGGATTGAGAGGTCGACGTGCTTCATTAAATTATTTTCTTGCTTTAAATGGTATTATTTTCAAAAACTTTTTAAAAGTTAATATAATATGAGTTGAAGATACTGGAGGTGTTTTGAGGGGGCATTTTTTTTCTATGACGCATACTCCCTAACACGATTCAAAATTTATTCCTTCAGAGGATTAGTGTCATTCCTCTCTAAATTCCCCATCCCGAGTTTTCCCAGGAGAAGTGTTTGGAAGCAGTTATTCTTTGTTTATTCTCTTTTCATAATTTTTAGAATTTATTTATTAAAACATTGCACACATTTCGTACATTTTGAATTGTTACATCCCTGGCAGAAGATGTGAAATTTTAATGTTTCAATCCCAATGTAAGGTTATAAGTAGGCTTTGTATTTTAAAAATCTGTTAGGAACAAGCGTAACAAGAACGCTCTTCCTTATAATCTTGAATAGTGTCGGGTATTTATCTTCCGAATGCCAAGGGGTGAGCGGAAAGGTTGTGAAATCAAAGACCAAGAAAATCAAGACCAATAATCGAAACAGCAATAAAAAATTCGAACTGAATCCACGTAAATGAAAACCCAAAGTTCACAACTCTATAAACAATATCTTTATTAAGTTAAGTTTTAACCTAAGTTTTAACCAAGAAACAATGAATCCGCCGAACCGATTGCTTGTCAAAGACTAACTAACAGACTGGCTTCTCCAACAGAAGCCATGCCCAAGTCCAAGTAGCGTTGCTTTAGTTCCAAGAAGCACTCCACGGCTGTAAAGTGCTGTATCAGCATCGTCCCACGATCACAGGTCCCATAGATGGAACGAATCCAACAGTTGATACCAGGCCCAAGCCTTTGATATCCAACGAAGCACCATGCAGATAGTACCGACACCAGCGATAGCAATTAAAATCCGTTGAGGGCTCATTTTCCTTTCTCGTTGACTGATAGCAGTGGTCGCCTTCGATGCAGTATTTATCCAACATAAATACAGACGATCGAATAATCCATTGGCGACGCGAGGTATCATATAGCCATAAACCAGACCATTACCATGAGTGGGTGACGATGACGATTGAAGTATCCAAACAAATAGCAACCGTCTGTGGTGCTATTAAATTGGGTGGAATGTGATGTATCGGCTTGCCGTCGCCATCCAATGTGCAACGTCAGCGAAAAGCGTGGAATGTTCTTGCCGTATGGTTATGTAGGTTGAATTGGCGTTCCCATTTCTAGGTCAATGGGATATTGACCGAACATCCTGCCCGGTTGGACCCTTGGGTTCAAGGAAGTATTAATTTTCTGATTCCACGAGCCGGCACAATTTCTGTACTGGTCGACGGCATTCTCCTTGAGGAGTTTGAAGTGTTGCATTTCGGGCAAGTCCATCGCTGCCCGGGTGTACAGCAATCACCCTTCCAAGCCGCCAATGGGTTGGAGGGAGATTCTCATGGCGAATAACGACTATGTCGTTCACTTGCAGCTCCGGCTCGCGCCTTTCCCACTTGCTGTGTGTCTGGAGGGTTACCAAGTATTCCTCGCTCCACCGCTTCCAAAAATCCTGATGTACCCTCCGCAACCACTGGTACTGCTTGAGCCGGTTGAGGGGCACATCGCCAACTTTAGGTTCCGGGACCGCAACGAGAGGACTGCCAATCAAAAAGTCCCCGGGAGTAAGTGCCAGTTTGTCGTCCGGATCATCATGGAGGGGTACCAAAGGGCGGGAATTCAGACACGCCTCGATGCGTGCTGCCAAAGTATTTAACTGGTGATGCCATAGGGATTGAGATCCCACCAGTCGAACCAGGTGATGCTTCGCTGACTTAACTGCAGCTTCCCATAATCCACCTTGATGGGGAGCTCCAGGAGTGATGAAGTGCCAGGTTGTTCCTCCATTTGCCATTACCTGCTGATTGTAGTGGCAGGTAAAGGCAGCCAAATCTTCCTTTAAGTGCCGGTTGGCACCAACAAAAGCGGTTCCATTATCGCTGTACAGGTCTGGGCAGGGTCCACGCCTGCTTGTGAACCGCGTAAAAGCATCCAAAAAGGCCTGTGAAGAGAGGTCCTCAATAACTTCCAGATGTACGGCTTTAGTGGCCATGCATACAAAAACTGCGAGGTATCCTTTCACCGTCGCACGGGATCGCTTTGTCCCCACGCGTAAGACGAATGGGCCACAGTAGTCTACCCCAGAAGCCAGGAAGGGGCGGGCTGCCATTACTCTGTGTTTAGGTAACGGAGCCATCTGTTGTCGGATCAAGGTCCCTCGTTGGCGTCGACAGGTGACGCATCTATGTAGTACGGTCCGTACTGCTTGACGTCCATGTAGAATCCAGTACTTCTGACGCAGGGTCTGTAACATCAGTTGCACTCCACCATGCAATGTGACCTTGTGCGTGTGGGTGATCAGCAGCCAAACTAGGTTACCGGTTTTCGGTAGAACGATCGGGAAACGCTGCTCGTTCGGTAATAAAGCGTGTGTTAATCGACCTCCAACGCGTAAGATGCCCTTAGTATCCAGGTACGGGTTTAATGAGAGCAATGGACTACTGCTCGAGAGTGAGGCGCGGTTGCGCAACTGGTGTAGCTCATGCGGGAACGTAGCTTCTTGTTCCCAGAGTATAAGGCGTTCTAAAGCATGGTCGAGCTCATCTGCTCCGACCACTGGCTTCCTGAGGAGGTGTTGATGCCCTTTACACCAACGAAACATGTATGCGACCGTGTGCAGGAGTCGCTGTAGGTTACTGAATCGCTCGGTCAATGGGATGAGGATGCCATCCCGTCTACGTGTTGTCACCATGTGATTGGTTGAAACCACGCCAGTGAAGACGGATGTCTTAAGTTCTTCTGCTACCTGTGCCATCTCGTCTGCTTGTAGGTGCCCGGTTGGGCGAATTGGCAGGGGTCCAGTAGTCAACCAGGTTGGACCTTGCCACCATAGTGAATAACGTAAGAGCTCGGCAGCGCCGAAACCTCTGCTGGCACAATCGGCTGGATTCTGCGCTGAGCGGACATGATACCACCGCTCGGGGGAAGTCAACTCCTGGATGTGTCGTACTCGATTAGCCACATATGGTTTGAGGGTTGAAGGCTCCTTCCGCAGCCAACACAGGACAATGCTGGAGTCTGACCAAAGATAGTATGGCGCCTTTTCTAGTCCAAGAGCATGGCGTACATTTTCGAGGGTAGCCGCCAAGAGGTGAGCGGCACAAAGCTCCAGTCGTGGAATGGTAGCGCCTTTGAGCGGGGCTACCTTGGTCCTGGCGGTCAGCAACGAGACCTGGACCTGTTCATCTGGATAAATAGTCTTCAGATAGATGACCGCTGCATACGCCCGTGAACTGGCGTCACAGAAGCCATGGATCGTGGTAGGTTGTCTGCTATGCATTCCGAGCCATCTAGGAATGCGGACGTGATTGAGGGCCGAGAGCCCGTCTCGGAAAGTAGACCATGTAGCTTCTAGGTCTGAAGGAAGTGTAGCATCCCAAGCGATGCCTGCTGTCCAAAGGGTTTGGATGAACATCATGCCGGTGATAACCACTGGAGCTAGTAAACCAGTAGGGTCAAATAGCTGAGCGACCTCGCTCAAGACACGTCGCTTGGTGGGAGGGGGACCCATTGGTTCTAGTTCCACAGCAAAGAAGAGCTCGTCAGCTGTTGGATCCCAACGCAGTCCAAGAACAGTTGCCGTTGGGCACTCGATAACGAGCTCTGTGGAAAAAGAAGAAACATCATTAGACAAACAAGATATTACCTCTGCGCAATTCGAGTTCCATTTGCGCAGCTGAAAGTGGCCAGCCCGGAGTACACGGTCAATGTCCAGTGCCAAAGTGGTCGCTTCCGTGACACTGTTGCAGCTGGTAAGTAAATCGTCCACATAGAAGGCCTTCTCGATGGTCTTCTTGGCCACCCATGCACGAGTGGGGTCAAAAATGAGAGTGTGGTTGTCTTGTGCGCACTGCACCATCGAACGCACCGAAGTGTATGGACTGGATGCCATACCGTAGGTTACCGTCGTGAGTCGGAAGACGGTCAGTTCATCAGTAGGTGATTCTCTCCAGAGAATCCGTTGAAAGTTTCGATGTTCGGGAGCCACCAAGACTTGGCGGAACATCTTTTCCACGTCTGCTGTCAGCGCCACCATATAACGCCGGAACCGCAAAATCACATTGACCAATGAATCTTGAATGGTTGGACCGACCAACTGAGTGTCATTGAGTGAGACACCCGTTGTCGTCTTTGCTGAAGCGTTGAACACCACACGGAATTTGCCAGTGACCGCATGGTGTGGAATGTAATAGCATCTGGGGTGGTCGCCATGTTGACCAACCCGTTCCATATGGCCAAGCCCTTCATACTCCCGCATGAAGGCGATGTATTTCTCACGAAGTTCAGGGTTGCCTTGAAGCCGGCGTTCTAGGCTGTAGAACTGCCGGAGAGCGCAGCGGTATGAGTCTCCTAGTCGGGGAGCATCTTGGTTGAAAGGTATCCGTACCATGTACCTTCCTTCTGGTGTTCGAGTGTGAGTTTCCAGGTAGTGTCGGCTACACTCATCCTCTCGTGTATCATCCATGGGAACTTCTTCCAGCTTCCAAAAGTTCTTGACCAATTCTTCCAGGTTGTGTTCGATGGGTTCGTCGGTAGTCGCATGGCTATGCAGAGACTGAAGTTGCTGTCCAGCCCGTTCCAAGGCGGCTGGACCAAAAACTACCCAACCCAAGCGGGTAAGTTGAGCGTGAGGCTCGTCAGGTCGTCCATGTATGACCTCTCCTTGTACTAGTAGGCCCCAGACGTCTGCACCCAGGAGAATGTCGATGCTGCCCGGGGTACCAAAATGTTTATCCGCTAGAGGTAGGCCAGATAAGTGTGTCCACCTGGACACGTCCACATGAGCTGTAGGAAGCATAGACGTAATGGTCGGAATGACCAAGACCTTGATGGTGATCATGAATGAAGATCGGGTAGATCTAAGTGGCAGCGTCACTTGGCTTTGAGCTGATGCTTGTTTCGAAGCGCCTATGCCATGTACAACGACTTCCATTCGCGTTCTGGAAAGGTGGAGTTTGTTTGCCAAGTTATTCGTAATAAAACTTACCTGCGATCCAGGATCGCAAAGAGCGCGAATAAGTTGCTGGTCTGCGGATGCACCGACTGCGTAAACTAGGGCTGTGGCTAGCAGTACGGTGGCACTGGTGGGAGCGAGTCATTGCTCATCTTCAAAGATGTCCGGAGGTCCATGTCTCCTGTCCTGGTAGAAGGCCCAGTTGGAGGGTCCTGGTCTTGTCTGCTTCTCGCCCGAAGGTCTTCTCTGAGGTTGAGGAGGAGGTCCTGAGCTTCGGCAAAGTAGGGTATGGTGTCGCTGTCCACAATGGCGGCATAAAACTGATGATGGGCACTGCGGAGCACTGTGTCCTGGTTTCAGGCAGTTGAAACAAGCACTCTTGGCCCGTGCCAAATTAAGTTTGTCGAAATATTCCATCTCGCCAAACTTCTTGCATTGTGAGATTCGGTGTGAACCTTGACAGCACAGGCACTTGCTGTTATCTGCCGCTATCACATGAGCACGGGCGATCGGTTGACCACGTTGCGGGCCATGTCCAGATGTCTCCTTGCGGCTGGTGATGGAGGGCACCTTGATCTGTGACTCCAAGCTATGCGCCCTCTGCGTCAAATACTGCAACAAGCTAGTCAGAGTTGGGATTTCCTTCGATGGGCTGAACATTCGCCATCCTTGTTCAGTAGCCCTAGGGAGCCTTGAGACGATGATTGGTACTATCACCGCATCCCAACTTGCGACGGGTAATTTCATGACCCGTAATGGCCGTACCGACTCCTGTACGGCATCCACGATCCGAAGGAGTGCCTTCGCGGTCTCGTCTGGCTCTGGTCTGAGGTTCAAAAGTCGAGAGACATGCGTCTCGGCCAGCTGCCTGGGATTGTCAAATCGCTCCTTGAGCTCTTCCCAGAGTTCCACGTATCCACCGTCATAACAGGTCCCTACCATTCCGACGTGAACTGGCAGGACTGCACTCCGCAACTTCTGGAGTTTATAGTAATCTGGTAAGTCAGCATTGTTGTGTACCAGGTTTTCGAAAATCTCCCTAAATGCGATCCAGTTTTGGAGCTTCCCATCGAAGCTCGGTATTTGGACTGGGTCCAATTTCAAGTCCACACACGAAGGACTAGGATTCTGGGGTGGTGGTTGAGGTACCACTGGCGCGATCGGTGTACTTTGGTCCTGTGGTTGGATCGGCGCCGCTCCCTCTGGTACGTTCGGCAACATAAGAGTCACCGGTTCTGGATCTGCGCCATGCGCACGTAGCTGTCGCAAGCGTCTGGTCAAAACGATTTGAGCCTCGTTATACTGGCTCTCCACAGCTTCCATCAACTCGTCGTTAGCCTTGACTCCCTCGGAGGTCACGTCCGCCATGAGATTATAGTGCGCGTCCATGAAGCGCTCAAAATGACCAAGAAGAGCACGTTGCTCCTGCTCGACCTGGACTTCGTCCCAGCCTGTCATGTCGACCGTAACAAGTCGATCATGCAACCGCTTGATGGCGGCGCAAGCGGCGGATCTACGATTTAAATCGGCCATTGATACTTAATTGTTCACTATTCACAATATTTAGTAGCACGCTAAGTGCAATTAACAAAGCTCCAAAAGCGGATAGTGTCACAAGATACACGCAACAAACGACTGGACAATTATGTCCACAAAAACACATTCACTGAATTATTCAACTCCTCACAGGAGGCACCAAAATGTCGGGTATTTATCTTCCGAATGCCAAGGGGTGAGCGGAAAGGTTGTGAAATCAAAGACCAAGAAAATCAAGACCAATAATCGAAACAGCAATAAAAAATTCGAACTGAATCCACGTAAATGAAAACCCAAAGTTCACAACTCTATAAACAATATCTTTATTAAGTTAAGTTTTAACCTAAGTTTTAACCAAGAAACAATGAATCCGCCGAACCGATTGCTTGTCAAAGACTAACTAACAGACTGGCTTCTCCAACAGAAGCCATGCCCAAGTCCAAGTAGCGTTGCTTTAGTTCCAAGAAGCACTCCACGGCTGTAAAGTGCTGTATCAGCATCGTCCCACGATCACAGGTCCCATAGATGGAACGAATCCAACAGTTGATACCAGGCCCAAGCCTTTGATATCCAACGAAGCACCATGCAGATAGTACCGACACCAGCGATAGCAATTAAAATCCGTTGAGGGCTCATTTTCCTTTCTCGTTGACTGATAGCAGTGGTCGCCTTCGATGCAGTATTTATCCAACATAAATACAGACGATCGAATAATCCATTGGCGACGCGAGGTATCATATAGCCATAAACCAGACCATTACCATGAGTGGGTGACGATGACGATTGAAGTATCCAAACAAATAGCAACCGTCTGTGGTGCTATTAAATTGGGTGGAATGTGATGTATCGGCTTGCCGTCGCCATCCAATGTGCAACGTCAGCGAAAAGCGTGGAATGTTCTTGCCGTATGGTTATGTAGGTTGAATTGGCGTTCCCATTTCTAGGTCAATGGGATATTGACCGAACAAATAGTAAGGACGCATTTATTTCATCATTAATTGTTTAAAATCGTTAATTAAATAAATAAAATGCATATATTGAACAGAATGTTCAATGCTTTCTCCTTTAGGATGGAAAATCTTAAAATTATGAACGCAACAAGCGTTCAGTCTTTTTTGAAAAACAAATTAGCTTTAACAATAATGAGCTGTTTAGGAAGAACACCGCGTCCCAAAAAATTATAAAAAACCGAATTCAGCCAAATCAACTACTGGAGACTTAGTACTCCTTTCCTTTCCAAGTTTGGAGAACTTGTCGGTACCAACAAGATACCAGAGTTTGTCCAAGTTGATTAATGTGCAGAATTCCTCATACCAACTTTACTGAAGTAACCGGGTTGATATTGGTCAAGTTGATGCTGTGACGGCTATACCGCAACCTCCAGGATGATTACGATGCTTCCCGATACGACCATATCCATGACTGACATGACCACGAAACTCCCAGATCGTCTTACTATTCTGGTTCGACATTTTGCAGTGGGCGGCAGTGGTGCAGTATTATTATTATATTCCATGCTTCTCTGTTCCTTGCATACTTGATATCGTTGGATATCGTCTCTCCATCTTGTTCCATCTCTTGGCACCATTCTGTTATTACTTGCGTTTAAACATAGGTACTATAAGGCAAGTTATGGATTCGTGCAAAAAAAAAATTCTAACAATCAAACACAATCCGGAAATTCCGTCCGTCTGTCTGTTCGCACTGCTACAGCCTAAACGGGTCGGCCGATTTGCTTCAAACTTGACATTTAGTATTTAATTGGTAGTATCTCGGGGGTTGTTTTTCATTTTTGCTCTAGGTCGAAAAATAACGGTATCTGCTATACAATCTTTAACAAAAAGTTAGATTTTCTCGAAAACGGCTCCCACGATTTTGATAAAACTTTCAGGGTGCTATTTTTACAACAATACATTTTTCAGTTAGAATGAGTTTTTTTTCGAAATTTGTTCTATAACGGTACCTCTGATAGAACGGTGTTTTCAAATGCGGTTTTATCGTAAACCATTATCCCGATTTCAATAAAATTTTGAAAACAGGTTGATTGAATTTTTTTAAAATAATTTTCCCAGATGAAAACTACAGATTTCCTTATAATGACATACTAGAAAAAAATTCAAAATATTTTTTCGAAAAGTTAAAAAACGATCTTTTTTTCAAAAACTGGTCGAACGATTTTCAATATTTTTTTTTTCCTTGATAGACATTTAGTTTTAAAATCTTATTGCATACTTAGTTTTTCCGAAAAAAAAACTCTTAAACTAGTAAAAAAAAATGAAAGAATTTTCGAAAAAAAAATTATTTTATTTTAATACGTTTTCTCAACGTTTTGACAGTTTCTTTGTCGTTTTCATCTAAATATGTTTTATGATGAAGATTATCTCGCTCTTCAATTAAACTTTTTGTTGTACTTGAAATTTTACCTGGCTTCATGGGAATAGGTTTAATTATATTTCCATTTGCTGTGATAAGCAGAGCTTTTTCGAATGCATCGTATTGGGATTGAACCGATCTTAAATATTTTATGAATTCCAAATTACACATATTTTTGAATTTCTCAAGGTAGTTCGTTTTATCTTCATTGGAGATAATTTTTGGAATATCTTCTTTAAGTTGGGATTGGTGGTATTCTTTTGTCTTGTGGCTGATTTTTAGGGAGCGGGTCGAAATTCTGGCTTCAAAATACTGCTTTTCGAAGTTCTGCCTTTAAAACGAAAATTCAGTTTTTCAAAAATCTGCTTTTTTGTATTTATTCTGCTTTTCAAAATTCAGTTTCTCAAAATTCTGTCTGTTAAAAAAGAAAAAAAATCTGCTTATTACTACATAAATAAGATTTGACTCAGTTTTTTATGCACATGCCCAATTATGTTTACATTTATTTAACTTTTGTAACTTTTCAAAATAAAACATACATACATATATATATCAACACACAATTTATGTTATCCCTTATTAGATTTAACTATTGAAACATATATTTTCAAATACTTAGAATACTTTAGCGAAGGGATGATAAATGACACTAACTGAATTATAAATAGTGTTAAGGAGTAGAGGTAGAGCAAATATACATATATATGTAGTATATACATATATAGGAAACAAAAAACCTACTTTTCTAGTAGTAGATACGTTTTCTCAACGTTTTGACAGTTTCTTTGTCGTTTTCATCTAAATATGTTTTATGATGAAGATTATCTCGCTCTTCAATTAAACTTTTTGTTGTACTTGAAATTTTACCTGGCTTCATGGGAATAGGTTTAATTATATTTCCATTTGCTGTGATAAGCAGAGCTTTTTCGAATGCATCGTATTGGGATTGAACCGATCTTAAATATTTTATGAATTCCAAATTACACATATTTTTGAATTTCTCAAGGTAGTTCGTTTTATCTTCATTGGAGATAATTTTTGGAATATCTTCTTTAAGTTGGGATTGGTGGTATTCTTTTGTCTTGTGGCTGATTTTTAGGGAGCGGGTCGAAATTCTGGCTTCAAAATACTGCTTTTCGAAGTTCTGCCTTTAAAACGAAAATTCAGTTTTTCAAAAATCTGCTTTTTTGTATTTATTCTGCTTTTCAAAATTCAGTTTCTCAAAATTCTGTCTGTTAAAAAAGAAAAAAAATCTGCTTATTACTACATAAATAAGATTTGACTCAGTTTTTTATGCACATGCCCAATTATGTTTACATTTATTTAACTTTTGTAACTTTTCAAAATAAAACATACATACATATATATATCAACACACAATTTATGTTATCCCTTATTAGATTTAACTATTGAAACATATATTTTCAAATACTTAGAATACTTTAGCGAAGGGATGATAAATGACACTAACTGAATTATAAATAGTGTTAAGGAGTAGAGGTAGAGCAAATATACATATATATGTAGTATATACATATATAGGAAACAAAAAACCTACTTTTCTAGTAGTAGGTAATAGAAAGTAAGAGTATGTTTTGATTATAAAATAAATTGCACGACTGGATCGCACGTACTTGCTCTTATGTGCGGTCACAGCTTGGAATAAAATTTGAAAAATATTAAGGGAACTTCAAAGATTATATTCGATTTTTCTGACTTTCGATTGTTTGAAAAAAGTACGTAAAATAGTTTTCAGCGGAAAAATTTAAACGCCATTTTATTTCTTGAAATAAATTGAAAAAAAAAAAAAATAACGCCAGAATAGCTAATTTACAAGTAACAGCAAGCCACAGTACAAATAACACAGTTTTAAATCTCAGTCATAGAGTATCAATGGACGATGTATGTAATCAAAAGGGAACAAATTTATTGGAACTTATGCAGATGTTTGATTGTACAGTTTTAAATGGATGTATAAATGGTGATACCACATTTCTTGGAGGGCAAGGAAAATCAGTCATCGATTACTGCATAGTTAATAATGACTGGAATGATCTAGTGAAGAAGTTTGAAGTGCAAAGCAAAATCTTCTCCGACCACATGCCAATTACAGTGGAATGGGTTAATGAATATGCTACAAATGGAAAAAATCTCGATCTACTGCCGCGGCTGAAATGGAATCAAGACATTTGTAATGTTTTTCAGCAGAAATTGGATGAAAATCTGGCTTCTGTAGATATTTCTACAGAATCAACGGAAATAAGTGCAATCAAACTCATTGCTTGCATTAAGAGTTCCACAAACAACACTCTCACACAAATCTTCAAAATTCAAACAAAAATGGTTTGACAAAGAGTGTATGCTTGCTCGGAAAAAAACGTTTATTCTGTTAAATGCACTGAGAAACTCTTATAGCCAAACACTTAAAAAGTGGTATTTAGAAGCGAATGCAGCATTCAAGAAGCTTTGTCTACAAAAGAAATCTACTTTTGAAAATAATCAGGCTCGTACACTGGGCCAAAATAAGAACTCAAAGGAAAAAAAAGGTGACTTGAACAATGCTGAAAACTACCGTGGCATCTCCTTCATGAATGTTCTTGCAAAATTATTTTGTGGTATTCTTGTAAATAGATTAGAGACATGGGTAGAGGTTAACAGTGCCCTGTCAGATTTTCAAGCTGGATTTCGGAGAAATTACTCGACAATTGACCACATTTTCACGCTTACCTCAATTGTTAAAGCATTTCAAGCAAGAAATAAAAAAGTGTATGCTTTCTTCGTGGATTTTAAGTCTGCATTTGACCTTATAAATCGAAATGCTCTCTTTTATAAGCTCTCAAGGCTAAGATTATCTACAAAATTCATTAATGTTTTAAAAGCACTATATTCAGAGTCAAAAGCAGCTGTATGGGACGGTTCCACTTACTCAGATTGGTTTGAAACAGATAACGGAGTAAAACAAGGCTGCCTTCTGAGTGCGCTATTGTTTTCGCTTTTTATTAATGATGTGGTTGAATACCTGCCTGGAGGGATTCGAATAGCCGATACAAACATAAATGTTCTAATGTATGCTGATGATCTGGTGTTGCTTTCAGAATCTCCAGAAAACCTTCAACTGAGGATCAATAGACTCGCGGAATACTGTCAGCAGTGGGGTCTTGTAATCAACACAAACAAATCGAAAGTAATGATATTAAGCCGTTCAACGAGAAAACAAACCACATACAATTGGTTCTATAATGGTACTAGTTTGGAGATTGTAAACGAGTATAAGTATTTGGGTGTTAAACTAAGCCGAACGTTAGATTTTAACGTGCATCTTGCCGAAAAATCAAATTCATCACTTAGCCTACTCAACATGTCTTGTAGAAGCATATTCCTAAATAATAGAATCAATCTTTCAACGAAGTACAAAATATATGATGCTGTCGTTAAGTTTACTCTTTGTTATGCTGGACAAGTCTTGGGTATTGACGAATACGAGTCCGCCGAAAAGTTTCAAAGAAACTTTTTAAAAAAGCTCTTTAACCTACCACTGAATATGCCAAATTATGCAATTTATGTTGAAACAGGACTCCCTAAACTTTTCACATATACTCTGAAATTGCAGGCCGACTACATAACCAAAGTACTCTCTTATTCAGATACCCGTCTAGCCAAGAAAATGCTGTTATACGAGCTAAGGAACGAGGATTGGTGGTGGTCTAAATGGAAACGTTTAGGAATAGATTGTGAAGAAGTCGTCTCAATGGACTCAAACAATATAAATTTGGTCAAAGACCAACTATATCGAATTATTCAGAATCATAAAAATTCTGTTCATGATGAGTTTGCAGCGAAAGTTCGAAAATCAGAGAGCAGAATTTTATACTCGCAGCTTAATATTAATTTACTTGAGAAGAATTACTTTAATGATGTATATAGTTATAAAGAAATATCTCTAATTTTCAAAGCACGATGCGAGTTACTCTATCTAAATGGAAGCCCTTACAACGGAAGTTTTAACCAGTTCTGTTCATTGTGCAACCTTAAAGCAAAAGAAGACTGTTTTCACTTTTTAAGTGTTTGTCCAATTTTTTCTCCCCAACGTCTTGTATACTTCGGAAAGAAAACTTTAACTATGCAAGAAACAATTGTAATCTTGAACGAGTTCAACTGGAAAAACCTTTGCAAATTTATATTAGAACTGTGTAGATATAGAATGCTATTGATAAACGAATATGTATAAAAACTATTAAAAAAAAAAAAAAAAAAAAATATTTATATTAATATGTTTAATGTAATAAACAAAATTTGTTAACCGAGCTGACGGCAATGCCATAGCTTTAAATTCATTAAATTATAATACAAACGAACATAAAATTGAATAAAATGAATTAAATTGAAATTGAATTGAAAAATTGAATTGAATTGAAATTGAAAAAGTGAGATTTTTTTTTCAAAATCGTTAGAGCCGTTTTTAAATAAAACGGTTATTTTTAAACAACTTTTTTAAAAAAAATAAAAAAAAAATATTTCAAGAATACAAACTTAAGCACAAAAATAACGTACATTTAAAAACAAAATTAAAAAACAAAATTCACTTACCCGTTTTCAAAATATTGATTTTTCAAAAAAAAAAAATTAAATTAAAAAAAAATTATTAAAAATACAAAAAAAATTTTTCGAAAAAAAATTAATGCAGAATTACTCAGGCTACCTACATCTTCTTGAATATCAATTTTGATTATAATCGGATTACCAGTTCTCGAAAAATTGGAAGAAAAAAAAAACCGGTCCTATGGGAGGTACCGTTTTTAGCCCATTTTTAATTTTTTTTAAATTTAATTTTTTTTCACCAAAATATAATGCATATCTACATTAGCACACTGATTTTTTTTATAAAAATTCTTGGAGCCGTTTTCGAGAAAAATAAGCTTTTATATAACGGTTATATGACAGGTACCGTTAATTTTTGAGCTAAAAAAAATTGAAAAAGTCCTCTGTAGAATGTCAAAATAACCTTAAGTTCAAAATTTGAAGACGATTGGGCAACCGTTTAGGCTGCAGTCCAAAATACATCCGAACAGACAGACAGACAGAAGGACAGAATTTTGCCAGTAACTCAAATATGTTTCTCTATCATCGTAATGTCATGTTTCATTGTTATCTCAACATTTTTAATCTGCACGAATGCATAACTTGTGTTATAGTACCTATAATCGCAAGTAAAAACTCTGCAAATGATCTTTATTATTTGCAGAATTTATAAGCAGAATTTCCGCGAGCAGAATTTTAAAAAGCATAAATTTAAAAGCAGAATTTTGTTAAAAGAATTTTGACATCTGCAGACTTTTGACGCCAAGCCTGATTTTTATTTTAGCGCGTGTCATTCGATGATCGCTTTCGAAATTCAACGGGTTTATAATAGAGACGTCTTGAACTGATTTTCTTTTGTTGGTGACTATAAAATCAATCTAATTTATACTTGCGATTATAGGGACTATAAAGCAAGTTTAGGATTCGTGAATATAAAAAAAATTGAGATAACAATCAAACATGACATTACGATCATAGAGATGTCTAAAAAGGTGATCGACAAAAAATGTCTGTCTGTCTGTCTTAAGCTTAAGCGATTATCTTCAAATTCGGTGTGTATGTGATGATGTGAAATTGAAATTTAGGAAAGGAATTTAGAAAAGCTTATTTTTCTCGAAAACGGCTCCAACGATTTCGATGAAAATTTTTGAGAATTTTTGGTATTGACTATCATTTGATTAGAACCAAATTTACGGGAAAAGTCTATTTACGGTACCTTTCACATAGCAGTTTTTTTAATTTTTTGGCTTTCTCGTTAACGGCTTTTTGATTTCTGTCAAATTTTATATTTGAAAAGATCTAGGTAGCCAAATTAATTTTGAATATCAAAATTTTGAATAACTTTTTTTCTAATTAAAATTAATTTTTGAATTTTTTTTTTGAAAAATCAAAATTATTATAACTAATCAAAACAAATTACTTTTAATTTTATAATCACATCCATATTAATAAATTCTAAAAAACTGCACACCAAAATTTCAATAATTTTTTTTTTCAAAAACCTGAAAAAAATGGATTTTATCAAAACCGGTCCTTGAATTATACTTTTTTCATAAATTCTTTGTTATTTAAGACGTGTGACGACGTGCTTCATGTTTACTAAAAACTGTTTGTGGTTTTGATACTTTTTATAAGTTCAAACTGTTATTTTCAACGTAAATGTTACTTGTCTCTGTCAAAGATCTTGCTTTCCAATGTAATTAGGCACATAAGAGCAAGTACATGCAACCTAGTTGTGCCCATTTTTAACTTAACGGTTTGGAGATATCCAGGTCCATTTATTTGTTGTTTTTTTCTTAAACAGACTGTTGCAGACGGTTAAACTATTTATTTTGCCATAGCCATGATTTAATCTTTTCTCCACGCTGGTTTCTGAATCCAAATCTGTATTCTCCCATTCACCATCTTTTCTGAACCCCACTTTAGGATTGAAATCTCCAATTATGTAGAGAATTTTTGATTTTGACTTTGTTATAATTTTCATTCATTAATTTTTTTCTTCATTTGAAGCTTCCGTGGAAGCATAAACCTGGACAATCTCTAACTCACATAATTTAATGCTTTTGTTGTGTAGAGTTACCATTTTAATATTTTTCTTCAATTTTTTTTTTATTAATAAGCATTCCAACACCATATAGGCCTTTTGGTCTGCCTAATATAGAAAAGAATATTTCCGTTTTCCTATTGCAACAATTTTTCTCCAAATAATCTTGTTTCCGCCAAACCGATAACATCCCAGTTTATATTTCTGATAGCCGCATCAAATTCGGTGCGTTTATGGGTATATATTTAAATCTGTTATTTGGTTTTTTTCCTTTTCATATTTTTTCAATGTTTTTTGTTTTGTATCTTGATCTGTTTTTACTATCGGTATGGATGGTAACTTAAACTTGGCTGGTTTTGGCCTAACTTCCTCGCGGTGGCCAACCGTACTGAGGAATTCTTTTTATCGTTAGTTTTACTCTTATTCTTTTTTTTTATAATTAAGACGCGCACAAGGCACTATTTGTTTCCCTTTTAATGTAGAACACACTGCGCAGACAATAGGAAGATAGGGAGGGGAGAGATAGGAGGTGTCGATTAGCATTGGTTTTTAATGGTTGCAGATCAAAATGGCAAGGGAAAATCTCGCCGGGTAAACTATTTCAAATTCGTGTTGTTCGGTTAAAAAAAGAATCCCTATATTTTTTACGGTACGTCCGAAATTGGGCTCAAGGGTGAACTGATGGGCATTCCTTGCGAGACGAGTATCACAGGAGGGGCAGTTGTTTCAGCGGCCTGGTGTTGTTTTTTTGCAATGTCGGTTATGTGTGAAATTAAGCCCTCCTGCACATCCAAAGAAGTTCAAAAAGACGTTGCTTTTGTTGTTGTAGTATAAATCCAAACTTTACATCTTCCTTGAGTAGTTCAATCTTTTTCAAAATAGAAAACAAAAATTTGGTTTGTTTTTTATGTCAGTTGTCAAAGTAAAGAAGAAAAAGGCTAATCAAGTAATAAATAGCCTAAGACGTATTTGTCTGCTATTTGTTTGTTATTTGTTCTCCAATTCGCTTATTGCAAAACCACTCAATCACTCTACACTAAGCAAGCAATAAGCCTCCACAAAAAATGCCCCTCAGTGAACATTTACCATCCAATAATGCCTTCTAGCGTCTAAGGATTCCACACTCAATATATGACTTTTTATACACTAAGTATTTGTCCTCTCCATTGCTATATAGCTGCGAGGACGATAACACCAAATTTTATTCATGGCCGCCTATCAGTTCGATTTAGTGGTGAACGTAGTCACCAATAACAATGGGAATGGAGTATTTCCCGGGAAATCGATAAATACAATCAGCGTATATAAATTTTATTTTAATTCAGCATTCTGGAGGTAAAAAGCTGGATGACGAAGGACTGCGGCGTATTAAACAGGATTTTATTTACGATTTTTATTATCGTGTTTAGTGGAGACATTTTAATGCAATATTTTGCCACAATACAATGGATGCATTGCATTGGTTTGTCCTTGAATATTTAAACTATGTTGGTCGGTGTGTTTCGAAACAAAATTATATATTAATTCGGGAACTCTCTTTGGGGTTTATTTTGATAAAAATTATAATACACTTTATTTACTTTTAATCTCAGCCAAGTGACTGATCTTTATTATATTAGATGAGTTTGGAGACTGACGACTGATGATATGAGAGACGACTGACCGACGACTCTAAAACGAAAAATATGATTCTCTTTAGTCCGAAACTGGTTTATGGAAGGAACAAATTTCTCATTCCACGTTATTCGTTTTCGTTCTTCTTTCGTGTTTGTATTAGTCGGCAGTGCTGTCGCTAGAGTTAGTTATAAGTATATATGTATATCGAGTTTTCCAGTAAGAACTTGACATCTTTCTTTTTTTAGAGGAGGGCAAATAGTTTGAGTTGTCTTTAAAATATTGTAGTATTGGGTTGAAGGAAATTTTGAAAATATTTAAGCAGTAAATTTATTAGTCAATCTCCAGGAACGTTTGCCGGGATCAAACTGTTGAACCAAATTTTTGATGACTCGACTTCACATATATTCGCTCTGAGCTTCTCTAATTCCGCAAGCTAGAGGTGTTAAATTAGATGATCTAGGCGCATAATCAACAGAAATCTTTCCCGATTTCTCGTCGACTTTAAAAAATACCCACAAAAAAGTCCAGGAGGATAAAATCGCGTGACTTCTGTGAGAAATTACCCTACTCTCATATCGTTATTATGGTTCAATTTCGGCTAAAGACATTGAATGTCATCGTTTTGTAGCGCTTGGCATTGACGGTGATGGTGATGCGACGATATTGACATAATTGGAAGAGCACAGTATGATGGCAGTAGTGCTTTTTTTATGAGGGAAAAACCAAGTTTATGCAGTCATGAAGTAGAGCCACCTAACAGTGACGTCTTGGACAAAACATCAAGATAGAGAGCTATAACTTTGAGGTAGTATCAACTCAGACCGACACAACAACACCAGCGCTGAGATCAAACGAAGAATAACTCTTGCCAATCGCTACTTCTTCGGGCTTACAGGGCTACAGGGTGCAGACATATCGACATTGTCTAAAGTCGGCACTCTTCCCCCACTCGATGTTCACCAGAGTAGGTGTTGCTTCTGTTTTCGTTACATAAGGCATCCGTTCTGATTCGAACCTGAGCGGCAGAAGCAAAACTAGGCAATACTAGCTGCTAGATTTTATGTTGGCCGCGATACGTTAGTATTATTTTTAGGCTCAAATAGTGGAGATCGGCTATCAGAACTTACCCAATTTTGTTGCAAATGACTCCATTAGGCTATTTCCAAGATTTTTGTGAATGCTGCAGTTTCTATGACTCGTAGCTTATTGTCATTAGTGTTGGCATGCAAACTAAGGAAGTCTTTTTGTACTCCCTAAATACTTAGCTCTGTCTATAGCATGATACACAAAAAACAAGTTAATATATAGCAAATGTTTGCGTGACGTCATGTGTAGTGCCTTTTTGAATTTATTCTATGAGCTCAGCGAAGTTCTGTGTTGGGCTTTAAGAAATGTTTTTTGGAATCATTTAACCAATTTAAGATGTTATAAAGCTTTTCCAATTCTTTTAACGAAAATTATTTTGGGTTTTTAAGTTCACCCTCAATTACGACTTTTGGCCACATCAAACCAGACTCGTCGTCGTCAGTCCTCTCGGAAAACGTCTCTATAAACCTTTTTACTTGCGTTTATAGGTACTATAAGGCAAGTAATGGATTCGTGCAAGAAATAAATAAATCTAACAATCAAACAAGACATTACGATGATAGGGAAGTCGAAAAAAGTGGGTCCGGAAATTCCGTCCGTCTGTCTGTCTGTCTGTTCGCACCTCTACAGCCAAAATGGATGCGCCGATTTGCTTCAAACTTGGTATTTAGTATTCATTTGGTAGCATCTCGGGGGTTGTTTTCCATTTTTGCTCTAGGTCGAAAAATAGCGGTACCTGTGATACAATCTTTGACAAAAAGTTTGATTTTCTCGAAAACGGCTCTAACAATTTTGATAAAAAATCAGGGTGTTATTTTTTTTAAATAATACATATTTCAGCTGGAATGAATTTTTAATTTTTTTTTCTATAACGGCACCTCTGATAGAATATCCGTTTTATAGTAAACCATTATCTCGATTTCATTTAAACTTTGCCCACAGGAAGTCATTTATAGTTCATTTAATATTGCATTTCAAAATTTTCCAAAGCTTTTTTTCGATTTTTTTTAATTTTCTAAAAAAAATTGGTTTTCGAAATATTTTGAAAACGGGTTGATTGATTTTTTTTTAAATAATTTTCCCAGATGAAAACTACAGATTTTCGTATAACGGCATACTAAAATTTTTTTTTAATATTTTTTCAAAAAGTTTAAAAAAAACCACTTTTTAAAAACTGGTCGAAGGATTTTTAATATTTTGTTTCCTCTTATATCATGTCTATTGTGAATTAAATCTTCTTGTGTCGAACACGCGATCCGCAGCCAAATTCAACATCTACTTTTTTCGGCAGCTGGTTGTTGTATTTGTAGTTTGTGTAAAATCTTTGCTGCCGATAAATTTCCCAATAAAACACGGCTAATAGCCAAGTTCGTTTTCTCTATTCGTTAACTAAAACGAGTAGAGCGTTCACACCAAACATTTATTACTCGTTTTTGTTTGACATTTCAATTGTTTTGGCAATGGCCAAACAAAAAGACACATAACCCAACCTCGATTTTTGTGCCAATTGTTCGCTCCGATACTCAAACAAGTATTAATTTAACAACAAAATATTTTTTTTTAAACACACTTTATTCGCATATCACAAAATCTCACAAAATATTTGTCGCCCCTTAAAGAACACCAACTTCTCCAAACAGTTATGGGCCATGATTTCAACTTCCTCTCAGTGCTGGCTGCTGGTTCATTTTCGGTACGCAGAAGTAATCGTTCGATCTTCCCCAAGGTTTCTTTTTTCTCCTCTTCCATTTTCTGTACATAAAAATAACTCATACATTTTATTATTTATTAAAAACTAAGTATTTGCAAAAAAGTTACTTACCGCTGCTAAGAATTTTCTGAAATTATTAACCTGTTTTTTTTGACAGCCACCAACCAGCTGTTCCTTTTTTAAAGACCTATTGACAATCATACCAATTTTTCATGACACAAAGATCTGTTTGAATGATTCATCTTTGAATTGCAACTCGTTTTCGATTCGTTTTATCGAAAACGAGTCGTTTTGCAAAACAAATCGTTTATGAAAAACGTATTGGAAAACGAGTCGTTTTTAGTATTCGTTTTGAGGAAAACGAGTAAAATGTCGTTTTTGGTTTGGTGTGAATAGGCTATAATATCTCTCATCATTATAAGATGAAGTCTTCCGAATATAAACTTTGGCCAACAGGAAATAACGGGTCCACCAAATAACTTCTTTTTTTTTTTTTGAAAATGCTTCATTAACATCGAGTGTAGCTTCGACTGTGTGGCACGTAGCGCCGTCCTGTTGAAACCAAATGTTGTAAACAAAAATTCGTTCAAAATGGCCCGATAACGATCGCCATTGACTGTAACGGCCACTCCTTCCTTATTTTCGAAAAATGGCCAATTATGCCTCTGGACCAAAATCCGCACCAAACAGTGACTCGTTTTGGGTGTATCGGCTTTTCAATGTATGTGTGCGGGTTTTCTGTGCCCCAAATGCGACAATTTTGCTTGTTTACATACCCGCCAAGATCAAAATGAGCTTCATCTGAATAGATGATTTTTTTTTGGCAAAATCGGCATCGATCGCAGGCAGTAATGTCGCAATATTTCCCAGCGTTGTTTAAGCGTATACACAATTATATTGGTTTAGCGGAAGGATAAAACTAATTATCTGTCAAATCAGACATGAGCTAAGTTTTACCATTTACGAAATAAGCACTAGTTGAAAAAAAAAACGTTAGATGGCAGACCCTTTACAAAAAGTTTATAGACAAATGAATAAAATTTTCAAAATATTATTGTAGTAAAAAATTCAAAAAATATTCCGGAATATATTACCTTGTTTCTTGTGTATCATGGTTTTATAGTTGACTTAATTTTTGGCTGAGTAGGAAGCCTACACCGAGCTCATGGTATTTTCGGTGACCGCTATACTATAATGTCATCTTCTTTTTCTGCAAAAGACCATTCCCTGGCAGTCTAATTTTTTGTATTGATGTTATGTAGGCCTTATCTGTGGCCAGAACATCGTCTAGCTGCTGTCCAGCTCGAGCTCATTTGGTCGCATGGTCGTATAATCCAGGATATTTCGGAGGCTTGTTGTCTGGTTGAAGAGATGTAACTGAAGAAATACCACTTTTCTGGTATAAGCAATACTTCCTTTCAGAAAGCTTGCAAAAATCTCAAAATCGAATAAGGTGGACTAGGGCCATTATTATTATGGCCGCCTTACAAATCTCTTTTGAAAGCCATTCCGGAGCTTTAGATAAGGAAAAGTATACTAAGTTTTGTAGATCGATCCAGTCGTTACCTTTGTTCTTATTCAAGTAATAAAACTAAATGGAGCTATACATTAATTAAGAAAAACGTGCCTGAATTAAAAGTGAGGACATTTTGGTTTGACAATAAAAAAAAAAAACTCCATCTTTGTTCCACCTACGTGCAGAACCCAAAAGAAACATCCATTACAAATGTGTAGTAAATTGTGTTATCTGTCATTGGGTATCATAAATCTTAATACTGATTCAAGATAAATAAATATAACCTCAGCTGCAATTCCAAAATATATCACCACTAAACCATTTGTAGGGCGCAAATACTCTTCTAACTGCGACGACTAACATATAATAAATTAATAAGGGCCGGATTCACCAGCACAGGCATTCAGAAGCTCGGCAAAATAATTGAATTGAATTAATCATCACTCCTTTCATTCCATCCGTGTGTATGTTTTACACCTCTTGCATCTAAATTATGTCAGCCTGTGAGCTTTAGCTTGAGCTGTGTGTACATTGTTAATTATTTAACCAAAAAAAAATCTTTAACACCTTCTGTCAGTTCTCGCTAATTTAAATTCATTAAAATTTCTCGTTTTTATTCATTTTTCAATTTTTTTCTTTTTTTTTCTTTATTTCACAGGGAAGTGATGAATCAGCTGCTGAAGCGCACGCCTTTGACGACATCAAAAATTTAATGAAGGTAAATATACAAATGGGGCTAGTAGTTGAGATTGGGAATGGGAATCGAGAAGCATCAGGCACACTCTGTAGCCATGCTTCTCGTTACCCTTGACAATTTATTTCCCAGTGTCTTTTTTCAATTTCGTGTGTCCTTACCATACCTCTGTTTTCAAAAAAAGGACGAATCTACCTCCATCATTGAAGTTTTTGGGAGAAAAAAAATTAAGTTATCACCAGGAATGAATGAGCTTAAAAATTGTCTTTGAAGAGCTGTCGTCCCGGCTGTCAGAATTATTCCCGCCTTCCGCCTGCCAGTTGAAAATCAGACATTGTATGTTCATGTCTGTCAATTTTGCCAATAAAATACAAACTACGGACTGTGTGGGGTATGAGGCTGGGGGTTATTCAATGCTGGAAAATTTTCCGATGAATTTTAATTAAAAAAATCTGTCATATGCATTAAGGTTGCTGAATGATAAGCTGTTTTATGACAGATGTGGCAAGGGAAACAATGAGAGTTAAAAAGACGGCAAAATGTTTGTGGTAATCTGTCGAAGTTTGACATTTCATTCATTCATGCGAAGTTGAATCCTTTTTTAATGAACACAAATTTTGCAAATGTCAAAATCCACAAAGATCATTTGAATGAAAGATGAATTTTATCGAATTGACTTTTCGTCCGAAGACCATCAAAATGTGGCTGAATCCATAAAGCTCTGGCAAAACGACCTTAAAGTTAACTCATGCCACACCACTTGTGTGGCCTTTACCAATAAATTTGCCCTCCAAACTGACGTCGACGACAAGACAATACACAGATGGCGAGTTAACAGCAACAATGCCCTGTTTTTGACATGTTGGATCAGCATGCAGACTCCACAAGTTGCACCAACCCTGCCTCACATGACCTTGGGGATTCTACTCACACTATACACCACAAGAAAATTAATATTCTCGCCAAGTACTTCACTCCTCGTGACACTTAAACGCATGAAAATTCAAATGAACTTCCTTCCCGTCCTATCCGCTTCCTGCTAGTTGAGATCCCGTGATAGATAGAGAGAATATAATTGCAGTGCAGAATATAAAGGGGTAAGGATGTTGTATGTATAGTTAACTTAGCCCTGCAGATGTTTTTGAATTGCCAGGACCAGAGACATACTTTTATTTTCTTTAACACACTATGCTGCAACTGGATAGTGACTTCACTTTGTTCTGGCAGAAGAGGTCCTTAGATCCTGTCGTTGATTGTTTTATTAATTGCGGTCTATTGACTGCAACCAAAAGTGTACGAAAGTGTACCAACTCTTTTGAATTCAGATTTTAATTACTTTGCCGTCTAGAATGGATGATTCTATAGTACTGTGTGCAACACTTGCTTCATTTTTCAGGCAGTCCATTGCAGGCAAACTTCAAGGACCTAACACTACTGTATGTCCTGACCTACACTAAACTTATGCAACGTTTCGTAGCAAAGCAAATGGTTTTCATATGCGAAGGTCCTTTAACTGGGTTTTCTTTTGTTGAAAATTCAAATTACATTTAAAACTAAGTTCAATGGCTCTTCTTTGCCAGGAAATTAGGAAGAGGACCATAGCCTCGAACATGGTATTAAGGTCATGTGCTGTTTGAATTTTAATTTCATTAAATGATCTTAATTTTGCCCCTCGGGTTATGGCAATGAATATTTGAAAGAGCTCAGGGTATGTGGGTGTGGCAGACAGGAACTCATAAAAGCCTTGGAGGTGGATTTGAAAGGAACAAAAAAATGTGTCGTGATTGTGTTGCATGCCACATGGTTCTTATCATTTCAACTGAGAGAAGACAAGATATTTAAATGCAAAAAAAAAAAAAATACAAACATTCTATTGTCAGCACAGGTGTTAGGTCGACCGATACGTTTCTATTGTATTTGCCACACAATCCTGTTGAATTTTGTATATCACCTCCATAAGAGGATGTTTGTTTTCTATTCTCACGCTGAATGTGAATATTAATAGGAAAATCGAAAGTAGGCAGGATTTGCAAAAGGAATACAATTTCTACAATGTAGAAGATTTTAATGTGCATCACTTAAGATATAAACTTGTGCGTAAATGGTATATTCGTATAAGGGTTTTTTGTGGATTGCACCAAGGCTCCGTTTTGTCTCCGATACTTTTTTTTTAATATAACGACCTATTGTTTGGAAATATTTCTTAATTAATTTTTTTCCCACGAGAGTACTGTCCGGTTTTTTTAAATTCGTTTTCAGGTTTAGTATCATGTTCGTGAGATGTGCAGATCATGCAACGGCTACATAAGATAATCTGGATAGCATTCCCCAAATGAAAATAAGAAATCGCATCGAATGTTATGCTTTAAAATTCAAGGTTGTCGTTAAAACTAAACATTCCTCTAATGCCACTTTCCATTAGTGGCAGTTGCATCGAAGAATCAATTACCTTTTCTTTATTAATTCAACATTAGTTCATAAGTTTTTTCCTGAAGGGTTTAAAAAAAAAACATATCTTTAGTGTCATCATTTTTTTCTTCTTGTGTAGTGTATGATTTTCGCTGATTGTTCCACAGCATTCAACCTCTGATCTGTGATTTTTCCAAACCGGGGAAATAGCTTGATTTGGCAACCCTGCCCTCCATCCATGCCATAATTCATGTGCCATTCTGGAACCGTTAAAACACAAATTTTAACTTGTTGTTACTACAATTTAGTAACTTTTAGTAAGGTGTTTGTTATAAGCAAAATAAAATAAACAATCCTTAAGTCCAAAGTCAAATCAATATTGCCAATTTTTTTAAATGAGTGGTGACAAACTTTAGGGGCCGAAAATAGCCCTAATGAAATATGTTGCAAACAAAAATCACTAAACAAATATATTCCTTAGGTTTTAAACTATTTTTCGGTAAGATGTTTTTTTCGTTTTACACTTTAAAGTAAGAAAACGTAATTTCAAGGCTAAGAGAATTGTTAATTTCAGACACCAATGCTCACATTTATATAAATACTTCTGGCTCTAGATAAGAAATAATTTTAAACAATTCGTAGACTGTATAGATTACTCTCGTCGACGTTAATAAACTGAATGATGAATGAATATCAAGCAATAATCATGCTTAAATCGCACTCTGAATCTTCATGTTGTCATTCACGATTACCGCTACACAATATGAAAGTGGGAGGAGCTTAAACACCTGCACTCTGAACATTATTTTCTGATCTACTTTTTGATCACAATTCACAACAACCACTTCTTTTCTCTAAAGTTTTGCGCTGCAGTTTTTGATTTCACATACTTCTTACTCTCAGTCATTTTTGCTGCTCTTTTAAAACTGATACCATATCGCTAAAGGCCATTTAAAAGAAACCACTGTTGTAAATGTTATATGACATGCTTAATGATATAAAGTTTGTTGTCAAAAGTGGGTATGTAAGATCAGTGCCAGCCGATGATGGTTGCGCAGGTTGCCTATGGTTGCTCGGTATGATCATAGCCAGCTTACTTAGCCATGTAGGGTCTCTCATGGCCTTATACAGTTCTACCCTGGCTGGGCTATCGTAATGTTAAATTCCAAACTCTTTTCCATTTATTACCTGCCTAAGGGTGAAGATCTTATCTGATAGTGTTGCGTCCATCCATGTTTGATCATCTCGGCAGTATGCCATCGGCTCTCAAGGCCTTGATATTTTTAAGCCGATTAATCGCCCTTTGTATCTCCTCATTACTTGGTGGTTGCAGCATGAAGTCTTCTTCTTGAATTGTTGGAGTCTCCATTTCTTCTGTGAGCTGACTGTTCAAAAACTAATTAAAAAACACTTCCTATTGCTCTAGACTAGAATGCCTTCAAAACCAGTGATCATATTTCCCTCTCTGTCGATTTAGTATAGTGCATGTATATATTGCGATATGTTGCTGATGGATTGGGAAAACTTCAGCGTCTATTGCGGACCTACCTTCTTTGCAGCGTTCGGACTTTACTGCGAAATCAGTAGATCTACCGCGTTTTTTCCAATTTTTTTTTAAATCTTGTGCATCATTGCGCTTTTTATTGAATCTACTGCGATTTTTCTGATTGAGTTTAAAAGCGGCATTGGTTATATAACAAAATTGTCTAAATAAAAAAAAATCGTTTTGCTTTCATTTAAGTCATGTTCAGGGTTCGGACTTTACTGCAAAAAAAGTAGATCTATGTAACTCACTTTTCATATAAGTACTTTAAAATCTACTGCACCACAGCAACTGCTGGGCTTTGCTCATAACCTATTTCGTGTTTTAAATTTTGATTGAATAGCATTGCTTTATAAAATGAGAGATACCAAAAAAAATTATTTAAAATTTTATAATCTTATGTATATTAATAAATTGTCAAAAAACTAAAAATAAAAAAACAGGATTTTATCAAAATCCGTCCTACAATTTTCCAAATACTTTCTGCAAAAATTCTTTATAATACAAGACGTCTGATGGCGTACTCCATTTCTACTTAAAGGCGTTAAGTATTGTGGTTTTGACACTTTTTTAAGTTCATATAGTGTAATTTTTCTACGTTAAAATGTTACTTACTTTTTAGATTTTATTCGACGATGTGCCCGCACTTATGAGCAAGTACGTGCGATCCAGTCGTGCTATTTATTTAATTTAATGTGTCAAAAGTGTCAATTCCAATATTACTTCAATTGTCCGCCATACAATTCAATCACTCAATTGGGTGATTACTTTTAGCCCACTTGTATAATATCGGTTGTCGATAAAACTTTTTCAAAATATATGTAATCAAAATTCTACTGCTAAAATGTTCGTTTAATTGCGATTTTTTACCCGATATACTGCGAAATACGATTTCTCAATTTCGAATCCTTCTACTTTGTCCTTAAGGCGTTTTTTTTGAGGGCGCTGTTTACAAGTTGTTAGTAAGAATCATTTTCGTTTTCTTCTAATTTCTCTGTGAGGTGGTGAACGTTTATAAGGCTGATGTTATCAAATTTGCCTCGCACGCAAATTGTCCATAGCTGTAAATTTTTTGCGTTACGACCGATGATTGAAGGCATCATTTTTTTGTCGGACAAGGAAGACAACCAACTAAAAGTTTAGCTTGTATAAGGTCGATTTTTTTTGAATTGTGAAAGTAATAGTTTGTATAGAGCTTGTATAAGGACAATTTTCGCAAGCCATGACACAAAAAAAACTCTATAAGGCCTCTTTATTGTATAACATCGAAAGCAAGCTAATAGCATTTTGCCGTCATAAAATGGCTTGCTGAGCCAAGCTAATTACATATCATGGAAAGCTATATGATGCTTTAAAACCTGTCAACAATAGTCAGATAGCAGCTAAATAGCTTGCGTAATGTGTGCAAAAAATGCTTGTATAGCTTGTTTAGAACTTTATACAAGTTAAATTGTTAGTTGATCGCGAGTAAATGGTGTTTTGGAGTGCTTTAGTATATAGTTCAACGTTGCCCCAGCTGAAATAAAAAAAGTTAGAGTATTTGAGAGAGAGGTTTTTTGTTTAAGGATGTTGTCGAAGGAAATCCCATAAATGCTATTCGAAAAGCTGGAGATATGTTCATATCGACTCAGATCAAAGATGTAGCGGGCAACACTGTTAAAAGCAACATTCAACTTTCTCTGGCTCGTGCTGTCGAGCTCACAGTAGATTTCACAGCCATAAGTCAAAATAGGAACTACGAGAGTTTTAGCTAGCATTTTTCTTGTTTTCAAAGGAGTGAAGTTCTTACTTGGGCAGAGCAAGCGAAGTGCCCCGTATGCTTTACCTACGGCTTGTGTGATATGATTGTTCCAGTTTAAAGTTCTGTTGAAACATATCCCGAGATTCTTAGCTGTATCCACATATTCGATTATCACATTGTTAAGCTGGATTGATGGGAAGTAAGACAACACTATATATCTTTTTGAAATAACAAGGCATTTTGTTTTTTGTGGGTTTAGTGTGAGACCATTTTGAACTGACCATTCTTCAATGGATTTAAGATCTTCATTTATCTTAATCACGCAATCTTCAATCATTCCAATCGGGGTACTTTTCGTTAATTTAATGTCGTCAGCAAAGAGATGCTCTTCACAATAACGAATGACTTTTGATATTTCATTGACATACATTGAGAAGAAGGCCCATCTTTCTTCTCAATGTATGTCAATATCGATCCTTGAGGTACTCCATGAGAAACAGGTAAGAAATTAGAAAACTGGTTTCCAACAACAACAGCTTGTCTTCTCCCCGTGAGATAGCTTAAAATAAGCTTTACAGCATCAGGCGAGAAATTATAAATCTTCGTCAGCTTTTGACACAGTATGTTGAGGTTGATGGTGTCAAATGCCTTGGAGTAGTCCAATAGTAGGAGGAAGGTGATTTTATCTTCGTCAATCGCATTTCTGGCTCTTTCGATAACATCCAATAAAGCTGTTATACTGCTATGGCCTTGACGGAAACCTGACTGTTTCAAAGCTAATAAATTATTGGAACTTAAGAAGGCTTGCAGTTGCTTTTGCATTAGTTTTTCTAAGACTTTGGATAGAAAGGGTAGGATTGCTATTGGACGGAATTCTGTATTTGCACTATTTTTAGGTAAAGGGATGATTTTGAAGTGTTTCCATTGTGACGGGAAAAGTCTTTTTGTAAAAATAGTATTGAATAGGTAAGTAATGCAGGGCAAAATAATGTGCAAGATGGCTTTTACAAATGTGGGGTGCAGATTTTATTTTTAGAAAACTCGACGACCTCTTCAGAGTCAACACAAGAAAAACTAAATGCCGTACCAGTATACATTGGATCAACCTCTTCACCTGATAAGTTGATATATGAATTGGCTGAACTTTGTGGAATCGATGAAACGAAATGGTTGTTGATATCATTGCAGTTAAGTTTATTGGTATCTGGACTAGATCTTTTATTGAAAATTTCCTTTAAATTTTTCCACAATTTACGACCACCTAAGGAGAGATTTAAGCGACACTGATACCATCTTACTTTTCCTGAACGAATGAGACGTACTGTTTTGTTACGTAGGCGTCGATATTCAAAAAGATCATTTGGTATCCTAAAACGTTTCTATTTTTTATAAGCTAAGTTCCTCATATGCAAATGTGATCGTATTTCACGTGTAAACCAAGGACATTGATCGTACTTAACGGTAAATGTTTTTAGAGGAACGTGCTTTTCGAACAATTCCCACAAGTTTCTCTGAAGGAACTCCACTTGCTCATCCGGTGATTGCAGAAAATATATACTTTCCCAATTAACTCCTCTCTATATTGAAATGTTTTTATGGGTCTATTGAGGAAGAAGTCAAAAGAAAGATGGATAAGGTCGTGTTTTAAAAAACCGGGAGCTTGAAGTTGGTCAAAAAGTAACACTTTGCTAGAATCACTAACGAAGAAAGCATCGAGAAGGGTACTTGAGCTATTGGTGAAATGCGTGGGATAAATCGTGTTTACTAGATGAAGATTAAACGTTCGTAAGCTGTTTATTAGACACTGATCTGTAAGAAGATCACTGTTAAAATCACCACAAATAATTATACCTGTAAAACAAAGACTATTTTCTTCAAGAAGGGTGCAAAAAGGTGACCAGTCAATGTTACGGTTAGGTCTGTAGACTACACCCATCAACAAACGTTCATTGGCATTAGAGATTTCTACGCATAGGTATTCTATGGAACTCTGAGCAGTAGACATAAATTTTAACTTGAAGTTAATGGAATCTCTTAAGTAAATAGCCACGCCTCCACCAACGCGACCGGATCTATCATTCCTTAGCAATTTAAAACCCTTAAGATGAATTAAAGGATCGCCAATGTTGACATGGAACCACGTTTCACTTACACAAACCGCATCATACTTTGAACCCTCGAATAGATCCCTGAACTCGTCAATTTTCTTATATAAACTCTGTGCATTTATGTGACACATTTGCAGACCTTCGTTTTTTTTAACCGACGATTTTTATGATCTCGACCGATACCACAACTGCCTTACTTCTATGTTTCGCCTTAAGGCTTCACCTGTGGGGTTCTCCAGGTTGACCTCAGAAGACGTCAACGGTTCTTGCGAATACGATTTTACATTTAACTCCAAGAAACAAATTTTCGTTTTCAATTTCTTTATATAAAATAACGAGTTTAAGCTCAACTAAGGGTTTCCTTTTAGTATAAAAAACTCCGTTTAATTTTCAAAATAAGCACTGTGAAACTGTCTTTGAGCACCTAAATGCTGGAATTGAATTACCAAAGCTTTTAAAGCGAGACGATTCTCGTTTTCAAATTTGTCTTTTTTCTATCCTTTTTCATCCTTAATGGCGCTCAAACGAATAAAAGCATCATTTGTCAACGTCTACGCCGATATATCATTGAGAGATGCCATAACATTCCAAGAAACGAGGTTAATGCTAGTTCAAACAAAAACGGAAGGAAAAAAAAGTAAAGATTCTCTCTTCAGAAGAAAGTACATAACCTCCTTAAATGAAACTTTAGCAGCATCAAACGCGATAAGGATAATAAAAGGAAGAAAAAAAAAACATCTGTATTTGGTTGGAGTGCTAAATCATCTCCAGAGGACGACGACCTTCTGGATACACACCGAAAGGCGATTCCATTCCCAGTCATTCTATAGTAGTTCTGTCTGTCTGTTGAAATGAAATATTTTTCTGGAAAATCTGTCCAAAAGACTCTATTTTGATGAAAATTGATGGCTCTTTTTTTATATTCACCTCTAGCTTATGGTGTATTGTCCTGCATCCCACTCGGAAGGAAGTTAAATTAATGGAGGCGGCAACACCTATGTGATGTTTGTGATGATGTGCTAAATTGCTTTTGCCGAAAGGTCCGAAGTTTGGGATTGAGGGCCAGAGTAGATAAATCATTATTTGCCACGAATCGTTGGAAAATAAAATCTAAATTCGAATAAAATGGTTATTCCCAGCACGTTTTCAATTAATATTTTTTGAATAGCTGTTTCGGGGATAAAGTTAGAATAGTATGATACCCCTGCCATAGCTGGCGAAGGATAGGTCTTATAATAATTGTTATATCGCAAATCTTGAGTCCTTTAACTCATTGCATTGTAACGACTTTATTACGACCCAATGGGGATGTATTAAGAAAGAGATGTTATCCTGCGAACAAAGAAATTATGAAAGACATTTTATTTTATGCTACTCAGGTTTTTATGTGTTTTCATTTAATAACTTTTCCGTAAGCGTGGAAGCAGATAGGCGAATACACTGAAAAACGAGTGATTTCTGGATCTAATACGCAAAATGGTGAATTTAAAATGGTTTCACTTGCCTAAGTTCAATCCTTCAACTTCAACTGATTCAATCTTTGAGTATTTATCATCGAATTTAAACGTGAACTCTACATATTTTAAATGGTAAAAACTTCTGAAGAATGGATCTGGCGCAAACATCAGATTTCTTAGCTTTAAAATCGGAATTCCTGCTGAATTTGTAAAATCCGTTTTCAATACATCTCTGGAGTGGAATTTCAGATTCCGAAATTTTTGACAGTAATTCTTATGTGGTTTTCCGGAGAGATCCTTGCGCTGAAAATCGTGGAAGTGGACTTCTTGTTGCTGCTCGGTCACAATTGTCATGTCAATTAATTAATCTACCTATCACCGATACTGAACAAATTTGTATTTCCATCAGTCTTGAACATGGTATTTTAATGTTCCTCCAAAAAAGTAATTTTGAGCTGTATGAAAAACATCTTGCACAAACATTGATTTTGTTGATAATTTAAGCAATAACTTGCACAAAATTTTTGTTATTGGTGATTTCAACTTATCTGGTTATAAATTGGTCTTATTCTTCCAGTGAAAATATTATGATTATTCAATGTAACATCGTATTAACATTTATACATAATCTTTTCGACGTGATAACGTCATATAAATTGATCACAGGCTACACATACGAAATAACATGACTCATGCTGATAAGACTCATGCTGATAATGCTGATTAGACTCATGCTGATAATGCTAATAAGAAAAGTGACGCACGCTGCGATACTGTGGTTCTTTCAAAAAAAATCGATCGCAAGCACCAGCCGAACATGAAAAAGAAAAAAAAAGAAAAGAACAGGCGCAAATTCCAAAAATAATTCCACTCAAATTATAAAAGAACAAGAAGAGAAAAAGAAATACAAAATAGGCGAAGTTTAGTTAAAGTAGAAAGCAGATGTATATATTGTGGTGTGTGTGGGTGGATTTAACGAGAGGGTTTGTGGGTTTGAGTTAACGGGCTGTATGTTGATGTTGCTGCCATCAATGTTTTCTTATGACGTTATCACGTAAAATTATCGACCGTAAATCGAAAATTTTTTTTTTGAAAATTTTGAATTTTGGATTGAATTATAATTGACTTCCTGTGTGCAAAATTTTATTGAAATCGGGATAATGATTTACGATAAAACCGGTGCTATGAGAGGTACCGTTATAGAACAAATCTCGAAAAATGCATTCTAATTGAAAATTGTATTGTTGTAAAAAAATGGCACCCTGAAAGTTTTATCATAATCGTTAGAGCCGTTTTCGAGAAAATCAAACTTTTTGTTAAAGATTGTACGGCAGGTACCGTTATTTTTCTACCTAGAGAAAAAATGATACACACCCCCCCGAGATACTACCAAATAAATACTAAATACCAAGTTTGAAGCAAATCCTTACAGTCAACCAACTTCTTTTTCCCTGAACTTGTATCAAATTAATAGTATTGCTAATAATTTAGATAAAATCCTCAATCTTGTTTTTACTTCACTAGATGAATTAAATGTTTCAATCACTCATATCGTTCCATATGAATTGTTAAACAATTCAATCCACCACAAAGAATTATTTATTGAAATTCAATTCTATAACTATTTAAAACCCAATTCTGACAATTCAAAATCATTTAACTTTTTAAAGTGAAATTTCATTGAACTTTATAATTATTTTGTAACTGTTGACTGTTGAAATGAAAAATGAAAAAAAATACTGCTGTTAATTTATTTGTGCCTTATAGTATAAGAGAGAATGTCTCAAAACCTCTTTGGTACAATTAAGGGTTGACTTATTTAAAAAATAAAAAAAAATCATTCGCTAAGTATAAAATGTCAAACACATTAGATGAAAAACGAGCATTTTGTAAACTTCGTAAAGAATTCATTGTTCTTAGCAAATTCTTGCACAGAAATTATATTTCGAATATTGAGCTAAATTTGAAGAAATACCCGAAGCAATTCTAGAATTTTATTAATTCTAAACGAAAATCCCTTGGGATTAAAACTTCAATTAATTTCAAAGAGGATTATTCTACAAAACTTTAGAGCTCTTCGCCCAATTCTTTGAATCAGTTTATTCAAACTCTCAAGGAAACCCGCCTGTTTTTCTTTCTGATAATAACTCTAAAGTAGATGTTGGATCAATGCTCTTGCATATCTCTGATGTGTTAAAAGCTTTACTTTTAAATCAAATCACATTCCTGGTGTCGATGGTATTCCTGCCCCGTAATAAAATAAACTGCACGACTGGATCGCACGTTCTTGCTCATATGTGCGGTCACATTGTAGAATAAAATTTAAGAAAATTAAATTAAACAACAAAGCATTTATTCGATTTTTGTGACGTACGTTAAATTGTATTGGGTGAAATAATTTAAACGCCATAAAAGTGTGAATTTTTTTTCTCAAAATTGTTGTAAATAAAACAGTTTTTTAACAACTTTTTTAAAAAAATTAAGCACAAAAATAACATACATTTAAAAACAAAATAAAAAAAAAATCACTTACCCGTTTTCAAAATATTGATTTTTCAAAAAAAAAAAAAAATTTATAAAAAATTATTAATAATACAAAAAAAAGTTTTGGAAAAAAAACTAATGCGAAATTACTAAGGCTGCCTACATCTTCTTGAATATCAATTTTGATGGTAATCGGATCACTAGTTTTCGACAAAAAAAACGGTCCTATGGAAGGTACCGTTTTAAGACCACCATATTAAATGTTTGTTCACCAAAATATAATGCTTACCTTTTTTCGAAAAAAATAAGCTTTTGCATAACGGTTATATGACAGGTACCGTTAATTTTTGAGTGAAACTCCTCTGTAGAATGTCAAAATAACCTTAAGTTCTAAATTTGAAGACGATTCGCCTAACCGTTTAGGCTGCAGACCGAAATACATCCGTATAGACAGACAGACAGATAGACGGACAGAATTTTGCCAGTAACTCAAATATGTTTCTCTATCATCGTAATGTCATGTTTGATTATTATCTCACAAGTTTTAATCTGCACGAATGCATAACTTGTATTATAGTACGATTATAGGTAGAAAGTAGAAAATGCTCTAATTCTATCTGCTTTCCATTGATTATTATTTTTTATTTATCTTTATGTTTCGGATAATTTTTGGATGAATGGAAATGATTTTTCCTGATCCCAATCTACTAATCCAGGTCAAGAAACAATTATGTTGAAAAGTGCAGAGGAATTTGTAAGTGGTCAGCAATTCCTAAATTGCTCGAAAGTTTAGTGAAGAAAAAAATTCGATTTCCTCGTGAAAGAACATTTGAATGACGTATAACATGGGTTTATTTCGGGTAGATCAACGATCACTATTCTGACATGCTTTACATCTTTGGTAATTATTTGTATTGAAAGCCAAAGTCAAGATGATGCTAGTACGGCATTTGACTCAGTTTGCCACAACATATTCATTAACAAATTTGAAAGTTTTGGGATTCACTCAAATCTCATTCAATGGATATCCTCCTTTCTAACTGATAGGGTCATAATTAACAATCAAACCTCGAGATCTTTTAGATGTTCCTCAGGAGTTCCCTAGGGTAGTCATCTTGGTCCACTTTTATTTATAATTTTTATCGACGATATTTGCAAAAATATAAAATTTAACCAAGTCCATATATGTACGCTAATGATCTTAAATTATTATTCCTGGTGTAAGATAAACTGGTTAAAACATAACGTTAAGAAATGTTATGCTATCTCTCAACTTATGAATTTACGTAAGTAAAGTAACCTCCTTTGCCTTCAAGTTTTCAGTTACTCCGCCTATTGATGTAATTGTTGCAAGAGCTAACACACGGATTGGTCTCATTAAAAGAAATTCAACTGACTTCTCAGACCCTTATACACTTGTTACTCTATATACAACATTAGTAAGATCATCTTGATTATGCTGATGTCATCTGAAACCCAAACGTTTTCGAATAAAATAGAAAAAATTCAAAATCGTTTCACAAGCTTTGTGTATTTTTAAAATGCGTTGTAATTTTTGTCCAGATTCTACAGCTCGACATAATCTCCTGGGTTTGAAATTGTCAATCTGATGAATATGTCAAATTAACAATGTTAGGTACAAGTAAGAATCCGAAAAGCTCAAACTCCATCTACTGAGAAACTGTTTGGACAACTTTCTAAAGTTTGAACATGAAAAGCCTAAGAAACAAAGAAGCAAGACCTCCAAATGTGAAAAATGTTTGCATTTTCTTACGGTTATTATGGTCAATTTATGTATTGGACAGAATGGAAAGAACCTTTTCGTTTGGTTTTGATACTAGCTTAATATAATGGTTGGACCCTTAAGCTGAACTACCCTTGCTGAAAATATCGTCGGCTTTATAGTTTCCTGGGATGGCTCGGTGTCCCGGCACCCAAAAAAGGTGAATTTTAAACGGATCTGATATTTCTATGAGAAATCTTCGATAGATTTGGGCCGAATCGGATGATTTGAGGGTAGCATCGTTTTCTGAGAAGATGAAGATACCATGTTTTCTTTGAGCCGAGACAGAACTCCTTTGAATTTCAGCTGGGAACACGGTTTAATGGTTTGGGAAAAAGAAGGAAAGACATAGCTTTAGTCTGTTAGACAGAAGCCTTCAGCTTGCAACCCACGACATGTCTTCATTTGTTTTGGCCACCAGTGTCTCTTTCCTTTATGTAAGGTTTTCAGGTTTCATTTTTGTCGTACTCTCAGAGAACAGGCTTGTTCAGAAGGCTTTTTAAGAGTTTTATTACATTGATAATCATGAATTGAATAAAATTTACTTCGAAAATGGTGTTGTGGGAAAAAGCGCAGTAGAATCCGGTGGGTTGGACACCATAACTCGTATGAGCAAAGAGAAAGGCAAAGTGGTAAACCATGCTTACGTTAGAAGGATGGTGCAGACCAGGACGGCCGAAGCCTTAGAAATTGTGTTGTATGGATGAACTTGTTGGATGAGGTTCTGGCAGTGTCATCTAGCCTGATTAGGAGTTTGTAAATCTCTGTATTCTATGGAAGAAAGGATAGGATACCAACTTGAAGATTTTATAAGGGTTTCTTAGATCTAGCTCCTCGTCCACCTATGCCGCGTGCACCAATGCAGAGCAATTAGTTAAAAAGCTTTAAACTGCTTTAAAGCAATAAACATCGCTATCCTGCAATTCCGACGATTTAGACGAGCAAAATGAAGACAAAATGGTGCTTTATTTTGTACTACGGTAACTCTCATCGAAAATAGAAGAAACAGTCTTGGAGACAAACTAAGGCAAGAAGTCTCGGTTTTTATGCAATTATGTGAACAGGTGCTTAAAGAAAATCCGGCGTGTGATTTATTAATTAAGGTTTTAAAGTTAGAATCGAAGCAAAGATACAAAAACCCAACAAAATTAAAAATCCATTAAGATTGAGAAATCGAAATTTCCCAAAGATCAAATCTAATTATAATTTTTCAAGAAATTTCCAATCTCAAGTCTCCTGTGTCTTTAGCATATCCGAAGTCCCTATGGCAATATGAAAGCCTTGCGTACACGCGCTTAAATCAACACCACAATAATATCTTTGCAAACAAAGTACTGCTTCCAGGCATTAAAATCAGCTTCAGAATAGTTCAATTGGAATCCAATTAAAGTCACATTCCATGCGGTATAATTCAATGAAGCTTATATTGCCAAAGCAATACCCTCAAACCTCTTCATAGAAACAAATGAAAAGAAAATAATGGTCTTTTGATTAAAATTAAATTTCCACAATAAATATATAAAATATAAGTGTTGCATCCCCATATAATCTTATCCGTTCCTCTGCTGTTGGTCCTTCATCATTATAATTCTGAGAATATAAATCCCAGTTTCAAACTTGCCAAAACGGACGGATCGGACGGACCACAAGGTTTTCAGGAAAATTTAAATTCAAAACAAAACTAAAATACTTTTTCAAAGTTTTCCTCACAGTTTAATAGACCAAGAGTGCACTATATCTACGTAGATATATATATGTATGTGTATTTATAGCACACAATGAAAGAAGAGATATTAAGCGTTGGCAAACGTGGCCATGGAGACCGGAACTCTAATTTTGGATTCCTTTCGTTTGGTTCATTTTGCATTCAGTTCTCTGCGATAGTCTTATGTCGGACTAACGTTGTTATGGGACACTACACAGGATACACCCATACCACGCCCCATACCTTTTAAGCAAATGCACAGGTAGAATGCAAAAGCCCAAGCACGACACAAACAACAACAACAACAAAAAAGAGCCACATACTAAAAACAGATATCCAAGGATATAGATGCCCAATGTTTTGGGCAGAGTTCGAGGAGGTTGTACGTAATTCAAGCTATTTGGGTGAAGGTGAGAAAAACCGATATTTTTACTATGCCATGCCATTGCAAGGTTGCCATTCCATATCCGTGTCCGGGGTCAACTTTCTAAAGGAACAAAATGAACAAAAAAATCGAAGGCCACCGAACTGAATATATTCGGGGTTTAAATAAAAAAAAGGACTTTCTCTCGTTTAACTGCAACCCGGGAAAGGATGGGTAACAATGTAAGCTCCTTAATCTCGCCACGTTACATGGTTAGATGGCGAAAGGATATATATTCTGGCTTGGTCTTTGAGGGTTTAAAAACCAATCCAAGATAATTTTCAGAAGTATTTTTCCTTTAGTGGCATTTTCAGCGGTTTATGTTGCCATGTCCTTAAAGTATAGTCCATTAAATAAAATAATAGATTTGGACTTTGGAAAGTATTTGCTTCTATAGTAGAATTTTGTTTTTATAAACAAGCGTTGAGGGAACGTTCAAAATATCTGACTCACCACTCATGCTCCCGAATGGGCTTTAAGTTACAGTATTTACTATAACACTATTTTTTGAAAAAGTGCGGGTCACATAGCTCAGGTGGCAGCTCAGAGGGGGGCCATGTTCACTTACCATATTTTTCGAATTGCAAACACTCTTCTTGACACCAATAAAAATAAATATATTCGGGCAACAGCGCAGCAACAACCTTAGAACAAACTTCAGGAAAATGTAGCGGTTGTTGCGAGCGTAAAAAAGAGCTATCCTAATACAACTAAATTAAAAATGAAAATTAATGAAGAGATTTCTGGCTTTCCAAACACGCATGGCATTGTAAGCCTTAATGTTGTATTTAAATATTTTTTTTCTGTTTGAAGTCAATTTTTAAGAAAATTGTCTTTCCTGCCTAAACGGAGTGAAATAGACTCTCCTCCCATACGATTTTTTTCATGTCCTAACCCAACCTAGTCGCTCTAGCTTTTTGGTGCATCTTATACCGATCATCCTGTATATCAAATTGTACACCCTGATGGCCGCATCCAATACTGCAATTTAGTTTCTTAAAAGAACTACAATAAAAAAATGTTCACTCGAAGTAGCCAGCTGCATTCCTCCTCTTAAAAGTTTATCCCGTAATACTCGTCTCGCAAGGAATGCCCATCAGTTCACCATTGAGCCCAATTTCGGACGTACCGTGAAATATAAGGATTCTTTTTTTAGCCGAACAACAAGAATTAGGAATAGTTTACCCGCGAGATTTTCCCTTGCCATTTTGATCTGCAAGCATTAAAAACCAATTACAAAATAAAATGAATAGACACCTCATGTCCTTCCTGTTTAGGGCGTATAAACGCTTTATAAATTGTAGCCAGATCAGATGGGGAAAAATATTTCTGACACCGATACAGAAAACCCAAGCACTTAGCAGCATTCTTAGCGATCTCAAATATATGGTCGTTCCAATGGAGGTCGTCGTTGACACACATACTGAGAGCGTTTCGGTATCTTCGATGTAAGTGTCATTCATGCACAATGGTATTGGGGGTATTTTTAGCTTTAACCCATTTGACAATGCTGTATAAATCGGAGTTTAATGTGACATATGGTCGAGTTACAATTGTATGCCCGAAGGCGAAGGAGGTGAATTATCGAACGACTATCAAAAGCTGAGGCTGAGGATAGAGTCGTCAGCAAAACAGTTAAGTGAATTAGAATTACTAGACAGAAGATCATTTATAAAAATGAGGAAAAAAGTGGAAATCAGACTTGAATCCAACTTTTATTGAACGGTCCAGAAGATAGCTTCTAATCCAACGAACAAGAGTATCCTCAGTTCGAAAAGCACGCATTTTCGATAAGAGAGCTTCATGCAAAACTCTATCAAATGCCTTGGAGATATCAAGACCAAGAATCTTACTTTCACCAAAGCGATGTAAAGATTTGTTCCACTGTTCGGTGAGATATGCCATCAGATCACCAGTGGAGCGGTTGCTGCGAAAGCCATACTGACGGTCATGGAGGAGCTTTCGATCTTCGAGATATTCCTTAAGCTGACGGCTAATCAGCGTTTCCATGACCTTAGAAAGAAGGGATGTTAGTGCTATGGGTCAGTACAAGGAGGGGGAGTATGGGTCACCTTTCTTAGGGACAGTCTGGACAAATGCTGTTTTCCATCTTCTAGGAAAGATTCCAGAAGAGTAGAAGCGATGAAAAAGCTTACGCAGTGGCTTTGCCAGTGTGGAAGAACACCTCTTCAGAAGAATGGGGGGTATACCATCCGGGCCAGCGGATTTGTGTATATCGAGATCTTTGAGAACTCTTGCTACTGTACGCGAGTGCGGAAAAAAATCTGTCCCATGGAAAAATTTACATTCTCAAGTACAGGAGGGGCAACGTTGCTATGCGGCAGCGTGGAGCTGGCAGCGAAATGGGCGGCGAGCAGGTTTGCCTTCTCTGAAGAGTAAACAATTGGTTTGTTATTGTCGATGAGCGTTGGAACCGAAGATGTTGAGGAGTTTTTAATATTTTTTACAAATGACCAAAAATTTTTACTGCCTTTGGGACACTGCAGAATTTTTTGCATTTTTTTCAATAACGGAGTTGCATGAGTTTCTTGCTTGTTTGTGCTTTTTCCGATTTTCCTCTGTAGGGTTGGCTTTGTAAGAACGGAAACTTACTTCTTTGAGCCTGATAGCTTCTTTACACTCAGAATTAAACCAAGACTTTTCTTTAAGTTTGATGCTTTTTACTCTGTTAGGAATAAAAGCACGCATCCCTAGAAGAATCACATTTGTGATCATTTCAGCACTGGCATCAATGTCACTATCGAGGAAGCATAGTGAACAGTTAAAGTTTCGGAAAAAAATATTCAGGCCGTCCCAGTTGGCTTTCTCGTATTGCCAAACGGTCCTGGTGGGAAGTTTTCCTTTAACTGGATGGGTGGAGGATGAGAAATTAGCTGAAATAACACAATGGTCTGAAGTGCCAAATGGAGAAGTTACACTAATGGTATATTTATCAGGGTGAGAAGTAAGAAACAAGTCAAGAGTATGGGCGGCTTGCCCAGCAACATCCGGTATACGCGTTGGCACATCGATCAGTTGGGTAAGGTGATGTAACCCGGCAAAGAGCTTGACATACCTTCCTTCGGGTGTTGTCTGACCAGAATAGCGGAGCCAATTGGAATTGTGTACATTGAAATTGCCCGTAATAACGATTTCAGTGCGAGGACAAAGGGAAACAATTTTCGAGATGGAATCAGACAGCGCATCAAACTCGTTACAAGTCGAATTACTGTCAAGTTTTGGACTCCTGTAAATAAAACAATAATGAATGACATGCTTGCGGACAGTGAATTTGAGCCACAAGAAGTTAAAGTCCATGTTGGGGAAGGCTCTGGCAAGCAAAGGAGGATAGCGGTGATGCGAGAGTCGAGGATAGCGGCGAAGATGGAGAGAGTTTACCAACGATAAGGTAGCACATACTGAAGAGGTGATAGTCGAGTATCATAATAAGAGCTGCAAGTATGCATTCCTTTTTAACAGAAAGTTCGTCTTTATAACTGTGGTATTCATTAAAAAAAAAACTGAAGGTGTAGGGTCCATGTCATAATTCATAAATGAAAGTAAAAGTAGGGATAAACACGGTGAATTTCATTATTTACACAGGGCCTTCTACAAAATCCGGACAATTTTTTTTAGCTATTCTCGACTCTCGCATCATCGATATCCTCGCAGCTCCAGTATGTGTTCAGCCTAAGACAGCGAGTAGGGATATCACGACCAAATACAGTGCATTTAGATTTCATGGTAAGGAGCTCTGGGAGAAAATTAGTAACCCGTAACTTACCCGTAGTTAACCCGTAACCCTCGTATTTTGTATCTTAGAAAAAAAGTTAATGACAAACTTGTAGCAAATTAAATTTCCCACAAAAAATGTTAAATAATTTTTTTCGCTTGTTACTTTTGTTTAAAAGTTAAATCCCATTTTGTTAAGAAAAGTAGGCATTATTTTTTTATATTCATCATATTTTTGTTTGTATCACTTAAATCGAAAAATGAGTGTCATAAAAATTGTAGACCTTTCAATTATCTATACTTTTTGTCTGAACGGTTTTTTGATGAAAATAACGGTTCTCGCTCTGCATCCTATAAAAGGTGGAGAAAACTGTTGTGGAGTTGTACGGTGCATTTTGATTTTATTATATGATGCTCTGGGAAAAAGTCCGAGACGAAGTTTTCTTCCTACCTTTTTACCAAAAAGTAGTGCTATAGAAAATGAGGAATATAAAAAAAATCACATTTTATGTGGGAAATTTAATTTCTTACAATTTTGCTATATAATTTTTGTATCTAAGATAAAAAAAACTACGAGAGTAACGTGCGAAAATAGAAAGAAAGATGGCGTCACAATGACAACAAAGTGCAAAATGGCAGTAAAACGAAAATGTTAGCAGTAGAATTTTGACACATGTATTTTGCAATAGTTTTATTGAAAAATAGATGTTATACAAGGTGGGCTAAAAATCACCCAATTGGAAGACGCTATAACTTTTGCAAATGTCAGCAATTGTCAATTCTGTTTTGACATTTGTGAAGCAAGCAAAAAATTCTTTATGTGAGTTCTGTCAAACTAAAAGTATACTTTTTGTGAAGTCTTCGTATTTGAAGAATTTTAAATAAAAAAAATTGTAAAGTTAAATCCAAAGTAAATAATAAAATGACCTTACAATGGCCTAATAAAATGGTTTTCATTGAAATTTTTATTTCATCTGCTCTTAATTGATCCATTTCGTTTAGTTAAATTTTAATTTTGTTGACGTTTAAAAAGTTTCCCTATTTTGATCCACAAAGCGTTCTTTTACTTTTGAGCGAATTTATTATTTTCTGAGACAACCCAAAAAGTAGACAAACGGACCTAATTTAAACAATGGAACGCTATATTCCTCATCTAAATATATATGTCTAGCGGAGACTTGGAGTACAATGTGCAGTGACACATCTTTCATTTAATAAAGCGGTGTTATTCAATCAAAATTTAAAATTCCAAATATGTTATGAGCAAATAGCCCAGTAGTTGCCGTGGTGGTGTAGATTTGAAAGGATATGGAAAGCAAAGTACATACCTACTTCTACTTCTTTTGCAGTAAAGTCCAAATCCTGGACATGACTTCAAAGAAAGAAAAAAGATTTTTCTATTTGATTTCTATAACCAGTTCCACTTTTCAAACTCAACCAGAAAAATAGCAGTAGATTCAATGAAAAGCGCAGTGATGCAATAAATATAAAAATTAAAAAAAAAACACAGTAAATCTGTACTGCTTTCGCAGTAAATTCCGAACGCTGCAACCAAACCGGCAGTCTCTTTCAGCCAATTCGGCCCTTTTTCGTTCTTGTCTCTCATTTGTAGTTTATTCTATATCTTATTATTTGAAAGTGTTGCCACACTATATTTAATGTAATTTACCTAATCTTGGTGTTTCGCGTTCATATCGAATAAAATATTCATTTATTTGTTCGAAATTCTTAATTTAATCAAATTCAATCAACATTTAAGAACAATTTAACCACTTTTTCCAACCCTCATCAAACCAAACCAAGGTCTATTCCATGTCACATCTTAAAGTCAAACAAGACGAACACACAACCGAGCTCTAATCCCGATGTCACCTCAACCGCTGTCACTCATTCACATATGTTTATATACGAAACAATAAAAAAGCTTAAATTGTCCCCAGCCGGGAATTGCTGGTGACAACGTGGATTGGTCCCTCTGGTGAGTCTCATTTAGAGAGTGCGAGCTATAGTTTCCATCACCACAACCACAGAATTTCAAATCCGCAATAATTATCAACACCTCGATAGCAATCAGCGACACAGGAATTTGTTCCTCTAATGTCCCAACAGAATTTAATGAAACTAAGCCACAAGTGTTTCAGCACGGAGGGGCTATTAAGTGGGCGCCTAGCGGTGGCACATAACATTCCTAACCTGGATATTCAATCAATAAATCAACAACAACTATTCCCTTAGCTGTCATTCCAGCAGGTTTAACATTTCATTTATTTGAATCACGTTTGCGTTGCACAAACAGAAAAAAAAAACAAGGAGAAGGTTAATGACAGGAAAACAATTTGGAGACGTGATAGCCTTAGCTTAATGTCAGCACGGTGGTGGTGGCATCAGCACGCACAGTGATGCGGTCAGTGTGGGAAATGGTAACATTGGTGACCCGCATGTTGGGAGTCAGGAAATTCGATAGCCTTGCGGTTCCCGGTGGTGGAAGACGATCGAATGGGAAGCCCATTGCTCGGCGATCAGGATAGAGACGATCGCGAACACCACAGTAACTCGATGCATCACTGCAAGTTCCAACTAAATCTTGATCAATCTGTCAAAGAAAAGAGGATTAATGCAATCTAGTTCTTAGGAAACATGCTACATACCCTATCATCTTCAAAGTTCGATACCATCACAAAGAGTTCACATTCAAGACCTTCGGGCTTTCCCTTGGGGATGAGCATATGCTGGGGCCAACCGCATCCGCAGAAGTTGAACTCGAGTTCCTCTGGACTTCCAGCAGCTGGACGATTAGTGTCTAAGTCACGGAAAGTCCTCTCAAACGGAATGGTCACACTGGATTCAGTTGATCGACGTCGAAAAGTGTTCGCACCAGGTTGTACTGAAAATCTTCCAATTTACTAAGATTCTTGACTTGATATATAACTTCTACTTACGAGACACAATGAACCTATCCATTTCAACCATCAATAATCGCTGATCTATGAAGAGCATTGGTCGACCACGCTCGTCGTTCTTTGGTCCAAGGAAAATACGAACGGTCCCGTAGCGTTGAGCTCCAGACGAGTTATTAACTTTGATCGAATAAGTGAAGGGAGTGTGCTGCAAATGGGTTACTCTAGCGTAGACATTGCCTCTTGGCGTAAAGTCCAGACCACGGGAGAAATTAATATCGGATTGTTGCCAGAATGTTTGAAGAACATTGTTCACTCTTTCGGCATTACTTATTTTTAATCCTGTTACCGTTATACCCGTGTAGTTCAGTTGGTTCTGGGTGTACGGGGGTAAGGTTTCCTTAAATTCTTGGAAGATGTCATCTATGAATGCATGCCACTTATAGAAAACTGGATCCCGCATCGCTGTGGCAGAGTCTCCCATAACACCGAAAGTCTCCAAAAAACGACTATCTGGATCGTGAACGTACGAGATAAAGACATGACCCATGTTGTGCAGATCACCGTAAAGTTGACGATTCGGAGATAGCATTGATGATTCCATCATATTGCCAAGAATGTCAATACCTCGTGTCTCATCGAGATTTATACGGTTCCCGGATTGCTAAAGCAAAAAACTAGGAATCAAATATTGAAAATGAATATTAAATGAACTCACATCGACAACATATCTCTGATGAATGGCTTCAAAGAATCTATCCTTCCAGCGTTCCAAGTCATCAATATCCATATGGATTTGATCTGCTTCCCGATTTAGATCTTGAATTGGGGTATTGGCAAATCGTGGTGGCCAAGGACGACTAGCTACCATAGAGTCCATTTTGGGGAAATAGCCTTCCGGAATTGGTTCACGCAGATTGTTAAGGCGCTTCACTCGGGCCATATTATTGCTTAAGCGTTCCATGTTGTACCGAGCTACGATCTGATGATGCATATAATAGAAAAGCTCACCACGACGATCTTTGGCTACGATTGAACTATCCGAAGCTTCGAATGGATAAACCAAATGCCAATGCCAATGATGAAGATTGATTCCCATGTCCTCGCGGAAATACCACAATCGATGTTCCTCGTCCAAATCAGAGGCAGTATAGTCGGTGGGAATGACGATTGCCATACGAGAACCTTCAGGAACCACAGCGGCTTCTTCACGAAGCTCGGCAAACACCATGGAATCGACAAATTTGCCCGGAAAAGTCTCCACAAATGACGGAATAGCTAACCCCTTAGTATCGGGACGATGGAGCATAGCCACCGAAAGAGCGTAATTGAATAAATATGGATTCATGCGATCCCTAGCATATGCGGCGATACTCTGAAGTTCATCAATCGAACGTGCACCAACAAAGACGTCGATCAGTTTCCCAGCTATTTGGCGATGACGTGGAATGAACAAAGAAAATAGATCACGACGACTCAGAGACATCGGTTCCGTCAAGTCCGGAATGGGGACATCTTTAACGGAAATCCTGTGTTCAGCTTGTTCGCCGAATCGTGTCGTGATTTCACCACCAAGCGCGCGATAACGATCGGTAAGGAATTTGTCAGGAATATCAAAAACCGTCGGCGTATGGCCTTTTTGCATGAAAATCGGTTCAGTGGGACGATAAAAGAACAAAAGAAGGTTATTTTTGTCGGCCATTTTTAAACTTTTGCTTATGATTTTCAAAAACAAGGTAAACTGCAAAAAAATGAAAACGTGTCTAATAGAAGGAACTTCGGAAGACAAGTGTGATTTATTCGGCGAAAATTCTTAGCTTTTATACACCAAAACTAACCACAAAACTTATTTGAGTTCCCAAGTTATGATTGCAACTAGTTTTGCTGTGAGTTCACTCTTTCTAGGATAAGGGTTTATCAGCTTGCAGTTTTGTAGGCTGTGTGGCAAATATTGCAGCGCGTGGAGCGATAAGAAATGTTGAAGATTATGATGTCCAAAAGGAAAACTAAAACCAATGTTTTCCACGTGTATGAAATGTTTGATACACTTGTGCCTGGAAAACCGCAGATAAGTTGCAAGTTTGTTGCAGTTTTTGAAGCTATGTATGCAATTCATGTGGCGGAGCTGAACATTGATGGGAAGGTTCTTAAGTGTGAAAAATTTCCATAGCGCAATGCACTCGATCGGAAGTAATAAGTTGACACGTGTGTGGTTGGCTTTCTTTTCGAGCTATGCCTGTATATTTGGGTTAAGCTTGTTAAAGTCACACGAAATGGTTATTTCTAACTTCCAAGTTATTCGAACAGTTTGCTAGGTGCAACTTGTGGCCTTAGCCCCTCACAGTGTCTTGCATCTTAGAAGAACAAAGGTGTCATTTCAATTTTTTTTTAAGTGATTTATTTCATTTTGTTGACAAAGTCAAAGGAAGACTTCGACGGTCCAAAAGTTTAAAGAAATCAATAAAAAAAATGTTAATGATAAGAAACTATCAACTATTGGAGTTCTACAGGTAAGTCCAACGTTATTAATGATCCAAGTAAGCATAAGCGTTTTTTGTGAATGATAAGAAAGATGTGCTTCCTGACGTTAGGCAACTAGCCTTAACCAATTTCCACACTAAAGACACCCAGTTTACACACTATATCGCCTTGAAGCTAAATTCTTTCTAGAAATATCAGAATTTTGCATAAATGTATCTATCAAACAAAAATAATTGCAAAGCAAAGAATAACATAGAAAAAATTGCCATTTCCGGAAAAAGAGTGTGTGCATGCGAAATTAATTTACGGAAAAAACTGTGCCAACAACTCACGGGCCATCATGTCCTGACATTGGCCATTGCAGTAGGGAGAGTTTTCATTTCCTCATTTTTTTTATTCCACTCCACTCAATGGTTCCAGAAATGCTGTTCCCTTCTGTGTTTATAGTGCTAAGGGGCCGTGGGAAACTCACATTTTGTGGAATAAAAACAAGAAAGGGGATACGACAAAATTGGCCATTCGTAAAATTGTTTTTTTTTAAACAGTTAAAAAACATTTTTAGATAATTTTTCCAAGAAATATAGATTGTTCAGACTGTCTTACTGTGTTTCTTTTATTTGCGATTATAGGTTCTAAAAAAGAAGTTATACTTTAGTGCGAATTAAGAACATTGAGACGCCAATTAAAAATGACATAACGATAATATAGGGAAACTATTTCAGTTAGGTGGACCCTTTATATGAATTTCTTTGGAATTGCAGCTTGAACAACAGTCGGTTAAGCCAATCGTATTCAAGTTTGCATTCATGCATTCTTGCAGATTAAAAAAATTGAGTTAACAATCAAACATGACATTACCGTGATAAAGAAACATATTTGAGTTCCTGGAAAAATTCTGTCTGTCTGTCTGTTTGTATGTATTTTGGACTTCAGCCTAAACGTGTGGGCCAATCGTCTTTAAATTTGGGAATTTGGTTTATTTTGAAATTCTACAGAAACCTATTTTTATTTTTATTTTTTAATCGGTCAAGCTATTAAATTTTATGTTGTTGATATGAAAGTTATACAGGGAAAACAAAATGTCCATACATATCTGCACTCTAGGGTCACCTTATGGGTCTAAAGCTAACAGGATCACCCGCTGAGCTAAAGTTAGGCTTACCCAACATTTTCAGCAAAATTGAAAATATAATGACTGCCCCGGCCTTACTCGGAACACATTACTTATACATACTTTACAAGATCATTCAATTACCAAAAATTATTAAAATTACAAAAAAAAAGTTTTCGAAAATATTTAAAAACAAAATTACTTAGGCTATCAACATCTTTCTTAATATCAATCTTGATTGAAATCGCAATACCACTTTTCGAGAAAGTCGAAAAAAAACGGTTCTATGCGAGGTACCGTTTTTAGCTCAATATCTTGATTTTTTTTTACCAAAACATAACCTATACCTGCAATAGTACACTTATTTTTTCATACAAATTCGTTTCCGAGAAAAATAAACTTTTATTTAACGGTTATATGACAGTTACCGTTAATATTTGAGCTAAAAAAAAATTGAAAAGTCCTCCGTAGAATGTCAAAATAACCTTATGTTCCAAATTGGAAGACGATTGGTTAAATCGTTTAGGCTGTAGTTCAATATACATCCGTACAGACGGACTGATAGACAGACAGACAGACAGAATTTTGCCAACTCAAATATGTTTCTCTATCATCTTAATGTCATATCTGATTGTTAGAATTTTTTTTAACGAATGAATAACTTGCCTTATAGTCCCTAAGGCAAGTAAAAATGTTCACTCGAAGTAGCCTGCTGCATTCCACCCCTGAAAAGTTTCTTCCGTAATACTCGTCTCGTAAGGAATGCTCATACATCAGTTCACCCTTGAACCCAATTTCGGATGTACCGTGAAATATAGGGATTTTTTTTTTTAGCCGAACAACACGAATTTGGAATAGTCTACCCGGCAAAGATTTTCCCTTGCCATTTTGATCAGCAAGCATTCAAAACCAATGTTAATCGACACCTCCTATCCTCCCCCTCCCTATCTTCCTAATGCCCGCGCAGTGTACTCTACATTAAAAGGGAAACAAATAGTCCCTTGTGCGCGTGTTAATTATAAAAAAAAGTTGTATGTAGTTATACAGAAGATTAACGGTACCTATCAAGTAACCGTCAAGTAAAAGTTTATATTTCTCGAGAACGGCTCCAAGAATTTTTATAAAATAAAATCAGTGTACTATTGCAGGCGTTGTATATGTTTTGGGGGAAAACTTCAAGATGCTGGGCTAAAAATACGGCCGTTTTTCTTTCTCCGACTTTCTCGAGAACTGGTTAACCGATTAACCGGTAGTCAAAGTAATTTAACATACAAATATTTTTAAATAAGGTTTTTGTTGTCGATATTTATGTACAAGAAAATGAACACACAATATTAATAAAACAAATTATTTAGTTTTAGTTTTAAAATATTAGGTTCGAATCAACACGGTTGCGATGAAAACGAAAGCAACACCTACATTCGCGCATTACGACTCGCCCTCAGAGAATTCGATCAGAGAAGAGTAACTCCTGAGAACTTGGGCACAAAGTGCCGGCTGCCGGGCATAGATAAATAACGGTGTTAAGAATATTGTATTCCCAAAATATTTAAGCGTTATAAGTTATATTCCTTTCTCAAATAATATAATTCATCAAGCACTTACCACATTGCATATTGTTTCCTTTTCCCCTTTCAGCAATAGAAGCATTGATAGAAATCGATGTTTTTCCAAAGATCTTATAAAGACTTTTGACAGAATTTCACATGATCTTATACTCTTTAAACTTAATCACTTGGCTTTTCTTCCTTGAAATGGATATCTTCCTATCCCAGGTATAGTTTCAAAAATGCGCTTACTAGCCCAATTCTCACTTTTTCCGGGGTCCCTCAAAAAAAGTCATTGAGGGACTCTTGTTTTCATCTTAATCATTAATTATATTAATTACGAAATACAGTAGTTTAACTCAGCACTCTTTCGTGCAAAACAATTAGTCTAAAGTAATGTCAAACCTTTATATGACTCTTTCCCTTTCATTGGAACCCTCCTTGGAAGCCTACAAAGAAGCCTTCTTCACCATGCTCTTCTTTGACTACTTATTGAACTAATATTTATAATTCCATTTTTTTCAACAGTCTCATAAATTTTCGTCTATTATCTTGGCCTTCTCATCGTAGTTCCTAATCTTAACCACTTTTCCAAAACTATCTTAACTCCTTCTATCTACAGGGTGCGGCAAAAAAACCGATCTATTTTCTGCGGCGCGCCATTCAGCGACAGGACGTCCGAGAGTGGTGGGGGTAGACTCGTTGGAACGCCTACACGACGCCATTGTCAGTAGTCATGGAGCAGTGGTCTCCTGAGCAACGCACGTTTGTTATCGAGGCGTATTTTAAAAGTGGTGATTCAATCATTGCTACTCAGCGGCAGTTCCGTGCATTCTTTCAATTAGGTCGACATGGAGAAGTTCTGTCGCGTAGCACAATTATGCGGTGGGTTACTAACTTTAGAACAACAAGTTCTGCGTTGAAAAAGAAGCCGACAGGCCGTCCAAGGTCAGCTCGGACGCCAGAGAACATCAATAGAGTTCGTGCTGCTGTGGAAAACAGTCCTCGTAGGCCCGCTCGTAAACAAGCTGCTGCTTTGAACATACGCCTCGATAACAAACGCGCGTTGCTCAGGCGACCACTGCTCCATGACTACTGACAATGGCGTCATGTAGGCGTTCCAACGAGTCTACCCCCACCACCCTCGGACGTCCTGTCGCTGAATGGTGCGCCGCAGAAAATAGATCGGTTTTTTTGCCGCACCCTGTATAAGCTACCTAGTCTTCAAACCTTTTGTGACTCGTTCCCCATATGTATATATAACTTTCGTTAGATCTCTTCTTGAATAATGCATCTCAAGCTTGGTGCCCAATGCCCATACTACCACGTTCATATTTTCAGAATCGAAAGCGTTCAAAAACGATTTCTTTGTTTCGCTCGTCGTGGCTTTCCATGGCAATATCCTCTTCCTAACAAGACTGTCTCCAACTCGTTAATCTGAATATTCTAGAAGAACGAAGAGAGGTTGTTAATATCCTTTTCATTAACCGACTTTTTTTTTCGGTTCCGTTGACTGCCGTTAGCTTAGTATAATTTTATTTACTTCAACACTAACCCCCGTAATCTCATAAATCCTATAGTCTTTTCTATTTACACTTCAACCATGTGTAACTCTTGGATCCAATGAACATCTTACACTTATGCTGCAGAGTGTAAATTCGAACGCAGTACTCCGAATCTAAAGCTACAACTCCATAGTTGCTCCAACTGTTCCAATTAGCTGTAAGTTACTTAGTTTTAAGTTGAACTACAAAAAATTGAAAATTCAGTAACTTAACCGCTTTTGGTTATCATTTTCCTCTATCAGCGAAAATGATTACCGATATGGTTTAAATATTCTTGAAAGTTTAAACAGAACTTCAGTAATTTAAAAAGAAATCAATGACAAGACAACATGTCACAAGAAACCTTAGACGGATTAATTAGATGCCTAGCCACAAAACAAAAATGGCCACAAAAACTAGGAATTTTATTCTCAATCACTGGGAATTTTTGTCGAAAAACTCCATCCCAACACTGTTTCATTCAGAATTGATTCATGCATATTCAATCTGAATTTTAAACATTCACACGAGTGTCTGTGAATTTAAGTGAAAACTTTGATTGTTTTTGCCTCTCTTTCATATTTTCTTAGCCCACCCACGTCTACGCCTTTAATAAACTGTGATTTTGGTCCACCCATGTAATGTTGGTACAAAAAAATATCCTTTTTGCCGCCCCGAACCGAGATCTGAATTTAGAAAACAAATTATAAACTACTCCAGTGGTGAAATTATTAAAAAAAAAGGATAAGCGAAAGAGGCGCATAGTTTGACCTTCATAAATACGAATTTACATTCCAAACAGGAAGCTCTAGGTGTGGCTATATCCCTGGGTGAGATTAAGGATTTATATTGAAGCACTTCAGATAATGGAAATAGGTTCTGCTGGTTTTCTTTTTTTTTCTGTGGGAAATTCGATTGGGATTTTCGTTTTGACGTGGCTTGTGTGCGTATAGCTTTGAAATTAAGAATCCCTAGTGCGGAATGTGTTTCCAGAACTGGTCCTGATATCATTTTTTTTTTTTCTAAAAATCAATTTAGAAAAAAACGGGAAAACAGTGACTAGGACCACAGAAGGCATTCAGAATGAATCCAGATAGGAAGCGTGAGGAAGTGGATTTTACAGAATTTTGTTAATCCTGTTGGGATGATAGATGGAAGTGTGAGTGAGGAAACTTTATGAGATCTGTGAAATGGGTCAATGATACTTGAATTGACACTCTCAATTGAATACCTTTCAGAACATCCTATGGGTAGGAAGAGACATAATTTGTTTTGTGAGTGAAATGCGAATTCTTTATATTTCAACAGCTTCACTTATAAAATTTATTTATGACCATATATTTGAAAATGGAATTTGTAAGTAGTTTTCTACGTATTGTAACAATATTTTTAAAGTGATCAGGCTGTCTATTTATAAAGATGTTATCAAAAAATGTCTTCCAGATTACAGTTCTCCTCTTTTGAATACTTTAAGTCCCATCATGGCATCCTTTTGGACTAGGGCAGGCCTTAAACAGGCAAGCACAAGGATAAATTAAGAATAATTCAATTAGCACAAAAACCCAAATAAAGTATCTTAAGGTCGCCGGAAGCCAAATTCTTTGATTACCAATCAGTTATTCTCAATCTCAACGCTTCATAACTTTTCTTCAATTCTATTGAACTTTACTTGAATCTTTCGCAATTAGTTTTGTATTTAAAAGTAAAAATTATTCAGTTTATTTGGAAACTTACAATACTTTGTTTGAAGAGTTATTTAAATACTTTTTCATAATATCTCAAAAGTTAAAGGCAAAGCCGTAAAGTAATTTAAATTCTTCAATGCGTAAGTTGATTTCTTTAAAGTTAAATTGAATTTCAATAAAGTGAAATAATTCAAATGAGTTGAGGTCTTAAAAGTTTTCTTCCATGCTGCTTTTGAATTTTAAGTTAAACTACCTTAAAACTACTTTCTTAACCCTAGACCCGTGACTAGGTGTAAACTTTCGTTTTTTTTTTTAATTTGTTAGTTGTTTTTATTAGGCTTCCTTATTTATTCTGTTTGTTTTTATGATGAGGAAATGCTTTAAAATACGTAGGTATGTATGTAGGTTGTCACCTTCTTTTATTTGGCTAATGGCTAGGGCTTAGCCGAGTGAATAGAAATAATTTTTTTTGGAAAATATTAAACAAATAAAATTTTTATGAAATCAAAAAACACTAGTCATAACGTTTTTTGGAAAAAATGTTGTAAGCCATCTTATTTCTTTTGCTATTTTCTATTTTATGAATTTTTCATTTTAAAATCGTTCGACCAGTTTTTTTTTTCAAAAAAAAGTTTTTTTTTTGAAAAACTTTTCGAAAACATATTTTAATTTTTTTTGAGTATGTCAATTTTAAGAAATCTATAGTTTATACTAGGAGAAAAAATTTAAAAAAAATCTATAGATCCGTTTTCAAAATATTCAAAAAACAAACTATTTTTTTTTTTAAATATTAAAAATTAAAAAAAAATTATTAATTATTATTATTTAAATATTATTTAAATTATAAAACATTACATATTTTGAAAATTTCATCAGAATCCGTCAATTAGTTAACGAGAAAGTCTGATTTTAAAAAACCGGTCATATGGGAGGTACCGTTATAAAACTTTTTCTGAAAAATCCATTAAAACTAAAAGATAGATTTTGCATAGGAAACATCATTTTGAAAGTTTTATTAAAATCGTAGGAGCCGTTTTTGAGAAAAATAAGTTTTTCATTAAAAGTTATATGGCAGGTACCGTTAGTTACTTTTATTTTTTTTACTTTTAAGGGATTTTTATTTTAACTTTTTCTTATATCTACTTAAATGCTAGACAAAAATCTTAAAACTAGCTAAAAATATCATCTTAAGTAACTTACTGGCCCTATGCGGGCGCTCTAAATTAATCTCTAACTTAATTTTAATTGCCTTTCGGCCTAAAAATAACTTAAATTTATCTTATCTATATCGGGTTTTATTTTTTCCCAGAAAATTAAAAAAAAACTGGTTAATCTTTATCTACTTAACTTAATCTATCTTAAACTACTTAAAAACTAACTTAAAATAAACTAAAGATAAACTTAAAATTACTTAAAATAAACCTAAAATACTTAAAATTATTTAAAATTAGAACAGCCACAGCAAGCATTTTTTGAATTTTGTGTTTTTATATTTTTTTTTTTTTTTTTTTTTTGGTGCCGCCGCAACTGCCCTACCTAACTTAAAGCTACAATAGATATATGTAGTCGGCCATAGGCGATATTTCGTCTATGTCGACTGAAAATTTTCGGGTTTTAACTAAGCCACCAAAATTGGTGAACATGATCTAGGGCTTCCTTCCGATCCCGGTCGGGCACGGCCCTACTGAAACGGAGGCGCTCTGCTTCGCTCCCAGCGACTATGTCTCGGTCGTAGAGGAGCCGCCTATCGACTGTTCTGCGGCCGACGTGGTAGATCAACGGAATCGCCGATCTATCCTGAATCAGCCCTCGACTATCAAGGTATAGGAAAGCCTCGGGCGGGATAAAACCACTCGAACGTGTGCTTTCAAAATATTCATCTTGGGGGTAGTAAGCCCCGAAGATTTGTCCATTAGTTGAGGTCATCGCCCTTGCAATGTGTCCGCGAATGAGCTTAATTAAAAAGTTATCTATCCTGTTTATATTGGCCCCGTTGTATAGGACCTTGTTGGAATAATAGTGTTTGTACTCCAACTCTGGTGTTCTATAAAGACCGAGACAAGTGCGAAGACACTGTCTCTCGAACACCCGAATCTTTTCCATTAGAGATGGTGCAACGTTGAACCACACAGGGCATCCGTAGGCAATCATCGGCCTGATTAGGGCCATGTAGTAAATCACTTTCACCCTGCTATCAAGGCGGCTGCTATAAAGGTACCGTTAGTTTTAGAGCTAGAATGCCAATTCCAAAAACTGTCGGGTAGAGCACTCTAAAAATACTATATACCAAGTTTGAATCAAATCGGCCTAACCGTTTAGGATGTAGATATCGATACGGACAGATAGACAGACAGACAGACGGACGGAATTTCCGGACCCACTTTTTTTGACTTCTCTATCATCGTAATGTCGTGTTTGATTTTTAGAATTTTTTTTTTACGAATGCATAACTTGCCTTATAGTCCCTTTAAATCGCAAGTAAAAAGTACAAGTTTTGTAAATAAGTTTATTAAAAAATATTTATATATTTACAATAATGTTTGGACAATATTGAATAATGTTAAATTATTAAGATTTTTTATTAAATTGGACTGTGTGTTCTTCGACGTTTTTCTGGAGGTCCAGTAGAGGTCGAGGGTAAAAAATTGTCATCACCTTCATCAATTTTCACTTTTGCTTGAAGTGTGGGTTTTATAATTCGTGTTTGAATATGATTATCAGCAAGTTCTAATGCAAGTTCTTTCAGAAAAAGTTTTCTTTTTTCTGAATTCCTTATCAGTGGGTGTACAAAGTTTTGGTAATTGTGGCTTATTACTTTTTATAGTGCCGACCAATGTTGTTTTTACTTGCGATTATAGGGACTATAAAAAAGTTTAGGATTCCTGAATATAAAAAAAAATTGAGATAACAATCAAACATGACATTACGATCATAGAGAAGCCTAAAAAAGTCATTGGCAAAAAATGTCCGTCGGTCTGTCTGTCTGTCTGTGTGTATATCGAGCTGCAACCTAAACGGTTTAAGCGATTGCCTTCCAATTTGGTATGTGTGATTCTTTTGGCATTCCTCAGAGGGGAAATTGAAATTTTATTTTTAGGGCTAAAAATAACGGTACTTGCCATACGGCTCCAACGATTTTGATGAACATTTTTGAGAATTTTCTTCTTGGTATTGGCTATCATTTGTTTAAAACAACATATACGGGAAAAGTCTATTAACGGGACCTTTCATACAACAGTTTTTTCAATTTTTGATTTTCTCGGTAACGACTCTATGGATTTCTATCAAATTTTATATTAGAAAAGATCTAGATAGCGTTATTAATTCTGCATATCAAAATTTTGAATAAGTTTTTTTTTTGTTTTATTAATGTTTGAATTTTTTTTTTTGAAAAATCAATATTTTTAAAACTAATCAAAAAATATTATTTAAAATTTTATAATTGCATGTATATTAATAAACTCTACAAAACTGCATACCCAAATTTAAAAAAACAAATTTTTTTCAAAAAAAAAGGATTTTATCAAAATCCGTCCTACAATTTTCGAAAGACTTTTTTCATAAATTCTTTGTTATTTAGGACGTGTGGTGGCGTACTTCAGTTTTACTAAAAACCGTAAAGTATTGTGGTTTTGATACTTTTTATAAGATCAAACTGTGTTATTTTCAACGTAAATGTTATTTGTTTTTATGAAAGATCTTGCCTTTCAATGGAATTAGGCACATGAGAGCAAGTACGTGCGCCCCAGTCGTGCCTAGATCTAGTTACCCAAATTGTATTTTGAATGGGCCCAAAACAAGTTTCCCGTTGATCCCAATTTTCATAAGCGAGTTTTGTTTAGCGATGAAGCTCACTTTTGGTTGAATGGATACTTTAATGAACAAAACTGCCGTATTTGGAGTGCAGATAATCCTCTAGTGTATGTTAAGACATTATTACATCCACAAGAACTGACCGTTTGGTGCGTCCGAGCCAGCCGTGGTAGTCATATGCCAGAAATCATATTTAAATTATAACGCCAGAAGATTATCTTTCGAATAAAATAAATTTAATGTCAATTTAAGAAAAAACATCTTCATTTTATTCCATTTCAAAACTATACCTCTAAAAAAAACAACCTTTACAAGTAATTTCGGCACAAATTACGCAAGCTTAAAAACTTTTTTTTTTTTTTTTTAATAATTTACACGCGCGAAAGGGGTTTGTGTGTACCCTTAAAATGTTTAAACACCGCACGATCACTAGGGAAATGAGGTCTTAAAGTTCTGCATATTAAAATGAGAGAGAAGCACAGAGCCTAGCAAAGCATTCCACATTCGTGTGGTACGACTGAAGAAAGAATCTCTATACTTAACAGTACGTCCGAAGTTAGGCTCAAGGGTAAACTGATGGGCATTCCTAGCAGCTCGAGTATTACGGTTGAATCGTTTCAGGGGAGGAATGCAGCTGGCTATTTCGCTAGAGCATTGTTTGTAAAAATAACGATAAAACTGTTATAAGACTTTTGTTTACAGGTTTTATAGCAGCAAATAGCTTTCCTGAGTTTTAATTGGCTTGTCTCAGCAAGCCATTTTATAACAGCTAAATGCTAATAGCTAGTTTTGGATATTATAAAAAGGACTAATATAAGCCGTTTAATGTCAGGTTTTACAAATACATTGCCGTATACATATATGTACGTATGTTTATATAAGGGCTATTTTGTATTACCATCAAGGACTTGTTAGGGAAAAAGGTTAGTTTTTAGCACAAAAAACATCAAACATCAACAAAACAAATTTTATTTTTTTTTCGTAAAGCCCTTATAGGCAAGCCTTATACAAGTTGACTTGTCAATAAGAGCCTTATGGCACCTAATGTTTGTTTAATTTTACATAAACATCTTTGGAAGACGTTAATAAAGCCATTTTGAAGCCTTATTTACAAACCTTGTATAGAGCTTGTCGAACTCACTTATAAAGAAAGGCCTTTTAATAGCTTTTTTTCAAATAGCAAAAGTATGAATTTTCTGGTTTTCTAAGATTACAATATATTACTTGCCAAATTCGAAAAATTTGGGTCTTATACACCAAGCTGATATGTTAATTGAGAAAAATAAAATAAAAAAATGATTTACTTGAAACCATATACTGCACTTTAGCTTTTGATAGCACTCCAAACTGCAGGCGGTCGCTGATAAAGATTTAAAAAAAAGTAAGTTTTGCTTTTGTCCACCACGAATAATTATTTTGTTTGTATAATACCTTTATAGGCGAGCCTTATACATGTAGCTATTATTATTTTTTTTTTTTTTTTGAATTTTATTAAAGATCTTCGAAGCCATTATACAGGCCATTTTGAACCTTTATATACAAGGCTTATATAGAGCTTCCTAAAATCACTCTTAAAGCCGTTATAACAGCTATTTTTTTTATTAAACAAGTTTGAAGTGTGTGGCTTGTGAATGTTTGCCTTATGCAAGCAATATGCAAACTATAATTTGCCAAATTAACAAAAATAGGGTTTTATACAAGCTATATTGTTAGTTCGGCTGTCTTTGATTCCAATGCGAGTAGGCTTAGCTTGAAGTCAAGTCTTGATAGGCAGGTGTCTATGTACAAATTAAACATAATCTGTTCGAAAGAGCATGAGAATGTTATTGACGGTCTTTATTAAGTAAATATATTTCGGTAAAAAAAATATTTTTAAATATATAAAAATACAATTATCAATACCTAGGGTGGTAGCTAAATGGATTTTCTATCAAACTCCTTGGTGTAGATAATCAATTAAAATGCAATATTAAGGAAGCACGCACCAACAGTAGTTAGTAAGGTAACCGATATTTTGCTAATTAACATGATATTCAACCAAAATTAGTCAATGCCTTCCAGATATAAGATTATCGATTGCTAACGTGACGAATTTAGAGTCATTATTTAAATTACCCACAAATACATTTAACATATAATTATTATTGTATTGGTACGTTTATTAGTGTTCACTTAACATGCCATTAAATCCAGCAAAACTGCATTATGGCGGCACGAGTCGCGAAATAGGAAACCAAATATAGAAACACTTTCTTTGAGGACTTGAATCAAAGTGAGAATTAAAGTGCAATTAAAAAAAATTAATTTCCCGCGATTAATTCATGCCATGCTATGCCATAGCCTAGTCATGGCCAAGACCACAGCCAGCCACTAGTAAGAGCTAGGGGTTTTGAACGAAATGAATCACAGAAAGTTCATTTGGTACTTTCCTAGGGGTGGTTTTGAGAACAGAATCAACTTAACCACTCCTTGGTTAATTAATTTTATTTTTTTCCAATCAAGAAATAAAACTAAACTGTTGCGTCATTCTATCTTTTATAGTGTTTGCTTTAAATCGTTTCTTTTCATCTCTCAAACTAAAGAAATCCTTTGAACAGATACGAACGTTTTAATTAAGTTATTTGCGGTTATAAAAGAAGAAAAAGGATTTTCTATTTAAGGATATTTTCCACTAACTTGTGTCTAATCAAGCTTTAAATCTTCAGTCAAGTTGGATGAATTTTACTTTGTTTTTTTTTTTTAATTTAATTTTTCATAAGAAAATCCTCTAAATGTATATCGCTAGTAAGAAATTTCTGAAAGTATACTTATATTTTTGACACTAAATTAACGTTCCACTTCAACCCATTCATAAGGGAATAAGTGGTTATCGTTAACACGTTCGAGTTCAACTTGTTTTAATTAAATTCTACCAAAGGAAAGACCAATTAAAGTACCACAGCCTACAACTTTAAGGACATTAATTAGTGCTCAACTGTATTGGATAAATATTCTTTTGGCTCTCTATTGCTTTTCCACTAAATCAACATCGATTTTCTCTTACAAGTACCTTAGAGTTTACCATCTAAAGTGGTCCTCGTGACCTTCATTTATCCTATTAAAATATCCTATACTGTATTAACCCCCATTGCGATGAAATATCATTAATATTCTGAATGATTGAACATCGCAATATTAATCTTTCAAAAGTTTTCTCAAAAATTACACAAAACTCCATTGAAATGAAGAAAGTGAAAAACATTAATTTTCAACACAAACTGCTTGTTGGGAAAATGGTTTTACCATAGAGACAAAACTAGAAAATTTTGTTGACCCGAATCTCATGAAAGTAAGTGGCGACATGGAGACGCCACCGCGTTGCGCCACCATAACCACGATTTCGATACCTCGAGCTCCCTGAATGAAAAACCTTTAACTCGAATAGAAACTTCATGACTTTTCATTACAAAAAAGGATGGGTAGACATTTTCTTGGTTGATTTAAGTAACAATGATGTCATTTCTGAAGGAACTGACTTTGTTGACACCCCCCCCCCTCCCAAAGGACCCTGTGATAGACGACCTTTAAGGCTCCATAGTTTCAAGGGAATTGATTTCGTTTTTTTTTTCGTAAAGATATTCTCTTTTTGCATAAGAAGGCAGCTAAGTGGAAATGTTGAGTATAGTGACGCATTAGGAGCCTAATGTTACAGAATGATTCCATTCAGACAGGCAGAAGGCGGGAGAGTCCTGAGTCCTGTGAAGATGGGCTGTGGAATGTAAGAAGATCATAAGAGCCCATTAAGGAATTCATTTGGGATATTTACTGAAATATCGTAATTTTTGTACTGGTTAGGGATGTTTATGTATTTGTTTTTTGTGTTTTATGTTTGACAGAATTAATAAAACACTTTAACAGTGAAGACCAGAAAAATAGGGTCATTAAAAATAAATAAATTAGAAACTAATGTGCAAAAATAATGTTTAAATAAAAAATGTATTTAATATTAATAAAAAAAAAAAAAAAAGAAAAAAAAAATAAAAATAATAAGGGAAAGCAGATTTGTACAGCTTTTTTTACGGGAGACAATGAAAGTTATTTTGTGTTGGTTGTATAACATTCTTAGGTTAAAATGCCTATAGTCGGTGCGAAGATTATGAAGTCGAAAACATTAAAATAGGTTTAAATAAAAACTATATATACTACCTACCTTGTACAAAAAATTAAAATTAAAAACAACTAAGTAGAAGACTCAGTTTTAGTTTTGAACTTTGTTGAAATTATTGATTCAAAATAGCTTTTTACGGCCTTTAGGTCCAGAAAAATTACTTAATAAATCTTGAACTGAATGAATAGAAAAGCTACCGGGACGGAATACCAATTTTAATGGACTTAAAGGTCGTAAAAAGCTATTTTGAATCTATATTTAGTTTCGTTGGTTGTACTTACACAAAGCAGGCAGTGTGCTTCAGAATTGTATTGAGTTTTTTACTTCTGTTTTTTATTTAGTGGCAATACATGTAGACTTCCAATAAATGAAGGTATCGAAAATCAGCTTGTTAACCATGAGACAACTTCGAATTCAAGAAACATAGTGCAAAAGATCATCGCCATGCGATTCAGGCCTTTCCCAGACCCCAACTTGGCGAATATTGCATCGGGACTTGAGCCTTCAGCCTACACCAATACAAAATTCAACTGACCCAGTGGCTCAAAGTTCATGATTATGGACAACGCCGTTTGTTCGATGACCAAGTTTTAGAACGTTTAGAAGAGGACCCCAATAGTCCCGTACGGACTTATACAATATGTGGTTACAACAGGATGCACTAGGTTCCACACACACCCCATTATTACATCTACTTTCTTCTTTAACAAAACTCCGCCTATTTTGTATTTCTTTTTTCCCTCTTGTTCCTTTTGAAATTGAGTGGAATTATTTTGTTTTTTTCATGTTCGCCTGGTGCTCAGAGTGCGTTTGCGATCGATTTCGTTAAATCCAAACACACACACACCATTATTACATCTATTATCTACTTTAACAAAACTCCGCCTATTTTGTCTTTCTTTTTCTCTTCTTGTACTTTTTAATTTGAGTAAAATTATTTTGGGAATTTTCCCCTGTTCTTTTTCATTTTCGCCTGGTGCTTGCGATCGATTTTGGTTGAAAGAACCACAGTATAGCTGTTAGCATGAGTCATGAGTCTTATCAGCATGAGTCATGTTATTTCGTACGTATAACCTGTCCATCGATTTTAAAGACGTTATCTCGTCAAAAACAAGTAATGTTCACATCATGCAGAGATATCGTGTATGTCACTCTGAAGTCTGTGACAGATTTAATATTATAAGCAATTAGAATAAAGAATTCGAGTTTGAAGACCATTATTTTACAAAATAAAAAAGAAAGGTCCTAAATTACTCACCTGAGGAACAACTGCGCCAACTATAGAGGCATTAGTCTTCTAAACATCGCCTATAAGATCCTGTCAAGCGTTTTATGTGAACGTCTCAAGCCGTTTGCTGATGATCTAATAGGTCCTTATCAATACGGCTTCAGACCTGGAAAATCTACCACCGACCAAATATTCACATTACGCCAGATCCTGGAGAAAACCCAAGAATATAACATCGACACCCACCACCTGTTCGTCGATTTTAAAGCAGCGTACGATAGTGTTAATAGAGTTGAAATGTATCGTGCTATGTCTAACTTTGGAATCCCTGCTAAACTGATACGCCTTATCAGGATGACGTTGGAGAATGCTCGCTGTTCCGTCAAAGTTGGTAGAGACTCTACTGAAACCTTCGAAACCACCAGAGGGCTTAGACAAGGAGACGCGCTGTCATCCAGCTGTTTAACATTGTGCTTGAAAATGTAATACGGAGCACCCATGCCAGTACATCGGGCACCATTTTCAACAAATTGACACAATTACTTGGGTTTGCAGACGACATAGACGTGATAGGAAGAACAAAGCGAGCAGTTACCGGTGCTTTCACTACTATGGAGTCAGCAGCAAGCAGAATGGGGCTGAAAATAAACGAGGACAAGACGAAGTATATGCTTTCATCAACAAAAGCCCAATCCCACCACCGGCTTTGCCAAAATGTGACCATTGATATGTATAACTTCGAGGTAGTCAGTCAATTTGTCTACCTGGGTACTGCTGTAAACTCGGTCAACAACATCAGCGCTGAAATCAAACGCAGACTAACTTGCTAATCGCTGTTTCTTTGGGCTGAATAAGCAATTGAGGAATAAAGCCCTATCGAGAAGAACCAAGGAGACACTATATAAAACACTCATCATCCCGGTCCTGCTATATGGTGCAGAAGCATGGACCCTCTCCCAATCGGATGAAAAGTCACTTGGAGTCTTCGAGAGAAAAGTTCTGCTTACGATCTATGGTCCTATTTGCGTAAACCGAGAAGACAACATTTGGCGACGAAGATACAACGACGAACTATACGAGCTGTACAGCGACATAAGCTTAGCCAGAAAAATTAGAGTCCAACGACTAAGATGGCTGGGCCATGTAGAGCGAATGGACACCAACGCTCCAGCGAGTAAAGTCTTCAAAGCCAAACCAGAGGGAGTCAGAAGCCAAGGTAGACCTCATCTTCGATGGAGCGACCAGATAGAAGGAGACCTCCGCCAACTTGGAGTGCGAAATTGGAGACAGCAGGCAAGGGATCGAGCCAGCTGGAGGGGCGTATTGAGCAAGGCCTAGGAGCACCACGCTCTAGTTGAGCCAACATAAGTAAGTAAGTAAGTAGGAACAACTGAATGTTTCGATGACACAACATCCAATTTTGACATATTGTTTGCTGTTTTTTAGAAAGCTATGATGCCACCTAAGAAGATTTAATTGAAACCCCAGATCTATCGTTTTTTAAGCAAAATTTCATGTTGAACGCAATTAAAGGTTTTTGAAAAAAGCCTGATTTATGTATTGGAGTGATAATTGATACCTTGCATTCATCCAAGAAGTGACCTGTTGAAAGCGATAAGTTAAAGAACTTTGTTAGTGGGATTGCAAGACTACTAGATCACCCTTTTAGAAATTCAGAACTATAACATATATCCATGTAATTTTTATATTTAAGTGTTAACAAAATTAATTCACTGACAGTGAAATAAATTAATTTTGTTAAACTTATGTTAATTTTTTACTTATGATTATAAACGAAAACCACAAAATGTATCTCTTTTTCTGGCCGCGACTGTCCTCTTACACCATCATTGTTTTTGTTGCCTTAAGTCTTAAGACAACAAAAATTGATGGGTATATGTCGCGCGAATAGCTGCTCTTTATGTTGTTGGATTTCTTTCATCTCAGGACTAATGAATAATTACTTTAAGCCAAATAGGCGAATTGTGTTGAAAGGGACGAGTACGTAGTGTATATAGCATCAATATAAGAACCATCAAAAGAAGGTTTCTCTGGTCTTGAGGGAAATATTGGCAAAGTAGAGTAATTATGTGGCCAGAAGGAACACGTAGTTTCCTTGAACTTTCTTAATGAATCATGAATATACACATTTACATAAAAATAAAAACTCAATATAAAGTGAGAATGTAATTATTGGTGGATATAAAATTAAGCTTTAAGGCTGTTTTCCTATTTTCTTAAAAATAACCTCTGGCACTGAATTACAATTTGAGTTGGTGGTTTGACAACTACTTAACAACTAACTGCTCAGGCAGGCAAACATTAGTTTTGATTCTGGTTTTTTTTTTCTCTTGTTTCGTTCATTCATGTGTGTGCATGTAGTCTAATCGTTTTTTGTCTACCTAGTTGTTTCCGTTGAGTCGTTCGTTTGTCTATTCACGTCCGATTTTATGTATTTATCGCCATTATTGTTATTTGGTTCGTTATGTCTTTCGTCTGTGAGGCAAATGTTGTTACAGGATCGGCCCAATCCCACATATGTTGATATTAATTAAAGTGATAGAAATGAAACAAGTTATTGATTTTTTTCATATTAAACGCTGGGTTTAACTTCTTTTTAACTCTTTAACCATGTTTTCTTCCACTAGGGCTATTTTTTGTCCTTGTTGCTTGTTACAATATAACTATCATCGACTCATATAAACATTGTCTATGAAGCCTTCTAATTTGTATCAACCCAAGTTTCTTTCAAAATACTTCAAAAAACTTTGTATGGCAACCTTCACTACAACAGTGTTTTGAATATTTTTTTAGTAGTAAAAAAACATCTTCCCTTGAAAGTTAATTAGTCCACCCAAATGTCAACAGCAAGTGAATTTCGCAAAATCTCAACTTTCCCTGGGCGACCATCCGTAAAAGGAATCCACGACAACCGCGTTGTCAAACACTTTTTTGTAGTTTCAATCTTGTGAAGTTCACTTCAACACAATACACTCAAAGTCACCAAAAGCAATCCAACACAAGAAGGACACTATGCGAGAATGCTTTGCTGCTCCGGTCAAGCCAGCCATGGCCATCGTCATATCCCTTTAATATTTATACCAAACTTGAAGTGTCCGCAACTGAGTATCTCGTCGAGTCACTTAAAAAAAAAAAAAAAAAAAACACCAACCAGCTTTTGATCCTGTTTTTCCTTCACGGGCATTGATTTTCTCAGACTTTTATCTTCCTGTTGATGCTGGTTGGTATGCTTCTGCTACTTTGTTTATGCATGGCGGAAGGATGTGGAACACGCCCATAAATGGAAAGGTATCCGGATGGCAGAGAGAAAAGGATATCCGCACAGAATGGGCATGGAAGGATGGATAATATTTTATTCGAGCATTTGTCTACTGCAAACAATTCACATAGACGATGTGATAAAATCTTTCTTCTTTTATTTAGCTTCCAGTCCGATTCCGTTTTTAGTGTCCTTTTGAATAATTTATTTTTTTTTTGTGAGAAATAGTAAGCACATACTCAACTTGCCGCATATATATATGAAGAGTACACAAAGTATAGAGGACAACATCGTTATAACTTAGTTTTGCTGGCGTCCCTGTGGCGATAAGTTAGTGTAGAAAGGAGCTTTGTATGCGGTTTTATTGGGTATTGTTCTTTGGAAAAGGACCTTTTGAGTTCTGTATGCTAAACAGAAAGGAGGTGTGAATAGATTTACTTGGATTCTCAGCACAAATTGTTTGAGAATAGAGCATTGAATCATTTTTACTGGGATAATGAAGACCTATTTAAATTTATATACAACCATAACTTTAGTTTTGTTTTTTAAGGTTTGGATGCAACTGATTGTTTTTAATTGACAGTCAAAATATATTTCATTTTTTTATGTTTTTTTTTAATGTATGAAAAAAGTCTGTTTGCAAGCTTTTGAAACTACAAGAATGCTTTATATACTTTTCTTTGTTTTTTTATTAGTTGTTTGAATTTCAAATGCCAGTCATAAATTCATAGCACGATGTTGTACAGTTGAATTTAAGATTTTTAATATTCGTTGTTTTTTTTTTCAAAATCTCGCCTCAACTTATATATAAATACTAAGACAAATTTCTCTTATTAATAAAAGAAATTACGTGATTTCGAATTTAATATAGAAATGTCTTCAATGACTTTTATACACCAAAAAATCTAAAATTCCTTAGCGTGTTAGCATCGCAGAATTAGTGTCTTAGCCTTAGAAATAAAAAGCTCAATAAAATGAACAAAAAGTTCCACATACGCCCGAGTGCACATTGTCTTTTAGTTTTTTAATGTGTGTAATGATATGTGTAAGCAATTTAAAAAAGGAAGGAACTAAAGAGCTTAAAATGTATTCAAATTTAAAATTAATTAGTTCACACTCAACCACCTTGCTCGGGTATAACAACCAAATTATGTTTTTGTTCTATCTAGCATGCCTATCTATAGTATGTTCAAGAAAAATTGCCAGTAAATAGAAGATATGACGTTTGCCTCTCAGTCTGGTTGCATTGACTGGCATACATCTGTTTCAAGTAAAAGCTCTAACAAGGTTTCCGTACTTATCATTATAAATCGTCACAAATGGGAGAGCACATTGGTTTACCACTTGCTGATTACAATACAATACATTACTATTAATTTAAAAAAAAAATTACATTCACTTTTTATTACAAAAAATTTGCACTTCACAGTTTAAAAACAATTTAAACCAATTTCAGTTAACTATATTTAATAATACTATATATATTGATTTTTATTAATCACAATACCACATCACTCTTATTAAAACACAATATAACGTCAAAATATTTTTACAAATTAATATGACCGCGTAGTGCACTTGCAAAAATAACTTCTTTCTACGAAAATATCATAAGCCAACAATGTTTTCAATTGGGAAAGGTAACTCTGTTGGTGCAACACCTTTTTTTAATTTACACAGAAAGAGCAGGTAGAAGTGAGTAAACAATCATTATTCATTATTCCAATTCCATCAACTTTGATGGTGATCGGTTATGGTGGAGTGTACGAGTTTTTTAATTGCGATTATAGGTACTATAAGGGAAGTAATGGATTCGTGCAAAAAAAATTCTAACAATCAAAGATGACATTACGATGATAGAGTAGTAGATGCCTTTCGTTATTCTATCGTTATTTTTACAAACAATGCTCTAGCGAAATAGCCAGCTGCATTCCTCCCCTGAAACGATTCAACCGTGATACTCGAACTGCTAGGAATGCCCATCAGTTTACCCTTGAGCCTAACTTCGGACGTACTGTTAAGTATAGAGATTCTTTCTTTAGTCGTACCACACGAATGTGGAATGCTTTGCCAGGCTCTGTTTTTCCCTCCCATTTTGATATGCAGAACTTTAAAACTAATGTGCATCGGTATCTCCTCTTTTATCCCTCCTCATTTCCCTAATGCTCGTGCGGTGTTTAAACATTTTAAGGGTACACAAAACCCCTTTCGCACGTGTAGATTATATATAAAAAATAAAAAAAAAAGTGGGTCCCGTTTGTCTGTCTGTCTGTCTGTCCGTACCTCTACAGCCTAAACGGATGGACCGATTTGATTCGAACTTGGTATCTAGTATTTATTTGGTAGTGTCTCGGGGGTTGTTTTTCATTATTGCTCTAGATCGAAAAATAACGGTACTTGCCATAAAATCTTTAACAAAAAGTTAGATTTTCTCGAAAATGGCTCTAACGATTTCGATAAAACTTTCAGGGTGCTATTTTTTTACAACAATACATATTTCAGTTAGAATGATTTTTTTCGAAATTTGTTCTATAACGGTACCCCCCATAGGACGGTTTTTTCTTCGACTTTCTCGAGAACTGCTTAACCGATTACAATCAAATTTGATATTCAGGAAAATGAACATAGTTAGCCAAACCAATTCGGCAGAAAAATGTTTTCGAATAACTTTTTTTTGTATTTTTTAATAATTTTTTTAAATATTATTTTTTTTTTTTTTTTGAAAAATCGATATTTCGAAAACAGGTATTTGAATTTTTTTTCTTAGTTTTGTTTTAAAATGTAAGTAATTTTTGTGTTTAAGTTTGCATTCTTGATTAATTTGTTTTTAATTAAAAAAAAAAAGTTGTTAATATTTTGCTAGCTGTTTTAAAAGTTTTGTTTTATTATCAATTATCATACACTTTATCTTTTGAATAAATAAATAAATAAATTTCTTGGGCGACAGCTCCTTAAAGAGCCAAGGCCTAGTGGCTTTTACTCTCAACCATTCCTGTGTGTGTGTGTTGTTAATCTGCAAGAATGGAAGGGACCTACAGTTTACCGCCGAGTCCGAACGGTTACATCAGATGCACTTTTTCGAAACAAATTTTTCTCTCGGAGGTTTTGTCAGTTCCTCGAAAGAGGCAGTAAGCCACGGGGCACTTTTAAATGCCCCGGCAAAAAAAAAATTGGGCGCAGTTAAATCTGGTGAAAGAGGTGGCCAAGCAAAATGTGAATTTTTTGAAATCAAACGTTTTCCAAAATTTACACGCAGCATGTCAATAGTTTTCTTATACGAGTAGCAACCTGCGCTCCATCGTGTGTTCGATCTTTGTTCTGTAAGAAGCCCCGAAAATCGTTTCTAGCATTTCATCCTCATTCTCGAAGAAATATGGCTCGATAATTGTTTGGGTTATAACACCACACCAAACATTGCATCTTAGTGGGTGTAACTGATACTTTTGTGCTACTCTTGGATTCTGGCAGCTCCGCAATCTACAGCTTTGCTTGTTAACATAATCACTTTATTGCATAATTGTGTAAAACGAATAGCCTATTGAAGTCATTGTCGGTGGTTTTGCAGTAGCAGAATTTGTACAATTTGAATTTTGTATGGGTAATCTGAAGATCCAGCTTTTAAATTGTCCGCAATGTTATTCTAAGCATGCGCTAGAGTCAAAATTAATGTGACTAATATATATCTGCTAAAATAATACATACCAAATACTCTCAATTTTATTTTATCAAAATCGTTGGAACCATTTTCGAACAAAATTAAGGCAGATACCGTTATGTTTAGCCCTAAAAGTAAAATTTCAAAAAGCCCTCAGCGATATGCCAAAAGAACCACACATACCAAATTTGAGATAAATTACTGCAGATCATTATACATTCAGACCTAGAGACAAGCAGACAGACAAACATTTCTTGTCATTAACTGTTTTAGACTTCTCTATGATCTTAATGTCATGTTTTATTGTTATTTAATTTTTGACGTGATAACGTCTAATAAATCGATGACACGTACGAAATTACAAGACTCATGCTGATAAGACTCATGACTCATGCTAACCAAGATCGAGGGCAAGCACCAGGCGAACATGAAAAAGAAAAGGCGCAAATTCCCAAAATAATTACACTCAAATTCAAAAAGAACGAGAAGAGAAGAACAAATACAAAATAGGCGGAGTTTTGTGAAAGTAGAAAGTAGATGTAGATATTGGGGTGTGTGTGTGTGGATTTGACGAGAGGGTTTGTGGTGTGAGTTAAATGGCTGTATGTTGGCTTATACATATGATTCTAAGTAAAAATTGATATGCCTTATTAATTTTCCTAAGGTACCATATTACATTTAAGCCTACGTGAATAAATGCAGCAACAAAATAGTCTCAACTTATTTTATCAGTTATCTCACCAATGTCTTAGAATAAAAAAAAAAAATAAAGTTTTTCCGACACACCAATTATACATATTTTTGGAGTAAAAAATAATAAAAGAAAAAGTTTAGAAGAAAAGTATGTATACAAGAAAAATTATATACATTTACAACAACAAAAAGGAAAGTCCTCACAATTATTCCATTGAACTCTATACCGTTAAAAACAGGACTACAAAATGGACTTTTTAAACATCATACAAGTGTAATATTTACCTTTAGGCTGGATATAATCATAATTTTCCTGAAATAAATCTTGTAACAGTAATTTTTATATCTTCCATTCACCCCAGCCCGGAGGGCAACAATTAATTCCGTTATATCAATCCCACCATGAGTCTGGCAATTTTATTCAATGGACACATGCCCTTACAATTGTCGGCGCGGTATGAGTGTCCGTAAAGTTAATGTAAATTAGTAGGCCCTCTGAACTCACTCTCAGGGCTTGCGAAGCTTTGTCCCCCCTTAACATCCCTTCAGGGATGTTAAATTTAATTGAAAAAGAGGAAACGATAATAATGGTAAGAATAAAATTGTTATTGTCGTCCATCGGTGGGGAGTCGTTTCATTTCATTTATTGCCACCCTCACCCCCCCCCACTTTCCAACCAGATTGTAATTAAGAAAGTTTATGATCCATTCAACCCTTAGATAAGTACTTTTCAAGGGAAAGGTACTCACTCTAACTTTTAATGGCGTAATCCAACCCAGAATGCACTTAATTTCTTTACGCCTTAACCTTGCTTGGCGAGGCTACTCATTGGCCATGAAACTTCCTTAAGCACGCGGATTCATCTATAATCTAGTTTTTTATCCATTTCAATGTGTGTGTGGGTAAAAAAAATCACTCATCCATCTTCTTATTGTTATTTACTGTTTGCTTATATTTTTGTATCTTTATTGTTTCAGGAGGAACAACACAAAGAGTCGGATAGCCTGTCATCTTTACCACAAGCATCATTCAATTACATCAACTCCATCGTTGGCAGTGGTGTTATTGGGATCCCATATGCCTTTCATAGAGCTGGTTTCGGCCTAGGGCTGTTGCTGCTCATCCTTGTGGCCTGCATAACTGACTACTCGTTGATCCTTATGGTGAGTATCATTTATGGTGGGGTGGGGCGATAAGGATGTGGTACTGAGTGATGCTGATGATGATGAATTGCATAAGCATCATATCACAACCCACATCCTGCGTGGAGATAATAATTGTATCTCTTGTTTACCCATCGTATTGTGTAAGGGTTGAAGAAAGATTATTGCATGGCTGCCAACTGGTGTCAGATAAAAAATATGATTTTTTTTTGGAATTGTTCCATAAACAAATAAATTAATTTTATTAAATATTTGAACTAAATAAACCAATAAAATGTGCTTGCGTTATGAACGTATCTTTTTCGAATTTTGATTGATTTATATTGATTGATATTCTGCTAATTCATAGGAAAACCTACCTACAATCTAATAATCACGGTTATATACAGAAAAAAAAAATTCTGATTTTTTTGGCTTTCTTGTGCACTCTTTACTTTAATAGCAATTTTGTTTGATGTGATTTTTAATTTCGGAAAAAATCATAGTGTTACGTCACCTTTTGGCTTTTATAAATGCTCCTATACGTGTTGTTTGTCGTGGCATCATGTTAAATAATTTTTGGCATTCTTCGAAACCAAAATATTTCCAAATATTTGTAATTTAAGTTCTTTGGTCATAAACAGTCCAATATGTCTCTTTCAGCAGGTTTTACTTTATTTTATGCCAGACACTTTAAATTGCTGAAAGGCCAGGGCTGCTGAAAGGCCACTCTACACATCAAGGTATTGCTTGAGCATGACTGGGTCACACGTAATTCTCTTATGTGCCTAGTCACATTGGAAGGGAAGACCTTTGACAGAAATAACTAACACTATCTGAACCTATAAAAAGTGCCAAAATGGTTTTTAATAAAAATGGAGTATGCCATTACACGTCTCAAATAATAATGATTTTTTAAAAATAGTATTTCGAAAATTGTAGGACGGATTTTAATAAAATCTTGTTTTTTATTTTTCGTTTTTTGAAGAAAATATTTTCTGGAGATTTTGTAGTTTTTACTTACTTACTTAGATGGCGCTACAGTTCGGGGCGAACCTTGGCCTCAAGGAACATGCCTCCCCAAGTAGCTCGCCCGGAGTTCATAAATGTAACAATGCAGCATCACTGCAAAATAAAATTGTAAAAATATGTTACCATTTGTATACATTTTTGGCAAAATTATATTTCATTATTGAGAGAAAACGTCAACACTTCTAAAAAAATTAAAAAACTTTCCACTGGACGGTATTTGCCTGCAATGATGCTGCAGTTTTACATTTATGAACTCTAACTCGGTCTTTAGCTAGCTGCCTCCAGTTTCACACTTCAAGTTGGTTGAGGTCATCTTCTGCTTTAGCGCGCCACCTAAGGCGAGGTCTTTCTTGACTGCGTCTACCCTCTGGGATGCAATCGAAGATCCTGCAAGACGGAACATTGTTGTCCATTCGTTCTACATGACCCAGCCATCTTAAACGTAATATACGTTTTTTTTTTGACCAGTTCAATGTAGCTCTATAGCTCGTATAGTTCGTGGTTGAACCTTCTTCTCCAAAGCCCGTTAACGCAGATAGGGCCGAATTTCGAAGAATCTTACACTCGAAACCACTAAGGATATCTTCATCCGCTTTAGATAGAGTCCATAACTCGGCGCCATAGAGCAGAACAGGGATGATCAAAGGCTTATAAAGAGTTTTTTTGTTTTTTGTGATAGGGCTTTACTACTCAATTGCCTCCCTAGCCCATAGAAACAGCCATTGGCAAGAATTATTTTTCGCTTTATTTTTAACGAGATGTTGTTGTTAAGCTTTGTATTCATTAGGCGCGGGAAACCGACGAAAATTTTGACGCGTAGCAGCCGCGCTATTAAATATTTCTTTAAAAATGTTACCCATATGAAATGTCACATTTGCCGCAGACGACGATGCTGCGCATAGTGAATACGAAGCTTTAGATGTTATAGCGGATCTGAGGTAAACAAAGTCCCTAACTACCTCAATTTTTTTTTTTTTTTTATAATTAACGCGCGCACAAAAGACTATTTGTTTAGCTTTTAACGTAACACACTGCGCGGGCACTAAGAAGATAGGCAGGGGAGAGATAGGAGGTGTCGATTAACATTGATTTTGAATGTTTGCAGATCAAAATGGCAAGGGAAAGTCTCGCCGGGTAAACTATTCCAAATTCGTGTTGTTCGGCTAAAAAGAATCCCTATATTTCACGGTACGTCCGAAATTGGGCTCAAGTTTGAACTGATGAGCATTCCTTGCGAGACGAGTATTAAGGGAGAAACTTTTAAGGGGAGGAATGCAACTGGCTACTTCAAGTGAACATTTTTTGTAAAAGAAACGATAAAATAAGGAATGACATGAAACATTGTGTCGGTGTTCGAGAGGGGCAATTGATTCAGTGGCAGTTCTATTTTCTATCAATCTTAACGCTCTTTTTTGTATTCTATCAAACAGGTGAAGCGATGTTTGTTAAGCACCTGCCCAGAGGTGGGAGCTATACTCGAGTTTAGGGCGTATAAACGCTTTACAAATTGTAGCCAGATCAGATGGGGAAAAATACTTCTTGCACCCATACAGAAAACCTAAGCACCTAGCAGCATTCTTAGCGATCTCAAATATATGGTCGTTCCAACGGAGGTCGTCGTTGACACACATACCAAGTACTGAGAGCTTTTCGGTTTCTTCAATGTAAGTGCCATTCATGGACAATGGCATTGGGGGTATGTTGAGTTTTCGAAGCATTAAACTCCACACGATTCCTATTACCCTATTTGACAACGCTGTATAAATCGGAGTTTAATGAGCTTGACATACGGTACCGTTGCAATTGTACGTCCGAAGGCGAAGGAGGACGTGAATTATCGAACGAATATGAAAAGCTGAGGCCCTGCTCATCTCGAAGGTCGAACTACAAATGATCTTCGCATCATTAAAGAAAAAGAAGTCAGCAGGAGTCGATGGTATACCCAATGTTGTACTACGACATCTCCCTGAGGAAGCAATAAACATATACACAACACTGTTTAACAACGCGCTGAATAATGCATATTATCCAGTGAGTTGGAAGACAGCAGTTGTACATCCTCTCCCCAAAAAGGGAAAGGACAATTCCAATCCGGCAAATCTCCGGTCGATAAGTCTTCTTCCGAGTATCAGTAAGGTATTCGAAAAGGTTATCAATAGAGCTCTGTCCAAGTGGGCCGAGGACAAAAATATAATTCCAGACACCCAGTTCGGCTTTAAGGCGGGACATGACACAATTCATGCCGCGTCAAAGCTAGTATCTGCTGTCCAATGGAACAATGCTAAGAATCAATGCACGGGTGCCTGTCTGGTTGATTTGGAGAAGGCTTTCGACACCGTATGGTTAGAGGGTCTGTATCTGAAGCTAACCAGATGGGGCATAAGTAAACCACTGCTATATATGCTTTACGACATGCTTAATGGTAGAAAGTTTGTTGTCAAGAGTGGCAATGTAACATCTACCACAACGTTTGATATTAAAAACGGTCTGCAACAGGGAGCGGTGAACTCGCCGATTCTCTTTAGTATTTACACCAGCGATCTCATTGGGAGTCTACCTCATGCAATTGCGTATGCCGATGATTTAGTTGTGTACAGAACAGGTCCAAAAGTTGAAGTCATCAGAATTCTCTTGCAACGTGATTTCGATAAAATTCAAAAGTACTGTAATGATTGGAAGCTGAAAATTAACTTCCAGAAATGTGAAACTATCCTGTTTAGAACCCCTTTGTCTGGGGCCTCTAGGGATACGAGAAAGAAGCTAGTGATCGCTGGGCCACATGGACATCCACTGGCGAGTAAAAGCGTAGTAAAGTACCTTGGCATCTGGTTGGATCAGTATCTATATTTCAATCGACATGTAGAGGCTGCTCTGGCCAGGGCTAGGGGAGCTTTTGCCCTGACAAGACGATTGTTTTATAGCAGCCGCCTTGATAGCAGGGTGAAAGTGATTTGCTACATGGCCCTAATCAGGCCGATGATTGCCTATGGATGCCCTGTGTGGTTCAACGTTGCACCATATCTAATGGAAAAGATTCGGGTGTTCGAGAGACAGTGCCTTCGCGCTTGTCTCGGACTTTATAGAACACCAGAGTCGGAGTACAAACATTATTATTCCAACGAGGTTCTATACAACGGGGCCAATACAAATAGGATAGATAATTTTTTAATTAAGCTCATTCGCGGACACATTGCAAGGGCGTTGATCCTCAACTAATGGACAAATCTTCGGGGCTTACTACCCCCAAGATGAATATTTTGAAAGCACACGTTTGAGTGGTTTTATCCCGCCCGAGGCTTTCCTATACCTTGATAGTCGAGGGCTGATTCAGGATAGATCAGCGGTTCCGTTGATCTACCACGTCGGCCGCAGAACAGTCGATAGGCGGCTCCTCTACGACCGGGACATAGTCGCTGGGAGCGAAGCAGAGCGCCTCCGTTTCAGTAGGGCCGTGCCCGATCGGGATCGGAAGGAAGCCCTAGATCAGATCCACCAATTTTGGTGGCTGAATTAAACCCGATAATTTTCAGTCGGCAAAGACGAAATATCGCCTATGGCCGACTACATATATCTATTGTAGCTTTAAGTTAGGTAGGGCAGTTGCGGCGGCACCAAAAAAAAAAAAAAAAAAAAAAAAAATCAAAAAAGCTTGCTGTGGCTGTTCTAATTTTAAGTAATTTTAAGTATTTTAGGTTTATTTTAAGTAATTTTAAGTTTATTTTAAGTTCGTTTTTAAGTAGTTTAAGATAGATTAAGTTAAATAGATAAAAATAAACCAGTTTTTTTTTTAACTTTCTGGGAAAAAATAAAACCCGATATAGATAAGATGAATTTAAGTTATTTTTAGGCCGAAAGGCAATTAAAATTAAGTTAGAGATTAATTTAGAGCGCACGCATGGGGCCAGCAAGTTAATTAAGTTGATAGTTTTAGCTAGTTTTAAGATTTTTGTCTAGCATTTAAGTAGATATAAGTAAAAGTTAAAATAAAAATCAATAAAAAAAAAAAAATAAAAAAAAAAGAAAAGCTGAGGGTAGAGTCGTCAGCAAAACAGTTGAGTGGATTCAAAGTTACAGACAGATGATCATTTATAAAAATGAGGAAAAAAGTCGGAGACAGAACAGAGCCCTGGGGCACACCAGCATTTATTTGTGGGAATCAGACTTGAATCCGTCCAATACAACTTGTATTGAACGGTCCAGCAGATAGCTTCTAATCCAAACCAGAAGCACACATTTTCGATAAGAGAGCTTCATGCCAAACTCTATCAAATGCCTTGGAGATATCAAGAGCAATAATCTTACTGTCAAGAATAAGTCAAAAAGTTGAACTTGTCTATTGTGATGTTTTGTCCAATCCGCCGGTGTTGTGTGTCCCTTTTTGTGGACAGCAGGTACTTCGTTTTGGCTTCATTGGTTGCTAGTCCCATCTTAGCCTCTTCAGCTTCAATGTTAGCAAACGCTTCAGTGACAGCTCGCTGGATTCTGCCAATGATGTCTATGTAGTCAGCGTATGCTAACACTTGCACGGACTTGAAAAAAAATTGTTCCAGGTTAATTAATTTGGGAGTTTCTTATAATTTTTTGCAAGTATTAGGTTGAAGAAATCGCACGATAGCGCATCACCTTGTCGGAATCCTTTTTTGACATCAAAATATTCTGTGCCGTCAGCGAGAGTGCTCCATGTTGTTTTTAAAATTTATTAATTTGCACCCGATCATAAAATTTAAAATAATTTTTTTTCAAATAGTTTAAAAAAATAAAAGGCACGACTGGGTCGCACGTTCTTGCTCCCGTGTGCTAATCCTTTTTAGGTACAGGCGTCTTTTTGACAAAGATTTAATTTTAATGTTTTTTTGACGTGCAACTTCTTTAGAATCGTTGTGGTTTGAAGCTCGAACGAACATGCGTCACGATAAAGGGATAAACACATAAATGTATAGGATTGTTAGCTTTTGCAGTTTTTTAGTGTATTATCTTTCCACTTGTTGTTTACTGTTTATAATATAATTTGCTAATAGAAAGATACAAAGGACTTTTTTCAGTTAAATTTTCATTTTGGTATGGAAACATTTGAACAACTTCATAAAGATTCGTGGGAATCAGCAGTAGGGCAATAATGCTAGGTATAGGGACCTATATAGGTCCCAATAACAATAATTTACTTTTTGAAATCAAATTAATTAAAATAGCTGAATTATGTTTGATAGATCGATAAACGTATGATGTGGATATATAATAGTGGAATTTAGTAAGGATATTATTTACATATAATAAGGTTGGAAGGAAGGTAGGTAGTAAATATAAGATACACGTTCCAACTACTGTTAAGCGAGTAGGTATAGTGACAATATTAAAAGTTAACACAGTGGTTTTGTTTATTTATAGAAAGGTGTAAACTTTTGTTTTTTCGATTGAAATTTTTGCATTCAGTAGTAATCGAATAGTTTTTTATTTGTTAGTTGTTTTTGTGTGTTTATCATAGGCTCATTATTTATTCTTTGTGCTTTAATGATGATGATATGCTTTGAAATACGTAGGTATGTATGTTGGTTGTCACCTTCTTTTATTTGACTAATGGCTAGGGCTTAGCCGAGCAATATGAAATAAAATTTGGGGGAAAAATTTTTTGGAAATCAAAAAAACACTATTCATAACGTTTTTTGGAAAAAATGTTGTAAGTCATCTTATGTCTTTTGCTGTTTTATATTTTATGAATTTTTCATTTCAAAATCGTTCGACCAGTTTTTTCAAAAAAATGTTTTTTTGAAAAACTTTTCGAAAACATATTTTAAATTTTTTTTGAGTATGTCAATTTAAAGAAATCTTAAGCTTATACTAGGAGAAAAATTTAAAAAAAAATCTATTAAACGGTTTTCAAAATATTCAAAATTTTGGAGCTAGAATGCCAATTCGAAAAACTGTCGGGTAGAGCACTCTAAAAATACTATATACCAAGTTTGAATCAAATCGGCCCAACCGTTTGGGCTGTAGATATCGATACGGACAGACAGACAGACCGACAGACAGACAGACAGACAGACAGACAGACAGACAGACAGACAGACGGACGGACGGAATTTCCGGACCCACTTTTTTTGACTTCTCTATCATCGTAATGGCATGTTTGATTGTTAGAATTTTTTTTTTTTTTAACGAATGCATAACTTGCCTTATAGTCCCTATAAATCGCAAGTAAAAATGAATTATCGAACAAAAAAAAAATTCAAAAATTGATTATATACATAGTTACATAGAAAAAAATAATTATTATTCAAATTTTGGTATGCAGAATTAATTTGGCTACCGCAAGATCTCTTCAAAAATAGAATTTGACAGAAATTCAATGAGCCGTTACCGAGAAAGTCTAAAATTAAAAAAAATGACCATACGATAGCCAATACCTACAAAAATACCATCAACATCGTTGGAACCGTTTTCGAGCAAAATAAGCTGCTCTTTAACGGTTATATGGCAGGTACCGTTATTTTTAGCCCTAAAAATTTAATTTCAAAAACCCCTCTGAGGAATTCCAAAAGAACCACACATACTAAATTTGAAGGCACTTACTTCAACCGTTAAGGCTGCAGATTGTTATATTTTGGTGAGTTTGAATTATTCGAAAAAAATACGTAAATTAGTTTTCAGCGAAAAAGAATCAACGCAATTTTAATTCTTTCAGAACCGTGGTACAGTTTTTAGCCCTTCATATAGTACAAGAGTGCACTGTTTTTTCTGTAAAAAATTCCTGTAAGGCCGTTTCTGTGAAAAGAAGTTTGGTATTTAAATATTAGCTTCACTTTGTTCGAAATTCGTCAAAGCGATAATTTTAGGTTATAGCTAAAATAATTCATTTTTTACTACCTTTGGTCGGCTATCCATTCATTCTAAAAACAAATGGTATTGAATGTTTAAGCTACTTAACAAAAAAAATAAAACAAATATCGACACATAGAACACAAAGGTACTAATTCCCCAGAGAATTTGGCAAATTGCAATATTTCATTCATTTCTTTAAAATTATCTACCTTTTTTCATAAAAAAATTAACCCAGTTGGCAATATTGTTCAATCTCCTATCTATTGATGTAATGCAGTCAAGTAGATACGTAGGACTCCGTTAGTGTGTGTTTGTATTCTGAAATGCAAATTCACTTTATCCTTTCATGTTTAAGGTTTAACCCTTGTTTTATATTCATGATTAAATCTACACAAACTACCAAATATTCTGACAGCATAATCTTTCACAAATTGGATTTACATGTCAAGTTTTTCTGGCCATTAAAATTACTGAAACATCCATAAGTATATTTACATATCTATTACAGAAAGACCTTTACAATCCTTAAATTATTTTACATTTTATATTGTTTTCTTTAAAACTTCCGTTTCTCCACAGGTGAGGTGTGGTCACATCTGTGGGCGATTCAGCTATCCAGGTATAATGGAAGCAGCGTATGGCAAATACGGATATTACCTTTTGTCCTTGCTGCAGTTTATGTATCCGTTTCTGGGTAAGTGATTTATCGACTATTACCTCCAATTCTTATAAGGGTTAGATGCTGAAAACAGTAGTTATATGTTCTTCAGGTGGCTTAATAATATTGTTAGAGATATGTGTACATTTTCGAAATATCTTTCCGAGGATGCGAAATTCTGCAAATTTTAATTTATCAAGTTATTTATCATGACGTTGTCAATTTTGAATTTGCTCCCATTGTCCTGGTGGAGTACCAGTTAAATCCTTACCAATTCACATAAATTTGATAGCTTCTCTTGCTTTACCCCACACAAGGTAAGAGCCACCTAATATCCACACAGATTGAAGTACTTATCTCTTTTTGACAGGTTTGATGGCAACGTCGCTAAGGATAACGACATTTTAATTTGAGTTAAGGGAGATAACCGTGAATCAAATTTATGAAGCACTAAGATAATTAATTCTTCATTAGTTGATGAGAAATAACCACAATTTTAGCTGGCTCCGCTATTCTGGCGAGACAACACCCGAAAGAAAGTATATCGAAATTTTTGGTGTGTTTCACTATCTTATCCAGCTGATTGATGAGCGAACTCAGATATTGGACGTTCCTAGGCAATTCACCCAATTCACAGATTTCTCGTCCTCCACTAATGCAGAGTTGAAGAGAAACGTATACAACTCATATAAGATCCTGTCAACTGTCTATGGCAGCACTATAATGCGTAAACTGACGACGTAAACGGTTCTTTCCAAGACGCTTTTAGACCTAGAAAATCTACAATCGACACAATCTTACCGTTACGCCAGATCCTGGAGAAAAGCCAAAGATTTAAGATTGAAATCTACTACCGGTTCATCGATCTTAAGGCAGAATATGACAGTGTAAATGGGGATGAACTGTCCCGATCCCGAGGCGTGTCTAGCTTTAAAATCCCTGTTAAATTGATGCGTCTTATCAGGAAGACGTTGGAGAAAACTCGGTGCTTCGTCAAAATTAGTAGGGAAACTACTGACTACTGAGACCTTTGCAACCGGCGCTATGAAATAAAACACCAGACAAAAAGGTCGCACAACCAAAAGCGAAATAAGGCCCCAAAAGTATACAAAGAATGCAACAACAAAAAAAATCGTTTATTTTGGGGTGTAATTTCACTTTTTGGGGCCTTATTTCATTTTAACTTGCGATTATAGATACTATAATGCAAGTTAAGCAATCGTGCAAAAAAATTGAGATAACACTCAAACATGACATTACGATGATAGAGAAACATTTGAGTTCCTGGCAAAATTCTGTATGTTTGTCTGTTCGTATGTATTTTGGACTACAGCCTAAGCGGTTAGGCCAATCGTCTTCAAATTTAGAACTTAAGGCTATTTCCTATTTCGACATTCAATAGAGGACTTTCAAAATTTTGTTTAGCTCAAATATTAACGGTACCTTTTATATAACCGTTAAATAAAAGCTTTTTCTCCAAAACTGCTCCAAGATTTTCCATGAAAAAAATGTGTGCACTTTTGTAGGTGTGGTATATATCCTGGTGAAAAAAAATGTAAGTTGATAGGCTAAAAATGGTACCCCCCTAGGACCGTTTTTTTTCTTCGACTTTATCGAGAACTATTTAACCAACTACAATCAAATTTGATATTCAGGAAGATGTAGAAAGACAAAACAATTCGTTATAAAAAAAATATTTTCGAATAACTTTTTTTGGTATTTTTAATAATTTAAAAACGGTTAGGTGAATTTTTATTTATTTTTTTTTAAATGTAGGTAATTTTTGCGTCTAAATTTGCATTCTTAAATTACTCTTTTTTTATTTTACTTTTTAAAGTTGTTAAATAAAAACCATTTTATTTAAAAACCGTTCCTTCGATAAAAAAAATTCCATTGTTATTTAAAGAAATACAAAAATTTTACGTACTTTTTTCGACCAATCAAAAGTTAAAAAAAAATTAATAAAAAACTTTATCCAACAATTATTTTTTTTTTAAATTTTATTCAACGATGTGATCGTACATAAGAGCAAGTAAGTGCGACCCAGTCGTGCAATTTAATATATTTTCTTTTAAATGCCAGAAGAAATTGGTAAACTAATAGTTATCAAAACTGCTGACATTTTTTTTGGCAAATGTAATTGTTGTTTATTAAAATATAAAATAAAATGTATATATAAAGAGTCCGCCATCTAACGTTTTTTTTCAACTAGTGCTTATTTCGTGAATGGTAAGACTTAGCTCATGTCTGATTTGACAGATAATTAGTTTTATCCTTCCGCTGAACGAATATGGTTGTGTAAACGCTGGAAAATAGTGCGACATTACTGCCTGCGATCGACTTCGACGAAGATGCCGATTTTGACAAAAAAATTATCTTTTCAGATGAAGCACATTTTGATCTTGGCGGATATGTAAACAAGCTAAATTATTGCATTTGGGGCACAGAAATCCCGCACGCATACATTGAAAAGCCGATACACCCAAAACAAGTCACTGTTTGGTGCGGATTTTGGTCCAGACGCATATTTGGGCCATTTTTCGAAAGTGAGCAAGGAGTGGCCGTTGTTGAATGAATTTTTGTTCACAAAAATTGAAGAGGAGGATATTGGCAACATTTGGTTTCAACAGGACGGCGCTATGTGCCACACAGCCGAAGCTACACTCGATTTTGATGAAGCATTTTCAAAAAAAAAAAGAAAAGTTATTTGGCGGACCCATTATTAATTAATTTTAAAATACATTGAAAAATACGGGCCCTTATCGGAATCCTGTTTTTTATAATTATGTATTTAAAGGGTTTAAAAAGATTTAAAATCACGTCTTCTAAAATACTTTTTTTTTAAATTTATAAAGTGATTTGAAACGAGCTACATATATATGCTGTCATCAACAAAAGTCCAATCCCACCACCTACTTGGTTAGAACGTGACAATTGATGGGTATAACTTCAAGGTATTCAGTGTTTAACTGGGAAGTAGTGTAAGCACAGGAAACAACATCATGGCATAGGTGAAACGTCACTCTTACTAATCACTGTTTATTTGTTTTAAGTAAGCAATTTAGAAATAAAGCCATATCGAGAAGAACCATGCAACTATGCAAAACTCTCATCATCCCGGTCCTGCTATATAGTGCAGAAGGATGGACTATTTTGTAGATCGGATGAACATTGACGCTACATCACGCAAAGTCTTCAAAGCCATACCCGAGGGAGTCAGAATGCAACGTGGACGACCTTATCTTCGATGGAGCGACCACTTACTGCTTGGAGGATGACTGAAAGCTATACCTAGAGATCGAGCCCGCTGGAGGAGCATATTAAGCCAGGTCAGGTCCTAATGCTCAAGCAATGTGATTTAACATTAAAAGGACAAAACAAAATCCATTGTCCACGCGTTTACCATAAAAAAAAATAAAATAAAAAAAAACTTGCTTTTCCCCCACACTATATCTTGAAATTGATTAATGGATCGCCTAAAAGTGTGCTACAAATAAAGCCAATAATCTATAGAGTGTCGAGAAATCAAATAATGAATTTTAGAGGCAAATAACGTTGTTATAAGGCTGAACAACAATATACATACATTCACGTCTATGAAGAGGAATATTTATTTTCAAAAAAAAAAAAATGGTTTCCCTAGATTAACGAACGCGAATTCACTCCATGAATTGATCCTATTTCTGTAATGCAATTTTAGCCAGAAAAAAGCTCTGGATACATGCATAGCAAATAAATCACTTTTTCTACTTCAAAAAATTCCCCACCGAAGAGCATCACAACAAAACCCTAAAATGATTTACCGTTATTCACAAATACACATCCACATACTCTCGCATACCCTCGAATCCAATGACCCATAAATGATTAGTTAGTGAATTTCCCTGCCTTTGGCAAACATTTTCATTGATCAAATGATACTTGTATATCGTATCCCTTACAGTGGAATCCATTTTGGCCAATGCAATAACCTTGCACTGGGTCGTTGGTTAAAAACCAACGATGTGGGTTGCCCTTAAAAAATGGAAACGATTACACAATTTGTACTTTTAGCAGATTCATATTCACTCCTCGTTCTCCATAAAGCCGTCATCATGTTTTACGTCACTGCATCCAGTGTAAACGATTTCTACTTAAAAAGTTTTTCCCGGTAGTTTTCTTTTTTTTTGCTTAACTATTACCGGCAGAAGTTACTGATTTACATTATTTACAGTTGTTGTTGGCAATGGCGCCCAACGCAAGTCCCTTCTGTCATGTTGCATGAATTCCAAATGGGGGGAGGAGTGGATCAAATGTGCCCCAAAAGTTATTTTTAGGTTTTGAATTTTACTTTTATCCTTCACGTTGCTGCAAAATGCAAATCCTACTTTCTAGGCGAAGGATATGTTATGATGAACGGGTGGCAAATATGTGCCACGAAAGACAATACCTTTCGCATGCACACCCTGTGCTTATGTGTGTAAGGAAACGTCACAAGCAGTTAAACTTTCATAATGTCTGCCTGGCAATGGTTAAGTATAGAAATGGAATGCAATGAGTCGTCTCGTAACTGAGTGTAGCTGGAACGAGGATTGTGCCGACTCATATCCTGTTGGTCGTCGCGTCGTCGTCGGATCGGTGATGGATGAATGCAAATCGTTTCGAAACTTCTGCAATTCATTGCGTTTGATGGTTGTGTTTGTGTATTTTTACGCTGTCATGGTTAATTTGGCCCTGCACAGGAGTTATCTTTTGACGGCGCGCTCAATAGCTGGCACTGGTGCCAAGTCGTATCAGAATCTACAGTTACAGCTGTGTGAGGAGGCCTCTATATATGGACATGGAGCGACTGATGAGCGTCTGAAGTTTGTTTGTTTGATTTATTCAAATTCGAGGTGAAAAATGTTAGCCATCATTGGGCCAGGAATCAGGATATTGATTTTTCGAGATAGACCTTTATTTATGTTTAACTGGAGTATTGAATCTGCGTACAATGTATTGTATCTGTAATATGGCTTTGGAGTGATTTATTGCTTTATTTGTGTTGTATGTTGGAAAGGGATATCTGTAACTGGAATCTTTGTTTTATGGTTTGGGGCAGATATTGTTGGAAATTTGAGTTAAAGGGTGAATAATATTGCATGGGGGCTGATTTATTGTTATGCAATAAACAATAAAGATAAGGAAATATAATTTTAAGACGTCTTAAAACATGACAGAATATATGGTTTCGTTTTAAGATAAGACTTAGACACGACAGGAGATTTCTGATAGAAATGGCACGAATCAACAATGCACTGCTTCGATTGGTACTCGTAAAGGACTAACCGGAAGTTCGGTTTTCAGAGACATGATTTATCCAGGATGTTAGTCTTTGAAACAAAATACTGGAAAACAATTTCATGAATGAATTTAAAAAAGATATGCCTCGATAGTTTTCTGCAATAGATACATCTCCCTTTTTAAAAAGCGGCAAAATTATTGAGGACAACAAGCTTGAAGGAATAGAACGGGTTCTAAAAATATTGTTATAGCAATTCAGAAGAATGGCTAAACATTCTTGGGGAGCATACTTAAAGAATTCAGATGGAATCCTATCTGTACCAGCTGCCTTATTTTCCTTGGCTTTATCTAATGCTAAAAGTAGCTCCTCTTTCGAAAAATCTGAGTCCAAAAGGTCATCTTCAATAAGTGGTATCGTATAGTGAAACTTACAGGACGTATGTCAGTGTTTAGAAGTGATTGAAAATAGTTTCTTAAATCTTCTGCCTTTAAGTTACTACCAATACAAAGCTTACATCTGTTTACACATTTCATCGCTTTTCAAAACTCTGCAGAAGAACTTACTTTACATAATAAGTTCACAACACCTTTATTTTAATCGTCTTAATTTTTTGTTAGCTTCGACATACCATTTCTTGAAACAAAAATTGATATGTGTTCGAAATAAAGTGAGAAACGAGAACGAAAGAACTCTAGCAATTTCAAATTAATTGTCAAACCATTTTTCATTGAGCTTCTTGCTTTTTGCTGATTTGATTGAAGTGGATTAGCAGTCCTTCCATACGAGGGGCTAGACAAGCATCATTTATTGAAGCTTGTTCGGTCTTCAAGTTTTCCTGTTATTTTTTAATTATTTTTGAACTCCATTTCAGCTTTGGGGGCAGCTTTAACTCATCCTCGTTAAAAGTAGCATGCCGGCTACTGCTTAAAGTTATTGTTAGTAGTATGTGTTCAGAGAACGTTTTGGTTCCTACTTTAAAGCCAACTAACTGATTTAGCCAGGAACCTGCAACTGTACAGTAGTCTATAACTGATTGTCCTGATGATCTTAGAAAAGTGTATTCTCCTTATACATCTCCGGCACTTCTTCCATTCAAAACCACACAGTTATACGAGTCAGAGTATATAGACTGTATCTGTTCAAATTGGTTGGTTTTATATTAACTGACGTCTATTTTAAATTTATTAAAAAAGCCTAACACACAAACATGCATACATCATCATCATCATCGGCGCAACAACCGGGATCCGGTCCGGGCCTCCTTTAACAAATTCTTCCATACATCCCGATTGCTGGCCGACGCCATCCAATTGCGCACCTCAAGGCTTCGGGCGTCCATCCTTCCAACGTAAGCAAGGTCTACCACGTGGTCTTCTACCATAAAAAGTACCGCAAAAGACTTTCCGAGTTGGTTCCTCTTCGCTCATGCGAGCTAGGTGTCCAGCCCACCGGAGTCTACCGAGCTTTATTTTTTCAACAACATCTGCTTCGAGATAGATTTCATACAATTCATGATTGTATCTTCTCCGGAATCGTCCTTCCTCACACACGGGGCCAACAACTCTCCGTAAGACTTTTCTCTCGAACGCGGATAAGAGATCAGAGTGCCGTTTTGTAAGCACCCAAGTCTCGGATCCGTATGTGAGTAAGACCATAGTCTTGTACAGCAGCAGTTTGGTTTTTATGGTAAGGTTTCTGGATTTAAAGAGCCTTGATAGTCTATAGTAGGTTTTGAGATTTTAGGTTTTTATTTTCGCGGACGATATTCATATTAGATAAAGTTTTGTATTTTCGGAACTTACCGCGTTATAAGAAATATTTTCTTATTTCTTTCTACCCGACGTTTCGAAGAAGTTTCATACTTCGTGGTCACGGGATGAAACTTCTTCTCCATATCGTTTTGGCTGCTACTTTTGACCCAAGATAGTTAAAGGACTGCACTACTTCAAGTTCGTGCTCCGCTACCCTGATGGTTGTACCAACATTTCTCGCAGACGTTGCCGCCATGTACCTAGTCTTCCCTTCATTTATGTGCAGCCCCAGGTATTTTGCCGCTTGCTCGACCTGGGTAAAGGAGTCTTGTACAGCTTGTTGGCTTCTGCCGATGATGTCGATGTCGTCTGCGTAAGCTAGTATCTGGCTGGACTTGGTGACGATAGTCCCTCTTGTTGACGTGCCAGAGTCACGGATTGCTTTATCCAACGCCAGGTTGAAGAGGATGCAAGCCAGACCATCCCCTCGCCGGAGTCCATTAAAGATGTTGATTGGTCTGGATAGCAAACCGGCTACTTTTACTTGGCTTGTGATGTTGGTCATGGTCAGCCTACATAGTCGTGTCAATTTATCTGGAATGCCGAATTCTCTCATGGCCTTATAAAGTTCTACCCTGGCTATGCTATCGTAGGCCGCTTTAAAGTCTATAAAAAGATGGTATGTTGGACTTTTTTCCATCACCTGCCTAAGGGTAAAGATCTGATCAATTGTTGATTTGCCTGGTATAAAACCACATTGATATTTGCCGATTATGGTATTACCGTATGGGGCTATCCGTTCTTGCAGGATAGAGGAGAATATCTTATAGGATGTACTCAAAAATGTTATACCCCTATAGTTGCTGCATTTTGTGATATCTCCCTTCTTATGAATGGGACATATGATGCCTTTTCGCCAGTCTTCTGGCATCTCTTTGTGTTCCCATACGTTTACTATGATTTCATGAATTGCTTGATGTAGTGTTGGTCCTCCATGTTTGATCAGCTCGGCAGGTATACCATCGGCTCCTGAGGCCTTATTATTTTTGAGCCGATTAATCGCCTGTTTTATCTCCTCAATTCTTGGTGGCTGCAGCATGAGATCTTCTTCTTGAAATGTTGGAGTCTCCATTTCTTCCGTGAGCTGACCGTTCAGCTGTTCATTAAAGTACACTTCCCATCGCTCCAGAACGCCTTCAGGATCGGTGATCAGATTACCCTCTCCGTCTTTACAATATGTACAGCGTGGTGTGTATTGCGACATGTTTCTGACGGATTGGTAGAATTTCCGCGCCTGGTGCGGACCTTGCTCTCTATTTCTTTCCATTTCACAGACAATGTTTACATATACATAGGTTAACATAATGATGGTTAAAACTTCATTTATTATTTATGCCTTGCAAAAGAGCAAAAGTTTTTGAAATCATATAAAATGTATTGTCAAAATATTTACTCAAGTCATACAGGTTGTAGCTCCGGAGCTCCGGTAATTAAAATGAATAATTAATCCAAAAAGGTTTTCATCAATTAAATGTATGAGAAACATGAACAAAGAAGATAGTCCTTTTTTCAACACAACTTTCTGTTTCATTAAGAATCCTTTCGAAGCTTTGGTCTTATTTGACCCACAAACATTATTGTTTTATCGGGCAGTTGATGAATTTTTTAATAATTATCCCGGTAGTTTGAAAACTTGGATTTTTAGTTAACATTGTTTACGATGTGATTTGCTTTGTTATAAGGAAAAGGATATTGTCTTGACTTGGATTTCAGCATCTAATCGTTTTTTAATCACTTAATTCTTTTTGACAAAAAAATCTTAATTAATAAATAAATTATTTATATTTATTTCAGCTATGATATCGTACAACGTTGTTGTGGGTGATACGCTTTCTAAAGTCCTTGTACGAGTCTTTCCATCTTGGGGTTCGTCAATGGGAGCTGTTCGACTTGGAGTTGTATTTTTTGTCACAGTTGGAGTTGTTGTGCCGCTCTGCCTCTACAGGAACGTTTCACGGCTGGCACGAGCAAGTTTTATTAGCCTGGCTTGTGTGGTCTTCATATTATTGGCGGTAATCATAAAACTAATGTCAGGCGAATATAAAGTGTAAGTATTCAAAAATATCCACAAAAAATCCTTAACTAATTATAAAGCATGAGATGCAATGAAGTGCTTTGAAATCCTTGAATTTTTGCAAATACATTTTAATATTTCCATGAACTTACATTCCAACAGGAGGGTGTCTGCAATCCTTGCATTTTATTTATCTCATTTGATTTTATTTTGAACGGAAAACAGCTTTTTTATGTTGCACTTTATATCTGAAGAACACAGTAAGGGACGTTTAAATAGATTCATTTTTTTTTTCAATTATAATTTGGAAAAACTATTTTTGATAATAAAATATAATTTTTGCTTGTGTTCAAATATTGCAAAGTAAGAATGATGAAGATAGAGAATCTTTAAGCTTAAATTATCCTGAAATCACCATTACAAATGTATGTACATATGTATAATAAAAACGTCAAAGTAAATGTTGATATTGGGTGTGTGTGTGGATTTGACGAGAGGGTTTGTGGGTGTGAGTTAACGGGCTGTTGCTGCCATCAATGTTTTCTTATGACGTTATCACGTAAAATTATCGTCCGTAAACCGACTTTATAGACAACCAACTCTTTTTTTGGGAAAGCTATCCGTTGTGCAGTGGGATTTCCATAAAAAACCCATCCGCAGCAGCCTGGTTTTTATATTTAAAAATGATACTCTTGACAGCCTATCTGTCAAATAATTGATCTACAAACAAAAAACGAAACTAGCTTTGTGACAAATAAAATGGAATAATAAATTTATTGGCGTTACAGATCCTTAAGGAGCCAAGGTCTAGTGACTTATACCTTTAACCATTCCTCTGTGTGTGTGTTGTTAATCTGCAGGGACCTACAATTTACCGCCGAGTCCGAACGGCTACATGAGAGGCACTTTTTCGAGACAAATTTTACTCTTGGCTATGAGCGGGAGTCGAACCCAACCCTTTCGCTTAGCAATTTGACACACTAACCGCTAAGCAACAAGGCACTAAATAAAATCAAATAAAATGGAAAATTTACAAGACAATCTGTCTTTTCAATGAACTTGCTCTAACTGCTCTAGATTTGCTGTTCATTGGGGTTTTCTCGAGCAACTAACGGCAGGATTTTCAACTCTTGCTTTTGAAGTAGAGCAAGTGAGAGAAAGTTGGACTGGAAGTGTCAAGATCAGAGGTTTTCGATGTACCTAATGTGATAATTTTTTTTATCAAGTGCGTTTGTATGAATTAAATATTAAAAAGTACACATTAAATAGCTTACATTACCCAAAAGAGGTTAAACGTTGTGATTATAAAAATAAAATTCGAAAAATGCTAATGAGGGCTTATCAGTTGTATTGAATTGCTAATTCAAAATGTTTTTTTTTCTCCGACTCATCATAAATGACATCTGTGCTCTAACTTGCTCTGACGTTTAACAGCGATTTTGCTTTGCTCTATGTTGCTATACGCTATTTTACTCTATTTAAGCCTTCATTGCACAAAGTGATTTACAATATGTATCTATCCGCAGCTGGATTTCAACTTTTGTTTTATCGGTAGTGGGATATTGTATTTGTTGATCCTACTGCACTGCGGATGGCTTATCAACAAAAAAAAAAAAAAACGCGGCTTAGTAATATTAAATATTTAGAAGTAGAAGCCCATACAAATTAGGAAAAATGTATATAAGCTTAAAATCTGTACTGTGGAAAGGAAATAATACAAAATTTAATGAAAACAAATTTAAGCTATTTTAGTATTTTTCTTTTACTTGCTATTATAAGTACTATAAGGCAAGTTATGCATTCGTGCAGGTTAAGAAAAAAATGGGCACGACTGGGTCGCACATACTTGCTCTTATGTACCTAATTACATTGAAAAGCAAGATCTTTGGCAGAAACAAGTAACATTTGCGTTGAAAATAACACAGTTTGAACTTATAAAAAGTATTTAAAGCTACAACGGTTTTTATTAAAAATGAAGTACCCCACCACACGTCTTAAATAACAAGGAATTTATGAAAAATGTATTTCGAAAATTGTAGGACCGGTTTTGATAAAATCCTGTTTTTTATTTTTAGTTTTTGAAATTTGGGTATGCAGCTTTTTAGAATTTACTAATATACATGTGATTATATCATTTAAAAGATTTTTTTTATTAGTTTTCAAAATATTGATTTTTGAAAAAAAAATCAAAAATTAATTTTAATTACGAAAAATAGTTACTCAGAATTTTGGCATGCAGAATTAATTTGGCTACTGATTTTCTCAAATACCGAGAAAGCCAAAAATTAAAAAAGAATAGACCTTTCCCGTAAATTTGGTTCTAATCAAATGATAGACAATACCAAAAAAAAAAAAAATTCACAAAAATGTTTATCAAAATCGTTGGAGCCGTTTTCGCGAAAAATAAGCTTTTTCTAAATGATCAAATATGACAGGTACCGTTACTTTAAAGCCTAAAAACAAAATTTCAATTTCCCCTCTGGGGAATGCCAAAAAAATCACACGTTTAGGCTGCGGCTCGTTATACAGACATATAGACAGACAGACATTTTTTGTCGATCACTTTTTTTAGACTTCTCTATGATCGTAATGTCATGTTTCATTGGTATCTCTTTTTTTAAACTTGCCTTATATTCCCTATAATAATCGCAAGTAAAAATTGAGATAACAATCAAACATGACATTACGATGATAGAGAAACATATTTGAGTTACTGGCAAAATTCTGTCTGTTTGTGTGTTCCTGTCTTTACGAATGGACATTGAACTACAGCCTAAACGGTTGAGCCATTCGTCTTCGAATTTAAAACCTAAGATTGTTTTGACATTCTACAGAGGACTTTTTAGCTCAAATATTAACGGTACCTGCCTTATAACCGTTAAGTAAAAGCTTTTTTTCTCGTAAACGGTTCCTAGAATTTTTATAAAAAAAAAAATCAGTACACTATTGTAGGTGTGACGTGTGGGTTATGTTTTAGTAAAAAAAAATTAAGATGGTGGGCTAAAAAGGGTACCTCCCATTGGACCGGTTTTACTTTCTTCGACTTTCTTAAAAACTGGTTATCCGATTACAATCAAAATTGATATTAAATAAGATGTACGTAGCCTAAGTAATTTAATTTTAAAATATTTTCGAAAACTTTTTTTTTTGTATTTTTAATAATTGTCTTTATTTATTTTTTTAAATCAATATTTTGAAAACGAATAGATCGATTTTTTTTAATTTTGTTTTTAAATCTAGATTATTTGTTTGCTTAAGTTTGCATATTGAATTATTATTTTTTTAATTTTTGAAAAAAGTTAATAAATAAAATGGTTCCTACGATTTTGAAAAAAAAATTCACACACATTTATACTTAAAAAAATAAAAATAAAATGGCGTTTAACCGCTGAAAAATATATTAGGTACATTTTTTTAAACAATCTAAAATCACAAAATTCGAATAAAAACTTTGAAAAAACGTTAAAACGTGCGATCCAGTCGTGCAGTTTATTTCTTATTAGTTTTTATATTATATTAATTATTTTTCTGACCTTAAACGCAAATGGTTATAATAGTAAGAATGCAGAACCTATCACCTAAATATCTAAACATGCACAACATGTAAGCTCACACGTCTATAGTGGGAAATGGGAATTTTAATTCAAAAATTTGTATAAGTTTAATATTACTAAGTAAACACTCTTTTATTTCGTTTGAAATGTTTGTTTATTGTTTATTGAGTGGCTGCAGACAGGAACAATATTTCCTTAGAAAAGCGATGAATTTTTTGATAACCAAAGAATTAAAGAAAAAATCTTTTTAAAGAGCGACTTTTCCTCAAATAATTTCTTGTTTTAATTAAAAAAAAAGAAAAAGAAAAAAATCAAACGCTATCAACTCACAGATCCAAGTATTGTGTTTTTATGAAGTCACCTTCTTTTTCCAATTGAATCATTTCGCAAAATAAATAGCATTTTTTCTTCAAAAACAATACTTTTATTGAAACAAAAAGGAAGAACACGGATGTCGCTTTAAAACAAGGAAATAAATTTGGCAAAATGCCTTCTTCCGTAAATAATATATTCAAGATAAAAATAACAAATGGTTGAACAAATTTGTATTGTTTTAAACTTCCTACCCCCTATCTCTCATTGTTAAAAAAAAAATAATGATTTGGTTTGTATGTTTTGAAAACCTTTTGTTTTTATATTCGATCCAATTGGCAACTATAAACGCTCGTTACTTTTATTTATTTGTTGTATTGATTAAGTCCTTAAAAGTTCAGATAATCTTTAAAAGATATATTTTCGGATGTATGGGTGTATAGCATGTCTTAATAAAGTAAGGAACATTTTCATCAATTATTATTGGAAAGATGTACGTAATGGAACGGACATGGTTAAGATGATATATTGGGTTTTCCAATAAATACTTGACAATACATTTTTTTAATTTCAAATGAGAGTTGCTTAATTATGCAACTTCAGCTGAATTTTTCAACAGTTTAATTTATTCAAGTTTATGTTTCCGCGTGGAGGTGACGATGTGATTTTGCTCATTTATTATGTTTACGTACTTCACAAAGTCATCAACAAATTTAACATCAAAAACCTAATTCAAATTGTATAATGCTGTCGACGAAATATATGTTGAAAACCATCTCAAATTGAATGCTGCCTGTCAATCAAATCTAACCTCGTCTTCTGCCAACTAAACTGTTAATATTGATGTTGAAAGTGCTGTTGCTGTAGCTGATGGATTGTCAACAACGTCATCTATAAATTTAAGATATTTATTATTATATAGAATATTGGTGGATTGAAAACCAGGTTAGATCATATTTTTGTCGTTTTTTCTTCTTAAAAGTACGATATTATTATTTTAACGTATTAATGTATTAAAAAAGTAGATCTAGATTAGTATCAGGAATGGGAAGAGGTGGAGGAGTATTGATTGCGATCCCGTGCATCACTTGAATGTCGTTTTATAAATTTGAATCAAACTTTTCTCGACAACGTACATGGAGTAATGGATTAAACCGGATGCGTGGTCTTGTAGATGCCGAGTTTAATCTAAATATTGTTGATCCAATTTCGCAGCTATAGATAATACGTTACATCATACTGCTATTGAAGGCAATATTAGTTTTTTATCAATATGAGACGAATGTTTTATATAACCAAAAAATTATTTATGACTGACTAGCTTACCCACCCGACGTTGCTCTGGCATACCGTACATTTTTGAAAAAAAACGAACACGGCGTGCGGCATGGTGCCACCTAAGGTAGGTGCGGGTATACATTTACATTCCAGACACTAACGGCAAACCTCTTTTTTACTTGCGTTTATAGGTACTAAAAGGCAAGTTATGGATTCGTGCAAAAAAAAAATAATCTAACAATCAAATATGACATAACGATTATAGAGAAGTCGAAAAAAGTGGGTCCGGAAATTTCGTCCGTCTGTCTGTCTGTCTGTTCACACCTCTACAGCCTGAACGGATGGGGCGATTTGCTTTAAACTTAGTATTTAGTATTTATTTAGTAATATCTCGGGGGGTGTTTTTCATTTTTGCTCTAGGTAGAAAAGTAAACTGTGTGTCATACAATTTTTTTACAAAAAGTTTGATTTTTTCGAAAACGATTTTAACGATTTTGATACAACTTTCAGGGTGCTATTTTTTTTAATAAGAAAACATCTTTTATTTAGAATAATTTTTTTCGAAATTCAAAATTTTGAAAATTTTTTTTCGATTTTTAAAATTTTCTAAAAAAAAGTTGGTTTTCGAAATATTTTGAAAACGGGTGGATTGAATTTTTTTAAAATAATTTTCCCAGATGAAAACTACAGATTTCCTTAAAATGACATATTAGAAAAAAATTTAAAATATTTTTTCGAAACGTTTTTCAAAAAAAATCGACTTTTTAAAAAAAACTGGTCGAAGGATTTTCAATATTTTTTCCTCGATAGACATTTTGTTTTTAAATTTTATTTCATATTTAGTTTTTTCCGATAAAACTCTTAAACTAGTTCGTGCGACCCAGTCGTGATTTTTTTTAAATTTTATTCGACGATGTGACCGCACATTATGAGCAAGTTCGTGCGATCCATTCTGGCTTAGTTACTTCTTACAACATAAGCTCTCTGCTCGTGAAACGACCCCAGCGGCACCAACGGGTGATTTCAATAGCCTTAGTTACACCTTTCAACATTATCTTTCTGCCTGTGAAAATCCCGTCAAAGTGGGTCCGTAAATAAGAACTTTCCAAACAAAAAACTCCCCAACGCCACCTAGTGTAATTTAAATAACCTAAGTTAGTCCCTAGAACATCAGCAATTTGTCAGTAAAAGTGCCGTCAAAATCGGTGCAACCATTTCCGAGATTATCCGGAACAAACAGACAGAAAGGCAGACAGACATACAACAATTTTAAAAAGTGTTTTTTTGTTATAAGTACTGTGTATACTTCACAAGAGTGAAGGTTATGATGGAATCCCATCTATTATTTAAAAAAATGTGCAATCGCGACTGCTAAACCACTTTCGATAATTTTGAATTTATCTCTTGCTAAAAGTAATTTTTTGGAAAGGTGGAACATTTCTTATTTATCTCTATTTTTAAATCGGGTTCTAGGCAAGAAATAATAAATTATAGGCCAGCTTGTATGATTTCAGCTATTCCAAAATTATTTGAAAAACTATCTTTTCGAAATTACATATGTATCTGTCTGTCAACATAGTTTTGTGACAGGTAAATCAACAGTAAGAAACTTGGATCTTTTTACTAATGCTGTTTTATCTAATATGGAAAATAAATTCCAAACAGATATCATTTTTACAGAGTTTGCAAGAAACTTGACAGAAATAATCATAGTCTTAATTCAGTACTTAGTGTCTCTGGGTATCCATTCTTCATTGTTAAACTGGCTAGAATCTTATTTGATAAATAGAATTCAAAAATATATAATACTAAAAATCGATATTTTGTGATAATATCTCCGTTTCTTCGGGTGTCCCTCAAGGTAGCCATTTAGGACCCCTACTATTTTTACTATGTGTAAATGACATACCTTATTTATTTATTTATTCGGCTTGTCTTCTTTTCGCAGGTGATCTTAAACTATATCGTAAGATAAGCTCTGAATTAGATTTCCCTCCATCTATTAAATGATCTAACCAGACTAGATGAGTGGTGCCAACAAATCTCGTTTTTTCTCAACGTATCAAAATGTCCAGTATTGTCGTGATTCAGAATTTGCAATCCAATCTTAGTTGATTATAAAATCCAAAGCATTAGTCTTAACCAAGTGTCAACAAATAAAGATCTTAGAGATACTAATTTATCATTCACAGCTCACTACGAATATATGATTAATAAAGCTAATCAAATGCTTGGTTTTATTAAAAGGAATACCAAAGAGTTCTCTGACCCTTTTACCATAAAATTCTTATATATCCATGTTACAGTAATTCTTTGGATAGAATAGAGAAATTTCAGAGGAATTTTACTAGATATGCATTCTTTAAGTTAAATTGGAATTTTCCAAGACCATCTTATAATAGTAGGTGCTTATTGTTTGGCTTACATTCTCTTGAAAATTGCAGAACATACTTTTCGGTGATGTTTATAAGAGTCATTTTGAATTTTCATATAAATTGTCCTCCGTTGCTGTCATTAGTAACTGGAGTTATCCCTCTAAAACTACAAGTTGTCGATATCTATTCTATTGTGAAGTTTTGGCCTGGGGCTCGACAAATAAAACTCAATCAAAATACCAAAATAATACAACAAATCTCTTTATTTTATGAAACAAAACGTTTTTCAGTGTAAATAACAGCAAATTTAACTGATTCCACTTATTCACAAATCAAATAAGTTTTCATACTTCAACACTTTTTATTTAATCTCAATTCAATCACTTCTTACTAACGCTTTGTGCTTTTCGAGTTCGAATTCGAAATCAGTCGAGACATTTTGCAAATATGTAGCATACTTTTAAGAGCATGGTTGTTATACACATGGTGTTGTGTTAAAAAAATGACTGTGTCTTTAAAAACGTTCCCCAGAGTAAATAGCATCATCACATTCCATAGAAACGCACGCAACAGCATTTAGCATTAAAATAGTTGCAATCATCACCTCCACAGAATGATACTTCAATGTTAAACACAGTTTTGAGTAGGCAGTAGGTAAACAAGAGTGGCGGGCATTCAGCTGCTAGAACAAACAAGAAGTGTCATTTAAGGCTTTTGGTGTTATAACCTTTGTTAATTCGCTTACACTACTATTTTTTTTTCGAGCTTGCAACACAAATTGTCCATTGACTCCTGAGGCCGCATTATGTACTTATGTCTGCATAATATTCCAATTTACAGCCCACTTCCTCACCACGCGACGCCTCTTCTCTATACACTGTAGGTTGGACATGTTGCACCAATGCAAACATTTTGCATAAAAGCTAATTTAGTTGCAAAAAAAAAATCTTTTTTAGTCGCAGTGTACAACTTCAGCGGATGTTGCACAGCGCCAGTCGCATATTTCGCTATCCAGGTTTCCATATTTCATAGGTTTCATATACAAACCCCTATCTGATGAGGAGCCTGGTAGGGGCAAGGGGATTCTAGACTTCATCCTTGAAAAACGTATTTACATTCAAAGAGCGCTTTTATAACTTTTTTGTTAATAAACCAGTCCTCTCATCAGAAGGGTTTTAGGGTGGCTTGTGCTCAGGGGTTGTATCTGTTGCACGTGGTGATGGTGAACTGCAAAGCGTTTGCCATGGTGTTAAGTACCTAGCTGACAGCCTGGCTTTGTGGCACGGTTGCCGTGGTATTATTTATTTGCCAGCGAACAGGTTTAGGCCACTTTGGCATAGCTCTGTGGTGAGATGCCATGCTGGGGAGAGTGCTTTAAGATGCTTAAGCTTGATTCAAATATTATTCTATATGTTAGGGGGTTCTTTGCTGGAAAAAAGCTGATTATTCTGGCAATTTGGGGATCCTAAGTTGGCAAAAGTGTATTTCAATAGGTTTATGAAATTCAAGTAATGTATACGTTTATATTGTCTCCTCTATCTCTCTCTTGCAGGACAGATACAGCAGATTCATGGAGATTCGCAAATGTTGATGTTATACCGGCCACGGGAATTATGGCTTTTGGTAAGTTATGAATATTTATGTTAACCGATGTTTTTCGGGTAGCTTTATTGTATATGCAATTATTATTTTGATTTTGGTTTGAGGGGCAGAAAAATACACCCTGCTTGTGGCGAAAAATTGTGGTTCAATTGTTGTACTAATAATTGTGATAATTTAAATGCTTGAAGGATTGGTCTATACCGTTTGATCCATTCCTGATAAACAACAACAATATATGCAAAGTGGGCGTGGCAGAAACCGGATTTAAAAAAGATTTTTTTTTGAATTTGAACTATCTTGTAGGAATTCAATCAGAAAACTTCATCAAAGTCGTTAGAACTCTTCCGAAGAAATACTTTATAAAAGGAGGATGGCATTGGGTGGAATTTGTCACTATACGTTAACGTGTGAAATTTTAGATTGCCCGTATTTTTTCCATTTGATTAATAGTAAAATTGCTCTTTTTATTTGACTAAATAGTTGATTTGCCTTTTGCTCTTCTGCACTGTGCAAAAAAGTAGGCTCTATAATTATGAGCTCTTCTATAATATTTCACTTGTGATCTAACAAATAAGAAAATTGACGGTCGACTCTACATTTCATTCCTTTACAGGACACTAGACGCTAGTACTGTTTTAAAATCCTGGGAATAAGGAAATTCATGTCCTTTATGGCTAAAAGTATCAGACCCAAAAAATCATGGGTTGATTCAAGCTGTAAAGAGATTAAGACATTTTTAGAGCCATAAAAAAATCGAAAAATTCGACGCTACCAGTTAGTGTCATGAGGTCTCAACTCTTGAGCGCGTTAATGATTCCACGCGACAAATCGTCTTGTACTAAGTACTGGAGATTTGATCTAATAGTTTATCTCACCGAACAGTGGGAACAAATCATTACACCGCCTTTATAAAGTAAGACTATTGCACTCGATATTTCAAAGGAATTTGATAAAGTTAGGCATCTAGGTCTCTTCTCGAAAATGCACGCATTTGATCTTTTAATTAAAACTTCCTTAAGAACTGTTTCATGAAAGTTATATTGAATTGGCTTTTAATCTGAAATCCTTGTGTCCACCAATCCCCCAATGTTCTGTTTTATCACCGACCCTCTTTCTTATTTTTATTGATCTCTTGTGTGCAACTTCTAAGCCAATTAATTGTTTCGTTGATGGTAATACCCTAAGCTTCTCATATTCGTTTCAAGGTTCACATCCTCTCTATTTTCTAATCATCAATGTAACCATGTTAAAACACACACACACATTTTTGAAAATCGGTCAAGCCATTCAAATTTAATATTGTTGATATGAAAACATTAAAGAAAAAAACATTTTCGTAAATATTCCCACCCCAGCGCCACTTATCGGGTCGAAACCTTACAGGATCATCCTCTGGGTCAACGTAAAGTTTGCCTGTAAATTTCCAAAAAAAAAAATCACTTCACGAATCATGACAAATAAAAAAACCTTCAACAATCATACTTGCCTAACTGTAACAAGAGAAAACCAGTTCAGTTGATGATGGACGTTTATTGAGAGCGGTTGCTTGTTCGCTGAGAGTGAACGAATATTTTATTATCTCTTTATTACTCTTTGTCTTTTCTCATGTCACATTGTTTCATTTTAAATTCTATCCTGACAATAAGGCCATAGACAACCAAATACAGTAAATTATTGGCTTTTATATACATATAAGAAAAGATATACAAAATGTCTGTTTTCTTTTTTATAGAAAATTCACTATTCATCCGCATTCCTTAATCAAAACTCGCTTAAAATTACTGTTTTTTTTCAACTGCGCTGTTAACAATTTTCAATTCAAATTATTTATTTAATTACAGAAACCAAGCCTTCCAAAACTCCTTTTTATTAATTAAAACCCTTGAGTAACTAATTTATTCCTTTCACATAATTTCGATTATGTAAGTTCGTCGTTCAATTTTTACCATTCAAAACTGTTCAATTAGGAAGCAAGGGTATTATTGAAGGTAGGATGGTGTCTCAAAAAAAGGATCATAATCTAGACTCCTGAATTCATATACCAAAATTCGATTTTGTCCCTTCTTAGATTATATGAAGTGCTTTTTGACCCTGATGTATGAATAATCTGTCGAAGCCCATCTGATGGCTATACTTGTGTTTATTTAAAAGTTAATATTTTTATGAATTTCCTGCATTCATCATCTCTTCATATTGAGTCTTAGTTCCAGGACCGCTCAAACATAATTTCGTATTCAAAACCGCCTTGACGATGATGGATTCATCTTTTTTTTCATTCATAGCCTTAAATTTTATTTACCCTCGAATACGTGAAACATCTGAAACGTGAAGCTTTTAAACAACTCTTACTTATGTCGAATTGTTTTTGAATTTACCCTCAACCTCACTACCTTGAAGCACTTTCATATATAGAGTCAGATGAGCATGCCACATGAATTCTTAATTTTGTCATCGGTCCTGTCGCTCATTCCAAGCGAAGCCATAAATTGAAAATTTTCATTCGATATTATGATATCCTGCTGTTGTCCTTTAAATTAAATTTGTAAAAGTAACTTTAAAAAATACATACATATACATGTAGTTTAAAGAAAATTTTTCTTGTGAAAACGCCTCAGGGGTTGTGTGTTTTCACTTTTCAGTGTAATGTATTGCCTCTGCATGTTGCTGCAATTTACTAAACTTCCTGATGCAATTTATGGATGCTCTTTTAAACTTATTTTTTGTTGCTATTTGCTTGCAGCATTTATGTGCCACCATAATACATTTCTTGTCTATCAATCGATGCGGAATGCCTCACTGGAGCGATGGGAAAAAGTGACGCACATCTCTGTTGGATTTGCGTGGATGGTGGCGGCATTGTTTGGAATCGCTGGATATTCAACATTCCGTGCATTGTCGCAAGGTAAGTGAATGCTGGTTATTATATATTTTTTTTTTTATTGAAGTCCTTGTCCTTGTGGACTTCTGCTTTTAACTGTATGTATGGCTGCTGTCAGCAGCTTTTCTGTTGAAAATCACACTGAAAATAAGAAAATTGTAAAAATACTTGGAGTTGACAGAAAAACTTGATTGAGTTTTTCAAACTTCAGGAATAAGCATTTGCGAGTATGAAAGAATTCAACAAGTCAAATTTCGACAGAAAAATGTTTGTTCTAAACTCTAAACACACTTATAACAGAAAGGTGATTAAGTTAAATGGGTTTGCGTATATTTCTTTTAATTGTCGCCAAAACCTGGCTGACCGTCAAAAATTCTTTGGCCTTCATCGGATTAAATTCTCTAAGAAAAGTCCACTCTCTTCACTGTTTTTTTTTTTAATCAAAGGTGAGGAATCCATGGCATGGTACATACATTCTATAGTATTCTCATGAATTCCATTTGGCTTCTGGCCATCTTCACGGACAATCACTCTTAATAGTGGAGATGAGAACATTTGGCGACATTTACTACACTTTTCTGCTTTGTTTTTATTCTTTATTCACACCAATTGGCGATTTCAGCGCCACTCATACTCATTGCTGCTTTATTATAGTACTATGGAATTCAAATACATAAAGTCCACGAAAGAGCGCAAGGAATCAGATTGTAACGAAACATCGCCAAACATTTTTTCGAAGTAGCCACAAGACTGCGTTTGTTGCAAAATAATTATGAGCATACGCAACAGGTGAAATCCTGTGAATAGCTTTGTTGTATCCAAATATTTACAAATGAAAAAAAAAAAACTTATCTATCCGTCATCATTATCATCCTCGGCGCAAAAACCATGATCCGGTCCGACACTATTAAGTCTTGCACCCCAAGGCTTCGGACATCCTGTTCTACGCTATTCTTCCGAGTTTGGTGTGGTAATCCTTAAATATCCTCAATTTGACAAATTCACTCATCAAATGTCTAATATTGTATAGAGTGTTGGCCCTTTGCTCCGTTCCACCGAGAAATGGCTCTCAAATACAATTTTTTTAAATTTGATATTTTTGTTTAATTAAATTTAGATTTTTGATAAAATGACTTTTTTTAATTTTTAGTTTTTTGAAAAAAAAATTGAGGGTTTGGTATGCAGTTTTTTGGAGTTTTTTAATATACAGCTAATCGTAAAATTTTAAATAAATTTATTTTTAAAAATACTGTAAATAACAAAAAAAAAAATCAAAATTAATTATAAAACAAATATTTAAATGTTGGAATGCAGAGTTAATTTGGCTAAATAGATCTTTCCAAGTACCTTTAAAGTTTGATAAGAATCCAATTATCCGTTGCCAAAAAAAAACCAACAATAAGAAACCTTACATAAAAGGCACTGTTAATAGACTTTTTCGTTAAATTTGTTTTTTGATAAAACTATCGCTAATGTACCTATCAAAATACTTTCAAAAATGTTCATCAACATTTTTGAAGCCGCTTAGCGATATGACAGATACCGTTATTTTTATCGCTTAAAATTACATTTCAAAAATAGAGAAATCTTTTTGAGTTAGTGGAAAATTCTGTCTGTTTGTATGGATATATTATTTTGAACCATAACTTGAACGTTTGAGCCAATGATCGTCTTCAAATTTAAAACATAAGTTTATTTAGCATTCTACAGAAATGATTTCCAATTTTTTTTTAGCTCAAATGTTCCCATGATTCTTACCAAAATATATCACTTGGCTCTTACTTTTCCCAATTGGCCCCCCAAATGGCGCCCAATCATTTTTTCTGGGGCGGCAACGCTGCCTACATCCTCAGCCATCTTTACAAATGTATATGTCTGTTTACCATAAAATGGAATTAAAGAACACCTTTGTTTTGACTGAGAACAAAATTGAGCGACGAAGTGACGAGACACGAAACACGAGGCGAGACTAACTTTACCGACGGCACTGGTGAAACGAAACAACTAACGTTAAAAGAGAAAAAGCGTCACTTCCTCCATCAACCAGATTTGCAATAAAGAGAATCATATTTTTCAATTTAGAGTACAGTTTCAGTCTTCAAACTCACCTAGTTAAGATCAGTCGCTCGCTATCGATTAAAAGTGAATTAAGAAAGTGTCTTATAATTTTTATCAAAATAAACCTCCTAGACTTTCATTTTAAAATTTATTGGAAAACCTATTTATAAGTTTTTTTTGTTGCTGTCGTTGTCTGAGTTCATTGCGATACCAAGACACAAAAAGCCTTTTACTACCACAAATTAGTAGCTATCTATGATGATGTTGTATCAAAGACGCATCTTTAAATTACTTTTGCCCTCATTGACTGCTGAATTGGTATCTCTGTTAATAGCCAAAACTTCTTTATTTCCAGATTAAATTGACGAAAGTGATGATCAATATTTTCCAGATTTTATGATTCTTTTTTCTTGAACTCGGAAATCGGTTTGCAATCGGGCGCGGTGGTGGCGTAAAGTCTCAAAAATATATTCCGAATTCTTAACATCTATTGTAATTTTCTATTTGGGGTCTGAAATAATTTGAACTTTTACTGTGAATGGACCCTTAAACCAATATGACGAAACTCTTAATTTCACACATCATATTGAAGTTCAGTTACGAAGGACGCTTGCAATAAATTACTAAAATTTCTGGTCGGTAAAGTCAACTTTATGAACGTTAACGCTACTTTTTTGGTAAATTTTTCTCGCCAATAAATTTGAGTCTGGGTTTTGCTGCTAGATATTCACCTGGAAATGAGATCACTAGCGAGCAAAATATCACATAAGAAATTAAAGAATTTCTACTCGAAAAAAACACAAAACTGTTTTGAATCACCTCTCAGGTAAACTCATAAATTCAATGCGATATTTTTAAGATCTAAAACTGCAGAAGTTTCCTTAAACAATTTATCTTTCTTTTTCGAAGAAACTTTGTAATAAGCTTGAGCCTTAAGAAGCAAGATAAGAAATATTTAGTAAAGTAAACGTCCCTAGTCCCATATATTTTGTGAAAGAATAAACCATTTCAATTCCATTAAATTCCCCAAAACCAATTTCGCAAACTATAGTTTCTTAAATTTCCGTTCCGACCTTAAGACGTTTTTTAATAACACCAACTATGAACATGCCTTCAAATAGTGATGTTCCATTAACTTTCTTAAATGCTTATTTTATTTAACATCCTTTTTGTATCTACAACAGCAAAATCCTTCTACAACGTAGCTATGTAGCTATATATGTAGATACATACCATAAAAGAAAATGAAATAAAAAACTTTTGCAAGCAAATTTCTAAAATTAATTCGAAATTTTCCAAGTCAAATAGACACAAAGGACGAACGACAAGGATGTAAATTTCACGCAGCATAGAAGCAACCTTTTCTCATGACTAGTTCCTCAAATTGGGGCACGCATTTTGTTGTTGTTATATAATAGTTATGCATATAGTTATACATTTATAACTATTAATTGCTTATGGATATAGAGTTGAACAAAACTTATACTTTTATGTTTTTTTTTTTTTGTATGCAATTTACAGGAGATCTACTGGAGAACTATTGCTGGAATGATGACTTAATGAATTTCTCAAGGATATTGTTCTCCATATCTATTTTGCTAACATTTCCTATTGAATGTTTCGTCTCGAGAGAGGTAAGTTAGAGTTGGATTTGAGTTTTTTTTTTTTGTTATTTGAATTTAAAGTTTTTGAGAGAAATAAACTCTGGAAGTTTTGACAATTACCTAGTTATAGTTACCAATTTATTTTGTTATTGTTTCTGTTATTTTGAAAGTAATATGTGTTTTTTTTTTTAAGATTGTCAAAACCATTGTTCATAAGTTCATTCTGAAGGAGACCATAGAAGCCCCACATGATCAGGATCCGAGCCTTGAGAAGGGCACTGAAACGGACGAATACTCAACGATAATTACTCTAGCCATTGTGTTTACAGCTTTTGTCATATCACCATTGACAGATTGCCTAGGATCTGTTTTGGAATTGAATGTAAGTATGAACACTTAAAATTGGTTTTGTCTATACCCTGCCAAAAAGTATGCAACATTTTTTCCCCTTATTTTTCTAACAAAACTAAGAAATTTAGGAAAATACCCAAAATCTTAAGAGAAAATTCTTTTTATAAAAAAAAAACTATTTTGTTTTTCACTAAAAGGGTCTCTTGGCGGCCATACCATTGGCTTACATCCTGCCCGGCTTAGCATACATCCAAATGGAGCCTCATTCGCTCTTTAGTCGAGAAAAGCTTCCAGCAGTTGGTTTGGTAGTTTTTGGAGCTATTGTTACAATCGCTGGAGCAGCTGTTCTAATACCTGGTATCCTTGGCGATTGTCGTTCAGACATTGTCCTAGGCTACTGTAAACACGAATATGATTCGGAAAATACGACTATCATTACAACGACCAAACGTCCAATCTAAGGCCAAAGATACGATATTATTTAAAATTAAATACAAATCTTATAAATAGAAGTAAAGGAACTTAATAATTTTATTTTTTAAATATTAGAGAGAATATTAAGTGCAATCGAATGTATTATACAAGAAAAAAAATGAAAAAAATGCATTTAAGTCATAAACATTATACATTGTGTTAGTGTGGTGTTATGTAGAGCTATAGGGTTAGGATCAAATGAGATATAAAAAAACAAACATGCACCTAGACCTAGTTTTGAAAATCACGTATTTTTTTTTTTAGAAATTGCACTTTGTATTTTAGGTTTTGCTAAAGTATACTATATACATATATAGAATTTTTTAAGAGTGTTTGTAGTCGTTTTGAGAAAGTGAAACACGCTAAGAGTAAAAGAGATACAATGCTACCGTGGACTTTTAAACAAAGCTTAAATAAAACTATTTGTTAACTTACGAATTGTTTATTTTATCGAAGTTTTCAGCGCACTTGCCAAAGAAATCATAGCAATGTTTGCTAAATAAAAGTACTCAAAGAAATTCAAGTAATTTTCTTAGGCTACAATGAAAAGAAAATCATTTTCACATGAAAACCTAGGGTGTTTGTTTTGAAAAAAAAAAAAAATAAAAGACTTTTTATTTACTTTTAATCTCTAGCGAGCGACTGATCGTTACTAGATGAGTTTGAAGACTGAACTCTAAAATGAAAAGTATGATTATTCTCTCTTTAGTGCGAAACCGGTTTGAAGGAAGGGACGCTTTTTCACTTCTAACATTATTCGTTGCTCGTTCGTTTTTGTAACTAAAAGTTAGTTGTCATAATAAAAAAAAATACCAAACATCTTTAAGTTGGTATTTACTCACTCGGGATAAAAGTTAGATAAATCGTTGTTTAATTTAATTTAAAGAAAACTTTAATTTTACCTAATAAAAGAAAAATACTATTAAATAACAGGGATTTTATATACCTAAATGTTGTTTTTTTTTTATTTGTTGGCGTCTACGGTAGCAAACTAATAGCAAGTTCGACGCAGAACATATTGTGATAACTCAAGGCTCGTTGCTTTAACTAAAAAAAATATACGGCAATGAAAAACAACTACCAGGATTCAGTATCGCTTTTATATGTTATAAACCATAATGTACCCATAACGATACATACGCGCGCTCTTTCATTGTATCTCAAAAAGTAAGAAAATTGATATTATTTTGATCAACTAAAGAAGAGAAAAAAAAATACTTTTTTAGATCTATGTATACAGGAATTTAATGTTTTATATACACGCAACGTTTTAACTGCACAATCCTATATTTCTATACTAAACTTTTTGAGCATTCTATATAAACAAAAAAAAAAAAATAATCAATCACAAGCAACAAGTTGTATTTTATACAAAATCTAGAAAATGATACTAAACTACAATTTAAACTATTTTAGGGAATTTAAAGCAGTATGTAAAATAAACAAAAAAAAATTATTTAGGGAAACAAGCCACAAAACACCTAAGATTGTTATGATTTTGATGCTTTGCAAAATTTTGGCCAAAATTATTCAAACATGCTAAAATTAAATGATAAACAAAATAAAAATAAGATAAGACTAGAAACGAAACAATGAACCAATCAAAATAATGATATTAAAAAGAAAACTTATAAAAAAAATGTGGCATTTTAATTTTTTACACAAAATAAATAGAAAATACAAAACAAAAGAAGTATTATTAGTTTAAAATGTTAAGTTGAAAGAAAATTAAAAAAAAACACTATTTACAATAACCACTCAAGTAAATAAAGTTATATGTATGTTAGGTATAGAAAAATCAAAACAGATGTTAAATAGATGAAAATATTTATTTAAAAAATAAAACATTGTTAAGTTTGCCTCATTAAACAAGAAAATGGAAAAAAAATAGAAAATTAACTAAAGTTGATTCCTATAACAAATTATTAATATTTGTTAAATATGTTCTTAAATACTATATTGGTACCTGTTTCATTGTAAAAAAATATATACTGACAGTTTAATGTAAATAAAATAGTCAAACTATTATAAACTATTGTTAATTTGAGAAAATCCATAAATTATGTATTTTTGTTGTTATATTACATACATAACCGATACGAAACACAGAAAAATTTATTTTTATAATTATTTTAATATTAGTTTTATTGTTATTTAATACAAAAATCAGTCATGAGTTTTTTTAAAACTGCTTAACTTACAGACACCACTTTCCACTGATTTCACTTGTGAATACAGAATTTTTCTCGAAAACGGCTCTAAGAATTTTTATAAAAAAAAACAGTGTACTACTGTAGGTATGCATTATATTTCGATGAAAAAAAAATTTAATATGGTGGGCTAAAAACGGTACCTCCCATAGGACCGGTTTTTTTCTTCGACTTTCTCGAAAACTAGTCATCTGATTACAATCAAAATTGACATTCAAGAAGATGTAAGTAGCCTGAGTAATTTTGCATTATTTTTTTTTTTGAAAACTTTTTTTTTTGTATTTTTAATAATTTTTTTAATTTTTTTTTGAAAAATCAATATTTTGAAAACTGGTAAGTGAATTTTTTTAAAATTTAGTTTTTAAATGTACGTTATTTTTGTGCTCAAGTTGGTATTCTTGAATTATTTTTTTTTATTTTAAAAAAAAAAGTTGTTAAAAAAACCATTTTATTTAAGAACGGCTCAAACGATTTTGAAAATAAATTCAAACTTTTTCACATTTTTTAATGAAATAAAATGGCGTTTAAATTTTTCCGCTGGAAACTATTTTACGTACTTTTTTCAAACAATTAAAACTCAGAAAAATCGAATATAATCTTTGAAGTTCCCTTAATATTTTTAAAATTTTACTCCAATCGTGCAATTTATTTTGTATGCAAATGAAACAGTTTCAAAATGGTTCTAGATATCCTCGACCAATTACCACTTACATTATTTTCCATTATTATCACTCGGGCATCTTTCTGAAATCAAATGGTACAGAACACTCAGTTTTGAGCGATGAAATGGTTTCAGAGCGATTCGAGACGCTCCAGGACGGCCAATGGAAAATGATCTAAATAGTAATTAGCGGAAAATGAGCACACATGAATTTTTGTCCACTCAGAAAACAGATCTGGATAAAACTCGAGCATTAAGAGTGTGCTCTTTTCTCTTTTAGTTCAGAACAGAGCCTAAAGTGTCAAAAACAAAATTGTGTTTTTATATAGCTCTGAGCGTGTTCATAATTCATAGCCAGCGCTGTTACCTCAGAATAAATTAACAGAGCCAAATCACAATCACGCTTTAGCTTCGGTTTCGTCTGACGTTTACAAGTTCAACCATAGGAAATCAATACATCTTATCACAATACAGCTTTGGCTTTGACGTTACGTTTAGTTTGTGTACAAGATAAGGTAATGTGTTGACTGGTTGAACGTTTGCTCGCTTTGACCGAAAAAAAGCAAAAACAACAACCGACATTTTGAAAATGTCATATAAAGGGAACACAAAGCGTATGAAATGTAACGTAAACCAAAGCTGAAGCGTGATTGTGTTTTAGCCGTAAGATTCTGAACACAACATTTGATAGGTGGCAAATTGTAATAAAGTCCTCAAAACAATTAAAATGTTAAATTAAATGTCGTACAATATCGACACCCCTATTTTCTGCAATTTTTAACTTTTTCAATTATAAAAATAATTTGTCAGGACGTTATTGCAATTCATGAAAAAAATTAATTAAATAATTATTTTTCCATTTTGTTGAATAAATAAATTTAATTTTCATGACATTTCTATTCATGACAGTTCAGCGTTGAAGTTGTTTCTTAATTAAATCATAGAACTTTGAGGTTTGAGTTCTCTCTCTGCTCAGAACTTTGCTCTGTTCGCTCATCAGACTGCTCATTGCTCAGCTCAGAGGTCAGAGCTAAGAAAGCCCTAACTCGGCACAGAGCCGAACACATAGTAGGTCTGGGCGAATAGAGCTCGCTCCGAACCGAGCTGAGTGCTCCAATTTATTTAAGAAATACAATATTGAGAACTAACAGTCAGTCATTGTATAATTTTTTTAACAAACTAACTAATAAAATAACTTCATCCCGATTTGCCCGCCATTTTCATTGCTTTGATTTTTCAATTAGTTTTTTATTATACTTACTTATTTTACTTTTTAAAAAATGCATGAGTTAGTCGCGGTCAGTTTGTTATTCCGTTATTTGTTTAAAAGGACGAGCCTTCATTGAGCTCTAGCTAAAAAAGAAATTTAAGTTGAGAGTTCGGGGTTCTCCGACTTAAATAAGTAAGATAGTTAATTCTTGTTTTAATAGCTCCCGCTAGGGACTAGTAAATCACCTCAGACAACCGGGTTACGGTCTGCGCCTCCGTAAACAAGTTCTTCCACACATCCCGAATGCTGGCCGAAGCGACCCCATCGCCATGCAGTTGCGTTCTAAACATGCTCAGAACAAAAAAAAAATTAATCTCTTTTTATGTATGTTTTTTGACATTTCAAGCCCTGCTCTGAACTTGTAAGAATAGCTGTCAGTTCCAGACTATGATGAATTTGGAGCGTTCAGAAATAATTCTTTGCTATTTTTATTAGAATATGATTTCTGGAATATTGCCACCACTGCTGGCTCGGATGTAGTCCAATCTAGAGGTCCAATTTTCTGTTACTATTGCAGATGCAATAATGTTGCGAATGTTGTTTTTCAAGTCGTCGTGGCTTAATGGTGCAGACTAGTGACTTCACATAACTCCTCCCCCCCAGAAAATAGTCACGATCTTGAAGGCCAACTCACCAGTCCAAAACGCAAAATTATGCGCTCGCCAAACGATTCTTTAAACAAATTAGTTGTGGCACGCGGTGTGTAGCATGTTGCATGGTCTTGTTGAAACCACCATTACCATTATAGCTAAAGCTGATTCGAAATGTTTTATATTTGGAAAAAGTTCTGTTCATTAAAAATATTACAAATATCTTTTATCTGCAGAAGCACTTGCTTCTTGAAAGACTATTATTTTTATAGAAACAGAAAGCTTTAAGCCCCTAAGCTTATTAAATTTGTTAGTAGGTACACGAACCATAGCCACTTTACTATATTGTTCTTTTCATTTATTTTTTTTATGAACAAAATTAAAATGATTTTGAAATAGAACTAAATAAAAAAAGTTGCAGCTGGAAATAAAGAAAAGCTCAGGATGGAAACAGAGAAATGGTTTTTTTAATTATTTTTTTTAACAATAAAATCCCCTCATTTTATTGAATCGAGTTTATTTCAAAAAATATATTATTTTACTTGAATGGTAATATTTAATGTCATGTAGAAACTAAAAATATCCTAGGAAGAACTTTATCATTAAAAAAAATGTTATAGAAAGAAAAATTCAAAATCATATAACTGTAAATAATCAAAACAAATACCGTTTAATAATAAAATCAGAATACAAAAAAACTGTATTTCAAATATTAAATTAACATATGTATTTGATAATCGTATGATTGTATCTAAGAGGTTGGTTTTGCGTTCTTCTGGATCTGGAATACTAAATTATTAAAAATTATTATTAAATTATTATTTCCTGCTTTCAGTGTCTTCAACCATTGTTGCGAAGCAGGTTTCCACGGGGGAATTTCTTTGGGGCAGTAGAAGGGCGGCGGCACGCTTGTCGTTGCACGGCTATACTCGACGGAATGGAGGTGGTTCTTGTCGCTTCTACTTTTCCCTCCTATTCCACAAACAAAATTATCGTGCAAAAAAGGTGAAAAACAAATAAGGAAAGGAATAGGAAGGAAGAGGAGAAGGAAAACTCTTCTCTAAAAGGTAAGGAAATTGTAACACAAACGCGAGGATTCTGGCGTATCCAAGGAAAAAACGCAAAGTAAGTAAAGTGCATTTATTAATAATTAAAAACTAACCTAACTAAACCTACGATAAAATAAAACTATTCAAATTAAAACTAAAAAAAATAAAAATAAATCCCATCATCAAAATAAATGATGGGCAAGCCGCCCCGCCCATACTCTTGACTTGTTTCTTACTTCTCACCCTGATAAATATGCCATTAGTGTAACTTCTCCATTTGGCACTTCAGACCATTGTGTCATTTCAGCTAATTTCTCATCCTCCACCCATCCAGTTAAAGAAAAACTTCCCACCAGGACCGTTTGGCAATACGAGAAAGCCAACTGGGAAGGCCTGAATATTTTTCCGAATCTTTAACTGGTCACTATGCTTCCTCGATAGTGACATTGATGCCACTGCTGAAATGATCACAAATGTGATTCTTCTAGGGATGCGTGCTTTTATTCCTAACAGAGTAAAAAGCATCAAGCCTAAAGAAAAGTCCTGGTTTAATTCTGAGTGTAAAGAAGAAAAATTGAGATAACAATGAAACATGACGTTACGATCATAGAGAAGTCTATCAGGCTCAAAGAAGTAAGTTTCCGATCCTACAAAGCCAACCCTACAGAGAAAAATCGGAAAAAGCAAGGAACTCATGCAACTTCGTTATTGAAAGAACCAAATTTTTGCATGACCATTCTGCAGTGTCCCAAAGGCAGTAAAAATTGTTGGTGATTTGTAAAAAATATAAAAAAAACTCCTCGACATCTTCGGTTCCAACGCTCATCGACAGTAACAAATCAATTGTTTACTCTTCAGAGTAGGCAAACTTGCTCGCCCCCCATTTCGCTGCCAGCTCCTAGCTGCCTCAAAGCAACGTTGCCCCTCCTGTACTTGATAATGTAAATTTTTCCATGGGACAGATTTTTTTCCGCACTCGTACAGTAGCAAGAGTTCTCAAAGATCTCGATATACACAAAACCGCTGGCCCGGATGGTATACCCCCGATTCTTCTGAAGAGTTGTACTTCCACACTGGCAAAGCCACTGCGTAAGCTTTTCCATCGCTCCTACTCTTCTGGAATCTTTCCTAGAAGATGGAAAACAGCATTTGTCCAGCCTGTCCCTAAGAAAGGTGACCCATCCTCCCCCTCCTCCTACCGACCCATAGCACTGACATTTCTTCTTTCTAAGGTCATGGAAACGCTGATTAACCGTCAGCTTAAGGAATATCTCGAAGATCGAAAGCTTCTCCATGACCGTCAGTGTGGCTTCCGCAGCAACCGTTTCACTGGTGATCTGATGGCATATCTCACCGAACAGTGGAAGAAATCTTTACATCGCTTTGGTGAAAGTAAGATTATTGCTCTTGATATCTCCAAGGCATTTGATAGAGTTTGGCATGAACTTCTCTTATCGAAAATGCGTGCTTTTGGGATCGATGATACTCTTGTTCGTTGGATTAGAAGCTATCTTCTGGACCGTTCAATACAAGTTGTATTGGACGGATTCAAGTCTGATTTTCACAAAATAAATGCTGGTGTGCCCCAGGGCTCCGTTCTGTCTCCGACTTTTTTCCTCATTTTTATAAATGATCGTCTGTCTATTAATTCTAATTCACTTAACTGTTTTGCTGACGACTCTACCCTCAGCTTTTCATATTCGTTCGATAATTAACGTCCTTCGCCTTCGGACGTACAATTGCAACGGTACCGTATGTCAAGCTCATTAAACTCCGATTTATACAGCGTTGTCAAATGGGGTAATAGGAATCGTGTAGAGTTTAATGCTTCGAAAACTCAACATACCCCCAATGCCATTGTCCATGAATGGCACTTACATTGAAGAAACCCAAAAGTTCTCAGTACTCGGTATGTGTGTCAACGACGACCTCCGTTGGAACGACCATATATTTGAGATCGCTAAGAATGCTGCTAAGTGCTTAGGTTTTCTGTATCGGTGTAAGAAGTATTTTTCCCCATCTGATCTGGCTAAAATTTATAAAGCGTTTATACCCCCTAAACTCGATTATAACTCCCACCTCTGGGCAGGTGCTTCGCAAACATCGCTTCACCTGCTTGAGAGAATACAAAATCGAGCGTCAAGATTGATCATTGTATATACATTTTCTATAGTACTCTCATGGTGGTCATTTTTCGTCTGGCCATCTTCCTGGTTGATTCAGAACTAACTCTAAATAGTGGAGACAAGAACCTTCACCGATATTTTACCAGTCTTTAATAAACTTTTGTTGTCTGTACTTATTCTATATTCACACCAATTGGCAATTTTAGCACGCCTCATTGCGACTTGATTCAGAACTAAAAAACGATGCTCCATGATAGTACTATATGCAGTGTATATACAAAGGATTGATAGGAAATAGAACTGCCGCTGAAACAATTGCACCTCTCGAACACCGACGCAATGTTTCATGTCTTTCCTTATTTTATCGTTTATTTTACAAAAAATGTTCACTCGAAGTAGCATTCCACCCCAGTTGCATTTCTCTCCTTAAAAGTTTCTCCCGTAATACTCGTCTCGCAAGGAATGCTCATCAGTTCACCCTTGATCCCAATTTCGGACGTACCGTGAAATATAGGGATTGTTTTTTTAGCCGAACAATACGAATTTGGAATAGTTTACCCGGCGAGATTTTCCCTTGCCCCTGCTGCAAACATTCAAAACCAATGTTAATCGATACCTCCTATCTCCCCCTCCCTATCTTCCTAATGCACACGCGTTAATAAAAAAAAAAGTGCGTGCGTACAAAGTACACATTTCAGAAGTGAATCTTCTATTTTTTATTTGTTATTTATTTATAAATTTAAGTCATATCACTCTACACACCGTATGCAAACTAATGACAATGTAAATAAATAAAACAGATCTACGTTTACTCACTCTCTTGATCCATGGCTATGTGCTTCATGCTACGTTCGCCCTTTCTCACTCTCACTCAATCGGTCTCAATCGCTCTCTACCTATTCTTAGACAAAAACGTTGCACATTTCCGTGTCACTACTTCCGTTTCATCCGTAAGAAATTTACTCTCATGCGCGTAAAGAAGTTTTACTTCAAAAAAAAAAAAAACAAAGAAATATAACTTCAAAAAAAATACTTAATCTAAAACCCTATTCTAAGCCCTAATCCTAATGCACCCTACTTTTTCTCTCCCTAATGTCGCTAATTCTAAGCGACATCATTCCTGTTTTTCCTCATCACTGACAAAAAAATGTGTAACATAAAGTATGTTACGAGACATCAAACACAAACAAATTAAATGTTTAGTGTAAAACAACATAACCCAAAAGTAGATTGTGGCTTTTATTTATTTGTATTTTGTTCCAAATTTTATCCACTTTTATCTTATCATTTCTTTAAACAGACAAACCAAAAATTAAATCAGATTTGCACCTAACCGCAGCATAAACATTTCAATAATATTTCCATTTTTATCAAAACCACATTCAAAAAATGAATGACAATTCAAAAAATACAAATCGCTATAAAAAGAGCATTCAATTTGGAAAATATTCAGAAATCGTGTTGTACTCCGCGCTAAAAGAATTCAATCCGTGAAAATTCAAAATACAAGTCTTTTAAAAGATGTCTGACAAGAAGAATCTTCTTTTGCTGTTGGAGCGCCCTCAAGAACCAGTTTTTATGGTCAAGGGCAAGGAGGCAACCGTTTTCGATATACCCGATAAGTTCTTCACGGATCGTTATAAGCCTCTCGGTAATGTGGTAACAGCCAAGTTTGGCGAGAATGTTGAACGAAAAATTCCCGTCAAGGATGTTGCCCTACCGGATCTAAGAGCCGTCATGGCATTGGGCCGTCGAGAACAGTTTTCACTATTCATTCCTCGTCATTCGAAAATCGCTTCGAATTTAATTGACATTTTTATGAAAGCTCGTTCAATCGATGAGCTTCAAAGCATTGCAGTTTATGCCAGGGATCGCGTCAATCCGTTTCTATTCAACTACGCGCTTTCGGTGGCTTTGCTTCATCGATCTGATACAAAAGGCTTGAACTTACCATCTTTTGTTGAAACTTTTCCAGCTAAGTTTGTCGACTCGAAGGTTCTTGCCCAATTGCGTGAGGAAGCAACTGTAGTGCAACCTGTATCGCGAATGCCAATCGTCGTCCCTAAAGATTACACTGCGTCCGATCTTGATGATGAGCATCGCTTGTGGTACTTCCGCGAAGACATGGGCCTTAATCTTCACCATTGGCATTGGCATTTGATTTATCCAATGGAAGCTTCGGATCGTGCAATTGTTGCCAAGGATCGTCGTGGTGAATTGTTCTATTACATGCATCAGCAGATTATGGCCCGTTATAATTTGGAGCGTTTCAGCAACAATATGTCTCGGGTGAAGCGATTCAATAACTTCCGTGAGCCAATTGCTGCTGGTTATTTCCCGAAAATGGACTCTCTGGTTGCAAGTCGTGCTTGGCCACCTCGGGCCCCTAATACCACGATTAGTGATCTTAATCGGGAACTTGATCAGATCAAGGTTGATGTGGCTGATATGGAACGTTGGAGGGATCGCATATTCGAAGCTATTCATCAAGGATTTGTCGTTGATGTAAGTATTTCTCCTAACAAAATTGATCTCATTTGACCAAGAAAAATGTTTACATTTGCAGGAGTCTGGAAATCGAATTCCTCTAGATGAGACTAGAGGCATAGATCTTCTAGGAGATATTATAGATTCATCAATTTTGTCAGTTAATCGTCAACTCTATGGCAATCTACATGGCATGGGTCATGTTTTTATTTCGTATGCTCATGATCCTGATCATCGTTATTTGGAGTCGTTTAGTACGATTGGAGAAAATACAACTGCCATGCGAGATCCAGCCTTCTATAATTTGCACGCTTTTGTTGATGATATCTTCCAAACTCACAAGGAACTTCTTAATCCTTACACGCTTCCTCAATTGAGTTATCGTGGTATAACTGTTACTGGTATCCAGATTACTAGCAGTGGTGCTCGTCCAAATCTCCTTAATACTTACTGGCAACAATCAGATATTGATCTGTCTCGAGGCATGGATTTTGTTCCAAGAGGAAACGTACTGGCCAGATTTACCCACTTGCAACATGATGACTTCGAATACACCATCAATGTGAACAATGACAGTGGGGCTCAGCGTTTCGGAACTGTGCGCATTTTCATGGGACCAAAAACTGACGAACGTGGACAACCGATGTTATTCAGGGATCAACGTTTATTGATGATTGAACTCGATAAGTTCATTGCTTCTCGTAAGTGCTGTTTGTTATATTTTTAAGAGACTTTTTCAGATTATCGTTTTTTTAGTCCAACCTGGCGAAAATGTCCTTCGCCGCAAATCAACCCTCTCGAGCCTTACAATTCCTTTCGAGAGGACTTTCCGCAATGTTGATCTTAACCGTCCAGCTGCAGGAACACCTGATGAACTGGAATTCAATTTCTGCGGATGTGGTTGGCCACAGCATATGTTGATCCCAAGAGGTCGCCCTGAGGGTATGCAAATGGAATTATTTGTCATGATATCCGATTACGAAGTTGATAGGGTAAGGAGTTTTTAGCCAGAACTTAATCGAAATTCTAAAAATTCTCTTGCATTCTAAGGTTGACCAAGACTTAGTTGGAACTTGCAGTGATGCTTCATCATTTTGTGGTGTTCGTGATCGTCTCTATCCCGATCGCCGTCCAATGGGATTCCCATTCGACCGTCTCAGTCGTACTGGCGTTGACAATTTGGCCGCCTTTTTGACTCCAAATATGAGACTTACTGACGTTGTTATACAGCACACTGATAGGACAACAGTGCGTCAGTAACAAACTCAACTCTAAATGCGTTATTCAGTAAAATGGCAAAAGCTTTAAACATAAATATGAAATTTTTTGCTCAAATCTTATACAAATAAATTACCGTTTTACGAAAATTATCCAATTTTAATTATTTTAGGTTAAAAAAATTAAAAAAAAAAAAACTGATATACAAGCTGGAAACCAAATTTTTGAATATTTTTGTTTTCTATTTATAATTTAATTTTTATTTTTTTGTTTCGATATTCAATACTCTTAAAATTGATCAAACAAATTATTTTAAATTGTATGATCAGCTAATAATATTAATAAACTCTTAAAAACTGCATATCAAAATCTCGAAAAAAGGTTTTATTTTTCAAATAATTATAAGTAAAAAATAGGACTTTATCAAAATCGGTTCTACTTCTAATTTCTAATAATATGGTCATTCGAACAAGTAGGTTTAATGTACCCTTTCTTGTAATTTTTCAAGTCGTTGTTAAACAAAAAAAACGTTGAAAGAAAAACCCACTTCTGCTCGATTTATTATTGTTTCGACCCAACTTACGTTCTACAGTATCAGCATCACCCTGTATATGTATCGGACTTCCCAAAAGGACTTATTCATTTTTTTTTAATTGTTAGGCCTTACCGTTGTGTGAACTGTGACAACTGTCTTATTAAAGCCTGTTCAACAAAAAATGAAAGCACGTTGCCTCTCAGTCTGATTGCATTGGATTGCATATTTCTGTTTCAAGCAAAAGCTCTAACAGGGTTTTCGTACTTTTCATTATTAAAATGGAGCTAATTAGAGAGCAATGTGCATAGGGTTACCACCTGTAGATTAAAAAAAATATTTATCTTTTTTCGTACCACGTAAGATAATAGGCAAGGCGCGTTGTTCCTCAGTCGGAACAACTTTATGTCCTGCAACTTGGGCTATTTCGTCTACGACGTAGGTTTCATAAATTTTGATTAATGCTACTTCACCATATCCATTAACTCTGCTTTAGCCTTGTCATCCTCGATATAAATATCATTTTTCCTTAACCACGATTTTGTTTCATCATTTTTTGTAGAAGGAATGATATATGATGCATTGTCCAAAACGATAACTGAGTTTGATTCGAGGCGCGTTAAAATTTCTATGAGCCATTTTTAGTACACCTTAGCATTCATATTCTTGTGATAGTAGTCTCCGCTTTTTTCCTGATACAAACATTAAAGTCCTCCATTGATGAAACCCATGGAACTCTAAATATGCGCTATAATAATTTTTTTCCCTTTTCAGAACGGTGATCACAGGCCTGCTGATATTAATCCTTCATTCATGGTTCCTGTGTTGTCGTTATGGCTGGTTCCTTCCAAATTTTACCCCGAGTGTGTTCTTTTATTATCTAGTTCTCATCAGTGATGCAAATACCTCCGTCTTTAAAAAACTATTGTCGCTTCGTTCCAATACAAGGTTCTTTCGTTGACGTTTGACACATAAGAATCCAAGGTCTTGTTTTAATTAGTCTGTTCCAATTGATTTGTGCAAAGAAATTCACAGCACAGCATTTTTTCAAGAGTGGGATTGGGGGTAATAATCTCTCAGAGAAAGAAAAACTGTGCATATTTGTGGAACGACTTTGGACAGAAAATCACAGAAAATTACAGAAATACTGGCAGAACTGGCATAGTGAAATGTCAAATGTATCTTTTTGTTTAGTTTGACAGTCTTCAATTTTCGGTTTACACAAATTTTCGCAGGACAAAATCACAGGGTGGGGAAATTTAGTACTCTCCCGTGTCTATATTCTCCCTCTCTTCTGTGTAAAACTACGACAAATTTACAAGATGGAATAGCTTTGGACATTTTTTCGGTGATATTCGGCGATTTTCACAATTTTGTACAGCAATTTGAACAAACTTAATATTTCATGAAGCGTTGTCCTACCTTTTTTGGTGATCTTTTCGTCATTTCGTACTTGAACCAGTATTTTGTCTATAGTTGTAATTTCACTGTTCATGAAGAACTAATGTTTTTTTTTGTTTTATAATTAACGCGCGCAAAAGGGACTATTTGTTTCCCTTTTAATGTAACACACTGCGCGGTCATTAGGAAGATAGTGAGGGGAGAAATAGGAGGTGTCGATTAACATTAACAAACACAATGTTTGCAGATCAAAATGGCAACGGAAAATCCCGCCGGGTAAACTACTCCAAATTCGTGTTGTTCAGTTAAAAAAAGAATCCCTGTATTTCACGGTACTTCCGAAATCGGTACTATTCTTCCTTCGCCGCATTTATTAAAATTATCATTATGATTATTATGTGTATACCAACGAATTCACAATACAACAACATCTACTCTCCTACTACTATATTTTGTTCTCAAAAGCTTCAAAATCGAAAGCTCTATGATAAAAGCCTATGAAAAAGCCTTATAGTATTGTTTTCAATTGACAAAGGTAACTCTGTTGGTGGAATATGTTTTTTTTAAATTCACACAGCGAGGCTAGGTATTATCCATATTTTTTTTTTTTTTTTTTTTTTTTTATAATTAACGCGCGCACAAGGGATTATGTGTTTCCCTTTTAATGTAGAACACACTGCACGGGCATTACGAAGATAGGGAGGGGAGAGATAGGAGGTGCCGATTAACATTGGTTTTGAATGTTTGCAGATCAAAATGGCAAGGGAAAATCCCGCCGGGTAAACTATTCCAGATTCGTGTCGTTCGGCTAAAAAAAGAATCCCTATATTTCACGGTACGTCCGAAATTAGGCTCAAGGGTGAACTGATGAGCATTCCTTGCGAGACGAGTATTACGGGAGAAACTTTTAAGGGGAGGAATGCAACTGGCTACTTCGAGTGAACATTTTTTGTAAAAGAAACGATAAAATAAGGAAAGACATGAAACATTGCGTCGGTGTTCGAGTGGGGCAATTGTTTCAGCGGCAGTTCTATTAACTATCAATCTTAACGCTCGATTTTGTATTCTATCAAGCAGGTGAAGCGATGTTTGCGAAGCACCTGCCCAGAGGTGGGAGTTATACTCGAGTTTAGGGCGTATAAACGCTTTATAAATTGTAGCCAGATCAGATGGGGAAAAGTACTTCTTACACCGATACAGAAAACCTAAGCACTTTGCAGCATTCTTAGCGATCTCAAATATATGGTCGTTCCAACGGAGGTCGTCGTTGACACACATACCGAGTACTGAGAGCTTTTCGGTTTCTTCGATGTAAGTGCCATTCATGGACAATGGCATTGGGGGAATGTTTAGCTTTAACGACAGAAGACAGCATTGAGTTTTCGAAGCATTAAACTCCACACGATTTCTATAACCCCATTTGACAATGCTGTATAAATCGGAGTTTAATGAGCTTGACATACGGCACCGTTGCAATTGTACGTCCGAAGGCGAAGGACGTGAATTATCGAACGAATATGAAAAGCTGAGGGTAGAGTCGTCAGCAAAACAGTTAAGTGGATTAGAAGTAACAGACAGAAGATCATTTATAAAAATGAGGAAAAGAGTCGGAGACAGAACAGAGCCCTGGGGCACACCAGCATTTATTTTATGGGAATCAGACTTGAATCCGTCCAATACAACTTGTATTGAACGGTCCAGAAGATAGCTTCTAATCCAACGAACAAGAGTATTATCGATCCCAAAAGCACGCATTTTCGATAAGAGAGCTTCATGCCAAACTCTATCAAATGCCTTGGAGATATCAAGAGCAATAATCTTACTTTCACCAAAGCGATGTAAAGATTTGTTCCACTGTTCGGTGAGATATGCCATCAGATCACCAGTGGAACGGTTGCTGCGGAAGCCATACTGACGGTCATGGAGAAGCTTACGATCTTCGAGATATTCCTTAAGCTGACGGTTAATCAGTGTTTCCATGACCTTAGAAAGAAGGGATGTCAGTGCTATGGGTCGGTAGGAGGAGGGGGAGGATGGGTCACCTTTCTTAGGGACAGGCTGGACAAATGCTGTTTTCCATCTTCTAGGAAAGATTCCAGAAGAGTAGGAGCGATGGAAAAGCTTACGCAGTGGCTTTGCCAGTGTGGAAGAACACCTCTTCAGAAGAATCGGGGGTATACTATCCGGGCCAGCGGATTTGTGTATATCGAGATCTTTGAGAACTCTTGCTACTGTACGAGTGCGGAAAAAAATGTGGATATCCATCAAGGTTGAAAAAGATAGGTCATGGTTGAGTGCACGAGTGATGAAGTTTTCTCAATTCAGTGTCGTGATTATATACGTACAGAGGCCACTGTTAGGTGGTAATTTATAATTTTTCTTGAACTATACACGATAGTATATGCTATTGACTAAAGAAATACCGTTGCAACATTTCTCTGTAGCAATATCTTTTAATGCAATATGACATATGTCATTTTCACAAACCAAAAAAGTTCTTCTTTCTTTTATCTTCCATTATAAAAATGATGTTCCTACTGAATATTTTGACCCTGACAAATTAAGCGTAATCTCGAATCTATGATTAAAGCTTTCAAGTCCCAATTGGAAAACCATACACATACAAATAAAGTGGTTTCAGTAGTGCACAGTTTTTTTCAGAATGGAACGTTATGGCGCCTAAAAATTGTTTTTTTTTTTTTTGTAAAATTAATAGTTTACGCTTTTTTTGAAATGGCAGCTTAGCGGCAATGATACGAGGTGGCAAAGTTGAAACTCGGAAAAAGCATATGGAAATCTATAAAACCACCAATTTTCAAAACTACCGGAAAACTTTCCAGCTAACCTCTTTTTTGAGCCCCAAATGACTGTACTATTAAGGACTTATTTTTCTTTAAAATTATTTTTTTTTAACTAGAATAAAAATATCAGAACTACTTCTTTGATTTTTATTATCATTCTAAAGCCAACACTAACTTTCCTAAAAAAAAATAAAAAGATAAGGAATATTCAAATGCAAACTAATGAAATATAAAATTGTGGAAACAAAAATCCAATAACAATTAAGAAAGAGTATCATATGTAGTTAAGCTGGTTGATTGTATAATTTTGACGTTTTACTGACGTGTTGTAGTCCTGTCAGTATGACGCACGGTGACATCAACAACACGCATATTTGGAGTAAGAAAATTGACCATTCTGTCGGCGCCGGTGCGACCTATCCGGTCGAATGGGAAGCCCATTGGACGACGATCTGGATAGAGACGATCACGGACTCCACAATACGATGAAGCATCACTGCAACTGCCCACCAAATCTTGATCAACCTAAAAATTATTAATTAATCAATAAATTGATAAACAAAATGCATTTATTAAACAAACCCTGTCATCGTCATAATTCGAAATCATAACGAATAATTCACACTGCATGCCCTCTGGTCGTCCTTTAGGAATCAGCATGTGCTGTGGCCAACCACATCCACAGAAGTTATACTCCAACTCATTCGGAGAACCAGCAGCTGGACGATTTTCATCTAAATTACGGAAAGATCTTTCGAATGGAATCGTTATGCTGGAATCGGTGGAAACTCTACGAATGGTGTTTTGACCGGGACGAACTACCAAAGGATAAGATTATCAAATATTTGTTTTTAAACTCATTAGGGAGCCACTTACGTGCCGCAACGAACTTGTCGAGTTCCACCATAAGCAAGCGCTGATCTCTAAACAACATCGTCTGACCACGTTCATCAGTCTTCGGACCCAAGAAAATTCGCACAGTTCCAAAACGTTGGGCACCAGAGTCATTATTAACATTGATAGTGTACTCAAAGTTATCATGTTGCAAATGCGTGAATCTGGCCAAAACACTGCCTCTTGGAACAAAGTCCATGCCACGAGATAAGTCAATCTCTGATTGCTGCCAATAGGTGTTGAGGACATTCGGTCTTCCACCCTGACTGGCAACTTGAACTCCAGTGACAGTGATGTTTCGGTAATTTAGTTGAGGCATTGTGTAGGGAGTTAAGCTTTCCTTGTGCTCTTGGAAGATGTCATCAACAAAAGCATGCCATTTGTAAAAAACGGGATCTCTCATGGCTGTGGCAGAATCGCCCATCACACCAAAGGACTCCAAATAACGATGATCGGGATCATGGGCGTAAGAGATGAAAACATGACCCATGTTGTGAAGATCACCATAAAGTTGACGATTTGGAGAGAGAATTGATGACTCCATCATGTTGCCGAGAATGTCGATGCCACGATTTGCATCCAACGGAACCCGATTTCCAGATTCCTACAGATAAATCAATATCAAAAGAAAGTTCTCCTTTAAAATATTTCTATGCAACTTACATCAACAACGAATCCTTGATGAATAGCTTCATAGAAGCGATCTCTCCATCGCTCAAGATCACTAACATCCAGCTTTATCTGATCCAGCTCCCGGTCAAGATCTCGGATGGCAGTGTTCTCGAAACGAGGAGGCCAGGCACGGCTCGCAACCAAGGAATCCATTTTAGGGAAATACCCTTCGGCAATAGGCTCCCGTAAATTATTCAACCGCTTGACTCGAGACATATTGTTGCTGAAACGCTCCATATTGTAACGAGCGATGATCTGCTGATGCATGTAGTAGAACAATTCCCCACGACGATCTTTTGCTACGATGGTACGATCAGACGCCTCGAAAGGATAAACTAAATGCCAATGCCAATGGTGGAGATTGATGCCCATGTCCTCACGGAAATACCACAATCGATGCTCCTCATCAAGATCAGAAGCTGTGTAGTCTCTGGGGATAGTGATTGCCATGCGAGAGCGATCTGGTACAACAACTGCTTCTTCCCGTAGCTTATTAAAGACCTTAGAGTCAATGTACTTATCTGGGAACGATTGAACAAACGATGGCAAGCTGAGATTCTTTGTATCCGATCGATGGAGCAGAGCCACCGACAGAGCATAGTTAAACAAATACGGATTAACACGATCTCTAGCGTAAACGGCTATACTTTGTAAATCATCGATTGTGCGTGGAGCCATTAAGATATCGATTAAACGTGCGGCAATTCGTCGATGACGTGGAATGAACAACGAGAATTGTTCATTGCGATCCAACGAAGTAACAACTCTTAGATCTGGCACGGAGATATCCTTGACTGGGATTCTCTGGGCGCTTTTGTCACCGAATCGGGATTGAACTTCGTTTCCAATCGGTCGATAACGATCTGTCAAAAATTTATCAGGAACATCGAAAACAGCTCCTCCTTTGCCTTTCTCCATGAAAACAGGCTCCTGCGGCCGGTCGAAGAGTAAAAGAAGATTATTTTTGTTAGCCATTATAGAATTGACACTGGAGAGGTTTTTTTAAAAGTCACTAGTACTTGTTGTTTATTCAAAAGCAACTGTAACTGCTTGGCAAAGGCAATGTTCCTTTTATATCAAAACCTCTAAAATATTTTTGTATTAATGTGGTTTTGATAAATAAAACATTCTCTAGCTTTGGTGTTTAAAAAATGATTTAATTTGCGGTAAAACTGATAAGAGTTGCGAGAATTAAAAATGTATCTACGAATTCTTTATTTAGTATCTATTGGATAGGTTTGGTTAGACGAAGAGTTGCCAGTTGTTATGTTAGCTGTTGAAAAGGCGGTTGCATTTTTGAAAACAAGCATGGGAATTCATTTTTACTGAGATTTATTTTTTGGTTGTGGTTTCACGAGTCACATGCCGAATAAAAGTAAAATACTTTAAGTGGATTTGCAATATCAAATGATTTATGAACATACATACAGTCCGGGAGGCGGCCCCAGGAACAAATTCCTCATCGAGTCAATGGAAAATGTTGCCATAAATAAATGCCAAATTACATAAAATGTAATGAACCGCTGGTCGGGCAGACTTTTTCTTGTTTCTTTGGCGGTAAGATGGTCACTTCCGGTTTGGTGTTGGCTTACCTCATCGGGTTAACAATGGGGTATCAAATGAAAGCTTAGACCAACTACATTAAGAATCTCCTGGTCTGACAAACTAAACATGGGCCAAACATGCGTCTTACCGCTATTTTTATTATTAATTTGTCTAAAAAATTCGATATTGACTTAAAGAAATTTGAATAAATGTAAAGCAATTTTTTTTTGACGTGATAACGTCTTATAAATCGATGACAGGCTACACATACGAGATAACATGACTCATGCTGATAAGACACTGTGGTTCTTGCAACCAAAATCGTTCGCAAACGTATTCTGAGCACCATGCGAGCATAAGATGTATGGATGTGTGTATGTATGCCGAGTATGTACTTCTAAGCCGCCCAACGGATTTTAATGAAATTTACATGGTAAATATAGTTTTGTCCAGGGCTCGTTCCTGTGATTGTTTGGTCCCGCTAGCATTATTTTCGCATTTCACATTAAAACATGTTTTTCTAGGGCGTTGAAACGCGCGCCGGTTACCGCTAGTTAAATAGAAAACTGGTGCCGATTGGTACTAGGTTGTTGGTACAATAGTGTTTGTGGTACTAGATTTGTTGTACTTAGTACTAGAACTTAGTTTTATTGTAATTTTTGTACTAGATTTGGTACTAGATTTAGTACTTAGTAGTACTAGTTAGTACTAGATTTTTTTGACGTGATAAATGGAGTTGTATATGGTGTGAGTTAACGGGCTGTATGTTGGTGTTGGTGTCATCAACGTTTTCTTATGACGTTATCACGTAAAAGTCGTCCGTTAAGCGACTTTACAGACAATCAACATTTTCTTTTGAAAAAAGTGGTCGTGCGCATGTAAGGCCTATGTTAAGTTTGCCCGACCAGCAAATTCTTAATGTTGACGGTCAAAGCTTTCATTTGATACCCCATTTTTTCATTATCTCGATCCCACAGAGGTAAAACAGTATAAATACGTAATCGGAAGTGGCCCTTTTACCGCGAAACGGGCGAGAAAAAGTCTGCCTGACCAGCGGTTTTGTTCATTTTATGTAATTTGCCATTTATTTATGGCAAAACTGACTCGATGAGGTAGGTGTTCCTACGTCCGCCTCCTCTTCTATATTAAGCGATTCCATAAAAAAGAACTTAAAAATAAAACAACCCATACAATATTCGGTCCGCAGATAATACGAAACAACGTTACCACAATATTAAAAAAAAAAGACGAAACTCAATTCAATTCAAAGCTTTCATTAGAGCCCATCTTACGACAGACAAGGTGCCCTTTCAAAGTCAATTTTCCAACGTTTGCCAACCAACATTAAAAAAATAGGTTCAATCAGCCAAACCCGTATGTGAAAACACGCCAGATATTCTGAGAATATGGCCGCTGTCCATGGAAGTGTGTGTGAACCAGAAACAGTTGATATCCTATCTTCCCTGTACTGAAAATATAAATGGAACAGAGTATAGCTAAGAAATCGAAATGTATTGCCAGCGGAAAAGCTTAAAAAATGTCGGTAAGAGACTTGTAGCAAAACGTTTTCCTAATAACTTACTCACTTACGCCTAAAGACCATAACATACTCCTTCCTCCCAAGAAGCGCATGGTACAAAAATGACTTAGAATCACTGTACAGTGAAAAAGATTCAAACAGTAACTTTTTCCGAGTACAACTGCTCTTTGAATCCACACAGAAAAGCTTGATTTAAATATTGCCAGAAAAGCTGTAAGTAAGAAAAGCTTTAAAGTTTTTTCCTATTTTTACTTGCGATTATAGGTACTATAATACAAAGTTATGCATTCGTGCAGATTAAAAATTTTGAGATAACAATCAAACATGACATTACGATGATAGAGAAACATATTGTCTGTCTGTCTGTCTGTGCGGATGTATTTTGGACTGCAGCCTAAACGGTTGGGCCAATCGTCTTCAAATTTTGAACTTAAGGTTCTTTTGACATTCTACAGAGGAGTTTTTTCATTTTTTTTTTAGCTCAAAAATTAACGGTACCTGTCATATAACCGTTATGTAAAAGCTTTTTTTCTCGAAAACGGCTTCAAGAAAAACTGTAGATATGCATTATATTTTGGTGAAAAAAAAAATTTAATATGGTGGGCTAAAAACGGTACCTCCCATAGGACCGGTTTTTTTTCTTCGACTTTTTCGAAAACTGGTGATCCGATTACAGTCAAAATTGATACTCAAGAAGATGTAGGCAGCTTGAGTAATTTCGCATACATTTTTTTTCGAAAACTTTTTTTTTGTATTTTTAATATTTTTTTAAAATTATTTTGAAAAATCAATATTTTGAAAACGGGTAAGTGAATTTTTTTTTTTATTTTTATATGTATGTTATTTTTGTGCTTAAGTTTGTATTCTTGAATTGTTTTTTTCAATTTTTTAAAAAAAGTTGTAAAAAAAAACCGTTTTATTTAAAAACTGCTCTAACGATTTTGAAAAAAAATCACACTTTTTCACATTTTTTAAGGGAATAAAATGGCGTTTAAATTTTTCCGCTGAAAACTATTTTACCTACTTTTTTAAACAATCAAAAAACAGAAAAATCGAATATAATCTTTGAAGTTCCCTTAATATTTTTCAAATTTTATTCCAAACTGTGACCGCACATAAGAGCAAGTACGTGCGATCCAGTCGTGCAATTTATTTTCTTAACACTTTACCATACCATTTTGAATTAAAAGATTATAAATTTGGACGAGAACCACCAACTGTTTTTTACTTAAGTTATCTCTGGATTCACAATTAAAAAAAAAAACAAAGTCTTCGTAACAACTCTATCAGAATTTTGGAAATCTGTTTGGATGTTTGTTCCGCAATCACCCATTAACGACTAAACGCATTTGGATGAAGTTTGGTGGATAGATAGATGAGGAGCTGTATTTAAAAATAGGCTACTTTTAATTCCTTTTAATTTTTAAATTAAAAATGTAGCAGAGGCTTAAATGTGAAATAATGCATGACCGGAGTTTTTTTGGTTCGGCTTCCATGCCTCAACGACTGCACGAATTTTTTCAATTTTGGTAGATGGAAGAGTTTCAGGATTTACTATACTAATACACAGGCTATTTTTATTCCGAATAAAAATAGGTACTGGAGAAATCCGAGAAATTTTCTTTAACAGATTTTGGTTCAAATAATAAAATAATTTAATCTGAAGTCCACGATGAAGTCGCGGGCAGAAGTTAGTATGAAAATATTTTTAATCACGTTCACATTTTTGTTTCTATTGTTTTTTTTTTAAAGTTCATGTTTTTTTTGTTTCTTTAAAACAATTTTTTTTTAATCATCGAAACCAAGCACCAGCGAGAACCAACATAATAAAAGTTCAAGGCATTTGCGAAAGCAGTTATTCTTTAAAACCGAACAGATGGCAGTCAAATTATGGCAAAAATTTAAATGAAATTCCGACAGAACTTCTTAACAACTTAACAATTATTTATCTTTTATGATGTCCAGACCAACGTACAAATTTTAAACTTTTTTTAAAACAAGGTTACTCATTAATTGGTACTTTTATTACCTAACATATCACATCAAACACAACTCCTATGAACTCATGGTTTAGTTTCCTCTACTTCAGAATGACTTCCATGCTCTGCCTTCTGGCCATTCCCAACAAGTGGATGTGTCTTCTCCCATATATCAAATCGTTTCGAATACAAGCCTTCCTTCATAACCAAATCATCTCCAATATCCAAAAAGTTATCCGTATTTGAAGCAAGTGGTTCCCAATTCAAGGTTTTGAGATATTCATCAGTCGAATTGTTGGGATTTCTAATGAAAAGATAGAACTTATATTCAATTATTCCCAAATTTTTCAATGTTTACCCTGTCTTAGCAAATTGTGTCCACATTCTAGTTAGCCTCTCAACTGTTTTTCCATCCACCTCTGACTTTCTTTCAGAAGCATGTGGCAGCAAGTATTTCAAATCATCATTGAACTGGGGTTCCATATAGGAAAACCGATAAAAGTACACAGGAACATATTTCGCTGCCAAATGGGCAAATCTGTGGTTTGGGAATCCAACTAAACCGTCAAAGAAAACCTGATGAGTGCAGTAGCTTCAAGTTATAGAAAAGCCTTTCAAGAATATAATTTTGGAAAATGTTACCATTTTTATAAGTACTGCTTCATTCGGCTCAAAATCAGTACCCACAAGCTCTTTGCCACTTGATTTGTATTGTTCAAGGACATCTGCTCCTTTTTCAAGATTCTCATTGATTTGCTTAAGGCTAAGAGTTGTAATACTTAAATTGAGGTCATCTGTACGAATGTAGATAAAAGAGTTAATATAAAAAAAAAGCTTTATATTACTAAAAGCTTTACCTAATGGAAATTTATTGATTCCAATTATAAGTGGAACTCTGTCAAACCGGCCAGCTTGAAGTTCGTCAACAGGCTCTTTAATTAAAAACCTCTCCTGACCAAAGTCCGCCTCCACAACTGGCAGAAAGGTAAAGAAGGCGTTGTTGTTCAAAGCGTCACAAGTTTCTGGAAATTCTCTAACTGGCATCTGAAAAGCGCAAAAATTAATTTTCATTGCAAACATGTTTGCTAACAAAGTATATGTCACGTTGCAAGATCTCGTGTTTAATAACTTTTTTTTGTTTTGAATACATTGTTGCAGTTTATGGGTCAACCACTTGATTGGAGCTAAATCAAACACAAGATCTTGAGAAAAGTTCATTCCATACCTCTTTAAGACAATTCATCATAGCTTCAGTTGTGGTTGTGGAGCAATTCATTAACTCCGCCTGTTTCTTTGCCAAATCGAACTGATCCTTTGGAATTTTCTGAAACCCAAATAATGTTGCACTCATTGCGATGGCCTTATGGAAAAGTCCTTTCGACATTGGTGATACCAAGTGTAATCCGACGCTAAGGCCTCCGGCATCGTAGCCAAGCAACGTCACTGACTTGGCGTCACCTCCGAAGTTATGAATATGCTCTTGAATCCATTTGAGTGCCATCACTTGGTCTTTGAATCCAGCATTGCCTGGTGCATCTACAGTGCCAGTAGATAGGAAACCCAATGCTCCCAGTCGGTAGTTGAATGTCACCAAAACAATATCACGATCCATCAGAAGATTCGGTTCTGCTTCTCCCGGCTTTACTACCAAAGCACCACCATGGATGTTCACAATGACGGGTTTCAAGGCATTCGCACTTAGATTTCCCGAGAAGACATTCAAGTGTAAACAATCTTCTTGTTGCAACATATATGAATATTGAACATCTGGACAGTTAACACTTTCTTTTGTGGCATCCAACACTTTGGGTTTCCACGCACCGATTGGCTCCGGGTTACGGAATCTTAGATCACCCACTGGTGGCTTGGCATAAGGTATGCCACGAAACGCGTGAAATTCTTTTCCCGACCGTGAATTCAATGTGATACCACGTACATCACCCAAGCTAGTTGAAACTTCAACTGCCGCAGTTGAAGCTAAGGCGATAAGCAACGTTGTGCAGAATGCAATCATCATCACGAATGAACTATTCGAATCGAACTGAGCTGCTAATAGGATGACCAAGAAACTTATATTTGTATTTTATTCAACTTCAAGGTTTATAATTATTGAGATTGAGCTATCGAGATAGAATGAATTATTCACAGCTTCCAGAGATACGTCATTTGTTACGTGACTTTTAAGCTAAAATCCAAAACCGGTACAGCTTGGTTCGCAGAACTTATTAGTAACTCAGATTTGGTCATTCAAATGTTAAATAAACTATTTTTATTGCCATTAGTTGATGCCGGTTGTTTTGAGGTTTTTATGTCTGCGAGAATATAAACGATATTTGAGGAAAAAGTCAACATCATTTGTCCTGCATATATATAAAAAAAAAAACAAAAATAAATAAATTTTGTTAATAAATTGATTTATAGGTGCATGTCAGTAAGCAAGTGGTAAATATGATTTATATTGCGATTTGTGAATAAATCAAAATAATTTAAATTATCTACATTAAAAGGGCCTTTTTGTGTCAAATAACGTCAATTTTCAAAATATGCTCTTATTTCAAGAAACTTGGATTGTCCTTTATGAAAATGACTTTTATTAACATTGACACACAACTTCTGTTCCTTAATTAATTTGACAATTTTGTAGAACTGTCGAAATGTTTAAGATTTGGGATAATACAAAAATTGTCATGATAATGAGTTGTCAATTTTTTTTCGAATATTGTCACAAATCTTAGACAACATTTTTTTCCTGAGACAGGAAAATATAAATACTTGTTAAAAATCGATGAACACTTAGAGCATCGAACACAAAGCATGCCTTTGATTTTTTTATTTTAATTTAATTTTTTTATTTTATTTTAAACTGGTGATTTGATGGGATATCTCACCGAAAAGTGGAACCAATCTCTCCATCGTTTTGGGGAAAGCAAAATTATTGCACTTGATATTTCTAAGGCATTTGATAGAGTTTAGCATCAAGCTCTTTTATCGAAAATACGTGCTTTTGGACTCGACAAATCTCTTCTTCGTTGGATTAGTAATTACCTTTCGAAACGCTCAATACAAGTTGCATTGGACGGATTCAAGTCTGATTCTCACAAAATAAATGCTGGCGTGTCCCAGGGCTCTGTTTTGTCTCCGACTCTCTTCCTTATTTTTATCAACGACTTATTATCTGAAACAACTAATCCTATCAATTGTTTCGCAGACGACAGTACTCTCAGCTGCTCATATTCGTTTCCAGATTCACATCCTCGTTCTTTGGATGTGGAACTGCAACGGCAGCGTATGATAAGTTCATTAAATTCTGATCTTGACAGCATTGTACAATGGGGAATAAGAAACCGCGTAGAATTTAATGCTTCGAAAACACAATGTTGTCTTTTGCCGTTAAAGCGAAATATACCGCTAATGTCACTATCCATGAGTGGCACTTGCATAGAGGAAACCAACCACCTCTCAGTTCTCGGTATGTGCATTACAGACCACCTTCTGTGGAATGACCACATATTTGACGTTGCCAAAAATGCCGCGAGATGTTTAGGTTTCCTTCGAAGATGCAAGAAGTTCTTCACCCCGTCTGATCTGGCTACAGTATATAAAGCATATATTCGCCCTAAACTTGAGTATAACTCCCACATTTGGGCAGGTGCTCCTGTAACCCACTTGAGTTTTCTAGATAGAATACAAAAAAGAGCTTTAAAAATGATAGGCGATCGAACAATAACAGAAACATTTACATCTCTGGAGCACAGATGTAATGTTTCCTGCCTTTCATTATTCTATCGCTACTTCCATAAACAATGCTCTAGCGAAATAGCCAGTTGCATTCCTCCCCTGAAACGCTTTAACCGTAATACTCGCACTGCAAGGAATGCCCATAATTATACCCTTGAACCCAACTTCGGACGTACTGTCAAGTACAAGGGATTCTTTCTTTAGTCGTACCACGCGAATGTGGAATGCCTTGCCAGACTCTGTTTTTCCCTCCCACTTTGAAGTGCAGAACTTTAAAACAAATGTGCATCGTTACCTCCTTTCACATCCTTCCCTATTTTCCTAAAGCCCTCGCTGTGTTTAATTAACATTATAAGGGTAGTCAAAATCCCTTTAGTGCGGGCTAATTATAAAAAAAAATTGTTTTTAAATTTTTAGTTGTTTTATTAAAAAAAAAAAACATTTTTTAAAAGAAAAGCAAAAGCGGGATTATAAGAAACGAGATAATAAAATGCGGGATTTTAAATAAGCAGAATTATAAAAAAACATTATAAAAAGCGGGATTTTAAAAACGGGATTAAGAAAGCGGGAATATAAAAAGCGGGATATCGAACCCAACCCGACAAATTTGTCTAAATATGACAAATTGAGACACAAGATATTTGTAAATATGACAAATGAAAATTTTTCATAATCTAACAATGACAAAATTGTTACGAAGCGATATTCTCAACAGAACGGCTGAGAATATCCAAATCCTGCTTTTCCTGAAAGAACCATTGAGCAACCTTTTGTGTATCTCGATCATCTCTCTGTTTTTGTGATTGCCAAAAATCCACGTGTTGCTCTCCGTACAGAAACGGAATTCTAAGAAGAATAAATATCAGTAGTTTCTGATGCTCCTCGTACACATTTCGTCAGCACAGAATCGCTTACCTCAGTCCCTCTTGTAAGGCATCCTTAACCTCAGGACAACGTATTCTCGATAATAAATTATAATTATTCATAATAAGGGGACTACATTATTGACACATTACAAAAGGAATTGTAGCCAAAAGTAAGGTCTAGTATATTATGGCTAAGTCGTGACACCCACCACTTCAAAACGCTGTATCGCTGCAAATGTATATTCTTAGATGGAATTAAATTCTTTGCAACTTTTGTTTTCACAACTTTGTGATACAAAAATGTGGGAATAAGTAAAAACAACAAGTTTGGCGAAATAAAATATTTCGAAAAATTTCCGAATTTCAATACATACATTTTATTAGTTCAGTATTTTGTTTTGCGTTTTTTTTCTTCGTCGTCGAGATATGCGAGTGTAACCGCTACACCCTCGCGGTACCCCGATCGATGGGGATTTTTATAACGTAGAAAATTAGAAGTACGTGATTTTTTATTTTATTTATTACTAGCTGTGCCCGCAGCTTTGCTTGCGTTAACCTCGGAAACAACAATCTTATTCATTTTTTTTTAAAGACACGTGACTTAGGTATTTTTTATTTAGTCTTCAATGTTAAGATAAAATATTAACTAAAGAAATAAAAGAATAATAAGAGATGATAGTGACGTCAGAAAAATGTATGCATCATACCTGCATACCCGGTACTTCTGTGTATCATTGTATTCCTTTTTATAAAATATGTTTTATCCGACTTTCTTGACACTTATCGTTATATACATTAGATAATATACGATATATCTTTATGAATTGTAGCCAATGTGTTATTCTGATATGTAAGCTATATTATTGGGAAGTTTCATCAAAATCCATTCAGTAGTTTTTGCGTGAAAGAACAACAAAGATACATACTCACAAACTTTCACGTTTATAATATTAATAGGATTTTTAGGCTTAGTTTGCTTGGACTATTGATTGATTTCCTCTACGATTACAGTCCACTTAATACACATTTGTTATTCTAAATTCCTAATCAATTGTGGAGTAGTAATTTTTGTTTGTGTAGACCTTTAATAGCAATTTAATGCAGCATTCCAGGCATCATTTTAAACACTAATTAATTTGTCGACTTTCTTCTTCGAACTCAAGCATAACATAAACTTGGAATCGAGATCTTCAAAAAGATGTTCGAACTGTTTTTCTATCTTGCACTTATAGGATGATAATCTATTGATGCAATGCTTTGTCTGTATCTTTCATTCACTACATTTACATACAGTCTCAAGCTCGATTGTTGATTTTAAGCTTCCTTAAACCTTAAGAAATTGTCAACATTTTCTCTTTTGGAAAGTGAGACTCCATCTATATCTCTATCAAATTGATGGTACCCATGATAAGCAGAACATCCTTTAATATTAATTAAAGTTTCCTTTTTACTTGCGATTATAGGGACTATAAGACAAGATTAGGATTCGTGAATGTAACAAAAATTGAGATAACAATGAAACATGACATTACTATCATAGAGAAGTCTAAAAAAATGATCGAGAAAAAATGTCTGTCTGTCTGTCAGTATGTATAACTAGCTGCAGCCGAAACGGCTTAAGTGATTATCTTCAAACTTGGTGTGTGTGGATATGTTGGCATTCCCCAGAGGGGAAATTGAAATTTTATTTTCAGGCCTAAAAAGAACGGTTACCTGACCGTTTAGGAAAAGTTTATTTTTTTTCGAAAACGGCTCCAACGATTTTGATGAACATTTTTGACAATTTTTTTAATGGTATTGGCTATCATTTGATTAGAACCATATTTACGGGAAAAGTCTATTAACGGTACCTTTAATATAACGGTTTCTTAAATTTAACGGCTCTTTAGATTTCTGTCAAATTTTATATTTGAGAAGATCTAGGTAGCTTAATTAATCCTGCATATCAAAATTTTTAATAACTTTTTTTCTAATTAAAACTAATTTTTATTTTTTTGAAAAATCGATATTTTTAAAACAAATCGAAAAAGTTATTTTAAATTTTATAATCACATTTATACTAACAAGCTCTAAAAAACTACATACCAAAATTTCAAAAAGAATGTTTTTTCAAAAACCTAAAAATAAAAAACAGGATTTTATCAAAATTCGTCCTACAATTTTCGAAATACTTTTTTCATAAATTCTTTGTTTTATAAGGCGTCTGATGGCGTACTTCGTTTTTACTTGAAACCGTTAAGTATTGAGGTTTTGATACTTTTTATAAGTTCAAACTGTGTTATTTTTAACGTAAATGTTACTTGTTTCTGTCATAGATCTTCCTTTCCAATGTAATTAGGCACATAAGAGCAAGTACGTGCGACCTAGTCGTTCCCATTTTTTAAGTGCATTTGTCAATTGCATTGCTTGGAAATAGAAAAAATATATAAATTTATTGGCGCGACAGCTCCTTAAAGAGCCAAGGCCTAGGGGCTTACACTCTCAACCATTCCTGTGTGTGTGTTGTGAATCTGTAAGAATGGAAGGGACCTACAATTTATCGCCGAGTCAAAACGGCTACATGAGATGCACTTTTCGAAACAAATTTCACTCTTGGAGGTTTTGTCAGTTCTTCGAAAGAGGGAGTACCCCGGAAAAAAACGCATTTCTGACGGGTAGTCGAATTCCGACCTTTCACTTAGCAGTCAGACAGCCGATACACTTATAAAACCAAAGCCACGGTAAATATATTTCTAATTTTCAGTTTTCGCAAGAAGCTGGAGACTGGTTGTCAAGACGGCATTCTTCTGAAGGATTATTACTTGCGCATTTAAGGCAACATGGATTCCTTGGCCAGTACGTTTACGTGTGATTAGATATTAAAACCTTGACAGCGTTTACACCATGAAATCAGTCGTGTGCTCTTTCACCGAGGATTCATCAATTTTAATATCAATGTTCTGTTAATGTATTGTAAATATCGTTTATGTATTTGTTTTTGTCCAATATAAGCAAACATAGGGGAAGTACTTACTTACAGATATGTATTTTGATTTTCTTCTGGCTTAGACTTTTCTTTCTGTAAAATGTTCCGTCCATCAAGGATTATAAGCCTTTGGCATTTAAGTCGGTCAAAATGTCTTCTTTTATACACGATTTTAGGTTTGGATCGGTCAAAAAAAATAAATTCCGACAGTTACTTCAGCCGTTTTAGCTGCAGTTCAAATTTTTTTTGAACAACCCATTTTCGGTTTTACGCGTGGGACTTATTTAAGGTCTCGTGTGTGACCTCGATTGCTTAAATTGTTTTTAACATAAGAAATTTATTGCAAAAAATATAAGACAAATCTGCACTGAGACTTTCATACCATCTAGCTTTCTTATCATCTATTCAGGCTTATCGAAGGTCAAAACTATTTACGGAATTGTCTTTTCCAATTTTTCATAAATAAATACAAATCTTCAAATTTTGTTTTCTATTTTGCCATAAATTTAGCAAACAATATCTTCTTATCAAAAAAAGCTTCTATCGAACCTAACGAAATACTATAAATATCACTACTTCGGGCGCCTTTTGGGCAGACGTTAAAAAAATCTCAATCATCATGGAATGGAGGTTAAGCCTTATTCTAAGTGCAATTTTTTTATTTGGTGTAAGATCCAGAATTCTAATTCAATATTCAAGAATGTTTAATATTCAAATATTCCAAATCTTCAGGTGACCACAGCGATCTATACTTCTGAAAAGGATGCTGAAATATTCCTGAGTGATTCCAGTAATAGACTCTATCGGCTGTACGATGAAATTTCAAATGTCACATTCAATATTGACGACAAGATCTTCTTTGCCGCCTTGGAGGATCGTGGTCTGTCGCAACAGATTGCAACTTTGATGTTGGAAATTTCCAAAGAGGCTAAGAAGTACAAAACCTATCATTTCCAAAATCCAAATGTGATCAAGGGAATCCAGAAACTACGTTCGGCTGATTTGTTTGTTCTAGAAGATGATTTCTTCAGCAGCTTGGAAACGTCATTGATGGGACTTCAGAAAATCGCCACAGATCGGGACATTTGCAACTACACACAGAGGAGTAAGTGCAATATGGCATTCTTGCCGGATATCCGCAAGATTTTCACCAATAGCATGGATCCCAATGAGTTGCAATATTACTGGCAGGAATGGCGACAGAAACAAGTGGGCACCGGAAATGTTTATCTTAATAGACTTGTGGAACTTTTTAGAAAAGCTGCATACTTAAATGGTAAGACGGAAGATGAGTTTGAAGGTGTTTCTAGAAAATTGTCCATTAAGGTGTATCTGTGAGAAGTTTTTGGTTCAGAAGTTCTGAAGACATGGATTTCTTCAGCGAAATGGAAACAGCAATGCAAGAACTTAAGCCATTCTATAAGGACTTTCACGCCTACGTCAGACGAGAGTTGTCGCTGAAGTATGGGTCGGCAGTTCTCAATGAGGAGGGTCCAATTCCAGACCATCTCATTGAACAGGTGCTTCTTCAGGTGTGGAAGAAACAAAGTGTGCTCAGTCATTCATTCCCAAGGCAGAGGCTACCAAATCTTAAGGAGGGACTTGAATCTCAAGGTTTCGATATCGAGAAGATCCTCATGAATTCCGAAGATTTCTACCAATCACTTGGCTTTGATCCAATTCCAAGGTGAGTTTTTTTTCTTTTTACAATGAGTTTTGGTTTTCATGTTTTTTTTTTTAAACAGTTCAATCAGAAACAACCGTTTCAAGGAAATCACTCAAAGTATGGCGGGGAAAGACTGTAAAGCTGACATCTTTGACAAAACTCCTAGGGCATACATGAAGTATTGCAAAGCATCAACATTTAAGCGATTCCTTCAAACCCATGGATATCTTGGCCGCATTCACTATGCCTGGGAGAAGAGAGACCTGCCATATTATTTCTTTTCGTCATTCGACTTAGAGTATCCCCTGGGTGAAGCAGTAATCCTGTCAGCATCGACGCCAAATCACATGAATCGAGCGGAAATCTTAAATCACTTCAACTACACCAATGAACTTGCAATGAACCGATTGTTCAGAATGGTTAGATGAAAATTTGTTGAAATGAAAAGATTTGTTTATGAAATTTAATTAATTTACAGGGTGTTCACACAGTATTCAACATTGCTCAATATTTTGTAAACACAAAAACAATGCTTGACATTTTGGAAGGACAAGTGCCTATTGAGTTGGTGAATCAGCATTACTGGAAACTAATGGATGAATATGCTGGAATTGAGCCACCAGTAGATAGGAAGGTCAAGTCGCTTGACTTTTCATATAAGTTTTTCGAGGACCTTTCGCAGAACCACCAAACAAGGTAAGATTCTAATACATAATCTTTTTCGGAAAAAAGTTAATTAGATTGAATTTCTATTATTTGTTTTACAGAAAATTCGTCTCAGAAATCTTGGGTTACAAAATGTACGAATCATTCTGTTTGATGAGTGGAGGCTATGTACCAGGTGACCCAAACAAGCCACTTCATGGATGTGATTTCTACGGAAACAAGGATGTTGGAACTGCCATGAAGTAAGAAATCAATCTTTAAGCATTTGGATCAAAGATTTTTACATTTTTTTGTTTTATTTTAGAAAAATGATGAAATTGGGTTCGGCGACAACTTGGCGAACTGCAGTTGGCCAAATTGTACCAAATAGCGCACCAATGTCAGCCGACTCGTTGTTGCAATACTACAAGCCACTGCATGAATGGCTTAAGGAGAAGAATCAAATGTCAGGAACGAAGATTGGATGGACGGCGTCAACAAAAAGTAAGTTTTGTATAATGATTCTATCAATAATATTAATATTTCTATATTTTTCTAGTTGTGCGATGAAAGTGAATACAATTGTTGTTTCTGTATAAAAGAACTTTGTAAGATCTTAATAAATAAATTTGGATAAGTTTTAATAAAAAATAAAAAAAAACTGTTTACTTTTGTTGGCCAAATTTGTATTGAATGTTAAACTTAAACCCATTATATCAAGTTCCACCTTCTGAGCTAAACAACAGAACAGACAAAATTTCATCAAAATAGATCGAGCCGTTTAGGACGAGAAGAGTTATTAGACGTTTCATGGATGTTGTTTTAGTTTTTTTTACATACTTTTCCTTCAAGAGCTTTTAACTTTTATTAATTTTTTTTGTTGGATAATTGTTTTGGTAACCATTTTTTCTTGATGGGCAATAATTGAGATGTCAAGCAAACGTGACATTACGATCATAATAAAAACGAATAATTATGGTAAAGTGAGTTCGTTTGTCTGTACCTTAAGCTAGACTCATTGCCATTAAATGGATTATCTTAAAACTTAAGGTTTTATCTAATCCATAGAAGGGAATGGTAATAATTGTAATACAACTTTTAGAAATTTACTCTTCTGAAAACGGCTCTTACGATTTGAATAAAATTACTATTTAGAATTTTGATAGTAATGAAAGTGCTTTCGATGGACAACTGCAAGATCTAAAATGGTCTGCTTTAAAGCAAAGCAACGTAGATTTCTTAAATTCTAAGTGCGAGCAAATATGGAAGCATACGAACAATTGAAAACAATGGTAAAATGTCCAGCAAGATACACCAAGAGTTCCCAATCCATATCGATTCAATCAATTGCTCTGACGGAGCCGAAAGTGAATAAATTATTCTTTGCTGACAATTGAGCCAACTTGAGTCAATAGTAGGGGAGGCGGCCGTAGAAACACCTACCTCATCGAGTTAATGGAAAATTTTGCAATAAATAAATGGCAAATTACATTAAATGTACAAAAACGCTGGCCGGATAAACTTTTTTATGTCCCTTTGGCGTAAAATGGCTACTTCCGGTTGCGTTTTTGGTGCTGGTTTACCTCATTGGGATCGAGTTAATGAACAAATGGGGTATCAAATGAAAGCTTAGACCATCTTCATTAAGAATCTGCTGGTCGGACAAATTGACATGGGCCTAACATGCGTCCTTTGGCCGGCACCCGGACTTTCAAATTCTACATCTGTGCGACGAGTCCTTGATATATGGCTAGATGTTCTGGGAATAAAATAGGAGTAGAATCTATATAGGCAAAGTAGTGGGTTGGGAGAGTTGTGTTCGCGATTATAGGATATAGGCGGTTACAGAATTTGAGTCTGTTTGATGAAAAGATCAGGTAGAAGACTTAGCAGAATATCTTAAAGGCGGAAGTAACATTTGTAGCTCTGGCTTAGAAAAAAAAATTAACGTAAACGAGACTGGGATCACTAGCGTTACAAAGAGACTGGAAAAAGTACGAGAACTGGCAACTAAAGGGAGGAAACTAGTAGACTCGTTATCTCCTTTATAGCGTTGGCAACTACAACTAGTAAAAAATTAGCATGACGGCTGAGGGTTCATATGTATATGTATATACACCCATATTTATTTGCCCTCAAATGCCGATTCTAAAAGCTTATTTGCTACATGCCCAATTGCAATAAACGGCTTTCGAAAGAACGGAACCTAGTTCGTGTACCAAAAACCGAAATACATAAGTATAATCTAAAAATTATGTAATTTTGCCTTGCTAAATCACGGCCATGCCATATGAAGACCAGCTTAAACTTCTCATAGAAAAAACTTTGATTTATTATTTAATAAACTTGATGATTGTAAATTAAACCGCATCAACTACTGATCCCTTGATAATAGCAGAAGCTCCAGTGCCGCAATGGCAGACTCATCAATGGTGACCAATCCAATGACGTTATCTCCAATTTTAATTTCGCCAATGAATTATTCATCCATGTCATCAATTTCTTCACAGAAATCCGATATATACCGACGCCTATAATTGCATCCAAACCCTCTTTTACATAACACGGTGCGCCAACGTGCGTCGTCAATTTTTTCGCATCATTTTTCACCATCTTACCCGGGGAAAACCGCAAAAATGACAAAATCTCCACACAAAGAGAAGCTAGATGCTGTAATCAGCATAGGAAAAGTTAAAAAATACTGGGCACCAGTTCCCAAGTACTTGCTCTTATGTGTTTAATTACATTGAAAGCACATTCTTTGACAAGTCGTGGAAAGGCTTTACGTGAGCACCTGCCAATTACGGACTTAATCTCACGGTGGGTCTACATACTTTATAGTCACTTTGAGGTGCAACAAAGCCTCTAGAGTGATTGGTCAGAGTGGTTAGTCAAACCATCTCTAGTTGCAAATAATGAATTTATTATGGTAAATCTTTGCTGAGGAGCAGGATAACCCCTGGTCATTTCCAAATGGCTGAAAACAGACTTGTGGATCGACCCCAGATCAACAGATCTGAATCCTGCTAATAATAATATTTAATAATATTTTAACTATGTGTCTGCAAGGCACAATGTCTTTTATAATGCAATAACTGTATGTTGCACGACACTAGTTACTATAGTTACGACACCGCAATCTCGATGAAAACCCGGATTCTTTCTTGTCACTCCGCCTAGCCAGCTACGTGTTACTACACCGACTACGTGGGATCATGTGGAGAGCGCTGAACTAAATTTGTACTTGGAAGACTTCTACTTCCGACGACCTTCTTACACCCATTCTATAGGGTGGTGTGATCAGAGGACTCTTACCTCAGGCATCCAAAACCATAGGCCAATTCTGCCTCCACACCTATCGGGGAGGATATTTTAGCAGGCTCTTACTGCAGGCATATCCATACCGTGGGTCTATTCTTGTCCCCGAACCCAGGGGTGGGAGATCTTTGTCAGAAACAAAAGTGACATTGAATAAGAAAAAACAGTCTGAAATTATCAAAAACCACAACACTTAACGGTTTTTAGTCAATATGAAGTACGCCATCACACGTCTTATAATAATAATAAATTTATGAAAATTGTAGGACCGATTTTTATAAAATCTTGTTTTTATTTTTTTTGTTTTTTTAATTCTTATTTTTTTTTTTTGAGATTTTGGTATGCAATTTTTTCAGAGTTTGTTAATATAATGCTGATCATTAAATTAAGAATGAACTTTATTACTAGTCTTAAAGATATTAAAAATTCAAAAAATTATATTACGTACTATAAGGCAAGTTATGCACCCGCGCAGGTTAAATAAATTGAGTTAACAATAAAACATGATATAAGGATGATAGAGAAACATATATTTGTGATATACTGGCAGACGACTTAATTTCCATGTCCGTATTCTATACCTAAATATTGTTAATATTGAATCGAAAAATAAAGAACTTTATTATTATTATTATTATTATTATATGATAAAAATACTGGTAAAATACTGTCTGTCGGTTTGTATGTGTGGATGTATTTGTATTTTGGACTACAACCTGAACGGTTAGGCCAATCGTCGACAGATTTAGAACAAGCGGTTATTTCGACATCTTACTTTTTTAGTTTTAATTCTTGAATTATTATTTTTTTATTTTTTAAAAAAATCGTTCAAAAGTTATATAAAAAGCGTTGCTACGATTTAAAAAAAATCACACTTTTTCACATATTTTAAAGAAATAAAATGGCGTTTAAATTATACTACTAAATTTTTCGATTAATCACGTCACAAAAATCGAATAAAAACTAAAGTTCCGTTAATATTTTTCAAATTTTATTTGACGATATGCGGTCATATACATATATGTACATAAGTGTGATCCAGTCTTGCAATTAATTTTTAAACGAAAGATATACCGTTCTGCCCATCTTCCCTAATTTTATTTTACTTAGAATTCTGAAAACCATTTTTTTTGTTGGTCTGTCTATTTGTTTTCAAATCCTTCACTATTTTCAAATAGTCTAAGAGCCCGCAACAGATTTTTTGCGTGAGAGGAAACCAAATGATACTAATGTTACAAACGACTTATTCTAAGTTGTTTCACAAAAGTCTAAAAACGTCAAGAAGAACGCGTTTTCGGCGGCGTCTATCAGGCGTTTGACACCTGTGAGACGTCTGTCACATACATATTCGCACTCAGGGAAGCAAGAGCTTTCGGATGCGACTAATTCTAAGTTGTTTCCCAAAAGTCCAAAAACGTCAAAAAGAACACGTTTTCGGCGGCGTCTATCAGGGGTTTGGCACCTGTGAGACGTCTGTCACAAACATTTTCGCACTCAGGGTATCGAAGGCGTTGGGTTGCGATGCATTTGAAATGGTTTCCTTCACTAGGTCTATTTTCAGAAAAATGGTACTTTTAACCCACCATTACTCGGTAATGCTGTCTCTATGGGCTGGCAAACGATTGATGTTTGTAACATTATTATCATTTGGTTTCCTCTCACGCAAAAAATCTGTTGCGGGCTCTCGGTCTTAAAAGATATGTATTCAAAACCACCCCTCCAGCTTAACAAAAAAAAATATCCTTAAACAATATATGTAACTTCCAATTAATTCGAAACAATACACCGAAAGAAAAAACAGCATCCATGTCTTATCAATTTTCCAAAATATTAAGGTCAAGATTTAATTATCAAAACTCCATAAGTGTTTGAATGGTGTTGCGAATTTCGCTTTTAATTATCTTCAAAATTACATAAACATTTTCTTATATACTGCCGATCTCAATTCGAAAGCTTACCCTTATCAGAGGCCGAAAAAAGAGCAATAAAACCACCTTTGGCTTAGCTATAAATAAGACCGATACGGATGGCCGAAAGTCATAAGTATATCAACAGTTGCAAGCTTCACCCACAGCGGCATGAGTTTGAAATACTTAATAGTTTTTGTAGCAGCCTCGCTAATCGGGGTAAGTTTTTTTTTTTTTTAATCCAAAACATTTTGAGCCTAAAGCTTGAATCTTAATTTTTCAGGTAAGCACCGCAATATACACCTCCGAAAGGGATGGCAGTAAATTCCTCCAAGACTCCAGCATTCGCCTTTATCGACTGTACAATGAGATCTCAAATGAAACCTTTGAAATCGATGACAAGCTTTTCTTTGCCGCCTTGGAAGACAACGAAATAGCTCATCGGATTGCCAGTACTGTTTTGGGGATTTCTAAGGAAGCTAAGAAGTACAATACTGCCGGCTTTAGGAATCCAAATGTTGTTAAAGGAATCCGAAAATTGAAATCAGCTGATTTGTTTATCCTCGAAGATGACTTCTTTAGTAGTTTAGCTACTTCGTTGTTGGGATTGCGGGGAATTGCTACTGATAAGGACGTTTGTAATTATAAGGAGCGGGATAAGTGTGACATGGCATATCTGCCGGATATTCGAAAGATATTCTCGAATAGCCAGGACCCTAAGGAACTGCAGTACTATTGGGCCGAGTGGCGAGAAAAGCAGTTGAGTTTTGGAAATTTACACTTCATGAACGTCGTGGAGTTGTTTAGGAGAGCTGCAGAAGTAAATGGTGAGTACATAGTGTAGGTTTATGATACGACGATGGTATGTTATTTGGCACGTTTCAGGAGTTTCTGTGAGGGAATTCTGGTTCCGCAGCTTTGACGATCCAGATTTGTTCCATGAAATGGAGGCTGTTATGACGGAACTCAAACCCTTCTATCAAGAATTTCATGCTTACATTCGGCGGGAGTTGTCCATAAAATACGGAACTGCTGTTGTCAACCAAGACGGTCCAATTCCAGACCATCTAATCGAACAGGTTCTCCTTCAGGCATGGAAGAAACAGAGTGTGCTGAGTCAATCCTATCCAAATGAAAGGCTTCCGAATTTACAAGAAGGTCTTGAGTCCCAAGGCTTCGACATTGCCAAGATCCTCGAATATGCTGAAGATTTCTACGTTTCACTTGGTTTCGATCCTATTCCTGAGTAAGATTGTGTAGGCAGAGTAAATACAACCCTCAGAACGTTTTCATTTCTAGAGATCTAAGGGAAAACCGTTTCAAGATCATCTCTAAGGGTGTTGGCATGACTGGCATTGATTGCAAGCCAGATATTTTCGACAAGACTCCATGGATATACATGAAATACTGTGAAGCTTCGACTTTCAAACGATTCCTGCAGACTCACGGATACCTCGGACGCATACACTACGCTCTGGAGAAGAAGAACCTCCCCTTTTATTTCTTCCCTTCGTATAACTTGGAATATCCCGTAGGTGAATCGGTGATTCTATCGGCTTCAACTCCAAACCACATGAATCGAGCTGAAATCTTAAATCACTTTAACTACACAAATGAATTGGCAATGAATCGTCTGTTTAGAATGGTTTGTTTAGAGAATTGTTGTCCTTCAGGAATGACTTTTGAGATTTTTATGCGACATTACAGGGTGTTCATACGATTTTCAATGTTGCTCAGCATTTTGTAAATACCAAAGTTATGCTTGATGTTTTGGAAGGCAAGGTGCCATTGGAACGAGCAAACAAACACTATTGGCGGATGATGGATGAATATGCTGGCATTGAACCACCAGTAGACAGGAAGTTGAAGTACATTGATTTTTCATACAAGTTCTTTGAGGATCTGGCTCAGAACCATCAAACAAGGTAAGTGAACTTGTAAAAAAGGTGTTTTCAAATTATTTTTAACAATTCACCATTTTCAAAATCCTTTCCAAAACTTGTTTTTGTTTTCAGAAAATTTGCCTCGGAAATTCTTGGTTACCAAATGTACGAATCATTTTGTTTGACGAGTGGCGGTTATGTTGCCGATGATCCTAATAAACCTTTGCATGCATGTGATTTCTATGGAAGCAAGGATGTCGGAACTGATATGAAGTAAGTACTGAACCTTTCGCTGATTTTTAGAATTGAAAATTTAAAATTGCTTCTCTTCAAAAGGAAAATGATGAAAATGGGATCGGCTACCTCATGGCGATCGGCTATGAACCGAGCCGTTGTAAGATTCCCAGCGATGTCGGCTAATTCTTTATTGGAATATTATAAACCGTTGCATATTTGGCTTAAGGAGAAGAACAGTATGTCGAGAACAAAGATTGGGTGGACTCCATCGACAAAAAGTAAGTTTTGTTTAGCAGTTTTGTGTTCCACCAAACTAAAGATTTTTTTTTTATTTCAGTTGTGCTGTAGGAATTGTATATATATTTAATGTTTTTAACTCTTAATAAAACTAGAAACTGAAGTTATTTTATACTTTAATTATTTGCAAAATGTTGTTCTTCTAAAGGCTGTTCCATCAAGAACAATGAGAGGTTCTTTTTTAAATGCAATAAATAAATGACACAAAATTAGTATTAATAGCATGAAAAATGAATCGGCGTTGAATGCGGTACGGTATATGGTTCAAATAACTTTGAATACTCTGTGTGATAAGTGTAATCAAAACAGATATAGAAATTTTTGAGAAAATTCAATCTAAGTTTGAAGTAAAGTTTGAAACGAAGCCTCAAATCGTATTAATCGATGTGTCTTAAAGTGTTTTTGTTTTTATTCGTAATTTTCTCTTTCTAAACGAGTTGATGGATTTTGATTAAATATTCGTTTTTATTACATTATATGGAGAATTGCATGGTTAACAACTTAGTTGGCACTATTTTAAAATTCCAAGCATATTTCAATGTTCTTTAATTTATCTATAACTAGCTTACCCACCCGGCTTTGCTCGGATATAAAATACATTTAAAAAAAAAAAAAACGAACCCGTCGTAACGCCACCTAGTAATCAAAACAGTCTTAGTTACTTCTTGCAAAATAATATATCTGCTTGTGAAACGACCGCAGCGGCAGCAACGGATCGGTCGATTGAAATAGCCTTTGTTACACCTTACAACATCAGCCTGTGAAAGTCCCGTCAAAATCAGAGCATATATAAGAAGTCAGTAACAAAGTTGCATTTAGCGCCACCTAGGAGTAATTAAAATAGGCTTACATAATCCTTTCTGCCTGTGAAACTCCCATCAAAATCGGTCCATAAATAAGAACTTTAAAAAAAAACACTCAAGCGCTACCTGGAACAAACAGACAGACAAAAAATTTTGGGTTTTTGTTATACATATATACTTTCATATGCATCTTGTAAAAAGCTGTTATTTTGATATTCAAAACAGAGACGTAATTTTTATTTTTGTGTATAGACTAATTAATTTATGCTTCGAGAACATATTTTGCTCTCAATACTGGGATCAATCAGGGTTACCCCTGAAATTTTTTTGAAGAAGTCAAAAAAAAGAGTCCTGGGAGGAAAAGGAGAGTCTCATGTGAACTGTAAGAAAACCAACCATTATATTTTGATATTTTTTTAATATAAAATAAAAAGATAAATCTTTTTTTTTCAACACAAAATAAAAATTAAAAAGTAGTTCAAATAAAGTCTATAAATATTGGTTGTTTAGAACACTTTACCTATAGACTATAGTTCTGTACAATATTTTTGCCAGAAACACCAATCCTCGAGTGCTCATCTTGTAATACATTTAGTGCAGGTTGTTAAGTTTGTTTTTTTCTTAATGTTAATTTTGAAAACATACATTATGTTATAATAATAATAATAATACAAATATTTTTTTAAATTACCTATTTCAAATCAAAAAAGGGCTTATAAAGAAAATTATTTAAAATGTTAAAAAGAGTCCTGAATTTTTAAAAGGAGCCAATTTTCGACTATTTTGGAGAAGTGGTGTCCTGGAGTCCAGGCTTCAAAAAGGAGTCAAAATGACGCAAAAGAGTCCTGAAGGTAACCCTGGGATCAATACATACATTTTACTCCAGCAGGGTTCATCTCTTCATCCTATGGGAAAACAGGTGACATTTTTGCACCTTGTGGCTTCAGTAATGAAAAGAGAAATTTTCATTTTTACGAGAGAAGTTTGAAAATTCTTCTTGATTCTCATGACACAATATACCAAAATACATATATATAAAAAAAAAAACATTTTATTCGAGGAACAATTTAAATTTAAGGAAGAACTACAATTTTAAATGTTTTCCAACATGAGATTTAAATTATCATAGACATTTTTATAAATTTTCCTGAAGTCTTGTTGATTCTCATGATTTAGTATACCACCAATAAAAAAAAACACATTTCTATGAAGACACAAATTTCAATTAGAGGAAGGCTTTCAGTTTGAGAAGACAATATCTTAAATTTTCTCACGAAAATATAAAAAACACATTTCCATTCGATCGGATATTTAAAATTTACGAGATATTCAAAAACATTTCTAAATATTTTGTTGATCCTCATGATTTAGTGCACGAAAATATGATTAAGTATACAAATATTTAAACACTACTACATACATACATATCAGCTGAGGGCTGTCTTTTCAGCAGGTAAAAAAGTAGGAATGTCCTGACTGATTCTCATCAAATAATGCAATACATGTCAAAGGCGAGGGCAAATCAAGAACTCTTAGACCGACTCAGATGTTTCTTTAAAAACATGAAAGTGTTTGACAGAATTTTGAATGAAATAGGAACTAGAATAGAAATTGCGAATACACTGAATAAAATTTTGATTCAAAGCAGCTTTTCATGGCCTTTAAGTCAACCTGGGCAAGATGCAACTTTCGATTTATTCAGTACAACAAACATGAAGTTTTTGACAAAACCCTAATGTGAACTATATCCAACAAGATTAAATTTGTAATCAGTAATTTGAAAAAAAGAGGTTTGGTCCGTGGACAGACGTGGTTAAATTAATTGAAGATTTTAATACAAACTCTATACACTACGTTGTAAGAAAAATAAAATTTAAAGACAACTATGCTGATGCTGAGTAGTGCCCCGTGGCTAAGTGGTTATTTATCGAATTTTGTTTGGTTTCCAATTTGGAAGTCAAGCTTTTTTGAATCTTCGAGGTACGACAATTGAAAAAGAAAATATCAATCATCCCAAAGTTTCATTAAGTTCCAACCTTTGTCCATCTGAAACTACCAGTCGACTGAACAATTTACAATTTACACAGAGAAAATAGGAAACAGAGAAACTTTTCTTTCAGAAATGTTTCTGGAATCCTCTACAACAAAAAATAAATTGCACGACTGGATCGCACGTACTTGCTCATATGTGCGGTCACATTGTAGAATAAAATTTAAGAAAATTAAAGTTAACATCAAAGCATTTATTCGATTTTTGTGACTTTTGATTGTTCGAATAAAGTACGTTAAATTGTATTGAGTGAAATAATTTAAACAGCATTTTATTTCTTTAAGAAATGTTAAAAAGTGTGAATTTTTTTTAATTGTAGGAATAGTTTTTAAATAAAACGGTTCTTTTTAACAACTTTTTTTAAAAATAAAAAAAAAATAATTTAAGAATACAAACTTAAGCACAAAAATAAAATAAATTTAAAAATAAAATTAAAAAAAAATCACTAACCCGTTTTCAAAATATTGATTCGTCAAAAAAAAAAAATTTAAAGTATTAATAATACAAAAAAAAAAAGTTTTCAAAAAACAATAATGCGAAATTATTTAGACTATCTAAATCTTCTTGAATATCAATTTTAATTTTGCATTATAGTACTTATAATCGCAAGTAAAAATCACTTCAAAAACATGACTGTACTGAAATATTTCTGAAATGTTTCTGAAATGCTTTTTAAGCAAATGGGGAACATATCAAGAACCTAGAGACGTATTCTCAAGTTTCTATTTCTATTATTTATGAATATGAATTTTTTTTATAATATAAAAACCAATATATATTTCTTAATTAATTTATCATTTTACGGATTGTTTTTTTTGTTTTCGTGTAATTTAAACATGTTGCACAGAAAATAGGTGCATTATGTGTAAATTGGGGCTACTTTCCGATTCAAGAATTTGGCATTGCCAATCTTTAAAAAAAATGCCAAAGTTGATTTATTTTGTATTAAGGCACTATTTACTTTATTTTGTATGTAACACGTAATTGAAAGTTATTGGTAATAATGGGTAATAATAAGGGTTCCAGTTCCAGAACGGCGCACCAACTATGTCTATTTTTTTTAAAGAATTTCTCTCATATGGTGTAGGGCAAATCGGAAAAATCATAGATCTGGGGCAGAGGGTGGACATAGAATATTGATGCCTTGTGTTCAAGTCAGACAAAATAATACGCAAACTCCTATGGCTACAATTAAAGTCATTTATTGTTTAATACTAATTTGCGTAGATCATTTTTAAAGTCATATTTTTTGTCTGGTGAAGAAGGTACTTCAATTCCAATATTTTCTAACGGGTCCGCCGTTGAAAATGCTTCATCAAATGTTGCCAATATCCTCCTCTTCAATTTTTGTGAACAGAAATTCGTTCAACATGGCCCAATAACGATCGCCATTGACTGTAACGGCCACTCCTTGCTCATTTTCGAAAAATGGCCCAATTATGCCTCTGGGCCAAAATCCGCACCAAGCACTGAATCGTTTTGGGTGTATCGGCTTTTAAATGTATGCGTACGGGTTTTATGTGCCCCAAATTCGACAATTGTCTTAACTTGTTTACATACCCGCCAACATCAAAATGAGCTTCATCTGAAAAGATGATTTTTTTTTGGCAAAATCGGCATCTTCCCTGAGTCGATCGCAGGCAGTAATGTCGCAACATTTCCCAGCGTATACACAACCATATTCGTTTAGCGGAAGGATAAAGCTAATTATCAGTCAAATCAGATATGAGTTAAGTGTTACCATTCACCAAATAAGCACTAGTTGAAAAAAACGTTAGATGGCGGACCCTTTATTATTTATATTAGTTAAAAGCAACTGTTTGTATTTAATCAATCAATTAGGAATAACGGCAACAACGCGCCCGCTTCTCATAATTCTGTCATAACCGATAACAAAAGTTGTGGGGTGGCAACGTTGGTATTATTTTAACTAAACAATCGCTTTTTCCTACATATACGCTACAACCAAACTGAGATAACAAATGCATATGTACATACATATGTACATATTTAGGAAAAAATAATTGTTTATGAATTGTATTTTGACTTATTAATTTGCAGAGCAAAAAATAGCTTTTTTGAAACTATTTGTAGGTTAAAGTTTCCAAGATGAATAGTCATTTAAACCAGAAATGTTATTTGAGCCTTTGCAGTTTTAGCTTTAATTTTTTACCTTTTTTGGTTAGATAAAACACATTTATGTAACAAAAAATTGTGTTTTCATTCTCTTTTTTTTTATGTTTACTCAAAAAAATCTAAAATGAAAAGTGATATTTCTGCCTTTTACACAGAGCCGAGTATCGAGAATTTATTGAGAACAAAAAACATAAAAATCCATTATTTCTCCTCAAGCCACCTCTGTAAAAGAGTTCAAAATTAGAAAATCAAATTCTGCAGACAATTTATACACAAACATACTTCTTCTTGATGCATTCCAACCAATCTTTACTTTCGATTCTTGATTTTTTTTCACAAGCCAAGATGACATGGGTTGGTAATATTCGAGTAGACCATCACCATTTAATTTGGCATCATCTGGCAAGAGTTTGCCTAGCACCTCATGGAATGGTTTTGAAGAACCGAGTTTCATCATTTTCCTATAAAGTAATAGAAAAAAAGTAATATTTATGAACTTTCTTTAGGTCTGTCTACAAATAAAAAATAAATATATAAACGAACTTACCTAAGAGCATCACCAGCTGCTGTACTACCAAAGAAATCACAGGTGTTCAATGGTGCCTTAGGATATTGTCCACTGATCTCGCAAAGTTTTCTGTAGAACTGGTAACCCAAAATTTCTGACACAAATTTTCTGCAAAAAAATTTAAAAAAAAACATATTTGCTTACTCTTGTTAACATTTTATTTTATTTGATTCATTAAAAGTTACTTCCATTTGCTTTCATTCGCAAAAGCAATTTTGGGTAAGAATTTCCTTTTTTTTCAGAAAATGTTTGAATTGATAAAAAAAAAGAAGATAAAACAGTTTAAAATTTCATTTCCCATTGAACTTTACACAGCGTGTACCCCTAACACGCAGAAAAATATAATTTAATTTGTAAATTTGTCGGCACTCAAATGCATGAGAATCACCAAGAACAAATGATACATGTGAATTCATCCCGTTTTCACTTTTTATTATTTATGTCATCAAAAAGCTGAAGAAAAAAATAGAAACTGTCGATGATTTCTTTTAAGGTTCTCCTGCACAGTTATTCACTGATTTACTCCTATACCCGACCGTCAAGGATAAATTCATTAAGAAGGAGTGTCCCAATCATATTGAGCAAACCAATTGAAGTAAAAAATTAAAATTGTCAAATGTACTTACCTAGCTTGGGTATTCTCATCAAGGTCAATATAGAATTTGAATGGAAAATCAAAGAAATTATCTGGCCGATCTGCGGGCGGCTCCACTCCAGCGAATTCTTCCATGAGCTTCCAATAGTGCTTATTTAAGTTTTCAATGTCAACATTATTAGCTAGAAGGTCATACATGACTTTAGTGTGAACAAAAAACGCTGGTATGTTCATCATTGTATGGATGCCCTGAAAAAGGGTAATTTTATATAAACAAAACATTACTTGCAACATACCCAGTCCTTACCATTCTTAAAAGTCGATTCATCTGAACCTCTTCAGTGAACTTGAAATTCGTTACCAGACCGATTTCATTCAAATGCTTCGGCGTCGATGCAGATAGAATTGCAGCTTCGCCCAACGGATATTCCAGATCATATGAACTAAAATAGTAGAATGGAAGATTTTTCTTCTCCAGAGCATAGTAAACCCTTCCCATGTAGCCATGAGCTTGCAGAAATTTCCGGAAGTCAACTTTGTGGCAGAATTTCATGTGAACATTTGACGTCAAATCATAGATGTCAGCCCGACAATCGCCAGTGTCAGAGTTTGAATTCAGCTTAAATCGATCATCCCAGTATTCCTTGGGGATTGGAGTGAAACCAAGTGACTTGTAAAAGTCACTAGCTATTCCGAACATCATGTTGGCATTGAAACTGTGTTCGGACAGAATCTTGTCGTAGGGAGGAAGGTTTTTGTGTGGATACATATCGTCGATTACACTGCCATTTGTCCAAGCCTGTGCTAGCACTTGCTGAAACAAATGATCAGGAATGGGCCCGTTTTCTTTGACCACCAATTGTCCGTATTTTTCGTACAACTTGTTTCGGATAAAAGCATGGAGTTGTTGATAGAGTGGGCGGATCTGCAACATCACATCTTCCATTTCTTCAATGTCGTAAAACTCTGACCAGAGTTCCAGAACCGGAACACCTGAATTAAATTATTGCAAAATAAAGTCCGGTTTCACTCACATTTTTTTTTTTGAAAGAAACCTGTTAAATTAGCTGCAGTTCTCAAAGACTCCACCAGAGTATAGAAATGAATTGCTGACCATTGACTGTTCTTTTCCCTCCAGTTCTGCCAATAGTACAACAACTCAGCTGGATCATTGCTTTTGGCGATGATATTTTGGACATCAGGATAGTAAGCTATTGTATCCTCACTTTGATTATATGGTTCAATATCCTTGTCGCTGGCCAGCTCCTTGAGGGAGTTCAGGGTGCTTGCAACTGTCGAAAAGTAATCCTCCTCCAAGATCAGCAAACCAGCCGATTTAGAAATTGTTCGGAACACTTCACGTAAATCGGCATCCTTAAACCGTCTATAGTCGAATTCTCTCGAATCCCTAACAACTTCCACCAGAGCTTTCGAAGTGGATCGAATTGTTTCCACACTCGTGAAAAGCGACTCAAAATCTTCTTCGTCAGCGTTAAATGCCTTCTCAGCTATGGTATCGTAGAAATTGTATAGTTTTTCGCTGACTTGCTCGGCAAACTTTTTCGCTTCGATTTCATTGGAAATAGCTGCATAGGAGACCTTGAAAATAATTGGTTAGACCTTTAGGACCGAGTTTTCCAAAGACTTACCCCGATTAAAGCCAAGAGGAGCCCAACTACCGCGAACCTCATCGCGAATGAATTTCCAAAGTACTACTGAAATTGTTTTAGAACAAACCGAAAAGTTTTTAATTAAACGCACTAAATCGCTGAATCTGGACCGCGAGATCCGAGCGAGATTGAGAGATGCGTCCATGTATAGGTGATGTATTTATTTATTCTCGACAAATTGTTGTAAATTTTTGCAATTTCACAGAATCATCATTTGTGATAATAGGTTATTTTATAGGTACTAGTGTGTGCTTGAAATTATCTAGGGTTAGCGTTGTCATCTTGACCGACTGATAATAATAATGAAATTGCAAGTAATTCTGATTAAATGATGAGTGAGGCTGGCCCCAATACGGGGGATACGTAGTAATTTTACTGGAGATGAGATTGTTTATATTTTTGTGAGCTTTGCAGAAATAAATGTAAAATATTTAAATACGCAATCTCTTAGCGGATTGTAAGAAAACCGATGAAAAGAAGAGCTGATAGGCATACAGCTTCTAATGTCTATTCTCTAAAAGAGAACTGTGATTGAAAATATAATAATTGCGAAATTAGACGAAAAGATGAACACTATCTAAGCATATATAATAGTAGTCTGTCTCTATTATATATGTATGCTTAGATACATAGAGCGAAAACATTGAATCACCAAATTGATCTACAGATGATTTTTATAGTGCAACTCTGACGCGCGTTTTTTAAGATTTTTTTAGCGAAACCTTGTTTTTTTTAGTTTAGTCAAATACCTAACTTTGGGTTACGCTACAATCTGGGGTAGAACTGGTCCTCAACGAACAAGTTCTCCAGTAACTAGGTCTTTGGTAGCTGCCTCCAGTTTTACACTTTAAGTTGGTCGAGGTCCTTTTGCACTTGCGTGTCCACATTAAGTCTCTAAAGCGCCGTCCTTCTGGTTTGAAATCGAAGATTTTTCGGGATATTTTTTAGTTGCCCAAGTAAAAGCTTTAATACTCAATTGCCTCCTTAGCCCGAAGAAGCAGAGTTATTCTGCGTTTGATCTCAGCCCAGGAGTTGTTCTCTTAGTTGGTAGGGAAGACAAAATTCCTAACTACCTGGGAATTATAGATGTCCATCGTGATGTTTTGTTGAAGTGGTAAATGTTGGCATATGATAGCGTGTCCTTGGTTTTGCCCTCATTGACTGTTAAGCTCATCTTCGCTATTTCCGTTTCAATACTCACAATAGCGGTTCTGGCATCACGCTGTGTTCTTTTGGTTTAGTCAATATCGTCGCCGTAAGCGGCAGTCTTTTAAGCATGTTGAAGAAGCCTTATCACAGAACATTGCCTTGTCTAAATCCTTTTTTAACAGCAAAGGTGTCGAAGAGGTCCTTAACGATCTTAACGTAACAGTGTGCGTTTTCCATTATCATTTTGCACAGACGAAAGAGTTTTGGCAAAGTTTGAAGAGTTCGAAAGCTAGGCTAACTTCTGCAGTGGTCTTATTTGTAGTAGGGGAAGCGGGCGGCCGTAAGAACACCTACCTCATCGAGATAATGGAAAATTATTAATAAAATTAAAATAAATGACAAATTACATAAAATATACAAAACCGCTGGTTGCACAGATTTTTTCTCGTCTGTTTGTGGTGTTGGCCTACTTCATCGGGTCAACGAACAAATGGGGCATCAAATGAAAGCTTAATCCGTCTTTATTAAGAACCTGCTGGTCGAACAAACTTAACCTGGGCAAAATATGCGTCAGAAGGTGCATCAATTCACAGATTGAACGTTACATTCGATGAATCTGCTAGAAATGCTTTATCTAGTGGCCATCGAAACTGTTTTCTATGAGACTACATCAAATTGTTAGTCTATTCCAATAAATCTGCTTCGTAAGAGGAGATTTTGAACGGTAGCGGCCGTTTCCGTCAAATGTTTATCCCAATTTTCGAAAATTGGGTTCAATGAATCGAAAGCTGTAATTAGTCCAGCCGGCAGGAATAGTTTTAAGTCGACAAAGTCGACAAAGGGTCGGATAATGTTAAGTGTGGGTGGTAAGTTAAATTTTTTTTATTGAGTTTTGGACCCCGTGAACAAATTGGGGAGGGGGGTGGTGAAACTGCAAAATGTTCGACCTTTCTTTGGTTTTTCATTGATAACTTTTTTTTGCATACGTCCTACGTTAAAAACGTTCAGGTATATTTTCTAGACCAAAAATGTCCTACAATATTGACTATTCAGATATGTTTGTATGTCAATTCTTTACCAAGATATGGCGTTTAGAAAAAAGGTAATTTTTTAAAATTTCCCCAATAAATAATAAATACCAAAAACTGCAGATTTTTTTAACTCATTTCTTCTGTTATACTCGAAACATTTTTGATGCATAGATCAGGTAGCTGGACTCAAAACCTATTTGACAGTAAAAGAACCACTCATCTAGGAGCTCTTCGTAATGAGATATATGCGTGTGAATGCTTGAGTAAAAAAAATATACTTTCTGACACGGGACCCTTCAATTCGCTACTGGAGACGCAGTTATTTTTTCGAGATATTTTAGTACATGGTCGGGGTAGCTGGATTTAATACCTATCTGACAGTGTAAGAAACAGTCAACTAGGACCTCTTTATAATGAGATATAGGCTTGAGTGAAAATATGTATTTTCTGACACGCGACCCTTCAATCCGCTCCTGGAGGCGCAGTTCATTTTTCAAGAAATGTCTGGTAAATGAATATAGTATCTGGACTCAGTACCTATCTGATAATGCAAACCATACTTAGCTGAAAACTATACATTATGAGATATAGCTATGTAAAGGCTTGAGTGAAAAAAAAAATTGTTTACTAACACGCAACCCTTCAATCCGCTCTTGGAAACGCAGTTATTTTTTTCGAAAAAATAGGCATAAGAAAAATTTTTTTTCACTCAATTTTTCTCATGCCTATATCTCGTTATGCAGAGGCCCTAGCTGAATATGGTTTGAATTGTGAATAAGTTATTGTATCCAGCTACCCGATCGAAAAATATTTGCTTTTCCAGGAGCGAATTGAAGGGTCGCGTGTCAGAAATCACATTTTTTCACTCAAGCCCTCACATAGCTATATCTCATAATGTAAAATTATTAGCTAAGCATTTTTTGCATTGTCAGATAAGTATTTTGTCCAGCTACTAGATCCACGTACCAGAAATTTCTTAAAAGAATAACTGCGCCTCCAGGAGTGAATTGAAGGGTCGGGTGTCAGAAACCACATTTTTTCACTCAAGCCCTTACATATGGCTATATCTCATAATATAGAATTTTCAGCATTCTCAGATAGGTACTGAGTCCAGCTACTAGATTCATTTACCAGATATTTCTTGAAAAATAACTGCGCCCCCAGGAGTGGATTGATGGGTCTAGTGTCAGAAACCACATTTCTCACTCAAGCTTTCACATGGCTATATCTCCTTATGAAGAATTTTTAACTGAGTATGTTTTGCATTGTTAGATAGGTACTGAGCCTAGCTATCTGATCTTTATACCAGAAATTTCTTGAAAAACTAACTGCGTCTTCAGGAGCGAATTGAAGGGTCGCGTGTCAGAAAATAAATTTTTTTACTCAAGCTTTTACACGCCTATATCTCGTTACAAAGAGGTCTTAGGTAAGTGGTTCTTACACTGTCAGATAGGTTTTAAATCCAGCTAACTGATATATACATCAAAAATCTCCCGAAAAAAATACTCCGTCTCATAATTCGAGTATAACGGAAGAAATGAGGTTAAAATCTGCACTTTTTTGGCATTGTTTGGGGAAATTTGAGAAAAAAATTCATTTTTTCTAACCGTCATATCTTGGTTAAGAATTGACATACAAACATGTCTGAATAGTCAAGTATTGTAGGAAATTTTATGGTCTAGAAAATATACCTAAACTAACCAAAGAAAGGTCGAAAATTATGAAGTTTTTCGCGTGCTGCGCAGCGAGCACAAGTTTTGCGAAGTTTCAAATTTGGATCAACACTACCCAAACTGGTCCATAAAACATACCATATAAATTCAGAACTACATCAAGTTTTGCGATTTTAACCTTTTTTAGTGTCGATGTCTACTGGGCTACAAGAAACATTTAGAAATTAAACTAGCTTCATGAAAAATGAAAAAGCAATTTGAAAAAGAGACATGCTTCACGATGTACTGTAAATACTCGGCATACACTACACTACACAACTGTTTTAATTGTAATTAAGGAGGTGCGTTGGCTATCATGCTCGAAGGTTTTAGCCCTTTTGGAAAGATACATTTTTCGAGATATCTTAAACGGTGTGAATTTTATTTTAAAAAAAACTGTCATGTCCTTATTTCATAACAAAACATAGAAAATGCTCCTATAACCTAGTGTCAATTTTTGTAAAGCACAACTTTTGGTTTGTGTCCCCGATATACTCAATTTATCCGAAGGGAAATTTTCCATAGACACAAACAACAGATTGAGGTGAATTTTGCTCTCGTGGTGAATTTCTGTTTGAATCATGTTTTATTTTTTTTAATACCTCATCAAAGCAGGTCTTTATTTTCTTACATTTTGCAAGGAAATAGTAAAAAATTAATAAGAATTTTAAGTATTTAAAGTTAATATTTAAATATTTAACTTTCAACTTCATTAATGTTTGATTCTTCGAAATAACCTTTCAGGTGGCTGATAGACGGAAGCACTCGGGTGTCGTTGCAATTCTTGTCTTTTTCGTGCCAATACTTCCACGTTCTTTGAAGATTACAGAGCACAGAGTATCTGCTGAATGGCAGAAAGAATCCATGAGTCCATGTGCGGTCATTATTTGTGTTGATGCGGCTTGTTAAAATGATTGGCAGGTTTGTAGTTGCTGAGGCAATTTTCTGATTGGCAATGGATTCTTTTCTCCATAAAGATAATAGCTCGATGGTTTCATTTATATCCAAGGCGCCTCTTAGATGGCTAACAATATCTAGGTATACTATACCTGGCACAAAGTATTTGCTTTACAACTGTGTTGTGTTACACAATGACTATAATAATTTTAAGTGGGCTAATAATAATATCGTAAATATAAGCACGTAATAAGTATGCATAAACGTTGTAAAACATAAACGTGAAACTGTGTCCTTAATTTTGAATAAGCTATGAGGTTTCACTGATTGTTTTGTTGACAACAGATCCTTGCTACCATGCTTGCCCAGCCTTTAGAGATTTCGAGCTCGCAACCATGCTATATCTCTTATTCCTTCTTTTCAATCTCACGCATTTACTGATCCACAAAACACTCAACTTTAATCAGACTGATCCCAATCCATTGAAGTTTATTTCCACTCATTATTTTATGATTGACCAAGTGTTATGTATTTCGATGACCATCTGATTGAGTGACAAGATAGTAATTCAGACGTCTTGTCGTTACTGTGCACCTATTAACACAATGTTGCAACTTGCGAAATTAATCTGCAAATGGAGAATTTCCTTACTTCGATGGCAGCCTTTAAAAATTGAAAATATCTCCACCGCTAGACATGGGCATCCATTCAACTGTGTTATGAACTAAAAGTGCGCAACGATAGGCAGGAGTCGACGACGCCTTAGATAAATGGATTTCGGCCTTATCGCTCCCGCCACATACAAAACTTATTCAATTAAATTCCTTAATGCTCTCGATTTGCAAAGTTTCATTTGATGCAGTTGCCATTGATTTGTGACTTTAATAATGCCTCATGACCGAAAGGGGCTTGCTTCATTAAATAATCCAGACTAAATATGCCCCAAAACATGGCTCTAGCAAGAAGAAAAGGATAAACAAGAAATATCTCAAACTGGATTGGGTATTGGCCATCATCTGCCTGACCAGGATCGAGAGGTGTATGGAAGAAATGCAGATAATTGGCTAAAAAAAACTCTTATCTATGGAAGGTAATCATCGGATCGTGTAGCAACTACTGTGCACATGGATAGTGTTGCAATAAATAAAATTAATAGCCCTTAATGGGATGCGTTCGTCGTGTCACGTCGACTCTGCATCGGTGGTACAACAAGCGATGTTCATAAATTGACACAAGTGATTCTGCCTTTCGGCAGTGATGTTGTTTAAAGCCAAATCGTTTGTATTTTATGATTATGGTTCGGAGTGTGCTGTTTTTGCAAGTTGAGTAAAATATGAGAAAATATGAGTGGAAGTGTCAAAAACGATGTCAGAAATTGGGCCCCGCAGGGTAACATGGTAAATGTGTTCTAAGAGATTGAAACCGAAACCGAATGAGGCTGTTTTTAGCCAGTAAAGTGGGCAATTAGGTCTGTCGAACAAGAACTGCTTGCCAAGTCGATGCAGGTGACATTTAATATACATAAGTTGAATAAGTTTCTTATGATAATTTGTTAACTTATTTGGAATCATTTTCAATGGTTTCAAGAACGGCCTTATTTTCTTTGCGCATCCATATGACGGATTAGACAAAAACACAGTAAGGTCGGTCAGCCTTCTGCGAAATAGAGAAATTTATGTATAGCATACGAGAGTATGAACCTTATGCAACTATCACCACTGATATGGAAGTGCCTCTATAGTCGTTTCATGGCGACCACTCGAAACAAATTTGTATTAAGACTCTTTATAAAAGTTTGGCTAATATAATATATCTTTGCCGCTGATCGAGCCTGATAACGATGCGGACGTATCGAGGTGCCAATAACAATGACTACCTTTTTGGTATGGTGTTCCAAAGGCGGATTGCTGCGAAGAAATATTGTAAATGTCGCTCAAATTCGGATCAACACGTCTGCCCTAGGATATGAAAACAAAAGCACCTACAATGGCTAGGACTCGCCCTCGAAGAGTTCGATGAGGGAAGAATAAGTTCTACAGACCGAATTACGGACGTTTAGATGAGAAATTCTCAGGCAACTGCAACCTTCTTTTCCGGGGTACTGCCTCTTGCGAGAAACTGACAAAACCTCCAAGAGTAAAATTTATCTCGAAAAAGTGCAGCTCATCTATCCATTCGGACTCGGCGGTAAACTGTAGGTCCCTTCCATTCTTGCAGATTAACAACACACACACAGGAATGGCTGAGAGTATAAGTCACTAGGCCTTAGATGTCGGGCCAATAAATTTATTTATTTAATTTTATGTAAGCTGACCATTACCAACACTATACAAGCCAAGTTAAAGTAGCCGGATTGCTGTCCGTCCAAATCAATATGCATTTCTAATAAATTCCGGCAATGAAATGGTCTTACCAGTATACTCTTTAAAATGCCGTTGGAGAAAGCTATGCGAAATTCTGGTATGTTAACAAAAGGGACTATTATCACAAATCCAGCCAGATACTTTGGTCAAAAGTAGCAGTCGATAATAATATGCAGCAAGATAAACGCTAGCGCCAAAAAGTCTTAAGAAGAATTCATAGCGCTGTGTCTGAAGGAGGAGGATTCCGGAGAAGATTCGATCATGAATTATGAATGAAATCTACCTCGAAGCCAATGTGGTGGAAAAAAATAAACCTCGGTAGACTCCGGTGGGCTGGACATCTACCTCTTATGAGCGAAGAGGAACCCACTCGAAAAGTTATGGTAGAAGGTGATTTGGATGTATAGAAGAACTTGTTGGATGAGGCCCGGAACGGATCCCGATTCTTGTGACGATCATGATGATGAGTGGACGATTCTGCTTCCTACAATATCGGCAGTGCTCTGTGCAGTATTCTTGATGAAAATGTATAACAACGGATCGGCTTTAATTAATCCTTTTTTTTTGACATTGAAAGTTTCCGGCTTTCTTTGTCGACGTTGAAGGAATAACCTGTATTCATCCTAAAGGCGCCAAGGCGGCCTATGCGAGGGTGTTTTCCTATTGAACTTTTGCTAGCAGTGAGCATAATATTGTTCTAGTTAAAAGCAACTTTGAAATATATAAATTCAAAACTACGTCATGCCTTGCGATTTTAGCCTTTTTTAGTGCCGATTTCTACTGGACTAAAGTGGCTATTGATTTTTTCCTGAGTTTCTTCTAGTTTGAAACGTTAAGAAGAGAATGCTGCCTTTAGAGTTGTGGTCTCCTTTTTAATGAAACCGAGGGAACAATGATAAAGTTTAATATGTCAGGCATGCTTTCTATTTCTATTAGGGTGACCTGCAATTTATCCGAATCGTAATATCATCCGAGTAATAACTTAACTTTCATAAGGGGTCAAAATTGAATCTATTTTTTGTTTCCATGACAACTCTAAAAAAAAAGCCTTATGAAAGCCCTATAGAAGCTATAGCTTGTCAAATTCCAAAAATTCTTATACAAGTTAAATTGTTTGTTGGGCAGACGAATTTTTTCAAGAGAAAGTTAAACTCTTGGTAGATTTGTCACTTCTTCACAAGAGGTTCTAACCCAGAAAAAACAGAGCTACTCAGCCGCGGAATCGGAAGAAGACCATTCGGCATAGCATAGTTTGATACACTTACTACTTTATATTCCACATGGAATTTAAAATTTACATAATATACTTCCGTAACTCTATACTCATTTTTATTTTATAGAAGTAGTTAGCCTGAAGCCTGATCTCAAATATTTTTCAAAATTTAATTTGTCGATTTTTAGAAAATAAAATGTTCGTGAAGAAGAAGAAAAGGAGTTCATCAAAAGACGAAAAAACTGATTAAACTCCTACCCAATAAGTTGATGCACAAAGAATCAAGGTTTGAATTGAAGGTTTTAAGGTAAGAGTTTTAATTTGAATATTTTTTAAGGTTTTGTTGAAGTTATTGCGTTGGTTCTCTTACTTACAACTTCTTTTAAAAAAAGACACAGAAATTGGTTCGCATTGGGTAAAATGTCCAGTAGTATATTGGATTTCATCCATTTTTTTTTACGTTTTTTTGAGTTGATTTTTGAGGTTAAAAACATAGATTCTTGGGGTGTATTGTTTTAGCCCAGAAAATTATCATTTTTTGTGGTCAATAACCTTTTTCTATATGTTTGTTTCAAGTTAAGTTTTATTTCCTTTTACCATTACTCATACATGTTTTAGAGAAAAGATGCATGCATGTTAAGAATAAAAATAGGCTTAAACGAAGGTCGTATTTTCTAAGAATGCTTCCCATAGTCATAGTCAATCTCTCATACGAGAGCCACTTGATATGCTTCATAGATATTGCGATCCACTAGAGGAAGATTCACCCACAAGACGAATCACGAACTCTTTGCTGGCAGGATCCGGATTGACCTTTTCACTGTCCGAAGAACCGACTTCCAAACGATTGTTTTCAAGAATTCTTCAAGCGAAAGTGTTTAAAGACGCCATAGGCAGTACAACCTCATCGTCATCTAAGAACGCAACTATTATCTTTCGTTCCTTTCCGTTGGGATGACTTTATGAGGTAAATAGTTGTTTTTCGAGCTCATAGAGTTCACCAATGATTCGGGTTTCAATATACTGAATGACTTTTAGAGCTTCATTCGTGTCATCAAAGAGACAAATCTGTCGATAAATGGTAGCTGCCTTTCTGGGACTTAGTTTTTCAGAAACGTTACCATCCTCATCCAACTCCTCTCTTTGCAATCTCGTGGACTGTACCATCTTCTATCTTTTAGCAGGGGTTAGCAGCTTTGAAACTCCATGTCAGATATCAAAGACAAACAAATATTTGGGTTGAGAGTCGAGAATGTGGTCTTAATTTCAGCTTAGCTTCAGCATCATCCAGTTGCAGCTGATATTCAGTCTCTGGCACAGCATCCTGGGTGCTGGAATATAAAGGAATTCATCCGAATCAATCTGCTTTATCTCACCCAATTTAGACTTTCTTCCTAAAGGCTTCGATGGTCCACTGATGGTCGATTCCTCATCGGAACATTAAAAAAACTCATCGTCATCAGCTTCATCTTCCTGGTCTTCATCATCAACTGCAATGGACCCATAATTCAGTCTGTATGATCAAAGGAGTTTGAGTTTTTTCAGGAAGCTAAAGAAGACCAAAAGATCAGCATTATTGATTTTTTTTTCTACTCAAATAGTCAGTGCACCGAGCAACTGCCTGAAGAAATTTCCCATTATGATCAGGCAAGCCTCTTTTTTTAACTAAACACCTCCAAGAAATATAGACATTTGCAAAATTAACTTAATAATGTTATTGCGTATCATTTAAATTACATCTTGTCATGTCATACGCCCATTCCTTTACCGATGTTCAACTGCAACGCCCATTAATCAAGCTGCTACTTTTGAATACGGCAATCATTCGCAAGCTTATTCTGCCATCAGCGAATCACCTTTAGCCCATTCAGTCTATCCTCAAAATGAATCTTGCATTCGGCACCAAAGACCAAAAAAAGCCTATTTCGCAGTCAAAACATCTCTGATTGATGGCGCATGGCGAGTGTCTATGCAAAGTCGTGCTAGAGAAGCACCTTGGAAATGGTCAAGCTTGGGGGATTAAGATCCAACTTGTTCGTCATCATAATCATTAAGCGTTTCTTGTGACAGTTTCTGCCGCAGTGTGGCGCAATGGAAATAAATATGCCGAATGGCAAACTCATCATCGCTTCCAATGAAGCAGCGCCATTAGACGCAGAATTGCCTGGCACAATTCATATAAGCAATTTGCATTGGTAGCAGCCAGGCTCCAGGTGTAGAAATTTAACAACTCAGCGCGAGCTGCCAAGAGGCCTAGTCCATATGAGTCTTGTTTGGTGGAGGAGGCAGTGGCAGAAAACAAGTGTCTGTGCTAATGGAATATTGCCTGAATGGGCAGTAATTCATTGAGTGAATGAAGGAGCAAACTCTGTCCCACTGGCGGTTATGATTTATGAGCCTCCATCGTGATGTGAACAAATTTGTGCGTCAGATATATATATATTCAAGGCGTTCTTCAGTGCTTGAGCTAGGATAAAGGTGATTTGTTAGACAAGAACTTTGATGGAGAATAAAGAAAAAAAGGTGTTTGTTGCCATTGTGGGCGAAAATGTGATAAGACATGAAGGATTGGTGTTATGTTAGACTTGACAGCTGGAATTTGTCTAAGACCCTTCAACAGAGTTGTTCGCGATAGTGAAAAAGTTGTCATAACCTTTAATCAAATTCGCTTAGGGGGTAACGACAATTACCAGGGATGGTATAGTGTATGAAGAAGGAAGGATGTATGAGGTAATGTTTTCTTTCTTTTATGATTTCCTTTTGTAGATATTTACTTGACTGCCCTGATACTTCAGGAAGCGGTGTGAATACCCGTCAATGTTTATGGTTTGTTTAAAATGTTTTAGAATAGATGGCGCGCAAGTGGTTTCACTTTCCCTCATCCAAAGATGTTGTCGGTGCCATGAATTGAATTTTCCGAGGCAACAGCATTTGCCAGAGATAGTCCATAAAAATCCTTAATACTTCTTTGATCTTTAAGCTCTTTATAGATGAAATGAACATTTTATTCGTTTGCGATATTTCTATTTACATATGTTATTTATTTCTTACTAACAAAACACTTGGGGGTAGAAAACGTCTCTTTTATAACATTTCTTTAGTTGAATCTCTGTCCAATCCAGCGGAAAAAGTCTATCCCATAGATTAAAGCGTTCCAGCTGGAGATTCTCCTTCGTCACAAGTTCCTCTCCAATATCCAGATAATTCTCTTTCTTCAAATTAAGATACTCCCATTTCATGTTTTCAATATTTGGATCCCTGATCGGATGTAAAGTTAAATATTTTTAATAAAATAAAAAAAAAATGTTTACTCACCCAGTTGCAGCAAACTGTGTCCACATTCTTGTCACTAAATCAATGGTCCTGCTCTCCGGATCAGAAAGCTTAAACATCGGCGCCATCTTGGGATTGTAAAACAAATACTGAAGATCATCATAATGGAAAACTCCTGAACCCAATAATACACATAATTTCCTACAATATTTTCGATAAAAAAACTGAATTTGTTTACCTTTTGAATAATTTAGGTAACTATAACGTCCCTGTTGGGAAAACTGATAGTAATATACTGGAACATGCCTGGCCGCTAAATGGGCAAATCTATGGACAGGGAAGCCGATAACTCTGTCGCTCATCATCTAGAAAATCAAATTAAAAAATAGAAAAATTATTTCGTATGTAATTAGTGTACCTTCGCCAGGGGTTCAATAAGGTCAGAGGTGCTGTTATGTTGATCCACATATTCCTGCCTCAAGACCTCACTAATTTCTCTAGATTTCTCCAAAGTGTTTGAATATCGGAACAATAGCGAAGCAGGTTCCTTCCACAGTTTTTCACTTGACAGCTGTACATGAGTGAGATTTTGCAATCTGACTAGTTTGAATAAAATTTAAATATCGACATAAATTTTAAAACAAAACTTACATTTGACAATATCAACAACTTCATCCTTAGTCATTCCAATAATTAACTCAACCAAATGAAATCTTCCATTCTGAAACGAAATCAACGGCTCCTCAACAAGGAATCGCTGCTGGCCAAAGTCACTCTCGATGACCGGTTGTCCGAACTCTTCGATGCTGTTTTTGATTATTGGTGTCTAGAAATTTTTGAAATGTAATTCAGAAAAAATAAATAAGGATCTTTACCTCTTTCAGGCACTTAACCATAGAATCCAACTCATTTGTGGGACATTTTAGAGTTTCTGCATGTTTCTTCGCAGAACCTAGTTGATCATATGGATAATTCCAATAGGACAATGCTGATCCGCTCATAGTAATAGCTCTGTGAAATAATCCTTTCGACATCGGGGATACCAAATGTAGGCTGATACTTATACTTCCAGCATCATACCCAAGTAATGTTATTGAATTTGGATCACCTCCAAAATCGTGTATATGTTCGTTCACCCACTTCAAAGCAGCCACTTGATCCTTAAGACCAGCATTCCCCGGAGCATCTGCAGTTCCAGTAGCCAGAAATCCCAGTGATCCTAAGCGATAGTTAAATGTTACTAAAACAATATCTCGATCCATGAGTAGCTGTGGTCCGGCAAACAATTCACTCTCTCCAGAGAACTCAATAAATCTCCCACCATGAATGTAAATAAGCACCGGTTTGTATTCGTCGGCAGTCAGATTCTTCGTGTAGACATTAAGACGTAAACAGTCTTCTGATTCAGCAGTCGAATTTAATTGACTTTGAAGTGGTTGAGGGCATCTAGGGCCATCGGTGGTAGCATCAAATATATCTGGCATCCATGGTGCTACTGGTTTAGGTTCTAGAAAACGTTGTTCACCTTCTGGTGACTGAGCGTAGCGAATTCCACGAAAAGCATAAAAATCTTCACCAAGGCGTGATGTTAATATCGATCCACTTATGTCACCCAAACTTGTGGAAACTTTTATTGCGGAAGTCGAAACCGTTGTGAGAAGCAGCGCGAAGCACAATTTAATCATTGCTATTTAGAACTGAGATTAATTTCCACAAAGACAACAATTTATAAAGACGCGTCTTATTATAATATAAAAGCTTTCTCTAGCAAATCTCTGTTAAGTGATAATGTGAATTAGAAGCCACACCACCCTATGCCCCGAAAGGTGTTAAGAGTGTTGCTGGGATTTGAAGCTTCCGTGAGAGTTTGTGTTTCTTTAGCGGTTGATCGCTTTTTTAATCGCCGTTTGATTATTAAAAGTTTATGTGTATACTAATACAATATGAATCGGCTTTGCTAACAAGTGCCTGAGTAAGGCTCACTCGTTTCTTACTCTCCTTTAGGTTGCTACCTGAGATGTTATGGAATTTTGGCCTAACTTAGCATTTTGGGTAAAACAACATTTTATTTTTATAGCGAAGATCACTGTGAGGATCTACAAATAAAAGTCGGTTTTCGGTATTTGGGTGTCATCTCTTATTATATTTTTACTTGCGATTATAAAGGCAAGTTATGAATTCGTGGAAAAAAATTCTAACAATCAAACATGACATTACGATGATAGGGAAGTCGAAAAAAGTGGGTCCAGAAATTCCGTCCGTCTGTCTGTTCGCACCTCTAAGGCTTCAAACTTGGTATTTAGTATTTATTTGGTAGTATCTCAGGGGGTGTTTCTCATTTTTGTTCTAGGTCCAAAGACAACGGTACCTGCCATACAATCTTTAACAAAAAGTTTGATTTTCTCCAAAACAATTCTAACAATTTTGATAAAACTTTCAGGCTGCTATTTTTTTACAACAATACACCTTTCAGTTTTAATGAATTTTTCGAAATTTGTTCTATAACGGTACCTCTCATTGAAACAGTTTTGTCAATAAAATTTTGCACACAGAAATTCATTTATAATTCAATAATTATTGCATTTCAAAATTTTCAAAACCTTTTTTTTTTCTATTTATTTTTCTAAAAAAATTGGTTTTCGATTGATTTTTGATTGAATTTTTTTTAAATAATTTTCCCACATGAAAACTACAGATTTTCTTATAAATTAAAATATTTTTATAATTTAATTTATTTTTCCGAAAAAGACTTTTTAAAAAAATTGGTCAAACGATTTTCAATATTTTTTTATCATTATAACTTAGTTTTCCGAGAAAACGAAAAAAATTAAAGAATTTTCGAAAAAAAAATATTTTTTTTTATTTTAATTTATATCTACATACATATGTATACGCAGCCACTAAGCAATTATCTAGCAACAAGTTAGTGCAACCCAGTCGTGCATTTTATTTAAATTTTATTCGACGATGTGACCGCACATATGAGCAAGTACGTGCGATCCAGTCGTGTAATTTATTTTTCTAGGGTTACTAAAGAAATATTTTTTTGGCGATAGTACTGCCCTCTCGCGTTCGGAAAAACGTTGGAAATGAGTTCATGTTCTGTCGTTATTGCATGGCAAAAATCAATCGTAAATTCAATGTTTCCATCTCCCTCTGTTTCTGGTAGACGCCCCAATACACAACGGTATAAACACATGACAACCGATTCTAAATGTTTGTAAGGTGGAGCTTTTCTACCTTGGACCACAATTGCGATGCTTTTAAACATCAAAGTTTCGAGATTTCCGTAAAAGTGCTTTCAGAAAGCGGTCGCACACTCCATGAATGAAAAATTTTCTTTCTCGAAGCAACTTTTAACTTTCAATAAAGCAACATTTCTGAAAGTACTTTTCGGGTGTTCAAATTATAAAAGCTCTTTTTCTGAAAGTGTTTTGAGTGTACATAAACCGGTGTGGTACACGCCAAACGTTTTTTTTTTTATATATATAATCTGCACGCACTCAAGGGGTTGTTACTATCCTTATCATGTATTAACACAGTGCGAGCGTTTAGGAAAATTGGGAAGATGAAAGGAAGTACCGATGCACATTGGTTTTGAACGTTTGTAAATCGTAGTCGAAGGGAAAAATCGAGACGGGTATAGCATTCCACATTCGTGTAGTGCGGCTAAAGAATGAATCTCTATACATAACAGTGCGTCCGAAATTAGGCTCAAGGGTAAATTTATGAGCATTCCTAGGACGAGTATTACGATGAAATCTTTTAAGGGGAGAAATGCAACTTGCTATTTCGCCGTAAACGTACGTTTCAAACCGGTTAATAACTAAATTGTTGTTGTATAAAGCGACTGCTGCAAGTGATTTATTACCGTGTGTTTGAATAAACGGGGCAGAAGATCTTAGTTGGGTGGACAAATGTAGATATTGCAATATTTTCACAAAAACAGTCTTTAAAAAAAGAAACAAAAAGGATTAAATTATTTTAATTTCTTTTTTTCGTTTTTCTTTAATTTATTTTTTAATTTAATTTGAAAACCAAATTATTTATAAAAATATTCACTTAAAGGATTTTATTTTAGTTTTATTTTTTACTAGCGGTTATAGGTATTAATGCAAATTATGCATTCGTGCAGATTGAAAATTTTGAGATATCAATTGCGCCTCTAGAACACCGACGCCATGTTTCATGTCTTTCCTTATTTTATCGTTTCTTTTATAAAAAATGTTCACTCGAAGTAGCCAGCTGCATTCCTCCCCTAAAAAGTTTCTTCCGTAATACTCCTCTCGCAAGGAATGCTCGTCAGTTCACCCTTGAGCCCAATTTCGGACGTACCGTAAAATATAGGGATTCTTTTTTTAGCCGAACAACACGAATTTAGAATAATTTACCCGGCGAGATTTTCCCTTGCCATTTTGATCTGCAAGCATTCAAAACCAATGTTAATCGACACCTCCTATCCTTCCCCTCCCTGTCTTCCAAATTATGTCTGTCCGTCAGTCTGTACGGATGTATATTGAACTACAGCCAAAACGGTTTGGGCCAATCGTCTTCGAACTTAGAACATAAAGTTATTTTGAAATTCTACAGAGGACTTTTTTTTTATTTTATTTTTAGCTCAACTATTAACGGTACCTCCCATATAACCTTTAAGTAAAAATTGTTTTTTTTTTGGTTCCAAGAATTTTTATGAAAAAAAATCAGTGTTCTTTTGTACGTGTGTAATATGTTTTGGTTTGTATGATCGAATTTTTCCTGATACCCAATTCTGACTTTCAATCAAAGTAATTCCCTTGCAAAGCATCCTTAGCCTTACATTTCAAATGAAATGATGTTAACTAAAAATCTCAACTTTAATAGGCCTTGACTTCTCAAGTCAAAACACATTAAACCAGCCATTTCTGGTAGTTGGTTAGTCAAACCACATACGAATTGGCAATACACGTGTTAACAACTTAAACTCGCCATGCAATCACAGACGTTCAGATTGGTCTAGCTCTGACTTTTAGTGACAGTACAACTTAACCGTAAGCGCACTGTTAAGCCAATGAGTTTTGTACCCGAATTCAAATACCCACCCCGTGCCGTAATTATATTAATTCGAATCAAAATTGCCAAATGGCGACCAAACTGATTGCTGGCGCTGATAAATCTAGTTAATTGCTTTGCTTTGATCATTTATCAAACTGCATTTTTTTTTATCAGATTCTGTTCGATTTTCAATCGAAAGAGTGGAAATCGATTGCGCTAAATTGAAAGAAGGATCGATATACTTTATTATAGGATAAGGTAGTGCATTTAGTTTAATTAAAAACTGATACAAAGACTTATTGAGGCTTTAACGAACTGATTTTTGGTAGGGTATCTTGTTGATCGGTGGTGACTCCATTCTCCTGCCATGTGCTACTAAAGCCTGCAGTGAAGGAAACACAATTGTCATCAGGTTTTAACCTTTTATTGAAAACATTTTTCTTACCGTGTCTAGCATTTTGTTCCTGCAATTCATTTCGGATTTTTTGTCTTTGACATATTGAAGGTATCTGGTGTGGGACTCCTTGTCAAGTTCCTGTGAAAGAATATTTTTTTTTTTAGAAAAATCTATGTTTTGATCATTGGTTAAATTTTATTGATTACCCTATTTGCTTTAGCAATATCTTCTTCTTGTTGTTGTTGAATGTTTTGTATTTCATTCAGTTGGGCTTCCGAAAGTTTGATTTTCTGGGCTTTAAGAACTTTTTCTGAAGCCATGGATTGAAGATAGTTCTGGAAATATAAAAAAGAATCATGTCTTCGTGACCAGGTAGCTAATAAATTATGCTGAAAGGCGGGAATGTGCGACGTTTTGAAATCTTCAAATCTCTTTGTTATTAGGATCCGAGATTGCATTTTAGTGGTATCTTGTACTAACTAGCAAACCCAAAATAGGTAGTTCTGCCCTAAATTCAATATTTAAAATGTGATAAGATTAAAATTATATAAACAATAGATCATTACAATAATTCAAAACACACCTCTTTGAGATCGAAATGCATATCAATGAGAGGATGACAACTTTTCAGAGCTTCGTTGAGGCTTTCTCGACCGGAAAATCATAATACTTGCCTACCGGCCTGGACAAATGCCACATCTTGTTATTTTTTTTTATCATAAAGAGATTAAAAAAAACCTGCCCAGATCGAGGAAAGCTTTAATCTTCGTACCGATCATTCATACACGAACTATGTTGACGGTAAGAGGGCCTTAAAAATTGAAACTAAGCCATATCTTATAAACCTAGGAAAAATTGCATTGCAATACTTCACTCAAATTGGAAGAAATAATTTTATAAAAGTCGTTCAATGTTGTCTGGGAAAAAACTGCAAAAAAGTATACATTCATTTTCTAGTGAGAAAAATGTTTCAATGGAAATTAAAGAACTTCTATTTCCACTCTTAACATAGAACTCCCTGGTAAAATCAAAAATCCAATCTTCCAAGATTCAAAAACCCATGCCAGACTTCTAATCGAAGATCTAACCACAGAAAAAAAGTATGAATTCCTCTATATTAACGATATTAAAAGACCTAAGTTACAATCAGCACCAATTGGAAATAATTTACGAAAGATGGCTAAAACAGAAACTTTCAAATACTTGACGAACAGAAGATTTTTTTTTTTTTTTTTTTAACTAGCCCGCACTAAAGGGATTTCGACTACCCTTATAATGTTAATTCAACACAGCGAGGGCTTTAGGAAAATAGGGAAGAACGATGCACATTTGTTTTAAAGTTCTGCACTTCAAATTGGGAGGGAAAAACAGAGAGACGGACAGAAGATGTTAAATTACCTCAGTGATATTCAACGAACATCTGAAAACCTTGAAATGTCCCCTTTTTAGTACCTTTTGCGTGGTTCTGAAAGGAAAAAAAATCCTGGTTACACTTGTAATAGTTTCCAACAAAAGCCTTGCTTACGTTTTACAAAAAGTGGCCGAAAAATTAAGGTCCCAAAAACGGGAAAAACTTTTCTTGAAAAGATGTCTCAGAGGCCAATATCGTTACTAAAAAATTACTTTCAAGGTCTTCGAAAAATTATTACATAGGCGCCTACTAAATGAAAAATGGCCTTTTCTCAACAACAATTTGGTTTAATTTAAGAAATAACAAATCAAAAACAGACCAGGAATGTGAACGAATGTGTATAAAGTATAAAGCAGACTGTAATCTTGTAGAAAATCAATAAAACAAAACCAGACATACACTGAGTTACAAAAAAAGTGGTGCACCTTGAAATTTTGCAACATTTTGAAGAAATTTAAACAAAAAAACGTTTTCTGGTACAGTTCTGTTTATTAACATAAAAGTAAGTGATTCATGTAAAAAAAAACGAAAAAATAGGAAGAACTTAGAAATAAAACATAAATTAGGGAAAATAGGCAAAAACTTCATAACTTAACATTTCACATTTTTTTTTTTTTTTTAACTAGTACTCGTTCCTTCAATAGTGGGTATTGCCTCCACGAACATCTAATAAAGCCTTAATTCGCCTGGGCATACCTTGGATGAGGTTTGTTATGATGGTATCGTCCAAATTTTCCCATTCCTCCACTAGGGCAGATCTCAGCCCATTGAGTGTTTCTGGAAGGGCGGGTCGCCTCCTTATCATTTTTCCCAGCAGATCACAAACGTGTTCGATGGGATTCATATCCGAGCTCATCGCAGGCCAGGCCATTACATCGATATTCACTTCTTGTAAATAGTCGGTAACGCACCTAGCAACGTGTGGTCTAGCATTATCCTGCATTAGCAAGAAATTCTCTCCAATAAATGGTGCGAATGGAACCACATATTCCTCCAGAATTCCTCCAGTTTACCAACCCTTCCACGATGCAAAGCTCGGTTTTTCCGTGCATGGAAATTCCCGCCCACACCATGACGGAACCTCCCCAGAAATTTTCACGCTGGGCAACCGTGGCCGAAGAGTATCTTTCACCTGATCGTCTCCACACTCTGCTACGTCCATCTGGTGAGCGCAGACAAAACATGGACTCATCAGTGAAAAGAACTCTACTCCTGTCAGCCTCGGTCCAATCTTGGTGAAGGCGAGCAAATTCCATCCGACATCGCTTGTGCTGTAAAGTGAGTCTTGGTACACGAGCTGGTCTTCTTGCTCTCAGGCCACTCTCCACTAATCGCCTCCTCACCGTTTGAGCATTCACAGCTCTCCCCCTAACGGATCGAAGTCTGTGAGACAGCTCAACCGCTGTTTGGTGACGATCTCGAAGGCTTTGAAGCACCAAATATCGATCATCCCTTGCAGATGTTGCTCTGGGGCGACCTGAGCCTCTCCACCGGTTGCAGGAGTTGATTTCCCTGTACCTTTGGATGGCTCTTCTCAGCGTCGTCTCCGGTTTTCCAATCATAACAGCGGCATACCGCGCACTTCGTCCATCCACAACCAAAGCCAGCGCCCTGGCGACTTCTTCTGCCGTTATTTGCATTTTTTCACAAAAAGCACTAAAAAACTGATAAAGAATCAAATTAAAATAAACCCACTACAATAAACTAATTAAAACATTTACGGAATCACGGAAGCCAAAATTTGTATTACTCGCGTCTATTATAAAAAAAAAATGATAAAGTTGCGGCTCTCCTCAATATAATGCACTTAATGGACTTATGTGATAAGAAAAATGGAAAAGGAATATGCAAACATACACACAAATATACCGTTAAATGAAAAAAAAATAAGCTCTGCAAAAACATAGCGATATAATTATTATCAAAATAATAACAACACATCACAAATTATGACTGCGCCACTTTTTTTGTAACTCAGTGTATAATGCCTAAAGATAATGTTTAATACATTTGCTGGTGATAGGACTATACTTGCATCATTTGACTCAATCGAAACGGCAGCAAAAAAGCTACAGAAAACGTTTAATAATATAAAGAACTGAGCAACGAAAAAGCGCATTGTTCAAAAACGACTCAAAATCTGCTCATTTTTATTAACTCGGAAAAAATACTGGGGTGGAATCGGCTAAGGTGATATGTGAAAGTCAAATTTCTGATAGTCACATGTGATCATAATAAATGTTCAGTCTGCCTAAAGTGATTACCACGATAATTACAAATTCTGAAATTACCTAACGCAGACTGAATTTTTTGATTATGACAATAACTTATCATAATCACCTTAGCCGATTCCAAACCAGTATTCTGCAGTGTCAAACCTTGATGCTAAGCTACGTACAACGCACGTTAAAAGAAATAAAAAAGAAGAACTCGATTTTAAATTACGAAAACTGCATTGTTTCTTTGTAAAATGTTATAATTTAAATACATTCAGCAAAGGGCTTATAAACAAGCAAGTGCTTATGCAATTTTGGTGTTGTACCAAACCAAGCTATAGGCAAACACTACAATCATGTATCAAAATTAAGCCAATAGCAATCGTTAATGCTGCTTGGTACATACAAAACAGCGATTTTGTCGAAGAAAAATTTGCTATCAAGTTTGAAATACGTTTACAAGAAACATTGTTCGGCGACTCTGGAGAACAAGACTGATTAGTCCTGGTAGTAAGGCATACATCCGCTTCCGCTTGTAAATTCGGTATCTGCACTTCATCTCGATTGAGAGCTCCCTGCTAAATGTGATTAATATATGCAGCACAAACAAAGCCTTAGTGTCTTTGGAAAGTGTTCAAGCTTCCAATATACGAGTACTTCAGAAAAATCAATGCGAATTCACATTTTTTAACTTTATAATGTGAATTTTCAAATCAAATTGAGTTTTTCTTAATCTTAACGGAAATATAAGGAAAAAAACATGTGTTGCTAAAACATACATACCGCTAATCATACTACATTTCAGCCTTAATCTTAAGCCTATTCCACAGAAACCGTGCATTTCTACGGGGTATAAAAAGTAGCCTATTTTTATTTGCGATTATATTTAGGTACTATAATGCAAGGTATGCATTCGTGCAGATTAAAAATTTTGAGATAACAATCAAACATGACATTACGATGATAGAGAAACATATTTGTGTTACTCGCAAAACTCTGTCCATCTGTCTGTCTGTCTGTATGTCTGTCTGTCTATCTGTCTGTCTGTCTGTACGTATGTATTTTGGGCTGTAGCTTAAACGGCTGGGCCAATCGCCTTCAAGTTTAGAACTTAAGGTTATTTTGAGTTTTTTCAATTTTTTTAGCTCAAAAATTAACGGTACCTGTCATATAACCGTTAGGTAAAAGCTTATTTCTCTCGAAAACGGCTCCAAAATTTTTATAAAAAAAATCAGTGTACTATGTAGGTATGCATTTTATTTTGGTGAAAAAAAAAATTAATATGGTGGGCTAAAAATGGTACCTCCCATAGGACTGGTTTTTTTTTCTTCGACTTTCTCGAAAACTGGTGATCCGATTACAATTTATATAAAATGGTTTGATGTTAACTTTAAATTTCTTAAATTTTATTCACCATTGTGACTGCACATATGAGCAAGTACGTGCGATCCAGTCGTGCAATTTATTTAATCTAGCATCTCATTTATCTACGTTCTAAATTTCATTCTAACCTATTAAGTTGTTAAGGTATGTGCAGCAAAAACATACAATTGTTAACATCTACATATAATATAACTAGCTTCTACCCGCGACTTCGTCTACGTGCACTTCAAACTAAATCATTTTTATTATTTAAATCAAAACCCGTCAAAGAAAATTACATTTTTTCGGAATAAAAATAGTCTTTATAGTAGTTTAGTGAATCCTGTAACTCTTCCATCTAGGTAACTTCACAAATTCTTGCAGTGGTTGAGACGTGGAAGCGTAAAAAACAAACCTCCAACCACAGAAACTGTTAGTTTTTTTCGGAATAAAAAGTAGCTAATTTTTCAATCCAGCACCTCCTCCATCTGCCTACCAAATTTTATCGAAATCCGTTAAGCCGTTAAGGCGTGATTGCGGAACAAACATCAAAACATACAAACATTCACATATACATATATTATAAATAATATACGAGTAGGGTGAAGATTTTGTTCAGGTTTGTTCCTAAAAACCGTAGTTTAAAGATTTCAATAATATTCAAGATGGTTTCAAGGTGAAGTTTTCTTGTTAGATTATTTTAACATTCTGATTTCCTCAGATGATTTCGCAACACTTTGTACAGCAATAAGAAAACCTAGCAATAGATGAAAAAATATGTTCATGCAGTGGACACTGCTAGTGGTAAGGCCCCACTGTGGTGTTTGCCTTTTTAAAAATTTCTGTTTTTGTTCCACTTGCGATGCCGCTAAAATATATAGTTTTATGTGATAATAAGCTCAAATTGAATAAATTTTTGAAAACCATAGTTGATTATAAAACTTTTCGAAAAAATACTTTCCTTTTGCTCAGCCCCTTCTTTGATTTTCTTACTGAGCTTGTGCCGCTCTTCAAAACCCATCTTAAGCTGATCCTCATGATTTGCTCGTTCAATTCTTCAAAACAATACAAATTAACGAATTAATTTAAAAAAAATCTTTACCAAACTCACCTCAAATTCTCCTCCTTCTTCTCTTCGTTTTCCACTTCCTTGATCCTTTTGATTTCTTCCAACTGACCATTTAGAACTTCCACTGACTTGTTTGCAATGATTCTCCTCAAATCATTCTCATACTGCTGCTGTTTGTCCTTTTCTCGTTCCAGAAACATCGATGCTTCATGCCAAATCTTATCGATTTCCTTCTCCTTCATCTGGATGGCTTTCTTTTCGGAAATTTGAAAAAGTTGTGCCATTTTGATTTCTTCGGTAAGCTTTTTACTTTCTTTGGGACGCATTTCTTCACAATTCAAGCTTAAGTTTTTCAATTTAAAATCAAGTCAAAGGCAAGGAAACGCATATACTTACAGTTCCCTTTGAATAGCTTTCAGTTTGAGGAACTCCTTTTCAGCTTCAGATTTTTCGAATTTCGCTGCTGAGATCCAATCCAAGCGTTTTTGAGCATTTTCCAGGACTCGAGCTCTAAAAATGTTTGCCAATTGTTCTTCTTGTTGAAGTTCCTCCGAAAAGAGCATCATTCTCAAGCTTTTTAATGATTTCAATGGTTTTAATTGTAAGCAAACTTAAAGGAACATTATACTAACCGTTCTCTTCTTCTTTCTAACTCCTCGTCTCGTTCTCTAAGCGCTTCTTTGACCTAAGTGAGAAGTTTTGTAGTTTTTTTTTTTTTTGAAATTTAGTTACGCAATCGATGTCAGTTTACCTTAAATCGAATGTGAGTTTGAAGTTGACGTTTGTCAGTTCTTTGAAGGAACTCAATACTATCAACCATTTCCACTTTATCTCAACCAATCAATGAGTCCTTAAGTAAGAATAAGGGTGTCGATGGGGCTGATATAATGATTATGTCCTTGCAAACTAGGATGGCTGTTGCTATAGAAGCTTGTTTTGAGTTAGAAAACAATTTTATGGTTAGATTCAGGATATTGGGGATGACTTTCATTTTGAAATTTCTTTTTCATATTTCAGTCTGAAGAAAGTTTAGGTACTCCTCCGTCAGCCTCAGGGATACCAGATATATGTTGCAAGGGAAAAAGGAAGGGAAGCGCTTTTTATTACTTTGTTAACACCTTTTTTAAGAGTCCCCACATAACTCGTACTTTTAATTCAGACTTTTCGGCGCTTAAGCGTGCAATAAATGACGGTTTTATCAAAGTAGGTTATCACTTGCAACAGGTGTTTATCAACATTTCATGTATCCACACATGTATCTGCATCTTTTTAAGAAAACTATTGCAATTGGCTACATTTTAATCGGTCATTAGGGGAACCGGTAACGAATTATTGATTTTTGTCTCAGCATTTATGGTGAAACGAAATTAATTGATTTTCCTTCAATAATATTATTAACGACTGCTTCAAGAAAATGTAGCTTCTGTCTAATACAATCTAAGACACGCCAAGTCTCAATGGCTTGCGGAAGATGCCTGCTAGCGGTCTCCAGAATGTGCACATGCATTTGCATAAATTATGTACTCCTCGGCCTCGCGTGTGCCGTCGTGACTTTATGGGGGGTAGCGTCTAATGGCGGCGCACAAGATCAAGATGTCCATGAGACGCACGATGATGAAGTTGTCATAACTCGAAGCCTCCATTAGAATACATCAGCGTGTCTTCTTCACTGGGTTATGGTAGCCGGCATGCTGAGGATGATCTTGTCGTCAGCTAGAGTGCTGGCTCATTTCTTGGGTTTTCTGAGACAGAAAAGACGTTTAAGTTTTACTGGTTAATAAAAGATAATGGATCTGATATGAACAGGTATTATAATAATTTTGACTTTCTTCTATGAATTTAGAAATGTATTTCTGGAGAAAGCATTCAATGGAATTAGAAAAATTAACATTTAAATGCGATTCTCAAATTGTTTGTTTATAAAGGAACACTTCGTTAAAGCGTGTAAGTGAAATGTATATATATGTACCATCCAAAGTATATTATATTCATACATAGTATAAAGTAGGAGCAGATTCATATTTTATGTTGAATTACTCTTAGTTTATATCAGCAACATTTTGTGGCCTATGACTTTACAAGCTCTGCAAAGAAATGGCTTTATTTGGCGCGATTCTTCATAAATGGCTCAGAATTTTTCGGTTTCAACATAATAAAAATATGTTGTTTTTGTAAAGTGAATCTATGTGCAAAGAGGAGTTAAGCAAGGCGATCCTCTGTCTACAATATTTTGCATGAAAGTAGTGGCCGCAATTTCATCTGAAAAAAATCGAGGAAAACGCCTCCCGATTACCTCCAATAAGTGTAGACCACTGTCTCTACCTGATGGAAAAAAGGACACTATATCATCTCAAGATTGGATATATCTTGGACTGTATATAAGACCAGTAGGTCCAAGAAAACCTGGACAAGACTTAACTCCGTACATGGAGAATCTGAGCAAGGCCGCTTTAGAACATCAGCAAATAAGTTAGTTCTGGTCCATAACAACCATGGATAGATTCAAAACAATGGGCAAGCAAATCCGAATCAACATTTGGACATGGCTTAGGTTTCCAGTAGATATCCCAACTGGATTTTATCATGCCACGACCTCTGGTGAAGGTCTCGGTAATACCTGGCGTTAAGCGAAAGCGATGTCTGGCAAATCATGACCTCAGAGCCGGTAGAGGAGTTGCTACAGAACATTTGGTAGCACACAATGCTGTTTGCTAAGTATTAGTGTCTGGTCTTAAAGTTAAAGGGTTCAGGATCTTGGAAGAACCTAGCATACACGCACCGCTGAAAGACGACGGGAACCCAATACTGTAAAAAAAAGTAGACTCAATGTCATCTACTCCAAAAGGAGTAAGTGGTGCAACTTCCTTAAATAGCGAATATTAAAGAAAAAGGTGTTGGTACTTTAATCATGTGGACTTAGTAAACAAACTCGCAGACGCTTATAATGTATTTATGAATCAGACATAAGATTCTCCACGCGCACATTGTTAAAGTTACTGGTTGGAATAACCCAGAGGAGAGAGTTACAAACTGGAAGCGGCATTTGTTAATAATTTTGTTCGAAGTTTGTTCTATAAGGGTACCTCTCATAGAACCGGTTTTTTCAAATTTGGTTTTATCGTAAACCAATTGTTCCGATTTCAATAAAATGTTGCACACAGGAAGACATTTATAATTCAATTAATATTGCATTTAAAAAAATTCAAAAACTTTTTTTTTCAATTTTTTATTTTTTTCTAAAAAAATAGTTTTCGAAATATTTTGGAAACGGGTTGATTGAATTTTTTTCAAATAATTTTCCCAGATGAAGACTACAGATTTCCTTATAATGACATACTAGAAAAAAATTTAAAATATTTTTTCGAAAAGTTTAAAAAAAAGCTGGTCGAACGATTTTCAAATTTTTTTTTTCTTCGATAGACATTTAGTTTTCAAATTTTATTGCATACTTAGCTTTTCCGAGAAAACTCTTAAACTTATTAAAAAAATTAAAAAAAAAATGTTTGAGTTTTTTTTAATTTTTGTTTTTTTTTTAAACGGTTTGTTAAAAATTAAAAAAAAAATTAGTTTTCTGATAATAACTACCAGGTGCTAGATGTTAGTATACTCAAAAAAAATTTGGAATATGTTTTCGAAAAGTTAAAAAAAAACCGTTTTTTGATAAAAAAAAACTGGTCAAACGATTTAGAAAAAATGTTTCCTTAAAATTCAAAACTGTAAAGGAAATTGATTTTTTTCCTTAAAACGTTTTAACGAGTGATTTTTAAGTGATTAGCAAAATTTCAAATTAAGCCCCAACACCACTGTCGAACATTAGAGCAAGTTCGTGCGACCCAGTCGTGCACTTTAATTTTTTTAATTTTTGCATGTGCGAACTGTTCCATTCAACTAAATGTCCGGAATAAACCTATGTGGATCAGAAAATAGGCAGCGCCATCACCCTACAGATGATGACACATTACTTGCGCGTTGCAACTTGAATCTTCGCTTATGAGTGTTAAAACGCAGAAAAAATGGGCACGACTGAACATAGCACAGTTTAAACTTATAAAAAATATCAAAACCACAATACTAAACGGTTTCTAGTAAATATGAGGTACACCATCACACGTCCTAAATAACCAAGAATTTATGAAAAATGTATTTCGAAAATTGTAGGACTGGTTTTGATAAAATCCTGTTTTTATTCTTAGTTTTTTGAAATTTTTTTGTTTTTTGAAATTTTGGTATGCAGTTTTTTTTAGAGTTTATTAATATGCATGTGATTATAAAATTCAAAATAATTTATTTTGATTAGTTTTAAAAATATTGATTTTTCAAAAAAAAAAATTGAAAAGGTAATTTTTATTACAAACAAAAAACTTATTAAAAAATTTGATATGCAGAAACAATTAAGCTACCTAGATCTTTTCAAATATAAAATTTGACAGAAATCCAAAGAGACGTTACCGAGAAAGCCCAAAATTAAAAAACCGTTATATGAAAGGTAACGTTAATAGACTTTTCCCGTAAATTTGATTATAATCCAATGTTAGCAAAAAGCAACAAACAAATTGTCAAAAAAATTCATCAAAATCGTTGGAGCCGTTTTTGAGAAAAATAAACTTTTCCTAAACGGTCATACAGCAGGTACCGTTATTTTAGGCCTAAAAATAAAATTTCAATTTCCCCTCTGGGGAATGCCAAAATAATCACACACACCAAGTGTGAAGATAATCGCTTAAGCCGTTTAGGCTGCAGCTTGTTATACATACTGACAGACAGACAGACAGACAGACAGACAGACAGACATTTTTTCTCGATCACTTTTTTTAGACTTCTCTATGATCGTAATGTCAAGTTTCATTGTTATCTCTTTTTTTTATATTCACGAATCCTAAACTTGCTTTATAGTCCCTATAATCGCAAGTAAAAATAATTGAATCACTGTTGGCTCCTTTTCCATGCCTTCTAGGACCGTAATACAGAGCAAATGATTGACGCTTCCCTGGTGCACACTAGTTCTGATTGGGAATCCTTCGGTGAATCCTGTGGGTCATCTTACCTGGTTTTGACTTGCATCTACGAGCTCCTAATAGCCCGCATGCCGATTTACGGAATTCAGCATTTTCTAAGGGCAGTTCTCGTGGTTGAAATATTTGTCAGTTTTGATACTTATAACGACTGCGATAATATGTCCAGTCTGTTTCTCCTCTCCCGTGACATACCTAAGCCTTCTTTTAATTTCATATAGGGGACATCGGACACTGTTATTCTATGGACATATCCAACAAGGTTATGGACCAAAATTTTTTTTCTTAGTTTTTAGTAAACATTTTAAATTCACTTTGGAAAGTTTTGATTCCAAATTGAGCATTGAGCATGAGCATCGACTAAATATGTCCAGCTGCATAAAAATATGGTTGCACTTCAAACGTTGTTTTTAACTGTATGTCTCAGTTTCTTGTTCTTGATATCCAAAAAGCCTCAAAATAAAACAAATATATAAAAAGCCATATTATAAATTCAGAATTCCATTAAATTTTCCAGTTAAAAAAACAATTTTTAAGAAGACTTGAAGATTTTTGTGATCTTTGCCCGATTCTCATGGTATCTTAAGCCACTACCATTTTAAGCTCACATATTCCGCGCTTTATTCAGCATACATAGCCACGAACTCCCCAATAACATATGTATGTAACTCAGAATTCTATGAATTCAAATAATTAATTCACTACACAATAACGCACTTACTTAATTAAAACAAACCATACAATCCATCTAATCACACAGTTTCAGCATAACATTGTTTGCATTTCCTCTTCGGGCTCCAACCAGATAGACCAAACAAAAAGCCTGTGCGCAGTGATTTGACTTTCGCTTGGATACGAACCGCAAAAATAACTAGTTTCCTAGCCACAAGTATGCGGCACTCTCTGTGCAGCCGGGATTCCATCGATACCACAAATGTTTTCAATGAATCAATACCCGCACCACGTGGAACGAAAATAAAAAAAATGCTTTCCAACTTTAATGCTGCCCCATCCATTACCACCTGCAGATTCTATTAATCTTAATGCCGTGCGCTGGTTGAAAGCAAAGCCAGACCGGCCGGCCTTCCTCCCGCAACCATGAGATAGTGGCCGATTTACACGCCCGTCCAATTGACAGATGATAACTAGACGAGGCGCATGCTTAGCGAAGCTATAGCCTTTGGTCTTTTCACGTATCTTTATTGGGTTTTGTCCTTAAGCTAAGGTTGTTCCCTGTTGTGCGCTTCTGATGTTAATTAAACACAAACCAGCAAATTTGTTAGACTTCCAAGTCTAACCTTTGGAATTGGAACTCTATAAACTCTTTATTCTGTCTTACATGGTGTCAGCACTTGTAAAGTGTGTTTTTGGCTAAACAACCTGCATCAGCGATGGGGTCGTTGGAGTGCCCAGCAATGCTTCTGACTGTTTGGAACATGGTTATCCCTCCTATCAAGATGAACTTTAATTCAGGACGCAATAATTTTTTACCGCATGCAGCTGTGGCTGACACGATTGACGGTTTTTTGGACGTACCTAAGTTTGTTAACCGCGCTATTTATGTTGTGCAACACCAGATCAACAAGATATTGGAGCGATAAATACAAAATTATGGTTTTTAGATGCAAATGAGAAGCTTTGGCAGAGATGCATGGTTCCATACTGGTTTAGGTAGATACGTATGACTAGAGCTTGAAATCTTTGTTTAGGAGGAAACTCATTTAAACTAAAATGTCAGTTTATTTTTAACTCGTCTATTATTGCTCAAGTCTCAAACTAGGCTTTGGTATGAAGTAAACTATTTTTAATGAATTCCGGAAAGCCTTGAGGGCTAACTATGGAAAAAGGCAGCCAGGAAAATGACCACATAATAGACGGCGCCATGAAAGCTGTCCGGTTTCTGGGTTTTCTTCGAAGATGCAAACGAAATTGTTCACCCCGTCTGATATCTGATATGGATATAGTCCAGAGTATATTCCTCCAAGAATTGAGTGCAATTTTTGTTGAAAAGGTGCTCCCAAAACTCATTTGAGTTTCTTGAATAAATGTAATTCAAAACAAACCTTTAAAAATGATAGGCGAACAGAGAATAAATTTCTATAAAATGCTCTACAGCTGCATTTCTTTCCTAAACCAATTCAACTGTAATACTCGCACTGCTAGAAATGCCCATCAATTTATCCCTGAACCCAACTTGGGAGTTAAAATCAAATACAGGGGTTCTTTCTTTACCCGTAGCACACGAATGTGGAATGCGTTGTCGGACTCTATTTTTTTTTCCATAAAAACTTTCAGCAAGCAAAAACATTTGCAATTATTCAATTTTCCACTCAAAAACTAATATAAAAACGTACACAAACATTAAAAACAAATTTATCATTTCCAACAAAACAAAACTGACCGCCAAGTGCGCACAATTTTGTTCCGAAAGGCCAAAGGTAGAGGCAATTTGCCTGGTGAGCTTCCGAAGCCAACCGAAAATTATGTGCATCCAGCCGCGTGAGTGCACAAATATAGACATCGGAACGTCGCTATATTTTTGCAATGGCTAATTAGAAACACGCTTCCTTGGTGCCCCAAGTTCGTACGGAGCCACCATCCAAGACAATCATTCGTTCTCTGCGGCAGCATAGTTGAAGTCCTTGTCGAGAGCCGAAATGAGTGAGTGGGACTACGTCAGGAAGAGGAGACATATTTTACAGTGTGAATTATTCACTATGTTAACGAAACATTACAAGATGGCATCGGCTGTAAATCATAAGGTGGCTTGAGTTGTGGAGGAACGCTGCAGAGAATGTATGCTGCCTGCAGTAATCGCCATTGCGTGTTTGTTGCACTGCCGCGCCGACTCTGAGTCGTGCTTGTACTAAGTGAGCAGCGAACATCAATTTTAAGTGGCACGAAGAAATAACAAGAATAACTCTGCGACTGCGGAACAAGAGAGCTCAGATATTGTGAAAATAATATATGGTGGTTGGAGATGGAGCTGGAGCTATAGCTGAATGTGCATCTTCTTGGCCTGACATTTTGTTTTAATCAGGTTTGTTTTGCTAGGTGCACTGTCGTGATAGTGTCGACATACTTCATAAATACTTTTTCGATTCGGATGTCAAAAATAAAGAAAAAAAAATCCTCGGTAATTACATCTGGAATAGAAGTGATCAGGTGTGATTCTATGAGTTGAGATGAGGACACAAGACATTAATCTCAGTTAATAAAAAAAACACTCACGTCAATATTATCGATAACACACAAATAGCACTCAATCGCCATGTGAAATAGATTGCTCTATCATCATCATTTGTAAAGTTGCCACAGCAATTCATTCTAAGCTCGCACGTACCACCTTTAAGCCAAAAGACGCCATAAATTCACTTAATGCTAATCGAATGAAAATAATCGCAACTTAAGTGGTGTCGAGCCTTCTTGATTCCATTTTCAGGCTCAGCAAAAACTTCAATAAAATTTAACTATCGTAGATGCAATCGCAGGAGGCATACCTACACATCTTGCGAATGGAGTGGGCAAACTTGGAGTGCTCAATTCTTTACTTTGGGATACAATTGAATCCTCTTGGACTCCAGCAAATTCAGATACGCATAGTTGGTACTGGTCGACAACGATGGCGCCCAACGAAGCACGCTTATAAAAACAACGCTTGGTAATAATGTGTGACAATTCAGTTTAAGAGATACACGAGTAATATTTAATTTTATTTTATATTCCCACTTGGCAAATGGATTTCAAAAGGAGTTTTTTTCTGGGGTTGACTACTACATGTAAATGGAGGGATTGTAATCGTGAGGAAGCTCTGTCGTGTTCCGAGCAAAAATGTTGTAGAATGCACCTATTATGGCACAAGCTCAAGACCTGAAACTTGCTTCGCTGCACCAACATATTAGTACGCGTTTTGCAGGTGTTAAAGCTGGTTGATTAATTTATATGCCCTAATGGATCACGTTCTTTAGTGAGAAAAAAATTGTTCGTAATAAGTATTTTTTTTTTGTTTTTAATAATTACGAGGAATTTCATTGTAAAATATAATTGAAATTCATAAGACTACTATCGGAATATAATTTAGGATCAACAGCAACAATTTTCTATTATTTCAATGTATCATTGCACAAACTAAAGTTAGTTTAATATTCGATCCAACTATTCTATAGTTAAACAACAATCAAGGTTACTCATTGGTTCAGAAGGAAAATGTCATCAAAATCGATGCAGACGTTTTGAATGAAACCACCACTATTTTAATTTTTTTTTAAGTCGTCCGAAGTAAGATTTTGTCCCTAAATTGGGTCATCTATGACGGAGATAGACCAGGTTCCGATCAAAATATCACTGCAGCGCTCAATATAGACTCGTGGATTCAATTTGCATTGCTCGCTCATAAAACAGTTCAAATTGTGTTTCTTTGAAGCAGACTTCAGAGGATTTCCAAAAGTTTTCCATGTTTCGGGCCCTAACTACCTAGTTGGACGTTGACGTTATGTTCCAAGGATAATCCTTACCATTGTGCCACATGGGATACAATTATATGAGTGGTATTCCATGATTTTTCTGATTTATCTGAATTGAAGTCTTAGAGTGTGCATTTAGGGAAGAAGAACTCCGGTCTCCAAATGAAGCACGTACGTTGAAATATATGTTGGCTTATACTTAGGAAGTATCTTAACAGCTTAACTACCTCAGAATAGTGAGAAATCATATCTTTATTGGATATCACTTTAATGTTCTTTCTACTGCTTCTAACAATTGATTGAAATTAATACTTTTTTTGACGTTATTTTAACCTAGATGTCCTTTTTAGTTTGGATTTTAAGTTCTTTGATAAGCAAGCAACATTAAAAATAATAACTCCTACATGGCAATCCTTAAACTTTTTCAGTCCCTCAGCTTCCCAGGTACATTATTCTTCCATATTCTATCGACCACAGACAAGATCCATTCCTTTTTACTTGCGATTATAGGGGACATAAGGCATAAGTTTAGGATTCGTGAATATAAAAAAAAAATTGAGGTAACAATCAAACATGACATTAAGATCATAGAGAAGTCTAAAAAAGTAATCGACGAAAAATGTCTGTCTGTCTGTTTGTCTGTCAGTATGAATAAATGGCTGCAGCCTAAACGGCCTTAGCGATTATCTTCAAATTTAATGTAGGTATAGATTCTTTTGGCATTCCCCATATTTTGAAAACGGGTAAGTGAATTTTTTTTTAAATTTTGTTTTTAAATGTACGTTATTTTTGTGTTTAAGTTTGTATTCTTGAATTATTTTTTTTTTATTTTTTAAAAAAAGTTGTTAAAAAATAACCGTTTTATTTAAAAACGGCTGTAACGATTTTGAAAAAAAATCTCACTTTTTCACATTTTTTTAAAGAAATAAAATGGCGTTTAAATTTTTCCGCTGAAAACTATTTTACGTACTTTTTTCAAACAATTAAAAGTCAGAAAAGTCGAATATAGTCTTTGAAGTTCCCATAATATTTTTCAAATTTTATTCCAAGCTGTGACCGCACATAAGAGCAAGTACGTGCGATCCAGTCTTGCAATTTATTTTTATTTATTTGAGTTAACCTTAAAATTCTATTTGCTGCAATATATTTTGTAATTATTGGTATGAGTTGCATGAAGTCCGGTTTTTTGTGCTCGTCTTCATTCTGGGTTCAGGTAGAATATTGAGAAGAGGATGAAACCAGAAAGACAGTTACTTCTACCTGAATTTCCGATTAGTTTTGTTCAAACTTACCTTGCTATGTATATTCTCAGGAGGTTTGTTGAAACTCCTACGATTAAAACACTCGGAAATTCAATATTATCAAAGATGCAAAAATCGGTATCTCAAGTTCTTCCATAAATCCCGATCGCTGGCCGACGCCATCTAGTTTCGTACGAGTACCCGAAGCCTAGTCCTAGCTTACGCCATCTTCACAATGTAAGCAAAGTCTATAACGTTGCCTTCTACTATAAAAATATCTGCAAAAGACTTTCCCAGCTAGTTCCTCTTGGCCCATACGAGCTCGTTTCCCAGCCCATCGGAGTCTAACGAAACCGAAGCATCCACAACATCTCAATTCTCAGTAAGACTTTTCTCTCGATTCTCGAATGCAGCTAAGAGATCAGAGTGCATTTTAGCAGCAGCTCAGTTTTTATGGTAAGATTTCTAGATTTGAATAGCCTAGCAGACTATGGTGTGTTCTGTTGGGTTTAAGCAGCACCTCGCGTATTTCTTCTGCATAACCTTACCGAGGCTAGTTAGAGAATTGCCCTACTTCAAATTCATGCTGCAAATTCCTGATTGTTAGACCAACACTTCTCGCAGTTCCAGCCACCATGTACTTGGTTTAACCTTCTCCAGACTTTTTGTCGGTTGCTCGATCTGGATGAAGGAGTCTTGTCTAGCTGTAGAGCTTGTTGACTTTTATCGATAATGTAAATGTTGACTGAGAAACCCAATATCTAGCTGGACGTAGTGACGATAGTCGCTTTTGTTGCCAGAATCACGGATTGCTTTCTCGAACGCCAGGTTTAATAGGATGCCGGCCAGACAATCCCCTTGCCAGAATCCATTAGAAAATTGACTCGATTATTAAATTAAAAACTAAAATCAAGTAAATATTAATAAATTGTTCAAAATTAAAAAACGAAGAAATTTGGAACAATTTTTTAATTAATTGTTTATTTTTGCATTGAATACATAACATATAATGTACAATATGGATGCGTGCAAAAAAATTCTAACAATCAAACATGACATTACGATGATAGAGAAGTCGAAAAAAGTGGGTCCGGAAATTCTGTCCGTCTGTCCGTCTGTCTGTCAGTTCGCACCTCTACAGCCTAAACGGGTGGGCCGATTTGCTTCAAACTTGATATTTAGTATTTTATTGGTAATATCTCGGGGGGTGTTTTTCATTTTTTGGTCTAGGTCGAAAAATAACGGTATCTGCCATACAATCTTTAACAAAAAGTTAGATTTCTTGGAAAACGGCTCCCACGATTTTGATAAAACTTTCAGGGTGCTATTTTTTACAACAATACATCTTTCAGTTAGAATGAGTTTTTTTCGAAATTTGTTCTATAACGGTACCTCTCATAGAACCGGTTTTTTATTAACTTTTTTTATATATTTTTTTAAATTTTCTAAAAAATAAAATTAGTTTTCGAATTATTTTGAAAACGGGTTGATTGAATTTTTTTTTAAATAATTTTCCCAGATAAAAACTAAAGATTTCCTTCTAATGACATACTAAAAAAAATAAAAAAAACGACTTTTTAAAAAAACTGGTCGAATGATTTTCAATATTTTTTTCCTCGATAGACATTTAGTTTTAAAATTTTATTGCATACTTAGTTTTTTCGAGAAAATTCTTAAACTAATTAAACAAAATTAAAGAATTTTTTTTAAGTTTTCTTTTCAAAAACAATTTGTTAAAAGTTTTAATTTTTTTGCTTTCTGATAATAACTACCAGCTGCTAGATGTTGGCATACTCAATAAAAATTTAGAATATATTTTCGAAAATTTTTTTCAAAAAGAAACGTTTTTTGAAGAAACTGGTCAAACGATTTTGGATAAATGTTTCCTTAAAATTCAAAACTGCAAAAAAAATTAAATGGCTTACTTCATTTTTTCCAAAAAACCTTTTAACTAGTTATTTTTATGTGATTAACAAAATTACCTCCTTTTTTTCAAAAATCTCGTGCCCCAAGACAACTGTCGCATATTAGAGCAAGTTCGCGGCGACCCAGTCGTGCACTTTATTTTTTTTTTCTTCGGCTGATTTTTATTGGTGGAATTTAATGAATATGTAATTTATTTATTATTAAATACTCAATTTTGTTCTTTTTAAAATTCTTGTTTTTAATAATAAAATATGTATCTTATTAGATACAATACTACTGAACCGATTAGAAAAATTCTTTAACTTTTAGGAAGCTACACTATCTCCGGGTGACATAGGCTATATGATATTTAAAAAAAAATTAAGGATCCTTACTTTGCAAATAAAATGGGCCACAGCAAAGCGTGGCCGGCTCTGCTAGTTACATATAATTTTTGTTTTCAGTGCATTGCCGTTGCCGTACTGCTCCCGTGCACAAAATAGATATAAAACCAGCATCTTCCCTTGGCCTTACTTACTAATTTTACTCGCACTGAAACTTCCGAACAGAAAAAGAAACAAGAAATATTTTGTTGTGGGAAATTGTAATGAAAAAGAAAAACCCAACATTTATTTCTCCTTGGACGATTTTGCTCTTTCGTATTCGGTCAAAGACTGACTCGCACTCGGTTTTAGTAAATAAAATTTTCTTCGCATATGATACAAATTAGAAGAAGGTGGACAAATTCCTTCTTGATGACCTTCCTACATTACGGCAAGATTTCAGCCCAAACAATTACTTGATTTTCCTGGTTCCATCGGTCTTTTGGTTGTGACTTTGTGTGTCACCAAGGCGTTATGAATAAGCTTATAATGATTTAACACAGTAGGAGTGTTTGTAATGTAATCCACATTCGTGTAGTGCGGCTAAAAAAGAAGGCCTCTATATTTAACAGTATGTCCTGAATTCGGCTTAATTCCTAGCAATTCAAATATTACGGGAAAAACCTTTCGATCGAATTTTAGAGAAAAAATCAAAGTTCATGCCACTCAACTTTGCTAATGTAGCTCAAGACTAATAAATTGACATAACATTAATATTAAACAAGGCTTTACGAACACCACTGGTCCATTTGAAAATTAAACACTTTTTTATCTTAACTGACCTGTGAAATGAACCATAAAAAAAAGTTATTCAGCTTATCTTAGAGGCAAGCCCGCGGAACTATCATACAGCTTCCCACTTGAGTTTTCTTTATCGGGTTGATTGCTAAACAAGGGGTTATGTGGCATCAAATGTCAGTTTGTTAAGATTGCGTCAAACTGTTTTATCACAGACCACCGGCGCCGAGCCTTTTCTAAATGATGCTATTATTTATTTTCAAATAAAACGTCTTACTTAGAACCGCTTTTAACGACCATACATTAGGTTATAACTTTTTTAACGACTTATCCGATATCACTGAAACTGAACATAAAAGAAACTTTTAAGAGATTTTCATGAAATGTTTATACAAGCAACCTATGCATATTTCTCTGCTCAATTTACACGGATTACCTGCTTTTCGATAAGATATGTCCGAGTTTATGCCTTATGGCGTAAGGTTCTCAATTTGAAAACAATGTTGTGTGCATAAATCAATAAAAATCAAACAACTCCCTTTCATTGAACTCAATCCATGAATTAGCTCCAATCACTCTCCTCTCGTAGCCCTTAAGACCCTTCAATGCAGACAAGCCCGAATTCACAGCCGTCTTATGTCTAATGGACTTCTTGGCCAATTCATCGAAATCATAAGTTAATGTCAGGTTTTTATCTATTCCCTTCAAAGAATCCACATCTGTATCCTGTCCATGACTCTGGGGTTACGAGATATGTCTTAGATATCAAAACCGATGCATCAAGCTTATAACTCTCTTGCAGCACGTTGATTCGTCTGCGTGAACGACTTCATGGTTGTGGGACGTTTGGCTGGAAGTGAAATAATTTTGTGATCATAGCCACAGATAGTTGCAGGATATCTCGGACAAAAGATATGAGAAGTCATGTTGTGTGAGGTATAAATGACTGTTGAGGCAGCTACTGGAATGTTAAAGTGGAAAATTTATAACTGCAGCACAAGGAGCCGCCTCACAGAAACCAGCAGAAAAAGGTTGTGTTAACGTGTTTCTAGATAATGGGTAGGCTGAAGGCGTTGATGGAAAATTGGCAAAACGTGAGTGCAACACTTCATCATTTCATAACAATAGGAGAATAGGTTGTTATGGGAGGTATACCTTCCCTTGCCTCGTTATCCGGAATGATGAAAGTCGCAATTTAGATAGAAGCCACTTATCCATTTGCCTTAGTGAGTGAAATGTAGAGAATTGAAAATCAAATCAGCTTTGATAGTACAAAAAGTCACAATAATAACTCAATCTATCTATATCTAAACCTCTTATTACTGCAGCTGTAAGTCTAACTTTTCGCTGCAGCATATCTGCATGTCTAATGGTCAATTTATTCACAAAAATATTTAAGACAACAGCTGTCGCCTCAAAAGTTTCTTATTTATATTTATCACACCTGTTTTGTGTCTGGTGGCCCCAAGGAATTCGTCTATGAAAATAGTCCGCCATGTCCAATTTACTTCGCACCAGGACAGGATAAATACAAAGGCATTATACACCTATGACCATAACACAAGGTCGTGGCGTAAATTTATTGCATTGCAATTTAAATTGTGCCGCCATTCCTCTCTCTGAGTTAACACCCTAATTAAACTCCTTAGGCAATAAGCTACAACCTGCACCACAATGGTGGAGTTCGAGGATTTACACTGGGTTAAATAATGATGATCATCAATTTTGGCGCCTTAAATGCGTTGGCTGAGTAACTCCCACCTGTCTGGAAGGCTGTACCAGTGCGAGCAGCATAAACTGTAATTAGAGTTGCACTTGCATTTTATGGAGTCAAAATACATAAATATCTTTTGTGTCTAAACTTGGAAATGAAGGCTTTTGGAAGATCCTTACTGCAATATATATTGACATGATGGGACCACCTATTAATAATGAAAACGGATGCCCCCGGTTTGAAGCCTTTGTGAATTGATGAGAACATAAATCTATTTCTAAAAATAAGTTTTACAAAACAATGGTGCGCATGCGTAGGTAAAGTTTATACGCATCAATACGCAAAAAAAAGTATTTTTGCGTTCATATTTGGACCGGCATTTTTAAAAGAAGTTTGTTTATTGAAAAGGTAAAAAAGATTGCTTCGACAGCTATGTACATACTCGAATATGATTCCTTATTTGGAAACGACCAAGAAGGGTCATCCGCCTCTATGATTGCTGAAGTGACTGAAGCTACTAATACACTTAAAAAAAAACAATAATTGTTGTTATATAATTTATCCTTTCTGTAACTTTTTTGTTCTCAAACGGGTTTGTCAATTATTACTTTGTATGTTTGAAATATTGATAAAACTTGCTGTGTCAATAACGATTTGAAATAAAAATGATACTAATATACTCAGTTGGCACACGTCCTTGATGATCCATGCTGCGGCCTATTTTGCTTTTTAATGTTAAAACAGAGAAATTAGGAAGTTAAGGGAAGAAGATGTCGATTGAATATTCCAAATTCGTGTTGTTCGGCTAAAAAACAGAATCCCTTTCATGGTGCTACCAAAATTGGGTGCAAGCGTGAACTGATGAGCATTCCGAGCGAGACAAATATTACGATTGAATTTTTTAAGGGTTGGAAAGCAGCTGGCGACTTTGAGGAGCATTTTACTTAGGTACTATAATGCACGTTATGCATTCGTCCAAAAAAGATTCTAACAATCAAACATGACATTAAGATAATAAAGAAGTTAAAAAAAGTGGGCCGGAAATTCCTTCCGTCTGTCTGTCTGTTCGCGCCTCTACAGCCTAAACAGATGGGCCGATTTGCTTCAAACTTGGTATTTAGTATTTAATAGGTAGTATCTCAAGGGTCGAAAAATAACGGTACCAGCCATACAATCTTTAAAAAAAAAGATTTTCTCGAAAATGGCTCCAACGATGTTGATAAAACATTCCGGGTGCTATTTTTTTTACAGCAATACATCTTTCAGTAAGAATATTTTTTTGGAAATTTATTCTATAACGGTACCTCTCATTGAACCGGTTTTTTTAAAATTCCGTTTATCGTAAACCATTATTTCGATTTCAATAAGATTTTGCACACAGAAAGTCATTTGTAATTCAATTAATAATGCATTTCACAATTTTCAAAAACTCTTTCTTTTTCAATTTTTTTTTTAATTTTCAAAAAAAAATTGGTTTTTGAAATATTTTGAAAACGGGTTGATTGAGTTTTTTTTTAAATAATTTTCCTAGATGAAACTACAGATTTCCTTATAATGACACATTAAAAAAAAAAGTAAAATAGTTTTTCGAAAAGTTTTTCAAAAAAAAAAAACGACTTTTTTAAGAAAACTGGTCGAACGATTTTCAATATTTTTTTTCCTCGATAGACATTTATTGCATACTTAGTTTTTCTGAGAAACCGCTTAAACTAATTAAAATAAATTGCACGTCTGGATCGTATGTACTTGTTCATATGTGCGGTCACATCGTCGAATAAAATTAAAAAAAACAAGGCTAGGTATAGGTATACCTAGATATAAGATATAAGTACTAGTTCGACTAGTTTCTTCAAAAAAATGTTTTTTTTTTTTGAAAAAAATTTCGAAAACATATTTAAATTTTTTTTTGAGTGTACCAATTTAAAGAAATCTAAAGTTTATACTAGGAGAAAAAATTAAAAAAAAATCTATAGATTTGTTTTCAAAATATTCAAAAATCAAAATAAGTTTTTAAAAAATTATTAAAAAATAATTTTTTTTTTGAAAATTTTAATAAGCAATATTTAAAACACTACATATTTTGAAAATTTCAGCAAAATCCGTCAATTAGTTAACGAGAAAGTCTGATTTAAAAAAAAACGGTCATATGAAAGGTATCGTTATAAAACTTTTTTCTGAAAAATCCATTAAAACGAAAAGATAGATTTTGCACAGAAAACACCATTCATAAAGTTTTATCAAAATCGTAGAAACCGTCTTCGAGAAAAATAAGTTTTTCATTAAAAGTTATATGGCAGGTACCGTTAGTTTTGGAGCTAGAATGCCAATTTGAAAAACAGTCGGGTAGAGTACTCTAAAAATACTATATGCCAAGTTTGAATCAAATCGGCCCAACCGCTTAGGCTGTAGGAATCGATACGGACAGACAGACACACAGACGGATAGAATTTACTGACCCACATTTTTCGACTTCCCTATTATCGTAATGTCATGTTTGATTTTTAGAATTTTTTTTTACGAATGCATAATTTGCCCTTAATGGCAAGTAAAATTGAAAGAATTTTTGTTGTTTTTTTAATTTTTGTTTTTTTTCAAAAACGGTTTATTAAAAAAATTATAATTTTTTTTCTGATAATAACTACCAGCTGCTAAATGTTGGCATACTAAAAAAAATTGGAATATTTTTCGAAAAGTTTTTCAAAAAGTTTTTCAAAAAAACCGTTTTTTGAAAAAAACTGGTCAAACGATTTTGAAAAAATGTTTCCTTAAAATTCAAAACTGTAAAATAAATTAAATGGCTTACTTCATTTTTCCAAAAAACCTTTTAACTTGTGATTTTTAAGTGATTAACAAAATGTCAAATGATTTTGTACCGCCTTTTTTCAAAAATTTCAAGCCCCAAGACCACTGTTGCACATTAGAGCAAGTAAGTGCGACCCAGTCGTTCACTTTATTTATAAAAGAACCGATAAAATTAAAAAAGGCATGAATCATTGAGTCAGTGTTCGAGAGGGGCAAAGGTTTCAGACAAAGTTCCATTTCCTATATCAATTTTAACCTACCGTTTTGTACTTTATCCGGCAGGTGTAGCTATGCTTGAGAAGCACCTATCCAGAGGGGGGAGTGGTAATACCGTTTCGGATATATAAGGGCTTTATAAGTTGTAGGCAGATCAGAGGGGAAAAAACTGTTTCCATTTCTATATCAATGGAAACCTAAGCACTTAGCAGCAATTTTGCGATTTCAAGCAAATGGTCGTGTATTGTCGTTGACCGTACATACCGAGTACTGAAAATTTTTCGGTTTCTTCGATGCAAGTGACATTCATTGAGAGTGGCTTGGGGTATGTTTAACCTTAACGACAATACATAGCATTGAGTTTTCGAAGCATTAAACTCCACTAGATTTCAATTACTCCATTTGACAATGCTGTGTAAATCGGAGTTTATTATACGGTACCGTTGCGATTGCACGTCCTAAGGCGAGGGGCGTGAATCACCGAACGAATATGAAAAGCTTAAATAAAACTTGTATTGAACGGTCTAGGAAATAGCTTCTAATCCAACTAACAAAAGTATCATCGATCAAAAAAGCACGCATATTCGATGAGAGAGCTTCATGCCATTCAGCCATCTGATAGCCTTGGAAATATCTGGTGCAATAACCTTACTTTCACCAAAGCGATGTAAAGATTTGTTCCTCTGTTCGGTGAGATATGCCATCAGATCATCAGTGGAACGATTGCTGCCAAAGCCATACTGTCGGTAATGAAAAAGCTTTCAGTCTTCGAGATATTTCTTAAGCTAACGGGTTATCAGCGTTTCCATTACCTTAGAAAGAAGGGACATAAGTGCTATTGTACGGGAGGACGAAGAGGATGAGGTTTCACCTTTCTTAGGGACAGGCTGGACAAATGCTGTTTTCCATATTCTTGGAAAGATTCCAAAAGAGTATGAGCGATGGAAAAGCTTATGCAGTGCCTTTGCTAGTGTGGAAGAACACCTCTTCAGAAGGAGGCATCTAGGCCAGTGGATTTATGTATATCGAGAACTTTAAGAAATCTTGCTATTGTACGGGCCTACCTATTTGGTCATCTGTGATTCAAGGAATGCTCTTTTTTGCGGATTAGCGACGCATGATATTTTTGCTCTCTGATCCCTATGCAAAATTTAAAACTCACTTAGACAGAATTGCTCAAGTTCTATATCTGATCTTTTCCATTCGGCCAATATTAAAATTAACTCTAAAAATTGAATAAAATTATTTAGGTAAATAACAGAAAATGTCCTTAGGACATGCTACAATCTTTCTTTTTCCTCTAACTAACAAGACAAGGAAACTAGTGATTTTCGAGTTCACCCTGCTGTACCTACTTAGAAAACTTACGCATGCCATCACGTTGCTCAGTACCTGAAACTTAACCAAATTCCGGCTGATTATTATGTTTCGGTTGTTAGGAGTTGTGTGACAAGTTTCCCAGAATATTATCAATGCGTCAAGCGCTCGTTACGAAGGATCATTGCCAGCTAATATTTAAAAAAATGTCCTTTAAGAACATCAGACTTAGCATTAAACTTTTAGTAGGACAGGATCCTGGTCCTACACACTTCGCATTAATAAAATGTATATCTTCATATAATTCTAAAATAAGTAGAGTGATACTCTGATAGAAACGACGTAATTTTTTCTACGTGTACCCTCCTAGTCCGCCACATACTGATTTACTTACCCATTTCCAGGCAAAGTGCCCTCACGTACAACAGAAGCCCGATCGGCCGATGATGATGAATCTCAGTTAAATCTTTGCTTTGTTTTCTTCAAATGCAAGAAGTTCTTACATCGAATCTTCGTGCGCTGTTATTTGACGAAACAAAGGAACTGATGGTCCGCAAATATACGCGGACGGAAACGCATGTGGTCGCAATTAAAATTCACTTGAAATTGCGCGCCATCCGCGTTTCAAGGCACAACAACTGATGTGAACTCCATACGTGATGCTGAATATACCGTTCATCCTATAGTGCAGGAGCTACTGTTCTGCAAGCCCTCCATAACTCAGTCCGGCAAGTAGCTCTGCCAATTACGAAAATTGATGCAACATCCTGATAAGGATAGTTGGCATTATGAATTCCTCTCTCCGTAGGATGCAATGGTCAATTATTATATTTTGTTTTTATTTGTATTTTCCTTTTTAATTCAATAAAAAAAAAATAAAGATTTCAATCGTAAACAACAATCCGAATGGATGGACCACTGGCACGCTTTCTTTAAGTGCATCAAGCTCATCAACTCTGTCTGCGGCAATTACAGTCACACATCATCCCAAAGACACTTTTAATGGCAGTTTTAGTAATTCTTAGTCGCTTACAGCGTCAGCGATGCAATTTGAATGCCTCGTCCGCCCACTCGTCCTCTGGTTTGGATGTTTGAGCGGTTTAGCCTCGGGGATTATACTATTCCAAATGGTGCGGTTTGATAAGCCTCAAGTCTTGATTGTGCAGTAATTTAGTTAATTGAATTTGGCTGGGAAGACGCATTCATTAATTGCTGGCAAGTTCCAGTTTTCCAGATAATTTGCTAAAGTGGCCAAGAATTTAGATGCTTCTGTCCGATAGTTAGATGTGCAACTGTGTTTAGCCGGTTTTTAAATCTTTTGTGTGAATGCACTAATGCAGTTATCCTTCTTGTTATCTGTTTTGAGGTTAAATAGTATCTTTTAAGAGGTGCTTTATCATTATAATAATTTACGTGTATGTGCCACAGAACGACATCTCGCTTTGAGAAGCATTATTGAAATAAACGTTTTTTGGGGGAGGAGATTAGTTAAGAAATAATTTTGTTTAAAAACGAAAGAAGGACGTTTTATAAGTGTGTTTCAATTTTCGATTTTCTTAAGAACCATACAATTTGATTTTGCCTTTATATTCCTTGTGATCCAATCGATTATTTGAATCTATTTTATTTTGCCCACCCGCAGTCAGAATTTTGATTTTAAGATGTTTATCGATGTCATCAAACTCTCCAGGGTCGTCAATCCCACCGTATTAACCACTTTATCTTGATCCCAGAATGCACTCTCCATAGCAACCTTTAAGTCTTGTTTTTACACACAACATAAAACCACATTAGGTGCACCTTAAGACAGACTCATTTCCATTCCACACTCGTTCCCAAATCGATAACATCTTCTATACAATTCGAAATAAAAAAAATAAAATCAATTAAAACGATCATGTAAAGTCGGCTTAATAAAGTTAACGCCTTCGCTGTCAGAGTTTAATAGCGCCAGCTAAATCGGCATAAATTACCAATTAAGAATCATTTAACGACACCGTTAGGCAAATAGTAAACCTAGAGCTAAACGGAAACGTGGGTGGAATTCACAGATTTATCATATTCACTATATAGTCCTTCGCCTTCGAATATCTTTTTCCATATGGAAGAAACTCAAGCCTACGCATATGTTTAATCATCAGCGCGTCATGTTCCTCCTTAAAAAAAAAAAAAAAAAATAAGGCCGACTTGCAGCACAGCTTAAAGGTAATTAAAATCAAGAGAAACATTGAAGCGCAATGGCGATGTAAATGAATGCTGTGGGAAAAATTAACCATAAACATGTAAGCCGCTGGTGGAGGCAGTCAAGCGTCCTCGCATAATCCTATTAGTCACAGGCTATGCACCACATAGCCGTAAATCCGCTTTATATCAGAATTCATCAATAGTGGCCTAGCAGTTCCTATATGCATGCATTAACTCAGCAACTCTGCAACAAATTACCATTACCCTTCCTATAAATCGCCTCCGAGATAGGAAAGGCGATAGGCGTTTGCAAAAAGAAAACAACAACAACAACCATTCAAATCCCAACATCGTAAATCGTTTTTTTGATATTCGTTTTAATGAAATCCTTACCGAGACTTACCCCTGCGCTGCTATCAAAAGGTCCAGCTAGGAGAGCCCATCGAGGGACCTCACGTACAAGAAAAGGTGTGAATGATATAGATAGAGACTAGGGGGATAAATTTAACACCAAATCAAGGTATCTGATGTGCACCGCTCCGAAGCCCTTTGGTGTTACAAAAGGTTTAGTGAATTATGGATGCAATGCGAAATTCCCATAAATTTATGTGAAACGGTCAGGGGGCGTGCTGCATGATGTCCTTGTAAATTGTGCGCTTCATTTACCTGTTTTTGTCTCTAGGCTAGGCTTTTCCTTGAGGGTATGTAGGGTCGTTTACAGTGCCCTCGAACGCCCAGCGCCTGTGATGTTCATTAATCTTTGTGAAATGTCCTTTCTTTGAATGAAGAGTGTTTATGGGTGACAAATTAATTGTTTTAATTGGAACTAGTTCCAGGGAGAGCGAAATTATAAGCGAAGGTCTAACTGGTGCCGTTCTTGATGTATTTAATAGTAAATCTGGATATACATCACATTTCTAAAGATAGCTGTACATCATTATGGGTAATAAATACTTCTTCTGATAAATTCTGTGCAGAAAAAAAGGTTGGAAATTGACCAATCATAATATAAAGGGAAATCCAAAAATTTATTTCATTTCGCCTTATATGGGTATGCCTTTTGTATCGACTTACAGTTACAACAGCTAATCGGATTTTCATACAATGTCGCTCTAAGGAATTTAGGGAAAATTTTGCAAATCTAAAATTAAAATAAAACAAAATGTAGTTTTATATCAGATTTTTCTTCTTTTTTTTTTTGATATATAACTTTTTGGAAATTCAATTACCGAAGCATGTGTTCAAAAGTCAAGTATGTGGTACGGGGCCAGTGCCTCCGCACTCGTTTCTGTCACATTCAAACATCTCACAACTTATATGTTTTTTTTTAATGTATATTTTTGCCGGTATGACAAAATGCCAAATTTCTCAAGTGGGTAAAATCCGGTAAGGCCTGTTGCTCAACCAGCCAATTTCTCCTGGAGTTCGTCGAGGTCCTCTTCCACTTGCTGCGCAACCTCTCGAAACAGTATTGATCATTCTAAATTCTAATCCATTTTTAAAAATGTCCATCATTTCTTTAAGGCTAGGACGATGAAGGTCTTATAAAGGGACATTTTACATGCCTTTTCTTCCTTTGATCATAGCTCTGAGTAAACTAAGTCCCTTATTACCTAACAGTTAAAGCTCCCCATCTATCGTGGTGCTTAGTTCAAGACCAAGGGTTTGATTTTCTGATGAAAACAGCATTATACTTTTTTACTTGCGATTATAGGGACTATAAGGCAAGTTGAGGATCCGTGAATATAAAAAAAATTGAGATAACAATGAAACATGACATTACGATCATAGAGAAGTCTAAAAAAGTGATCGAGGAAAAATGTCTGTCTGTCAGTATGTATGAGTATGAGCTGCAGCCTAAACGGATAAAGCGATTATCTTCAAACTTTGTGTGTGTGATTATTTTGGCATTCCCCAGAGGGGAAATTGAAATTTTAATTTTAGGCCTAAAACTAACGGTACCTGCCATATGACCGTTTAGGAAAATCTTATTTTTCTCGAAAACGGCTCCAACGATTTTGATAACATTTTTTGAGAATTTTTTTGTTGGTATTATCTATCATTTGATTGGAACCGAATTTACAGGGAAAGTCTATTAACGGTTCATATAACGGTTCATATAACGGTTTTCTTAATTGTTGAGTTTTTCGGTAAAGGCTCTTTGGATTACTGTCAAATTTTATATTTGAGAAGATCTAGGTACCTTAATTAATTCTGTTTATCAAAATTTTAAATAACTTTTTTTTTCGAATTAAAATTATTTTTTTAATTTTTTTTTGGAAATTCAATATTTTGAAAACCTATCAAAAAAAAATTATTTAAAAATTAGTTGTATATTAATAAGCTCTAAAAAACTGCATACCAAAATCTCAAACAAATTAAAAAAAAAAAAAAGACAAAAATAAAAAACACGATTTTATCAAAATCGGTCCTAGAATTTTCGAAATTCTTTTTTTATATATTCTTTGTTATTTAAGACGTGTGATGGCTTACTTCATTTTTACTAAAAACCGTATAGTATTGTAGTTTTGATACTTTGTATAGGTTCAAACTGTGTTATTTTCCATGTAAATGTTATTTGTTTTGTCAAAGATCTTGTCTTCCAATGTAATTAGGCACATAAGAGCAAGTATGTGCGACCCAGTCGCGCCTCTAACGATTTTGATAAAACTTTCAGGGTGCTATTTTGTTTACAACAGTACATCTTTCAGTTAGAATGAATTTTTCGAAATGTGTTCTATAACCTATATAAAAACGACTTTTAAAAAAGAACTGGTTTAACGATGTTGTACTATTTTTTTTCCTCGATAGACATTTAGTTTTCAAATTTTATTGCATACTTAATTTTCCCGAGAAAAAAGTTAAAGAATTTTCGAAAAATAATATTTTTTTTATTTTAATATACAAACATATGCAGCCACTAAGCAATTATCTAGCAGTCGTGCATTTTGTTTAATTTAAGGCCTTTCTTGCTGTACAATGATTTTGTGAATTGATTTATGTACCTATAGTTGGTTCTCCATGTTTGATCAGTTCGGCAGGTATGCCATTGGCTCCAGACTTCCCAGGCCTTGTAATTTTTGAGCCGATCAATCGTCTTTAGTACCTATCTTCTCAATGCATGGTAGCTGCAGCATGAGGTCTTCCTCTTGAAATGATGGAGTCTCTATTTCTTCCGTGAGATGTTTGTTAAAAAAAATACATTTAAGTACATTTCCTATCCCTCCAGAATGCCTTCAGGATAGGTGATCGGGTTTCTCCTTTGAGGAAATTTGAACGCTGGAGGCAATTCTATTTCGCACAATAATCCGCCCTCGAAACAACATACCAAGAAGATAGAGTGACCCGAGTCAATTTTGGCAACTACATACCTTCGGATCGTTATCAAGCTCTAGTAGTGGAGACGTTTTAATTGCGATTGACTTCATCATGTGACACCCAAACGTCGATATCTTTACGAGAGAGCCTGATACTTGCAAAAACCAATTTCATTAATTAATTTTGCCATTTTCATGACCCGTAGTCAAAAATCATTAGTGTCTCATACAAACTAGGAGAGCCTATGTCCTGCCTGAGGGAGCAGCAGGTCGAATTTCTGGCTTCAAAATACTGCTTTTAAAAAATCTGTTTTTAAAACGAAAATTCTGGTTTTCAAAATTCTGCTTTTTTTATTTTTTTCTACTTTTCAAAATTCTGCATGTAAAAAAATCTGCTTATTTTATTAAACTTTTAATTCACTTTTTTATCTACAAAAGAAAAAATGGTTTTGTTGGGCTGACTGGCGTACAACTATTGGCAATTCACCATTTAATTTTGTCACTACACGCACTTTACACTTATTTTTTATACGATTTGCTCATGCCAAATTATAATGTTAACATTTATTTAACTTTTCGAAATAAAACATATATCACACAATTTATCTTTTGCCTTATTGGATTTAACTATCGAAACATTCATTTTCAACTACTTGAGAATACTTTAGCTTCATTTTCATGAATAAAAAAAAACATTTGGCAATTCAAAATCAAAATTGCTATTAATTAATTAACTAAATTTTACCAAAAACTTGCTCAAATAGTTATTCTTGCATTAAAAATAAGCCAACAAGTATTGTACAGCTGTATTTTTTTCAAGAAATGAAAAGCTTTAAGCAGAAAAACAAGCTGCAAAAGCACCTTTTTCCTTGAAATTAAAATATATGCTCCCAAAAGCTCTAAAAAAGCTTCATAGCAAAACCCTAAGAAAAAGGGATTAAAATTTCTATCAACGGACAAATGGTAACTCTGAACCAGTGTTGTTTTTTAATAAACTAAGAAACCGAGAGGCAAATTGGCGATCAGTCTCCTCTTTCCTCAGTCCTCTCAGACGGGGAGCAGAACGGGAAGGTCATTGCCGAATGTACGTGGGGTTATGGAACATTACAAAAACAATTTCAATGTAACTAAGGGGTACTGTTTTTTAACATTTTCCAAAACTTTGTTTTCTTTATTATTTGCAGAATTTTGATAAGCAGAATTTCGGAGAGCAGAATTCATGAATCACAATTGTGTTAAAAAAATGTTAACACCTGCAGAATTTTGACCCCTGTCCCTTTTTATCTACTCCCTATTTCAAACACGTTTATCCAATTTTCACGACTTATTAGTTCACAGAAATGCTTCTTTCATGATTCATGATGAAATATGTATTAATATTGTTGCTAGACGTTTAAAGTGAGAAAATATTCTCCTAGTTCTCGATACACTGCGCCTAGAAAAATCTTACCTTTTTTTATAATTCATAGTGTCGTCGTGCAGCACCCACTTGCATTTTCCATCTAAAAGGCAATGCACCTTACAGACACCAGTCACATAGTTAAAATGTTTTCATGCTATTATGCTTTGTGCAATATTCATAAATTATGTCGGCTGTGGTATTAATGTATCTATTTTAAATGTGCAGTCAATAATTAATTGTATCACCCTTTAGATGTACATATGCTTACATTTTATTTTGTCCAAAACCGCCTTTTCAATTTTTGTTTTCTCTTCAAAAGTTAAATTACTATATTAAATCACTCGATTCGGAGTGTTGAATTTGATAAATTTATTAATGTTAAAACACAACACAACATAATCTACAGCATGCGCCATGCATACATGTATGTTACGTTGCACCATTTCCAACCATTTCTTCAGACCCAACCAATTTTGACATTTCTCTTTCATTGTTTACGAAAACCCAATAGGAAAATGGCCAAAAATATCCCCACAAAACAGAATTTCAACGAGCACGCGCCGATTTTCCCCACCACTTTTCATCAAATGTGGAAAAGTCGAATTGAAAAAAAGGAAAAATTTGCCCGACAAAAAAATGTATAAAAGAAAATTATATCAAACCGAAGAACACCACAAAACAGAGACCATAAAAATACCCCCAAAGAACCAACCAAAAGCAAATTAGATGCAATCAGTTTTCATAGATTTGTCGTTCGAGTTGGACGTGTGTGACTGTCTCTTGTCGATACAGAGCCCGAAGAAAATAATATCGTTTTCTATTATTTAATGTCGTAGTAGATCGTTGTATCTAGTTTTCCATTCTGATGATGTCGTATTGATTTTGATTAACCCACTCCGAAATCCGAATTGTCATTTGAATAAAAAAAAAACACGCAGATTGTACTGTTATTTTTTAAAGAAAATTGTGAATAATTTAAAATCAATGTTTACACTCGTAATGTAAACACAAGAAGTTAAAAAAAAATTTGTGCGAAAAATTTGTTTATTTGTCCATCGAGTGTGATTAATAAAAGAAATAATTAAAAAAAAATTAAAATAAAAACAAATAAAACAGTTCATTAACAATTTGATTTGTTATTGTGAATGATTAAATTGTCTTAGGATATCTGCCAAGGTCCCTAAACAAAAAGGCGGGACTTTATGGTGAGCCAATTTGTATAAAATATTGATTAATTCATTTCGATTATAAATTTTAAATGTATCTTAAAATAGATGGATAGATTCCATTTCCATGGGGTGATAGACGTGAGAAATGTGTGAAGACAGGCGATGGCATTTGGCCATGACAATGGTAGTGAAAAGACAGGTCGGTGCCACTTATAGGGTCAGTAAGGCGAACAATGCGATTTGGCAATAAATTCCGACAGTGACAGTGAAAATGCGAATGCGAATAGGAAAATGTTTAATTTATTAATAGAGTTCACTTTTTGTTTATTTGTTTATTCAAATCGGAGCAAAAGATTTGCCCGAGGATTTTTCTATTCTGTTGAGAGTTTGATTGTTGTTGCTGAACAAGTGCCAATTAGCTGTCAAAGGTAAAGGAATTATTAGAGTTGCCGTTTGGACGGAATTTCGTTGAATTGGTTAAAATTAGTATTCCTTGAGTGAATGGTGGAAATGGAAATGGATTGTTTATAATTTAGTCGAGTCTGGTCTGAGGTCTGTCTGGTAAACTTGAACATATTTGGCAACTGATCTAGATTGTTTTGAATTTTTTTTTAATGAGTGAAATTTTCTAATGCTTACTTACAACTCAATAGGCTTATTCGTACCACTTTGTTGGTTGTCGCCCACAAATGGAATGTTTGTCATTTACATTTTGATAGAGCAATTTAAATTAAAGCAATTTAAATCGTCTATGGACTTGCGGTCTAGTAATTTAGTTGATTAAGAGAAAGTTAGTTTATTTAGATTGGGTTTTAGTTTTGTGGCTTTAATATAAGAAATGTGTTAGTCTAGTCTAAAAGGAATATGATGATATTGTAGGCAATGGGTGCTTCGAGTTATTTTGTTTGTTCAATTTTAATTTGTTGATTTATGAATTATATTTCTACTTTCAATTCGAAGATAATGTTGCGCAATATGAAGATAGTTTTTAGTTTTAACAATCAACATCAACATATCCAGACATTAGAATAGAATAAAGTCTTATCTTAATATTTATACTACATATACCTACTGTAAATCGTTTTTTTTTAAGTCAAAGAAAGTCTACTGTTTTTAAACATAATATTAAATTATAGTTAAGAACAAGGATTTGATTGAAAGCCAGTCCACAGATGTTATGTTTTTTCTCCATAGTAAGAAAATAAAAATATGGCGCCCAACGTGGGTCTTAGCTAATTACCCTCAGAATTAATTGACTAATGTATCTGGCGAGATCGTTTAAATCTCTATTTTGTTCCTTCGTTACTCTAGGAAAAATTAAGGAAGCTTAAACTTAAATATTAATAAAAAAGTTTGTAGCATACATATGTTTAAGCATTCATAACGTCGTAATTTTTTTATTTTCTAACTAAATATTGAAATTGGTTTCACAAACTTTCCTTAAGCTAGGGCTATAAGCTCAGCACAAGTAGCAAATATTTACTCAAATTGTTTTAAAAAATATTATTTTCAAAAAATATGTGAAATATAAACAAATTTGAATTCACATATTTGCAATTCATATGTTAAAGTTTAATGAATATAGAAGGAACATATTCTTAACTTCTTAACACACTTATTGTATATTTGTACTATCTGACCCTTCAAACGTTGTCCTATTTTTCGATTGGTTTTGTAATATAATTACTTGTCGCAACAAAAAAAAAATTTTGAAACACTGCCAAATTTTTCAAGGAAAGGAAAAGACTATTAAGCCAAAGGACATAGTCCCATAACTATGTATGTATATGTCTGTTTGACTTTACCTGGAGCTAGAACCTAGTCCTAACTTCTTTAAACCTTGGACTTAGGACAAAAAAACCTCCAAAACCAAAAACGAAATAAGGCCCCAAAAGTATACTAAGATTGCAACAGCAACAAAAAATTGTTTATTTTGGGGTGTAATTCCACTTTTTGGGGCCTTATTTCATGTTTAGATTTGGGGTGATATATTTAAAATCCCGACAAAAATCCCGTTTTTTTTTAAATATGCATATCAAATTATATACATATAGATGTTGATTATATTAGCTTTTTTATTATATTATAAATAAATCGCGCGACTTTTTTCAACTAATTTGTTCAAAACCACAATAGCACAATGTGAGGCTTGTTTTCGAAATCATCAGCGAAATCATCAGTTTTCAAGTAAATTTGGCAAAATGAAAGTGACCCCAGGTAGGGGGTTGCACACGGTAGGAATGTAATGTGTATTATATTTTTAAATAATACAAAATTAAGTTAACTACAAAATCACTTTTTATTTTACTTGTTTTAAAATGTCCTATCCTTTCATTTTTGGAATCAAACCAACTTTTTATTAAGAAAAAAACATTTTTAAAGCATAGTCAAAAGCAAGATTATAAGAAACCTGATTATAAGAGATGATATTATAAAAAGCGGTATTTTAAAAACAAGATTTAAAAAAACGGGAATTTAAAACTACATCGGGTTTTTCATTTTTTCTCAAAAAATTAAATTTACAAAAAAATTGGTTTTTGGGTTTTTTTCATTGTTTGGGGCTTAATTTCGTAAAGCAAAATATTTCATTTGTTATTTCATTTTTGGTTTTGGGGCCTTTTTGTCTGGGGCCTTATTTAGCAGCGCAATGAAAAGCATAGGAGCAAAACAATTATGTAAGTGAACAAATAGTTTAAGACAAAAAACTGAAAGGGAATTCAACTGCTGACTCACCACAACCAAATCATCTACAAATCAAAACGCCTTTGAGCTTCGTTCCGGGAAGGGGAATTTACCGACGGAGGTCGTAAAAGTGTAGGTATTATGTCAGTAAGGTCAAAACCCAAAGTTCATTAAGACATCTCATGACATTTAAAAAAGCTTTATAGGTTTAATAATTTCTCTTCATCCACTATTTCAGTACTACTTTCATACCCTAATGACCCAAAAGCATCCCGTTTTTCTAAATAATAAATATTGTGACTTCGGTTCTCTACTGCGCGGTGTTCCACAGGGATGCAATCTTGGTCTACTGTTGTTTGCAATTTACATCAATGATAATTCATCACTTTCTCTAGATCATATTCTGACTTCTGATCATCTGTCAGCGGATGATTTGCAGTGCCTGAAAAGTTGTTAATTTGGACTCATAGAAAAGTGTAGGTATTTACTACTTAGACTTGTATCTGGAGCATCTTTCAACCTGGTGCAAAAACCGACATATACATATTCATAGCTTGAAAGTGATAAACATCTTCATGATCTTTCGTATTGTTATGTTAAAAAAAACTGAATTTTGAAAGGCTGAATTTTGACAGATATCTAGAATTAAAAAAAGGAAAATTAAAAAAAAAACACAACTTTGACCTGTTGCCTTATTTTATCCATTTGATTGCTGTTCAGCAAATATGATTTTTGCCGCAATTTGTACTTCTAACTAATATAGAAGACCTCAAACGTGGCTTAAGATTCGTATTTTTCATATAAGATCTTTCCAAACATTTCTAGAATCACGATTGATGTTTGGTCCTTTATCTAAAACAATACCACATATTGAGGCAATGCTCTCCCACTCGGTTTTCATAGCTCCTGTTGTTTAGATTACCTGTTTGAAGATGACTTTTGGAATTTTGATGTCCTCCATAGAATTCATAGCAAGACTTTCTATATACAATTCGCAAATTTATTTGCGAACGAATGTTCCTTTGGAAATGTCAGATTCAGACATTTTTCCACTGTTTTAAAAGAACATGCTTTATCATAGAGAAGAAATAAAAAAGATGTGGAGCGGAAAAGTTCTTTTGCACTGATGTGAATATACATACTTGATTCTCCTAACGCACTGTTCCTTTAACGAAAAAAAATTCCAACGATTGCAATATGCTAAAAGTCAATCGAGATATCAGTTTGGAATATTTCGAAACGAAAGTCAATTCCGTTAGGAACTCGATTTGCTCTTACAGTACCAGTTACAGAACCAGTTAAAATGAACCGCCAATCGATCCTGTTGATGGTGTTCCACACACTTCAAAAACTTTCCTAGGCAACATTTCCAAAAAAAAAATCATTGATTCCTCGATGTTATTTTTTTTTCTAAACTATTTTTTTAGTAATAAGCAAAATAAAGTAACTTTTTAATTTGTGTTAAAATTTAAAGAAGTTGTTATTTCGAAACAGATTCTGCAACAATTCTTCGCCGGACAACTTCGGAAGAAATTTAACGCGAATCTGTCAAAAATTATATACTTAACTCATTTGATCGCCTCGGCGTGATGTGCATTACATTTAGTTAAAAGATTTTTTCCCAAATATCAATCGGAACGGATATCTCTGTCTGATTATCTGTATTCCATTCAAAAAACATAGAATGTCATGTCTCATTTCCGTAGAATAAATATGGTGTTGCACATCTCATCAATATTGTCAATAACAAACATTATAAAAAGTAAGGCCCTTAAGATACAACCCTGCTTTAAAGCCATTGTTTTTTCAATTTCTTCGGATATTTTATTTCTGTTAAAATGTAAGTAGTGCCCCGTGGCTTAGTGGTTAGTGTGTCGGACTGCTAAGCGAAAGAACCTGGGTTCAAATCCAGCTCATAGCCACCTTTTTTTCTGGGGTACTGCCTCTTGCGAGGAACTGACAAAACTTCCAAGAGTAAAATTTGTCTCTAAAAAGTGCATCTCATGTAGCCGTTCGGACTCGGCGGTAAACTGTAGGTCCCTTCCATTCTTGCAGAGTAACAACACACACACAGGAATGGTTGAGAGTATAAGTCACTAGGCCTTGGCTCCTTAAGGAGCTGTCGCGCCAATAAATTTATTTATTTTTAAAATGTAAGTTAAGTTGCTATCGAATCGAACATAGCCCTTAGTGCTTCGTGATCAAGACATTCAATGGCTGATCTGAAGTCGGCGAAGAATGCATATAATTTCTTCTATTTTTTTTATAAGAATCGACAACTTTCGAAAGTATGAAATATACATATACCTTAATCAATCGATGATAATTATTTCCTGAAACCAGCCTTCAACTCTGATAATGAATTTTTCTCTTCTGCCCACATTGTCTGTCTTTAATTAACAAAACAAACGAAAAATGTAAAAAAGGTATTAAAAAAAAAATAATAATTCTATAATTTGTTGGGTCCTCATTGTTATACATAAAGTTCCAAGAATGAATTACTTTGAAAATTGATTCATCTCTTTGGTACCTAAGAAGGGAAATGAAGTCATCTATGGCGTTCTTATAGACTTCAAAAGAAATGCGATCCCCCAACGGAGCCTTATAAACTTTAGAATTTTTGACTGCTTTTTTGACTTCCTGTATGTTAGTTTCCAACCTAAAACTTGGTATTCTCAAGTATCTCTTGGACATAGCCTACTAGCGATTTATTCCCCACAATCAGACAGCCATTGAAATACCATTTAATCACGAAATAAATTTCTCATAAATAGCCCTAACTAAAAATCATCTTCAAAGCCTATAATTTCACAAAAAAACGTGTTCTTCTATTTGAATCTCCAATCTCCAAAGAAAAAAAAATTATTTTACCTGTCGATCCGATTGCCAAATACAAATTAATTGTTCTCGTTCTTCACTGACGTATAATACCTTCTATACGAGTATTACATCCATTATGTTTTCAAAAAAAAAAATCTTTTATTTTATTTCCAAAACTAGTTTCTCCAAAACAAACACAGCATGATTGAGAACCAAACTCATTTTACTGATCGTTTAATTTGGAACTCAGAGCGGATCAGCAATACAAGTCTGCCAAGGTCATTTATTTGCCATTTAATTAGTGAAATACTTAATTTTTGTAATGCAAACTGGTTTCTCTGATTTGTATCTTCTATGAAAGAAAATCAAAAAAAAAAAAGAAAAAAAGAAAAAACAATCCAAAAGATAAACTAAAACATAATTGGCAGTAATTACATGATCCAACCACAAGAAATACAACCTCAAGTATGGGAATGTGGTACAAGTACACCGCAGAGGCAGACGACAAGTTGAGGAAAAAATTATATCCAAAACAAGGAGATATCGCTCATTAAACCAAAAAAAAAAAACACTCATTTAAGACCGCCTTTGTGTAGACACTTAACATGTTTTTAAGTGGCGAGAACCCTTAGAATTCAATTAACATTTATTCCTTCGCCCACTCGACAAACCATCAACAATGGCAACCCTTAAATGTTTTTAATGGGAACATTACACCGTGGCGGCTGTCATTGTTCCCATCGAGTGTCAAACTCAGAATTCAGAATTCATATTCAGAACAACGCTTTGACTCGGATTTCCGAATTTGAAATTCGATCGGACTTACGTGAACTTGAGGCCGAAATATGTCGCCCGCCGGAGGAAGTGAAAACGCGAAAAACATGTCGAACATCCGCTACATGATTCCTTCGGTCATGTGAGGTGCATGCTACGCGTGTGACTTTGGATAAATTTATTGACCTCTTTAACTTGACATTTACTTACGGACGACACGAGTATGTGTCATTTTTTTTTTTTGTAAGGCTGCACTACTTTCCATGCCTTTTTCTTCCTGACCCTGTTTTGAGTTAAATTTGATTCTGGGCATGGGTATTTGGACGACATTTTCAATTCTTCTTGTCCACAGCAGCTGAGGATGAGAAGAGTGGTTTTACTGTGTCTTCTCCGTAATGCACCTGTCCGGGCTCTCATGGAATGCAATAAATGCCCTCCTTGCAACATGCGCACTATTTAATACTCTTGTTTGGTGATGTCGAAAAACAGCTGACAGGCGACAGTTCCATTTTTTTCACTCAAATGACAGCAGAAAATCGTTTATTTTGTATTTTATGAATCGTCTGACAATTATTGGCCGATTTGTATCTGTTTTGTATTTGCGAGTTTAGCTGGCGTAAAGTTGTTTTCCAAAACGGGTAATCGAATTCGTAAGATTTTATATGAAAGTTGAATGTAAATACGAGTCTTGCACAAGTGGAGATACCAAGTACTGAGTTTGAGTGTTTTGGAGGAGAAGTGAGTGAAAACTGTGTTGATATTAGTATATCATTGATAATTAAAAGATTTTCCAAATAATGGCCAAAAATAAATTATCTTTTTAACGATTTTGATAAGAAATTAAAAAAACCAATCAGGGAAAAGACTTGTAATGACTAAACTCAATTTACTTACAAGTGCAGTGGTTTGGGCTTGGAATATTCGTCTGGCAACTCTTAATGGGTTGGCAGGCGCCAAATGTCTTAGATAGATGTTCAGACATTTTTTTTTGTATTCAGGAATCATGGTTAGAAATATTGGTTTGAGACACATATTTTGTTTTTTAAGTTTGCTTTTAGGTATTCTAAAATGTTGTAGATACTCAACACTTTTTTAAGGATTTTGGTCAATTCGTATATGAAATCAATATTCGTGAGTCAGTTCTGTAGATTCCTGCGGCTGAAATGGTTATTCCCAGGATATTTTTAAGTGTATGTAATTAACTTCATGCCAGCCATTAAGTAATTGAGTTATGAATATTAAGGGTATTTTTAAATGTGTGTGCGTGCATTAGTATTCCCTCGGTGTTATTAGTTATCTATTAGAATATTCCTAACGGTTTGTTTTTGAAGAAGGTTTAATTAAATAAATTGCTGTTCTGATACTTTTACGAAACGATACAAAGGGTAGATAACTAAGAACATACAACTTCGATATAATTCTTCTGGTCAGTTTTTTTTTTCTTTCATATTAAATTGAGTTTTTTTGTATCAAAAAAGAAGGTTACATTTTTCTGGGCAAAAACTAAAGCCATTTTAAATTTAATATAAAGTTTAGTTATTTTTAGGCTGAAAGGCAATTAATATTTAGATATAGAATAATTAAGAGCGCCCGCATAGGGCCAGTAAGTTAATTAAGCTGATAGCTTAAGCTAGTTTTAGGATTTTTGTGTAGCATTTAAGTAGATATATGTTAAAATAAAATACAAATATCATTAAAAAAATGGGCACGACTGGGTCGCACGTACTTGCACTTATGTGCCCATTATTACATTGGAAACCAGGATCTTTGACAGAAACAAGTAACATTTACGTTGAAAATAACACAGTTTGAACTTATAAAAAGTATTAAAACCACAAAACTTAACGGTTTTTGTAAAAATGAAGTACGCCACAACACGTCTTAAATAACAAAGAATTTATGAAAAAAGTATTTCGAAAATTGTAGGACGGATTTTGATAAAATCTTGTTTTTTATTTTTAGTTTTTTGAAAACAAATTTTTTTTTTTAATTTTGGTATGCAGTTTTTCAGAGTTTATTAATATACATGTAACTGTAAAACTTAAAATATTTTTTTTTGATTGGTTTTAAAAATATTGATTTTCAAAAAAAAATTCTAAAATTTATTTTAATTAGAAAAAAAAGTTATTCAAAATTTTGATATGCAAAATAAATTTGACTATCTAGATCTTTTCAAATATAAAATTTGACAGAAATCCATACAGCCGTTACTGAGAAAGCCAAAAATTAAAAAAAAAAACGTTATATGAAAGGTCCCGTTAATAGACTTTTCCCGTATGTGTTGCTCTGATCAAATGGTAGCCAATACCAACAAAAAAATTCTCAAAAAATTTCATCAAAATCGTTGGAGCCGTTTTCGAGAAAAATAAGCTTTTCCTAAACGGTCGTATGCCAAGTACCGTTATTTCTAGATCCAAAAATAATATTTCAATCTCACTTCTGAGGAATTCCAAAAGAATCACACATTTCAAATTTGAAGGCAATCACTTAAACCGTCAGACTGGCAGACGGACATTTTTTGCCAATGACTTTTGTAGGGTTCTATATGATCGTAATTTCATGTTTGATTGTTATCTCAATTTTTTTACATTCGCAAATCCTAAACTTGCCTTATAGTCCCTATAATCGCAAGTAAAAAGAAGAAGCAGGACAATTCACTACACAGGTATTGATTCCTTAAATAAACATATAGAGTTATAGGGACAAAGTAATAATATCAATAAATAAATTATTTTTGGAATTATTATTTTGAGTTACAATTTTTAAAATCAAAAAAACCGGTTACCTACGACTGAGCTGAACTTACTTGAACTGCTAATATGCGTCTTAAAACCTTTCGGCTGGAGCATTTGAACCTGGCAGATCCAAGCCGAACTCGGCAATTGGTAAAAGATTTTTAAATTTTATACTTTTCTTCCAAAAATGCAAAATGCTCAAAAATTCCTTTCAATTTATTGGCTACGATTTATTATTTTAATTTTGTTGTAATGTGTAAGGTTAAGAATGATTTAAGTTAAACAAAATTCGTCAAACAAGTTGCAATCATTGTTATTTGTATTTTTCCGCTTTTGGTTGACAAAAAAAAACGAAGAATATATTTCTGGCCAGGGAGGAACATTTCAGAGAACTACCTAACTAAAAACTTCAAGTTTCTTGATACATCCAACAAATTTAAGTATTCGTAACAGGCTATGTAAAATTCATGAATATTTGACTAACAGTCCTTTTCACAACTTTGACACACAAAAATATTAAACGCATAATACAATTACCGTAAATAAAATAAAAAAAAAATCGAAAGCTTTGTTATTCGAATATGTATATGTAAATACGGGACATATCCGGAACAAAAAAAATAAAATACGGGACAGATGTATGTATGTCCGGGGGTTTCTCAAAATTTAGCCGGGACAGACGAGTTAAATACGAGACTGTTCCGCAAAATACGGGACAGATGGTCACATTCTATATTGCAAGTTATGCATTCGTTCTGGTAAAAAAATTGGCATTACAATCAAATATTACATTACGATGATACTCAAACATATTTGAGTTATTGATAAAATTTTGTCTGTCTGTCTGTCTGTACGGATGTATTTTGGACTACAGCCTGAACATTTTGGCCAATCAAATCGTCTTAAAATTTAACATATGGTTATTTTAACATTCTACAGAGGACGTTTCTTTATTTTTATTAACCATACCTGCCATAAAACCGTTAAGTATAAACTTTTTTCCTCGGCTCCAAGTTTTATTATGAAAAAAAAAAATCATTGTAGTAATATAGGTGTGGGTTATGTTTTGGTAAAAAAAAACTTAAGATGGTAGGCCAAAAACGGGTCCTCCCATAGGACCTTTTTTTCTTCGACTTTCTCGATACTTCGATACCTGGTTACCCTATTACAATCAAAATTTATTTTCACGTAGCCAAAGTAATTTCACATGAAAATATTTTCGAAAACTTTTTTTTTGTATACCTACATAAAAAATATTTCTTTGAAAAAATCTATAATTTGAAAACGGTAGGTAATTTTTTTATTTTTATTTAAATGTAGGTTATTTTTGTACTTAAGTTTGCATTCTTGAATTATTTTTTATAATTAAAAAAAAAGTTGCAAAGAAACAGTTATTTAAAACGTTCCTACGATTTTGAAAAAAATCACACTTTTTTATTTTTTTTTATGAATGAAATGGCGTTTAAATTATTCCGCTGAAAACTATCTTACGTACTTTTTTCGAACAATCAAAAATCACAAAAATCGAAACTTTAAAGTTCCTCTAATATTTTTCAAATTTTATTCCATGCTGCGACATCACATAAGAGCAAGAAAGGGGTGTTTTTTTTAGGTGTGTGGTTTTCAATATGGTAATACTTTTTTTCGAAGTTGGTCTTTTTAACAGTTGTCACATAAATCATGCTCAGTATGGTTTGCCATTTCATAATCTTGAACATAATTTGCCGTTTACTGCTGAACAACATTTTAAAATCGTACATATTTTTTTACCAAAATAATAGTTCGGTTCGGAGGAGTGGAGTATCGAAGAAGATCCGAATCGCAACAATTGGAGCTGTGCCCATCCACTTTATGGAAGATTTTACAGAAGGATCTTGGTTTGCGGGCTAACAAAATCCAACTCGTGCAAGAATTGAAGCCAAACGACCATCAAGCGCGTCGCACGTTCGGTGAATGGGCCCAAAACGAAATGACCACCGATCCCGATATTCACAAAATTGGAAAAATTGGGTCTCTCGGCTGGATTTTATTCGAGCCAGCCGCGGCAGCCACCTACCCGAAATCATTTTTAAAACATAATGGCAAACCCTTATCTTTATAATAAATCTAAATTCTTGGTCAAACCATTAAATTATTTGCGTTTTATTTCTTCTTGAAAACCACACGTCTAAATAAAACATCCTTTACGTGCCAAGATCCTGGAAGCCCTGTTTACCTTACAGTTAAAAAAAATATCTTAAAAATCAAAAGCATAATAATGGCGGGTAGTACGGCTTTCACAACAATAGGTCCACTGATATTTCCAAGTGCACTTTGACTCGATGAAACACTTGATGACGTTGAATCCCTTCTTCATGCATACCCGATCTAAGACGCTATCCATGAGCAGTTCTTATATTGAAGAAACAGACTTACTCTCAATTCCCGTTATGTGCATCTCAGAAGACTTTCTATGAAACACACACATACGCATTCGACGTCATTAAAAATGCTGCGAGATATTAAGGTTTCCTTAGAAGATACAAGAATATGTATACCCGTCTGATCAGCCTAATACAAAGCTTTAATTGAATTTAATTCCCATAGTTCTAGAAACACCCATCAGGTTTCTCTTGAGCCCAATTTTCAACGTACTGTAAGTAAACAAGTTCTATCTTTAGTCGCACTTGACCAATGTGGAAAATGCTTCCGGTAGTAAGCCCCGAAGATTTCGCCATTATTTAAGGTTTACGTTCTTGAAATGTAACCTCAAATCATACTAGGATAGCTGACCCACCGTACGTTGCTCGGGTACACCATACATATTCTGGATCCTTAAAAAAACGTCAAATATTCGTTAGAAATGTATATTAAAACCACAAACGTAACCGTGTTAGAGCAAAAAAATTCTTTAAAATTGGTCAAGCCATTAAAATTTAATTTTTTTTATATTAAAATAAAAATATTTACCTAGTCTATTGTGTTCTGTGAACTCCAAAGCAGGTGCAAAGACACTGCATCTTAAACACCCGAAGTTTTTCGGTTAGGGAAATACGCGATCATTACCCTAATACAATCTAAGTAGCAAATCACCTTACACCTGCTATTATTATGACTGCTAATAAAACAACCTAATTATCATTGCAAAAGTTCTGCTAATCCTGGTCAGAGCAACGTCTTCGTGTTGGTTGAAATCAATACACTGAATTACCAGGTAACACACACACTTTAATTCGCGAGTGGAAGTCTATTTGGCCCAGAATCACTAGCTCAAAGCTTATCTTTCTCGTGAAGTTATAATTTTCTGATTTAAGATGTTCACACATTGTCCCGAAAAAGTGCATGTGATGTAAATTATAGGTACCCTTCATTCCTGCAAAGTGCAGACATAAGAACATTTCACAGCTTGAGTCATAAGGGCCGCGCCAAAAAAATGTAATTTAAAACTTCAAAAACCAACAAAACTCAAAAGCTTTCTCATGAAATAGAACACAAAGAACAAGGTGCCCCATGTTCAACTTGTCATGTTGAAAAACATTCCATATTTCCTAAAATATCTTAGCAATTTCTCAGCACCTTATCAATCAAACACACCTTCAAAAACCCCGTTAATTAATCAATTCGCCTTACTGATTAAATTATGAACTCCACTCATTTCCGATACAGTCATTCGCCGTTATTACATATGATTTGTTTAAACAAAACAAAACCCCATCACACCACGAGTTCAAGATCCAATAACTTAAAATTCAAACCCGATAAGACTGCATTGTTTATTACCCGAACTTCGATTACGAATACTCTTACGTTAAAAGCGTAAGCATGAGCATGACTATCGAAGAAATGGTCAAAATGTCATTTTTTCTCATTTTTCCTGATAGTATGGCGCCATTAAAATTTAAAAAAAGGAACAAAAAACATTTCAAAACGATGAAATAAATCCAATTGAAACGGAGTTTATCTTAATGCCTTTGACTGTTAAGTCACTAGACTCGCCCCCGAAACTCTACTCGAAAAACGACGAAAACCCACTCAGACAACAGACTCCACCTGTCTGGGACTCTGTTTATCTTTTTTTTTTAGCTTCTTTTCAAACAAACAGCACTAAAAAAATAAATAAACGAAAAAGATACGTTTGTGTAGTTGATCCCACCACTAGATGTCTCTTTATAATTCGATTGCCACTTGTAAGGTTCGGAGACCCCACCATAGATGCATGCAAAGTATCTGATGCAACTTCAGGTCGACAAGGTGGGAAAATTGCGATACCGAACTCTTCCACTACTTGCAGTCGAAATAGAAAAGAAACAACCTATGAGATACTTGCAGAATAACCAAGCGACATGGCAATGGCACTGAAGTTGCTGCATGCATTGTGCCGTGTCTAAGAGGCGAGCACAGCCAGTGGAGGCCCCTCCAAAGCGTTAGGCTCCATGTAGAACAAGTCTGCCATGTCATATGGAGAACCACAGAGTGGTAGTCTTTCTTGTTTCCCAGGGATTCGCCGATTCGGATAGTTGCCTTGCAATTATGCTTGTGGATTGGTAAAGTGGATGGAATCGCTAAGAAGAGGTTGTTTTTTCTGGAATTTAATGATGATGCTGTCGCAGTTGTTGCCTCTTGATAGGATATTGTCTTCATCATGGTTGTCGTTGTCGTCGTTTCTCCTTCATCAAGACAGCAGAAGCAGGTGCATTTGTTAATGATCCTGTTGATTGACAGCTTTATTCGATGTCGATTTGTCATTGCGGCGCATTATGAGTACACCTGCGGGAAATATGCGTTGAAAACTTGTGATCAATTTCACAATTAATTTCCTCAATTTCTTTGGAAAACGAGCTTACTATCAAAAATGAATAGAAGCGTTTGTTTTTTAAGTGCGAGCATTTCAAAACACCACTCATACGATATCTTATCTGGAGAATTGATAAATAAAATATATTTCGAAAGGCTAGAACTTAACAAAGGAATTCCGTGTTCGTTGCGAAGGTAGCTCGATTGGAGGGGTTGGCTATCAAGAAGAGGGGAAAGCGATAAATTATATCATTTCGGAATTACATTTGACAATAAAACTTTAAAACGAAAAAAGAATCACCAAAAAAGTTTTGTTCGGAGAATTTTAAATAAATTGATTGATTTATGATTTTGTAATCTAAAGGAAATAAGGCTTTTAAAAGGCGTTTTTTGGGGTCTTATAAGTGCAAGATTGTTTTTCAAAAAGTTCCATTTTGTTTGGTTTTTTTATTGTTCTTTTGTTATTTGAAGTTTTGAGAAAGTTCTTCTTCTAATGAATTAAATTTTGAAAACGGGGTAACATTTTACACGGAACTGGCTACAAATAATTTTAAACTTGGGCCTCAACCAGCAAGCTTCTCCATTGAGCTCAGTCCCTAGCAAGCTGCCTCCAATCTCGGATTTACTCTACTGCGCCGCGCCGTAAAGACGCTATCAAGGTGATAGAAGTAAGTTTCCGTAAAAAACATACGGAAGCCAAATCTCGTTTTAAATGCTACTTCTCTGGTCAGCTCCTAACCAAATACTGATTTATTATATATATTATATTTATTTGCTGCTAATTCTACGTTTCCCCAGAGTTACATTGGTCCTTTGTACTTGAGAACATAAACTGTTTTACGTAATAATTCTTATTTCGAACTCGTACAGTTGCATGAGTACTTAAAGATCTCGATATACATTAATCTTCTGGCCCGAATAGTGGGTCTTGTGAATAAAAAAAAGCAAAAGCTAAAATTTGGATTTTTAATCAAAAGCTAGGTTTTGTGTGAATAAAACTCAGCTTAGGCTAGCTAGAAAAAGAAGTTTTCTAGCAATTGCTATTTTGAAATAGCAAACCCTTAGATCATGTAGCTTAAGCTTGTTTTTCCAGCTTAAGCTTCTATTTGTGTGAATGAAAATAGCTTAAGCTAAAATATTTGAACAAAAGCTACAAAAATATCTAAATTCCTACACCCGTGTGTAGAAACCTTTGACTAGTTTTTAGTTTTAGAATTCTGTTTAGTAATAGTGCAAACATGGCAGAGTTCATACGTGTAAGACAGTTCATACGTGTAAAACATTACAGAAAACGGTCGGTAATACGCGAAGATAACTTTCATACTCTTTTTCGGTTTTTATAGGAAAATGTTCAGTGGTTATCTGATTACTTTTTTGGTGACTCAACAGAGCGTAGAGGAGGTGCACTCACATCTGAGCAGAGGATGCAGATATTTTAGAGATACCTTAGCGACCCTGGATTCCAATTTGGTGTTGGACAAGATATTGGAGTTGAACGCACTACAGTTTGCCAAAAATTTAATCACGTTGCCAATAAAGTTGTGGATAAGGCTCTTATTCACATTCAATTTCCATGTAATCCTAGCGATATCAAATCACAAAAGGCAAAATGGTCGAAAAAATATACGTTTCCTGGAGCTTTTGCAGCAATCGACTGCACCCATATTGCTATCTCCGAGCCCCCCAGGATTTTCCGACGAATATGTAAATCCAAAAGGCTTCTACGCCTCAATGTACACGCAACATGCAATAGAGTTGAAGAGTTTACAAATGTAGACGCCCAATGGTTAGGATCAGTTCACGTCTCACGTGTTTTAAAAAGATCGTTTATCTATTCGTCTATGAATCAAAACTTATTGGGAAACGCCATCATTCTTTGAGACTCTGGGTACGGGATCACTCCTTGGCTTCAAACGCCTTTCAAGAATCCTCATACAAAAAGCCAACAAAATTTAACTGGATTTTAACGATTTTACAACTATTCGTACTATTGATACAGAAATACGACAACGCCTATTAAATTTATTCTCAAAAGCTCCAAAACCGAAAGCCCATAAAACCCAATATAATAATAACCAATGAAAAAGCTAGTGTGTGCTAGTAGTGTTTTAAATTGGCAAAGGTAACTCTGTTGGTGCAATACCTTTTTTTCAATTCACACAGAAAGGGTAGGTAGGAGTAAGAAAACGACCATTATTCATTATTTATTCCATCAACGTTGATGGTGATCGGTTATGGTAGAGTGTACCAGTTTTTTTTTTTTCAAAGAAATACACAGAATTCATGTACGTTTGTCGGTGGCTTTGTAGATTTTTCAGTAAGAGTTTTGTCAATTCAGAGTCTTGAAACATGATAATATACACCGGCACCACTGTTGTGAAAAAACCTCGTCCATAATCCCTGTACTATCAGTACTGAACAGACTATGGTAAAAGCTATGACTAGCTAGCTATAGCTTCCTCTAAAAGTAGCTTTTACTTTCTTTTTATTCACAAGACCCTTTGTATCGTTTTGGAGAAAGTTAGATTATTGCTATTGATATTTCAAAAACATTTAATAGAGTTTATCATCAAGCTCTCTTATCGAAAATTCATTTTTAACGACGAACCGTTCTATTTAGGTTGTTGACGCTAAATTCCGGTCTGACATCGACGACACCAAACAAACTCTGCGTATCGTAAATAACCTTCTGTCGAAGGAAACACAAATTTAAAGTCTTCAAAAATCCTGCGAATTTCTTACATTTACTCAAAGCCTGACTATTTTTCTCATGTCTGGACAGGTGCTTCTATTACACTTTTGCTTTTCATGGATTGATTTCAGAAGGCATTACAACTGGTAGAGAGTTGAAGCAGTCCCATTCGAGATTACAAAAACCATCGGCTTAAGATGAAGAAGAGAAAACGTTTGTTTCGCTCGAACATCGTTCAAAAGTTTGTTGTTTCTCTTTATTCTATAACTTTTTCTATAAACAATGCTCCAGCGAAATAGCCGAATGCCTTTCTGCTCTTAGAAGATTTCCCTTTGATACTTGCATCGCTAGGAACTCTCATGAATTTACCAACAAGCTTCAATTCGGATTTACTGTTTAGTATATAGAGACTCATTCTTTAACCGCACTACAGGAATGTGGATCGCTTAACCCGGATCGACTTTCCCTTCCAATTTGATTTGCAGATATTCCATCGGTGTCGATATTTTTCGGTTACGTTCCCACAAGTGTGGATGTTAATTTCTGAGTTGATACCACTGGAGATACCCGGTTTCGTTAAAGAAAGATCAAAACCCCAAAAAAAGACAGGCCATACCTACAAATATCGAACACAAAAAAAGTCATAAAACTCAATCTAAGAGAAGACTTTATGTGACACATTTTGTGAGTTGTGGTTCAGTCGCGGTCATAAAAATCGTCAATTAAAACAAGAAGATGTTATTGAAATTGCTAAAGATCGTTGAGAAGATGTCTTTAAAACGAACTGCTTGATTGCTTAAGCTTTTTATTTTGTACCCCCAATGAACCATTTACCGAAGCTTTCACCTGAAGTGATCATGTATCATGCGCATCCGTAAAAATATATGGAACTCTTGATGCCCTTCATGGTACATCTGTTGCATACCATCAATATTTCCTTAATTTGAAAAAAATCTGCATTTTTTTTTTCTAAAATTCGATGTTTTCAAAACGACTTATTGCGTTTATTTAATAAATTAATTTTAAGCATTAATTAGTAATTAAAACTTCAACGACGTACCTGATTTCTGTTTATTTTAAATAAATATTTAATGCATTTTGTTATAAGGAAAATATATTTTTAAAAATAAACTTTTTTAAAGTTTTTTTGTTTGTGGATTTTGTGCTTACAAATCTTTTTGCAAACCATATAACGTAATTTAAGAGGATTCAACATAATAACTTAGTGCAAGTTTAATGACGGTAAAGTCCAAGTTATATTCTTAAAAATGTGTCGATTCCTCTAAGATTTAGTAAAAAAAAAAAAAAAACAGACCAGAACTAAAATACATTTTTAATTTAAATTTCAAAATTCAGAAAAAAGATATTTAAGCAATCGTTGTAGACCAATTGAACATTTTTCTTCATCAAAAAAGGTATTAATTGCAAGCAAAAAAAAACTTACAACTCAAGCATGAATATCCCTATCTCAATATCTTGTTCCATTCCATGCCTTATAAGCTTGGAATGCTGTTGCAAGCAATCTTAGCGCAACAGTTGAAACATTGATTGAATTTACAACACAATCTAGTTGACTGCAACCGCTCTCTATACATTGATCCCGTCATCCATCATTTGCTAAACTAAATATCCAACGTCCATGCCCATTGATAAGTGATTAATTCGAAAAAGATTGATTGCTTCTATTAAAGTTGTTGCAAAGTATCGTATCTATAATGAGGTATTGAACAGAAGAGTCGCTCATGCCACCTTGCAACATGATCAAGTAGAAAATTGTCTTCAGCTTAGAAAATCAGTTATTTATTACGAACTTACAAATATACCACAAAGGTTGTGATAATAGAACCTTTTATAGAAGCCTTTTTGAATGTACGGTTAGCAAAAGTCAAATTGTGAACTTGTTACTTGGGAACTTATAATTGAAAAGCCAGGTGCTATAGACCATGAGGGAAGTCAAGTGTACATAATAAGAGGTAAGGTTAATCTTAAGTGACACATGTTATTTCTATTCCAAGGTTAAGTTCCCTTAACTTGCTTTGAATAAGTTATGAAACAGACATTAGTTAAATAACTTTGTCTAATAAATTATCAGAAAAATATTTCTGTATTAAATTATAAAGATACTAAAATGTAAATTTCTTTCAAACCACTGGTTTGAAAAATGAAACCACAAAACTCTGTTTAAATTATGAAGTCTACTTGTCGAGCGTTCTCTCTTGTCACCTTACACAGTTAAAGAATTCTACCTATCGTTAACGAACCGTACATAATATTGTGTTAGCATGACTTGTTGGGGCTGAGATAAATCCCTTTTCGAAAGATGATAATGAAGACATCCTTGCCTTGGTCCATTCGGGAGAAAAAATTGCTCTCAAAATAATGGTTTTTTGTCACATTGACGAACTTTTGGAGTGAAGTATTCAAGGATGAAGATGACGAATTACCGGATTCCGTATTGACGACTTTCGTAAGGTATGAGACTGCTAACCGTTCCACGGAATCCTTCAAAAGACAACGCACATAAACCTTGGCTTAATAGATTCATTATGGGGTGGAGAAGCGTGAGAGTAAATATGGAGACCAGACCTGGCCTGCGTATTCAATAAAGGGTCGAATGAACAGAGTACAGAGATTTGATCACATAAAGATCAGAGCATTCTTTAGACAAGAGTTTAATAAAACCAAGTGCTGAGTATTTATGTGGCTGCGAAAATTGAGTGCTCTGCCACAAATAACTCCAATATCATCAGAAGCAGAATCAACTTTAAGATACAATCTAGGCGGAAGAAGGAAAAGCTTTTGAGTGTAGGTGATAGCTTGGCATTTTGAGACATTATGTTCTAGGAAGTTTTTTAGGCACCAGGTGAAAAATCTAGAAAGCTCTTATTCCAGAAACTAAAAGTCGTCTAGAGAAGATATGCGCCTGAAGATTTTTTACTCATCTGCATATATTGAGATTGATGAGTATTTTATGGATCATTCGACATCATCGATATTGAGAATAAAATTTAATGGAACAAGGTGACTACGCTGCAGGACTCCAGATGTTGCATTAAAAAGAAAAGTCTGAATGCTTTTAATAAAGTGCTCTAAAACCACCGGTGAATCATGGCCAATCTATGAAAGATCGACAAATGATTTGTCTTTTTAATTTATTAGTTATAACACTTTCTCATAGCTTTTAGACGATCAGTTCGTTAGGCTTGGTTCTTCTTAATCTCCGAACATTGTTCCGTACATTTAAGACGGTCTCCATTTCGGAGTTGGTATAACTTTGCAGTCGTTGATTGTGTGATACAGCGTATTTTTAACCACTTTTCTTTGTACATCCCCCCAGTTAGATGCCATATGTCCAAACGGGTTTAGTTTGTTCTGGATAGATAGGCCAGAGTTCTTTCTCAGTTACCAGTATATTTTTCCATACTTCAAGTTTAGTTCTTCTCTTAACTTTTTGATGTGCTCTTGCGAATTAAGCTTTGCATCCAAAGTCATTCACAGGTATTTGGCGATATTTGAGTTAGGTACTACTATACTGTTTATAAAAATTGGAACATTATTCATGTTTTTGTTTATAAAGTTTATATGTGTCGATTTTGTTTCGTTTAATTTGATACGTCATTTTTGCGTCCAATCAATAACTATATCGAATGCATTTTGCAATCTTTGTGTAGTCTTTGTAACGGATTTTTTCTGGCACCAATATTGCAATATCATCAGCAAAGGTGGTCATGAAAGCGTGGTTATCCACTGGAATATCCCTTGTATATAACAGATACAGGGTTGGTCCTAAGAAACTTCCTTGTGGCACACCGTCTTCAATTTTCTTTAGTTCCAAGTAATTTTGGCCGTACCGTTCACTAAAAAGTCGGTTCGTAATATGGGATTTCAGTAGTACTGCCTGGAAGGTTTCTATGCAGTTTGCACTCAAGTCCCAAGTGCAAAACTTTGTCCAAAGCTTCAACAACATCTAAGAATATAGCTGAACGTACTTGTTTTTCTTCAAGTGCCTTTTCCACAACATCCGTAATTCGATGCACTTGGTCATTATTCTTCTATTATCTTGCTAAGCCTTTTCAGTAGCAAAACTTTTGCCATGATTGGTATAAGAGATATTGGTCTGTAAGATATTACTTCTGTTGGTGGTTCACCTTGTTTAGGTATAACAATGACTGCTGCGATTTTCCAATGATGTGACACATATCTAAGTTTAAGTTAAGTTAAGTTTCTTACTTCTTTGAGCGTGAAAATAGAAATTTCACATTCGTCATTTCTATTAACAAACTGTAAGGGATCTGCAGCTGTGTTTTCTGGGAATGGCTCAAAGACATTCGCGAGATGTTTAGCGAAGAGATCAGCCTTTTTTCCGGGTTTCCGTTCCATTTACCATCTTGAGATTTTATTGGCGGGTCTTGTGTCTGTAGTCTTTTAAGGCGCTTCTCTGCTTTCCATAAGCGGAGTATTCGGTAGAAGCATCCGTCGTGAGACTTCGGGAATTTACTAAATGAATCATTTTTGAGCTCAAGATGATAAGACGGTTTAGAATTGCTTCATCATCTGGAAATCTCGTAGCTTGCCATATTTCTCCGTGCTCTTCTTTTTTGCCAATAACTATCATCTACCTTATTTCGACTGGTTATTTTATTTCTTTTTCTCCCGAGTTCGAAATTGTTGGAGTACTTTCTTCTGTAGCCTGTTGCACATCAGCAATAAATTGTTCTATTTCATGATCAATTTGTTTAATTGTTTTCATAGAGGATATAAAACTTTCAAGTTTATCTCTTGATGTTGTGATCACAAGATTCTTCACTATTGATTCAAGTTTTCTGCCAGTCAGAAGAACTGTTACATTCAAATAAGTGTCTGGAATAGGCCCGTGTGGATCAGCAAATGGGCAGTATAGACATTCAGTCTTATTGGCCTTTATGCGGTATCAATACTTTTCAGGAAATCTACACGTTTATTAAGTGCTATTTTCAAGGATGTAGGATCTTCACTTTTTTTTGACTACATCACCAGCATTCCGTGCCGTCCCCTAACTATCTAGCAGAAAATCATGGACTGCAATAAATAGCAAAGGACTAAAAACTTTCCCCTGGAGTACAACAACTTTGATTAGGCACTCTTCAGTTACTTTTGCGAAGCATCTTACCTTTATTTAACTTGCCAATCATTCGCAAGTAAATTTAAGGAACTCGCGGCATTGCCTTCGGGTTGTCGTGGTTGTCTATCAAATGCTTTTTCACCTTTGTTGAATACCCCAAAACAAAGCAGCACGGGCTATGAAAAAGCCTTTTTATTATTCGGAAACATCCATTCTATAACCGCTGAAGATTATTCGTGAAAGACATCAGCTTGATTGAACTTTAGCTATTACAATATCCTGTATTACCCTTCCCCCTGTAGATAGTAGAAACGTGAAACTAGTGATTATTCATTTGGTTACCGCTTGATAAGTTCGATAATAAGAATCGTGATCTATCAGACCTGATATCTTCCATCTTTTTCCTGAATTCTAAGGGTATGGGGTCTGTCCCGTCGGCTTTTTGAATTTTTTCGTCGCAGCAGTAACTACTCCATCTGTAATGTCAGGGACTTCTTCGTTATTGAGTCTAGCTAACAAAACTGTCGCCATCTGCGAGGAAGAATTTAATTGCGATCCATAAGAAGTTGTCTCTGAACATTGTTGATAATTTTGGTGAACAAATCTGAACAATTTTCCTTGTTTGAGCAGCAATTTTCAATATATGTATTTACGGCCTTGTTTATATCGGCATGTCGCAGGTCTTGGAAAGCCTGATTTCTATTTCTGTCACCTACCGATACCCAACTACATGCAGAGATTAAGAAGTCTCTTTGAATTGTCATTTTTTTTATCATTTTTTTATCATTTACACAAATTTGTTAAGGATTTTCCCAAAATATTTCAATTCATCGAGGCAATACTTTACTACAGTAAATTCGCGATTTCAAAAAAGTAGATGAAGAAAATAAATATTTACTTTATCATATTCGTTGACATTCCTTTGAACGTTGCACTGCTAGAAAGAATAAAATTATTCCTTCAACTCATTTACATTTCATTCTTAATGTCATTTTATTGCATATTAATATATCATTGATGGAGCACTTAAATGCATCCAACATCTCAAGACTTCAAGATACGAGCATTAAAAATTCTTTCATACCAGCGCCATACCTTGGTTCTTTTTGAGATTTTTACAGCCTATAAAACGACATCTTTCCAAAGACCTTGACTTCCTATTGGAGTCTTGTGAACTCATATAAGACTTTACGCACAATACTTTATAAAGAATTCCCACGCAAAATCCAACGCCGACGCCACCACCGCTGAGCCGCCCGCAGCATGTGTTATACCTTTAATGGTGCTCCTCCACATTCTAAGAGATCCTTATCATTCTAGACGCCATGTATCTTTCGATAAGACTCCTTCTTCTGTCTAGCACTAAGTCGACTCCTCTACTCACAATAACCCCTTGACAGAAATATTGTTGCCACGCACAATGACATTGAACTTTGCTCCTGACATTCAAATGCCTCTATAGAGTCTAGAATATGACAACAAATTGCAAATCTTTTATTTGGTTTCTGTCAGTTTGGTCTAGCTTTGTTTGCCTAATATCGCAACTCTGTTGACAAAAAAGATAGTCAGTTCGCACGTGCTCGAGATTTGCAAAGAAAACTGAATCACTAAAGTGACACCGCTCGTTGCAAAGCCCAGCAGTAGTGCTTGTGCATGTAAACACTGCTCGTAAACGTGCAAATAGAATGCCTCAATTTGCGGCAAGGCAAATTGCCATTAGCATGTGGGATTTTTATGGGCAATTGTTGTGTTTACTCGGGATATCAGCTTTTAAGCCAACGAAACGCAGTCAAGTCGGATGTGCTGTTTGCGGAGTAAACTTGCTGCTGTGAGTTAATGTAAATTTATTCTGTAGCAATCCTGGCTTGGAAAGGAGTTTGACTTTAAATTGGCTGTCAAGTGGAAGTTCATTGTCATTTTGTTAAGATAACTTTGGAGTGAATTTTAAATAAGAGGCAAATTGAAAAAGAAGTTCTAATGAAAAGAAATAGTTACAGTGAATTCGACAGAGAATATATTAGATTGAGCTGGTCCTGAGTACTTCTTCTTCACCAATTTTAAGTTCAAGCTTAAAAATTAGTGGCGCAAAATTCAAGTCATTTAACTCCACGCTTAAACTTAAAATAGTGTCACTCTAGGTTGAAATTTGTATTAAAATATGAGCTAGTGTCACACTAAATTTAAGATAATAATAAGATATACCTAATTTTGCACTAATAATTTTAAATTCTAAAATTCTATAAAAATAATCCCAATAATCTTGAAAATTTAATCAGAGTCGGAATAAAATCTTATGAATACATTTATATTTTATCAGCCAATTTTGTTAAAAATTATATTGTTAACCACCTAACACACCCTTAAACATCTTCAATTTAGAAACCACTAGAATTTGTCCAAAAACCGTGACAGAACACACGCTGGAAAGGCCCAAAAGAACACATCCAATGGGCATAGCATCCCCATTCGTTAGACTTGCAAAGCTTAGACTGCCATCTACTGTGTGCTAGCTAAAACCACCAATATTGGTTAGAATTGTTACCAAAAGCTTTGCAATTTATGGTAATAAATACAACAACCTGTTTTTTTTCTTTTTTCCATTGAAGCTTTCGACAACCTTTTAACAAGTATATAAACTTCTTTTTGATATGTATTATGTATGTTTACCTGTTTCTACTGTTTAAATTAAACGGTGATTCAACTATGTATTTACAAAAAGATATTAAATTTATTGCACGTGGATAAGGGGGCAGAAGGAATTATACGAAACAAATTAAATTCGAATATTTATCTATATTTAAAACATTTCTATCTTTCAAATTCAAATAACTGACAGTAATTAATTTATAAAATAAATTAAGTTGTGAATAAATTGTGGATCAAGATTTTGCGGTTTTTGATAGAGCAGAACTTGACACTTTATCGAAACAAAACAAACAAAAACATTCCAAATTGTATATTTTTAAATTCCAGAAACTTACATATGTTTTTGTCTAGACTGAATGATTAAACTTCTTTTCACATATTTTATAATTTTATTAAACTTACTTTATTGTAGTCAAGTTTTCGCTTTTGCATTCAACAGTTTCATCTAACTGGAAACTATGCTAATTACATCTGAAAACGACACCAATTAATTAAAAATTTTCCAATTGACTCCTTTCGACCAAGCACCCTCGCGTAGCTCCGCTGGACACAACTTGTCTGCAATTTATTCACGCAGCTGCTCTCACTTGATAAGCAATAAAATAAAATCTATTAATTTATTTCCCTCAAACTATTAAACTACAGTTTGTGGAATAGTTGACTTGACCCTGGGTATTTGGGAATGTTTCTTCCGACAGAGAAACCACAAAGTTAAACTGAGATTTGCACTTAAATCTGATTGATTGCCATTTTGAGTATTTTTGACATAAGACTTGGTTTAAATTCGGAATTCAACAATGATATGGTGCAGCATATTAGGAAATTAGAAAAACAGTAGGTTAAGTAACAACAGTAGAGTCCCTCTTAAACGGACAACGTTGATGACAACTTTTTTTTCTGTGACTAAGGAAATTCCCAAAATTTAGCAAATTTAAAACACGTCTTTGGAAACAGTGTTAATAAACTTCACAAAATTCCCAGTAAAATAAAAAAACGCTAATACTTTTTAAATATAATTTTATTTTAGACTAGCTGTGCCCGCGTTAGCCTAGGAAATATACGTGACATAGGTACTTTTTATTTAATCTTTAATGTTAAGATAAAGTCTTCACAAGAGATATACAAGAATAATAACAGATGATAGTGACGTCAGGAAATACTTAGATGGCGATTTGTATGCATCATACCTGAATGCCCCTTATTTCTGTGTATCATTGTATTTCTCGATAAAATATAGGACTTAGAGAGACGGTGTTAATGTAGATTAAAATAAAAAGTTACAATTCCTGCGCCATCTGTTTTAGAGTAGAAGTACGATACAACCCAATGTATGAAAGTGTGGAGTAATTGTTAAAAAAAAAAAAAAATACGTTCATCGTACTTAAGTTCTGCCATTTTGCGTGATGTGGTAAGCAAATTTTTTCTTTGGCCAATTTAAAAATATTTAGTTAATTTATTTTAAAAAAAAATTTGTCATATTATGTTACTGGAGGTAATTTCCTATTAATTAAAAAAAGATTTGTTCAAATTCGTTGTGTCGTTCTAGCGTGATACGCGCACAACTGAAACTGCTTCAATTTTAATATATGTAGTGATAAACCATTCGAATTATCGAAATTGGACAGAATCTCTGTTCTAACCATATTCATGCAGATCCTCCTTGTTAGTCGTTAAAGCGCCTAAATGAGAATTCACATCAGCAGAAATGGGAGACAAAAAGTCGGGATCATAAAAATTGTCGGTTTAAGAAGATCGGTTTTGATAAAAATTTACAAAAACATGAATCTATAACGTCAAGTCAATGCTTAGTTTAACAATTTAGATATCCATTTGACATTTCCGGAAAAAAGAGACTTTACTGTAGAATGCTTAATGGCCATTACGGCCATACGGAAAATGTTAAATCTGAAATTGTAATCTGCCATGCTTGAAAAAAAACTGAGAAATTGGACAGTTTCACGGCCTAAAATACCAAAGCCTTTTCAGCCACCTGAGGTCTCAATTTTTTGTTCATACTGCGGCGCGGGCATGGCGCCTCCGATTTTGTCAATATAGTCGTTGTAATGCAAGGAAATTGGGTGGACTATTAAAGGATCAAGCCTCAGTCGTTTCTTATAGAGCTCTGCATTATTCGATTAAGTATTATGTTGAAGAAGTTCCAAGATTATTCTTGATAAACAAGTTTTCTTTTTCCAGCGTTCTCATGCACAAAATGAAGGGTTTGGCCAGGATGCCTAAACTAGACCTTACTTTATGAAGCTCGTCTTCATAGAAGCCACCATGAGCCATCTTGATATCGATGAAATGGTGGTTCAATTTATACTTAGCAGTGCGTCCGAAATCTGGTTCAAGAGTAAATTTATGGGCATTCCTAGCGAGACATTTTGAACATAAAAAAAATCCAAAACAACGTGGATTGAACGGTCCGAAAGTTAAGTCATAATCCAACGAACAAGGGTTTCGTCGGTATCAAATGCACGGATTTTCGGTAAAGGAGCTTGATGCCAAACTCTATCAAATTTTATTAAATATCAAATACTATAATCATACTCTGGGCACCTAGCTCGCATGAGCGAAGTGCAAGTGTAACCAGTTCGGAAAGTCTTTTGCAGTTCTTTTTATGGTAGAAGACAACGTGGCAGACCTTGCTTGCGTTGGAAGGATGGCGTAGACCAGGACACCCGAAACCTTTGGGTGCGCAATGGGACGGCGTCGGCCAGCAATCGGGATGATGTATGGAAGAACTTGTTGAAGGAGGCCCGGACCGGATCCGGGTTATTGCGCGGATGATGATAATGTTGATGATAATCATTCGTTCTGCAAAACGATGTAAAGAATAACATCACCCGTGGAATTATTGTAACGAAACGATATTTCTTGATCCGATAGTTTATCAGCGTTTCCATGACCTTGGAAAGAAGAGATGTAAGTGCAAATGGTTGTTCGTTTGAGGGGGTGAAGATAAGCCTTTTTAGGTACCGACTAAACAAATGATGTTTTCCAATCATTGCGTTAGAGACCTGTAGAATAGGAGAAAGTAAAAGCTTACGCAGTGGTTTATTCAGCATCGCAGGACACCACTTCAGAATTATGAGGAAAAAAAAGTCCGGGTCAGCGGATTTGTCGTCCACCTTCTAATGGGCCCATATAAGAGTCACATTATACTTTATATGAGCCCATCTGAATGTTGACACATGACACATCATAAAAGATATTATGATCGGTGTTAGCTTAGTTCATACCTCTGTAGATTCTTTTTAGCATCGGACAAACAAATCTTAGTTTCCATACTTTGGGCAAGATGATCGGACGATATGTTGCTTTTTAACTGATATTTTGAAGGATTTGAACTTATTCTCTCATCATAAAATATTTGTTCTACGTGAGATCGGAATTTACTTTACATTACCTTTTACGGCACCCCGCGCCATCCGGTTGCTTGTAGAAAAAAAATTAAGTTTGCTTTTGTCGACAAACGAATATTAATTTTGTTTGAATAACCCCTTGATAGCCAAGCCTTACACAAGTTGTCTGTGTTGACTTGTCGTGGAGAGCCTTATAGCAGCTATTATTTTTTTTCTCATTTGTAGTAAACCACTTATACAGTGCATTTTGAATCTTTATCTACAAGCCTTGTATAGAATTTGCCAAACTCACTTTTAAAAGGTCCGTTAGCGACTATTTTGTAATTTTCCAAGTTTAAAATGTGTGCGTCTTGCGAAAGTTTGCCTTATTATTATTTGACAAATTCGAAAATGGGCTTTATACAAGTTGGGCTGTACAGTCTGCAAACATGATTTGTCCTTTTTTCTCAGCATCAAATGTTGTAAGGGTTAGGGACGGTTGTTTCGTTCTTTACTTTCTATTTGTGTTTTTTACATATGAAATAAACATAATAGGTACGAATACAAATAAAACAATGAATATCTAGTTTGATTGTGAAGCAACCTTACATCAACTAATTGCGGTAGATTTTAATTGTATATTTTATTATTATTTTTTTTTTTTGGATACAATAATTACGTTATTTTTGTATATTTTTGGCTTCTTACTATGTACCTTCCGCTGTCTTCCAGGCCGGACATTTGATAATATCTAAGTAACAAAAAAAAAGGTAAAGATTATTAAAACCTCTTTAATATCACATTTTGTCATAATTCTAAACATAATTCTGCTAATAATAATTGTAGCTCTAAGCTTAAGCTTACCCACTTTTACCCTACACAAAACATAGATAGTTAGGCATCCGAAAAAGAACTTTTTCCTATGAATTAAATGCATACCTTACCTATCGATCTAGAAACATTAGGTTTTAACACAATTCCATTCAAAGCCAACGACCTCATTACCTACATTACACCAATAACCACAATTTCTCCACAAATGTAAATATTGATTAATGTCTACACCAGCCATAAGCTAAGCAAACACATTACCAACAATATTCGCAGTTTGCACACCTACAACATGTAGATTCTTAAAACAATAAAAAAAAACGAAGAATTCCGATCCGATAAATGAAAAACCTTTTATTTTACAACACCATCCGGGGAATGAATGATTCACAATTTTTTTTTTACACAAGACCACTTGCGGCACTGAATAAGAAGGAAATACCTACTTCAGTGCTGCAAGTTTTACATGCAACTCATGATGACGAAAATGTCGGTTAAGAAATCCCCATATACAGTTTTTTAACTGTCATTTTTCAATTAAAAAAAAAAGAATCCAAAACCAATCAAACTTATTAATTCATTAAATTTTTCTTTTTTTTTCTTAGATTGACACCTTGTGCATCCATGACAACGTCTAATAACAGAAGCAGCAAATAAGGAAACAACAACACCAAAGGAAACTAAAATAAAAACAGAAACCAAAAAATATAAATAAATAAAATAAACATAAACAAATGACATCCACACGAAGAACAGCAATCCAATCTTAATAACTAAAAGAAAGAAAATATCTTTTGGATGTGAACAGATAATTGGAAATCTATCACCAATTTAAAACCTTTCAAAGGTCTGAAATTAACCATCACAACACAGCTTGATGTAAATTACAAATATATATCCTCCTCAAGCACCCCGCCAAAGACATCAATGGCTTGATGAGTCAGTGGATCATCATTTAAATCGAACCTTTAAAGCACCTTTCCACGTTTACCTTGCCCATATCCCCCCAACATACATACCGCTGACACATTGGAGTGGAGCTCTCTGTCAAGTTCAGCTTCAGCCTCTTAGTACATTTTATCGCCGCTTCGCTCTTTTATGTGACTTGTTTGTGACGTATTAAAGAATAAAAAAAAAAATAATTCCCTACCCACACCCACCTTGCTCCCCTTTTTTGTTTATTCAACTTGATTCACATCCACGTTTAGCGACAACGACGTCACCCTTTCAGTGTGTTCAAGTTGTGGAATTCATTCCCTCTCTCTCTCTATCTCTTTCTCACACACAACACTTGCATCAGGCAGCACTTCACCAACACACAATCTAAAGGCGAAAATACTTGTTTTATTTTTGTGTATCGAGATACTTTTTCAAGACCGAGAGCTAGAGCTTTAAGTTCGTCTAAATGAGTAGCGAACTGTCTGTCAGTGAAACAACACCGCTTCGCCGGCCGGATCTTAACGAGGAACTATCCACATCTACACCGACTCGTAGTGTGAACGGGAACCATCATCATCAAATACCTGGTACGAACGGTTCAATTGTCAATAATAAATTACTAAATTCGACAACTAATCACAACAACAACAATAATAACATAGAAATCGATTCGGGAATACATCGCATCGATAGCAACAACCGTGATCACAGCCCACACATGATGGAGACCAACAAAAGGATACTCTGCCGCATCGGGACGGATGTGCTGATTCTAATGTGTGGTGAGTTTTTTTTTTTTTTTGAATATCTAAGTATCTTTTGATCCTCTCGGTCTTGGAGTTATCCGAGTTTCTGTTGATGAGATAGTTTTTGTATCTTAAGTGGCATTGAATTCGGTTCTCAAGACCACCAACTTGGTGTGACCAGATCCAGTGGAAGTTGTTTTTTTTTTTTACTAATTCGATCGAGTTTCACTTGTCAATCTTGCTGAAGCTTTGTTTCGTATCTAAGGTGTCTCCAAATGTAATTCTATCCCCTGACCTAGTTCTGAATGAGTTTTGAGTTTTGAATGAATAACGGTTTGTAGTTAATTGCAAAAACTTAAGTTTAATTGCTGAAGTTTTTTTTTACTATTTGGGAACGAGAAAGGCAGTTGTACTTCTGTTTACAGGGTGATTGAACTGTTTTACGCAATCTGTTTTGGTGATCTGGGAGTAAATTGGTTGCTGAGCATATCAATGAGGTTTTACAATAAAACGAATGAATGAATGTTGAAAAGTTATTGGAAACCATTGAAAGAAGCAGTTTTAAATGAGTAAATATCAAAAATACTGATTGCATTGTGTTGCATGGAGTTTGTTGTTTATGTGGCAACAATTATTTGCATTCGTCTTGTTTTATGAAGTGAAACCAACGTGCGTGACTGGAATAATGATTGACTTACTTACGTGAGTTCCTTGTTTCGAAAATAAAAATTCATTTATTGGTACAGTGCATTGTGGAACAGAATTGACCTTGAGTAGTAAAGTCTAGAAGCTTTGATTAACCTAAAAAAGATTTGATAAGTTAGCTTTTTGAATGTGTAAATCTAGATACATGCAACCGGATAGTAAAGAGCTTTGAATTATCATCTATTATCTTGTTGATTACATAGAAATAAATCAGTAGCTGTTGTGATTAGGATAGTTAATTTATCCATCTATTATCTATGCAATCAGAAGGAAATTTTTTTTTTAGAAGACTTCATTTCACGATATTTCAAATTAGAATTGTATTTTATTATCTAATTTCTTTGAATATGATTCATTTATTTGAACTTCGAAATAAAATTCTCGAAAAAATAAAACCTTTTAAAATTAAACTTTCACTTTGGGTTAAAACATTGGGTCTTGTGAATAAAAAAAAAAAGCTAAAGCTAAAACTTAGATTTTTAAGCAAAAGCTAGGTTTTGCGTGAATAAAGCCCAGCTTAAGCTAGCTAAAAAAAAGTTTTCTAGCAATTGCTATTTTGAAATAGCAAACGCTGAAATCATGTAGCTTAAGCTTGTTTTTCCAGCTTAAGCTTCAATTTCTTGTGAATAAGAACAGCTTAAGCTAAAATAATTAAAAAAAAGCTACACAAATTTCAAGATTATATTATATTCAGATTTCTCCCGCAGGAAAGGTGAATTTTTCACAATAAAAGTATCCTGTATTATGAATCCGTTTTCCGTTAAATTATAATTTATTTTTATTTAGATGGTGAGTACCATTTTTCTAATCGAGGTGATATACATAGGTATCTTTATATCTCTGTATCTCTATACTCTTTATTTCTGTACCTCTATATTTCTATATCTCTATGGTATAGTGAATCCTGTAACACTTTCGTCCACCAACTTCACAAATTCGAGTAGTCTTGAATGTATGAAAGAATAACAAACAATCCTCCAGCAATGCAGCATTTTAAATTTAAGACTCTCCCACAGAAAGCGTTAATTTTTCCTGGATAAAAAGTAACTTATGTTTGAATCCAGCACATTATCTATATACCTACTAAATTTCATCCAAATCCGTTAAGCCGTTAAGGTGTGATTGGGAAACAAATATACAAACAGTTTTAGCTAAAGCTAACTTAATCCAAAACAAGTGAATAAATAAGCGAAAGCTGAAAATGCAAGGCTTAAGCTAGAATTTTGCAGCTTAAGCTATTTCGTATAATCTCTTTTTATTCACATCAAACAAAACTAAAGCTAGAGCAGTCTAGCTTAAGCTACTTGCAAAAGCTATGACTAGTTAGCTGTAGCTTCTTCTAAAAATAGCTTTTAATTTTTTTTTATTCACAGGGCCCATTGTATCTTTCTATTTATTTGGAGGTTTCTAAATGAAACAAATTATATTAAATTAAACAAATATGGTATCTTGCGCTTAAGGTTTTCAAAGATTAGATAAGCGAAAATGTGATTTTTCGATAAAAAGAAAACTTTTTTTAAATGGCGCCCTTTTAGGGACCAAAATATGGCCTTATCGATAGATTATAAACTTAGCATCTTATTCAATGTTTGGTTGCCAAATTTGAGATGATCGGTTCGGTAATCAATGAGGAGTCAGACAACATTGGAAGCCAGATTAATCTAGAATACGCCGACCGTGGTTCGTGATAGTCTGATAGTGTACAACAGAATCCGAGGCAGTTGATTCCTCGACAAGTACGGAACTCGGCGGTTCGCAACTTCAACTTTGCTAATTTTGTGTCGGTACTTGGGCTTACACCCATACAAGATCCAACTGACCCAAAAGCTCAAAGTTCATGATCAAAGACAACGCCGTTTGTTCGCTGACTGGAATTCAGAGCTTTTGGAAAAGGATCTAAATTTTGGCCAAGAAATCGGACTAGTGATGCGTCATCTCCGTTTATTAACCGAGTTAAACTAAGGTCGGTAAGAACCGTGTTGAACAGGTTTGATTTTTTTTTTAACCGAGTTAAATTGTACATGGACCGAAAGACAATTCGATTCAAATTGACAAAGCAAGGTTTCGATATGTATAGTATATGCGGGTACATCATAAAATAATAAAAAAAACAATTTTTTTACTGCCTCGGAAAAAGTCAATTTTAGAGAAAATGGTTGATATTTGTAACAAAATACATGCTCTGCCCAAAATATGGTTTGTCATCCATGAGTCAACTAATGAAGTATTAAATTCTATTAAAGGATTGCTTCGATATCGACGGATTAAAAAACCTATAGAATATCATAAAAAACCTACTCAAAGTAAGCCGACCTACATTATATTACATTACACTAATTTACGTGAGAATGATCATGAACATAAGAAACAATGTAAAGTTTCAAATGATGGAAGTTAATGAATTATTCTTTGATCTTTGCTGAAAATGGAGCCATCATAAGTGAAGGTCCTGCATCCTTGCAACGAACATTGGGTTGATATTCTGGAGGAAAATAGATACCGCATTGGTGTGAAAAAGCTTGATACCAAAACTATTAACTTTCCGATCCACCGAGGCCCATTTCAAAAAATATTTTTTCCCAAGTGAGAAAAGTTTTAATATCCTTAATCTAAGATCAAAAGTAAAAGATAAAGTGGCGGGAAAATTTAGTCATATATTGTGATCGAAAAATGCCTCTAAAACTAAAAGAAAGGCACTACAAAGCAGTTCTTCGTCCAGCGCATAATGTAGGACAACTTTGAAGATTTGTATATCTAAAAGAGTAAATTGATAGCAGCTGAAATGAATATGATTGGTATGATTGCAAAAGTAAGAGAGCAAGAAAACTAAGGGAAGACTTTAGATTAAGAACAACATCTTGGACGAAAATAAACACGAAGAACTTAGCTGGCACCTTCTGCATTGATTAGAAAGAAGATGCTCTGGGGACTTAGTTCTAAAAACAATGACATCCCACGTTCCAAAACTATCGCAGAAGAATTACAGCCGTTGGCCTCAGATATGGCATGTCTGCCGATGTTTTTTTAAAGTTCAACACAGTGGAGCCTTTAAGCGAAATTGTAAAACAGTAGAGGGTTTTGATCCTGAAGTCAAGATCACATTATCTGTTGGCTAACGAAGATGAAGAACATTAAACCTGTTTTTGTAAGCTGAGTTCTTATTACAATTAATCAATCGTTATAATTTCGTTTTGCCAACTTTGTCGGTGGATATAAAAAAAGAACGTCCGAAGAGTTTCAATGGTATACATCAACTGACTTTATTTGAATATATTTCCCCTACCTAACGCTGTGTCTCCACAGTCAATATTTGAGGCAATCGCATTATCAACTAGGAGGTAAATTTTCAATTTGGATGAGCTTTTCATTGTTGGAAATTTCAATTGTACGCGCTTCAAATAATATTGTCAGCCATTTTGAAAAAGATAATTTTGAGAGAATGTTGCCTTTGAGATGGAAAAAGCAATAATTGCCTTCCGGGGAATATTGCTATTGCCATTGTTTTAGCATATCCACTAGGCAATATGAGGGTAATGGCAATGAATTGGACAATATATAGCCTGAAATATTGCTAATGGTGTTGCCATTGCAACATTATATAGATTAATTAAAAACCCTGCTGAACCTCTGAACTGATAAACATTACATCATGGTGATCCCTTTTGATTCCTAGACGTTCGTATTAAATCCTGACATTTTCGTACCTAATAAAAGTCAAACTTTCTTCTTGCAATCGAGGGTTAATCTTCTGCCCTGATAAATTCAGATACATTTTTACTTACGATTACAGGTACTATAATGCAAGTCATGCATTCGTGCAGATTAAAAATTTTGAGATAACAATCAAACATGACATTACGATGATAAAAAAACATATTTGAGTTACTGGCAGCCTAAACGGTTGGGCCAATCGTCTTCAAATTTTGAACTTACTGTCTTACTGTCACATAACCGTTTTGTAAAAGCTTATTTTTTTCTCGAAAAGGGCTCCAAAAATTTTTATAAAAAAAAATCGGTGTGCTACTGTAGGTATGCATTATATTTTGGTAAAAAAAAAAATTAATATGGTGGGCTAATAACGGTACCTCCCATAGGACCGGTTTTTTTTTCTACGACTTTTTCAAAAACTGGTGATCCGATTACAATAAAAATTGATATTCAACAAGATGTAGGTAGCTTGAGTAATTTTGCATTAATTTTTTTTCGAAAACTTTTTTTTGGATTTTTAAAAAAATTTTTTAATTTTTTTTTTGAAAAATCAATATTTTGAAAACGGGTAAGTGAATTTTTTTTTAAATTTTGTTTTTAAATGTACTTTATTTTTGTGTTTAAGTTTGTATTCTTGAATTATTTTTTTTTTAATTTTTTATAAAAAGTTTTAAAAAAAACCGTTTTATTTAAAAACGGATCTAACGATTTTGAAAAAAAAATCACACTTTTTCACATTTTAAAGAATTAAAATGGCGTTTAAATTTTTCCGCTGAAAACTATTTTACATACTTTTTTCAAACAATCAAAAGTCAGAAAAATCGAATATAATCTTTGAAGTTCCCTTAATATTTTTCAAATTTTATTTCAACCTATGACCGCACGTAAGAGCAAGTACGTGCGATCCAGTCGTGCAATTTATTTCCATTCACAGCTGAGTCGATTTGGCTTTGTTGCCTGGAACTGAGTTCTGCTCTGCAAAATCCAATGAGGTTTCACTACCTATAATATACCTGCAATACTTTTATTCTATCATGCCTAATGCTAAAATTTATTTGAAAATATATATTAAGAATGAAAAAAAACCTTAATCAACCTTAACGATATTTAGTGGCAAATATTTAACTCGAACTCTCAAAGCATTTCTTTGTTAATAACCTGAAAAAATGCGCCTTAAAAAATTCAAAAGTAACATTAAGTGTTAACCTTGGAAGCCTTTTTCTAACCAAACCATGGATTCGATACTTAAAGTTTGACACCTCGAATTAATTATGTGATACAATTTGCGCAGCTGGACAAAGTTTTCTCACCGTTCTAAGGTATCCCAGAGATGACGTGATTCATTCAAATAATATTGTAGGTATGGAGGAACAAGAATCTCATTGTTTGATGCCCGCCAGGTAAAATAAATGATTCACATGCAAATTAACATACAAATTCAGGAATTTTTGTTCTCTACATTAATGCCTCGGCTTCCTGTTTGATGATTGCGAATTCGTGCTTTGATTTGGTATTATCCTTAAAAAAGGTTACTTTAATTATGCTGTTCTATAAAATATAAGACAAACTGCTTGTCGTGTCATCAGCATAATTGTGGACCCATGTTAGTCATGTTTATGGATATGATCTTCTTTGAATTCCTCAATGATTCACACTCTTCTCATCTGTGACTTTCTTTTGTAAATTCCATTTCCTGTAAATCTTACAAGATTTTTGGAAGATTCGTGATATTTAAAGGAAGGTGAGCAAGCACGCATTCTGAGATCAACGTTATGTATTGGGATCTTGCGTTTTCACTTTAAATGAAGATGAATATGAAAATTCATACAAAACTTGTATTGAATTGAAGGAGATAAACAGTGAAGGTATTATTGATGTTAGGCAAGAATTTTTTGTTTGTTTTTTTTTTTTTGTATCATCAAACTTTCTAGATATTGTCAATCGTCGGTTTTGGATCCGATCCACAAAACTCCAATAAAAATTTACTCGAATTTTGGGGTACAAATTTCCTGCATCTTCAAAAGGAACCTAAGCACTGAAGCATTATTAGCGACGGTGAATATTTAGTCGTTCTACAGAAAGTGGTGTGTGATCCATATACCGAAAACAAAGTGGGAGTTAGTCCGTTTCCTAAATTCAAGTGCAGCTCAGGAATAGTGGCTTTCGCTTTTACAACTAAAAAGAAAATTTAGTCCAAATTGATCCAACATTATTTTTATTGATGGATAATTACAAATCTGTCGAAGAAGAGTTTCATCGAAACCAAGTGCATGAATTTTAAATAAAACAATTTGATGGCAAACTCTATCAATTGCCATAGTCAACTAGTTTTTATGGGTAACTGACTAATCAGAGGGCCATATCTTTTTGAGTAAGCACCCTTCTTATTTTATTTATTTTATGTAAGCAAATTAAATTGTAAGCACGTCTGTTGATACTTAAAAACTAATATCTTTAATTAACCTTTCTATAGTTTGTATCTAAACCAAATATCTATGACAAACACTTCAATGCGGTTTGTTTTGAGAGACAAAGTTTTTTGAGTGTTGAAGTTTTGTTATCGCATACTTGTTGCAGTATTTTTCAATGTTATCAGGAAATGTAAAGCAGTTTAGATAAAACAATTTTCCGTATATTTTTTTTTCAAAAACTCAATGCTCTTTTTCCTATGATTCAATATCCATGTGTGCGTAATATTACGTTTCTTTCATTACCTTCTCGCTATTATTTACAAATGGTTCTAGAAAGAAATATAGTCAGTTGCATTCCTCATTTGAAAGAACTTCATCGCACCGTAACTTTCACGTTAAGTATTGCCCATCAGTTTACTCTTAAGAACAACTACGAACACGCTGTTAAGTACAGAAATTGATTTTAAGTCGCACCACACGAATGAGGAATGCTTAACTTAACTCTGTTGTTCCCTCTATACTCTGTTCAATTTATATTTTCAGTAGAGACCTTATGGAAGAGAGCTTTCAAACACACTGGTACCTGCAAGTGTTTGCATCGCACTCAACTTAAGAAATTGCCACTTAAATCTAAAAGAGAACCCTGAAATACATAGAAATTGTTGTTGTAATATTTCATTTAACCTACGTACATTCCACCTTCCTAGCTGCAAGAAGAGAGGAGACTGATTATCAATATTTGCCTCTCGCTTATTGTGTTTATTTAAAAAAAAAACCACTACTGCAGAGTTACCATTCGCCATTAATGGAATTTATAATACATTTTTCTTTGTTTTTTGTTATGGAAGTTCCAGAATTTAATAAGCTTTCTTAGAGCATATTTTAAGTTTAAAGAAGAAGGTTGTGTCGCTATTTTTTTTTCTTAAAAAAACGGTTAAAATAAAGATAAATAATGCAATATTTGTTGTTAATTTTTTTTTACTTGCGATTATAGGTACTTTAATGCAAGTTATGCATTCGTACACAAAAATAAATTGAGATAATAATCAAACATGACATTACGATTGAGAAACGTATTTGAGTTACTGGAAAATTATGTTTGTCTGTCTGTACGGATGTATTTTGGACTACAGCCGTTCAGGTCGATCGTCTTCAAATTTATAACATAAGATTATTTTGACATTCTACAGAGGCCTTATTTTATTTTTATTTTTATCTCAAGTGTTAACAATACCTGTCATATAACCGTTAAGTTAAAGCTTATTTTTCTCGAAAAAGGCTCCAAGGATTTTGGGTGAAAAAAAAAATAAGTTGGTGAGCTAAAAATGGTACCTCTGAAACTGGCTATCCGATTACAATCAAAATTGTCAGGAAGATGTAGGTAGCCTAAGTAATTTTACTTCAAAATATTTTTGAATATTGTTCTTAAAAAACCGTTATATGTATTCAAAAACCGTTTCTTCGATTTTGAAAAAAAAAATCCTGTTTCTTCAATTTTTTTTAAGGAAATAAAATGACGTTCGAATTATTCCGCTATAAACTATTTGACGTACTTTTTCGACCAACCAAAAATCAAAATAAAAACTTTGAAATTCCCCTAATATTTTTTCAAATCTTATTTGAGCTGTGACCGACGTGCAATTTATTTAAGGTAGAATTTCTATTTGAGCAAGTTTTTGTTGGAGTGCGGTTTATAAATTCATTAATTAATTACAAATTGTTGGTTGAGATTAGGTCTTCTGGGGAACGCGCCTACTATCTTATTTCTTGGTAGTGTAGAAAAAGATAAATTTGATTTAAATTAATTTTTTTTAGATTTAGTTTACGGTCTACATATTTCTGTTTTCATAAAATTTGAATAAACAGTTGGTAACCATATCTAAATTTGCGTGAGAATTATACCAATTTATAATGCCCAGTATGGCAACCATTTGAGAGCTTTAAAATCGAGATAGCGTATTGAAATCCATAACAGTAACAGTGAAAGGCAAATATCCTATCTTCCCTGTACTGAAAATATAAATTGAACAGAGTATAATTTGTATGCAAAGCTTCAAAACTGATGTGCTTCGGCATCTCCCTGTACAGGTAGGGCAAAAGTAATCATCCTATGTTGCCTTGCTGTATATTTATGTATTTTTTTTTTAGCAGAAAATTATGGTTCTACTTGTGGATTATGTTTTTTTTTATGAATTAGAATTGCTTTCATAAGGTCGGGAAAATGATATCATATATTCCACGTTCCACGCGACATTTGTCGCCATTTGCTAAAGTTATAGCGTCTTCCAATAGATTGATTGACAACTTTGCCCCAACTTGTAAAACCTTCTAATTTCACAAATTCTAGTCAGTATTCAAACATTTTAATGATCCAAAAAATAGATTTATAAGTCTTTAAGTGCATTAATTTACTTTTCTACAATAGGTAAATATTTGTTGGTGTTTTTCGTTTTATGAACGAAATTCCCCAAATATCAGAAATGTTAGGTACTTTTTTTTTGGAAGCCTTGAACTGTTTAACCTAAAACAATACAGCTGGTCTAATTAAACGAAATTCCCCACGGATCCCTTTGTTAAAATAAGAACAGATATTCATCATTTTTTAGATGTCAAATGATAAGTACAATGCACCTTCAAAAGTACAAATTTAAAAAAATGTAAACAGAGCGTGTCTTATGGGTTTATTGACAGTTCTTATTAACCAAGTTCAAAACAACTGTTTTCGAATGCTCGAAATCTGTTTTAAGGTTTAATATTATTGTTTAAATTTAAAAGTCAAATATGTAATTTTAAGTAATATGTTTCTTAAATATTTGAACTGTGAATTGTTTTTGATAAGAAATTCTTGATCCATCATAATTATTGACGCATAAAAGTAGTCATTGTCTCTTATCTCCCCCTTTTTAAGGGTTACATCTCCGGTCAGTGCTCCAGTGAAATAACCAGCTGCATTCCTCTACAGTTCAACCGCAATACTAGCGCTCATGACCTTACCCCCTGAACCCAATTTTGGTTGAACTGTCAAAAACAGACAATCGTTCCTTAGCCGTACTACACGAATGTGAAATGCTTTACCCAGCTCTGTCTTTATTTCTGTGGAGTATTTAAAAATGCAAGACCATTGAACATAGACACTTCCTTTCAAAGTATAAGGCATATTAAGGGTACCTTTATGGCGGGTTTATTATAAAAAAAGCTTTGTATAGCTAAACAAGTAGGTACACTGTATTTATATGTACAAAGATGGCAGCTAAAAGGCCTGAATTCTAATATAAATCTCTATATGGATCTTGTAAAAAAGACAACCGCTAAGCGCTTAAATCTTTTCTTTATTTTACATGCATTGGATATCTAAGCCATTAGATAAGTTTCCATTAACCAACAGTTAATGTTTTTAAAAGACGTTACACACTTAAAAATATTATATTTTTTGCACTAAATGCTTCATAAATTTAATCAAAATCTCTTCCACTTCAGCATTTTAAATAAAAGCTGTTTCGTTCAAAAATTTAAACTCACTAATAAAATAAACAGCGTCGTTAATTAAAACCAGTATTTTCATTTTGAAACGTAACAACTAGTTAATTACTAATAAATTTAAAAATTCCAATGCAAAAACCCCTCTTAGAATCCCATTCATGGTCCCCTTCCCCAGCCCACTAAAAAGCATTCTCAGCTTGATTCAATCTAATGATATCATTGGCATACCTTTGAATCCACATTTGTGGAGAAAAATATATTAGCACAGGTAATCATCAACTTTCCATAAAATAAATTACCATTCTCTCCACGACGACGACGAACGCGACGCAACGATACGGAGCGACGCGACATCGAAAAAATCTCAACCGTTTGGCTCAATCTCAATCTAGTACCGACATTTAGATTGAGATACACCCAAAGTCAAGCTTAAATGAAAAAAAAATAAGTTTCTTCACTTTCGATTGAAAACAACGAGTCAAATACAAGGAAATAAAAAACGCTTTCTATTTTTTTTTTAAGTTGTGATGTTACTCATTGCATAGACGCGCCTCATAAATGCGGATGCTACTACACCACTTTGGCACTTTGGTGGCGTCTGTATAAGGTCGGGCGCGTCTTGAGTTTTTTTTTTTTTTTTTGACACTCGATATTTTACTACCGAGTATCTGACTGCCAATCTATTTGATCTTGTGAGTCACAATGTCAGCGTTGATTAATTGCTTGAAGTCGAGTTGCAAGTATGTTTGCGTCAGTGAGGCACTGTAATGTCACTTTGAAGCTTTTAATTGAATTATCTAAACAGCTTTTATGGCGATCGGATTAGAAGTTTTATTGGCAAATTGTTTTGGCATTTTAACAGGAAGGGTTGGCCAGAATTCTATTTTTAGGGGATTTTTAAAAAAATTCTAAAAAAAAAACAACCAGTACAATTGTTATGTTACCCAAACTTGCTACGATTTTATCTAAACATTGGTTGTAGATTAGACTTTGGGGACTTACCTTTGCTTATTTAATTAATTTATCTTCAAGATAAGCTGATGAAATTACCAAATTCGTACTTTTTATTGCCAAAGATTATTTTTGATGAAATTAATTGGTTAAATTGGTCTGAATCATTTTCTCTAAACAACTTTTTTTATTGATTGATGAGATTCTTTTGATTCATTGAACCTAAAAGATAATGATCACCAACAAGAATTCCTACTTTAAAACTTCACTATGCTTCTGAACTTTAGTGTTCCTAAGTATGTGGTTTAACAGATTTGGGTTTTTTATCGAAACAATCTTTTATTTCCGGTCTCGATTATGAGGTTTGACTACAATTCTTTACCTTAGCGGCTTCAATTCTTGGTTTGCAAGATCCATTGATTTTTTCGCTTTCAATGGTCAATATAGTAATCACATATTGATTCACTTAAAAATGAAAAAGACGTAAGACATTTATTGGTATATTGGTTTTTTATACATTCTATTGGATTTTTAATTTTTAAATAAAACACAGGATTTATCACTTTTGTTTCTAAATTATTTCTTAACTCAGATATGTTATGGTGACCAAGTCGTGCCCAGATAGCAATAGTTCTTTCAAGTGATTACCATAAGACTTCAATGGCTGCAGCCGGCTGGAGAAAAGTTGGTTCTGGTTGTGAATCTCGGTCTCTGCCTATTTTCAAGTTAACCAGGTAACAGTAAACGAATTTAGCCTTTTGAATTTCTTGTCTACTAATTCTGAGCGCGCTTATTACAATGAGCTTAACAATATTCTTCAGCTACAATCTATTCGATAATATTTTTCACCAAACTGTTTATGATGCTCATAACAATTGATTGGAATCCCATCTTCGTCTTCACCATCCCCATCAACAACAATCTATTTCTTTGCAAAATCAAACGTTGGATTTTCGACCGAATATTGGAGGAGTCCCACAAGATACAATCCTAGGGTTCATTCTATTTTTTAAGGGTGTTTTATTTTAGGCGTGTGGTTTTCAATCTGGCAATACTTTTTTTCGGAGTTGGTCTTTTTGACAGCTGTTACTTGATTTATGATTATGTAATGATGGTTTGGCATTTCAACATGAATAGACTGACATTATTCGCCGCGTTATGGCTGACATACGGTCCCGATTGCTGCAAACAGTGGTCGAAAATGTGGCTTTTCGTCTGGAATCTGGAATTTATTTGAGCCAGCCGCGGCAGCCACTTGCCCAAAATCATTTTTAAAACCACACGTTTAAAAAAACACCCTTTATTATGAACGGTATTTTGTATTCACATGTATGATGGTAGCCCAATCACTCAAATTTTCCTTTCTTTCGAAATGCATATTTTCGCAGTTTTGCCCACTGTAATTAAAACAAATAATTGAACACAAAAAGACCTTGCTCAGTCTCATGAGAAAGAGCTCTAGATAGAGCATTTGCAATAAGGCAAAGCTCAATTTGGTATGCAGGAGACATGTCTAATTCCATGATCTCAGTCTCAGACTGTATTTCTATATGGAGTCATTCAAAATGGAGTAACACATTAGCCTTTGTCGTCAATAAGAACACTTATTGAGCTTTCCACAAGAGTTTGGTGTATTTCCGAATTTTTTAGTATTCTCGAATCATTAACCAATCCTAGCCCAGAAATGTCAACACTACTAAAAAGCTCAACTCCTTTCCACGTTGCTTGTACATTAATTGAATGATAAGCTAGAATAAAAAAAAAAATTAGAGAACACTCAAGCTTGGATTGACCTTTTCTGTTTATGTATTCATCACTATGACGGTTAGGCTTAGTAATACGCACATGAGTGCAATCTATTGCACAAATACAGGAAGGGAAGGGATATTTTTTCAACCAAATTAACTCTTCGTTGTCTTTTTTCCCACCGTATTCGGGAAATTAATGCAGTCCTCCTTTTTATTCACATTTTTTCAGCAACTTCAACGATGATTCTGGAAAGCGAACTTTGGTTGATGGCGAAATGCTCGGCAAATCCGCTTTGAAAACCAGGATCTCTGACGAATCATAAAAAGCCATCATTCTTGATTTATTTGTCAATCGACCTCCCTGAAAATCATCATTATTTAAAATAAAATAATTTGTTATGGCCTCAACGTTGGTTGTGGTAAGCTTATTAAGGATCAATGGAAGCAACAATATTTTAATATTAAGCCATTTAAGGCAACTAAATTCCAGTCTCAACATCTTAAGAGCTTTACTTCATTTTATTGAGATTATGCTTTTTTCTGCATACGGAAATCTCTCAAATGAGATAGCTCTCGTAAATGAGATCGATCTCATTTTTCTGAGACATGTGCCATTTTTATTTTGCATACGAACACTAAGCTCAAAGTAATGGGATTTGAGACTGAAATAAAGAATTTCGCATACCACCCTATATTCCAACTTTTTGGCAAAGGGTTTGCTTAAAATAAATGCGAATCCAATTTCGTTTCTCACAGGTCACAAATTCTCCAAGCCATTTTTGAACTTAATGGTATATTTTAACTTCTAAGTTTGTGCAAATAAACTGCAGATTTTTGCTTTCGATTTTATTGCAGTACTTTTACTTTACTTACTTTACTTTTTGAAGTACTTTTACTTATTAATGGATCATTTGTAAATACCGCCAAATACCATAGTCAAGCACTTGTTTCCTGCTTCGGCAATTTTATTGAGATCAGTTATTTAACCTTTAAATGAGTAAGACGTTTCGATAGTGCTCGATTTTTTTTAGCGTCATTATAAATTTCAAGTTTCCAATACTATACAGTGATGATGTAGTATTACAACCATTGAATGCATGACGAAGAAGAAAAAATATATTTTATGCAGAATAAATGTCCAAATCGAAATGAAAATATGCAGAAAATATTTGTTCCAAAAATATTAGTTTGTCCATTCTTACAAAAAAGACATTGAAATCTTGCTTTGCCAAACTCTCTTTTTAATAACAGATAAATTGATAGTACAGGCCTTTTTTGCAAACGGTGCCAGTAGTTTGTTATACTCCCTGAATACATTCTGAAATTAAAAACTCAACCGCTGACTTACCTTCGGCTTATAGATGAACAATTGTTACAAACAACCCTCTTTTTGTGTATTGAAAAGAAACACATTATTTTCGAGTTACCATTTCTAAGTTACTGGAAATCATGGAATTTCCTTTGGATTTTGTTTAAAAGATTCCAGAATTTTTTTTTTAAATCTACGATCTATAATGTGCATACGGAAACTCTGTAATATTTTCACTTTCTCACAGCTTAAAGAGATTCCATTGCCACCAGAATGAGAGATGAACGGTCTATCTTCCCTGTACTAACAATATTTTGTTGAACAGATTTTAGAAATTCTAGGTTATTGCCTACAAAGATAGTATAGGAAAAAATGGGCACGACTTGGTCACACGTACTTGCTCTTATGTGCCTAATTATATTGGAAAGCTGATCTTGGACAGAAACAAATAACGTTTACGTTGTAAATAACACATTTTAAATTTATAAAAAGTATCAAAACCACAATACTTAACGGTTTTTAGTAGAAATAAAGTACGCCATCACGCGTCTTAAATAACAAAAAATTTATGAAAAAAAGAATTTCAAAAATTGTAGGAACGGTTTTGATAAAACCATGTTTTTTATTTCTAGTTTTATTTCTAGAATTTGTTGATATACACCTGATTTTAAAATTTTAAATATTTTTTAAATACCTACAAAAAAATCTCAAGAAATTTCATCAAAATCGTTGGAACCGTTTTCGAGAAAAATAAGTTTTTCCTTAACGGCGATATGACAGGTATCCTTATTTTCAGCCCTAAAATAAAATTTCAATTTCCCCTCTGAAGCCGTTTAAGCTGCAGCTCGTTATACATACTGATAGACAGGCAGACAGATAGATAGACAGACAGACGGACAGACATTTTTGGCCACTAACTTTTTTAGACTTCTCTATGATTGTAATGTCATGTTTGATTGTTATCTCCATTTTTTTTTATATTCGCGAATCCTAAACTGGCTTTATAGTCCCTATAATCGCAAGTAAAAAATGGAAGACAACTCCGAAGCAGTCAGTTTTTGATCTTTTTGATCTTCGCTATCTTTCTGAGCCCTTGGCACCTAAGTCGCACGAATTTTGCAATTCTTTCAATTTTCACCTATTTACAAAATCTTAGTGCCTTTTTACAACGTTTGCGAGAAATGAAAAATTTATTTTCTTTATCTTCCCAGATAATTCAAGGTTTTATTTTTGTAGAAAGGAGAACGATATTACACTAATTGTTCAATTATTCTTTGCTACAGTTGCATGTTAACGGAGATTGTATATAAACATTAATTTTAATAATTTACCTTCAATTAAGGTAAATTTTCTTCTACATAAATAGATATACATTATTTTCTTTCTAAGTACATATATAAATCGTTAAATTGTCTTTCTTCTTTGAAGCTTTATTGCGCTATATAAACACACAACTATGTGTATCTGCTGCAGATAAAAGTAGTAAATTGCCTTTGTTGTAAACAAATACGCTACCTTATCGACTGCAAAATATCTATTGCATTTTAAGAGCTACTGTAAAGGCAATTTAAAAAGCTTTCCTTGTTATTGTGTCAACAAAACTACGCTGTTTGAAAACATGATAACACCACCTGATTGTGGATAAAAATCCACACCATTTTCCTAAAGTTGGGCCCAGTTATAGCTATCATTGAAATTACATCATTGTATATTTTAATTTTTGATTTTGAGGCGTTTAAAAACTCAAATCAGTCATTATGTTGATGCAAATTATTATTTAAGCCAAACAAAATATTCGTTCCAGCCCAATGGGATACATAAAATGACTTTTAATATTTCAATGATAATGTAGTTCGATCAGTGATAATTCAATGATCGTTGAAGTATTCAAAGTCATTTTATGTATCCGATTGGGCTGGAACGAATATTTTATTTGGCTTTGTTTGGAGTACTTTTTCCCGCAGCTCGTTTTTATATAAACTCGTTTTTACCAAAACTCGTTTTTCCGACTATGAGTATCCCGTGGCACGTTCGCCCGCGTAACTTTTATCCGCCGATTCCAACTTTTTTATGTTAAGCGACATCACAGTAGTGATTGTCATTTCACATGGAATTAATTAGTCACCGAATTTGATAAGAATCAAAAAGAACTAAGTTTCCTACTATTTTTATTTTAGAACACAGCTCTCTTAGTTTTAGTCGCACTAATGTATGAGAATCAACTAGAATCAATCAATCAATCATCAATCCTTAGTTGAAAACTGAAATGAATGATGATTTGAGCGTTTGTTGTTGGAACAAAAATATTTAAATTGAAATATTTAGTTTTGTTAACGCTATGTATAAAAATATAATATTTTTTTTAAGACGACCGAAAATGTATAAGGAGATACAAAATTATAACCAAATAACGTACAGTTTCCGGTTTTCAGGATTTAAACTCCATTTACAAAGTCCATTCCCACTCACCCCAGCAGTACAATTTTAATCAGGTCCATGCTGCCCCTCTGCAACTCTGGTTGGGCTCAATATTAGGAAAAGGAATAAGAGTAGTTGCGGGGTTGTTTATATGCAATGTTTCTTTAGAATAGAAACCTGAATGATATGCAACATAAAAATTAAAATATTCTTATTTATCTGAGTGTTTAACGATGAGAATCACGAAGAACTAACAAAATAAAAATCAATCGTGTAATCAAAAGAAATTATTAAACAGTTTTCTTCGGTGATATTTTTTAATATAAATTAGTATTTTAATTTTTTTTTTCTCAGAAAAAATTCAACTTTTCTGTCAAAAAAAGGCTTGTTGGCTCAATTTAAGTTCGTCTCAAGGAAATATGTATCTTAAAGCGAAGAATGTTAACAATGTTGTTTGTTTGCTGCGAAATAGTGATCTGATTATTAAATACTTCAGCTTTATCTAAGGGATTGTGAAGAATGATTAATGATCTATCTATCAACTTCTAAACTATTACTTACTTACTTACTTACTTACTTAGGGGGCGCTACAGTTTGGGGCGAACCTGGGCCTCACCAAACATGCCTCTCCAGCCAGCTGGGTTTTTAGCTATCTGCTTCCAGTTTCGCACTCCACGTTGATTGAGGTCGTCCTCCACTTGAGCGCGCGACCTAAAACGAGGTCTTTCTTTTTTTTTCTTTTTTTTTTTTATAATTATAATGTTAAACACAGCGCGGGCGTTAGGAAAATAGGGAGGGGTAAAAAAGGAGATATCGATGCACATTTGTTTTAAAGTTCGGCAAGTCATAATGGGAGGGATAAACAGAGTCTGGCAAGGCATTCCACATTCGCGTGGTACGGCTAAAGAAAGAATCTCTGTATTTAACTGTACGTCCGAAGTTGGGCTCAAGGGTAAATTTATGGGCATTCCTAGCGGCGCGAGTATTACGGTTGAATTGGTTCAGGGGAGGAATGCGTCTACCCTCTGGGATGGAATCGAAGATCCTGCGAGTCGGAGCATTGTTGTCCATTCGCTCTACATGACCTAGCCATCTTAAACGTGATATGCGTATTTTTTGACCAGGTCAATGTCGCTGTACAGGTCGTATAGTTCTTGGTTGAACTTTCTCCTCCAAAGCCCTTTAACGCAGATAGGGCCAAAAATCCTCCGAAGAATCTTACGCTCGAAACGACTAAGGATATCTTCATCCGCTTAAGATAGAGTCCATGCCTCAGCGCCATAGAGCAGAACTAGGATGATTAGGGTCTTATACAGAGTCTCCTTTGTCTTTCGAGAGAGGGCTTTGCTACTCAATTTCCTTCCTAGCCCATAGAAACAGCGATTGGCAAGAGTAAATCTTCGCTTTATTTCTGACGAGATGTTGTTGTCAGATGTTATAGCGGATCCGAGGTACACAAAGTCCCTAACTACCTCAAAGTTGTACCTGTCTATTGTGATGTTTTGTCCAATCCGCCGGTGTTGTGTGTCCCTTTTTGTGGACAGCAGGTACTTCGTTTTGGGCTCATTGACTGCTAGTCCCATCTTTGCCGCTTCAGCTTCAATACTAGCAAACGCTCCAGTGACAGCTCGCCGATTTCTGCCTATGATGCCTATGTCGTCAGCGTATGCTAACAATTGCACAGACTTGAAAAAAATTGTCCCACTACAATTGACTTGCGAGTTTCTTATAATTTTTTCAAGTATTAAGTTGAAGAAATCGCACGATAGCGTATCACTTTGTCGGAATCCTTTTTTGACGTCAAAAGCTTCTGTGAGGTTATTACAAACCTTGACGGAGTAGCGAGAGTTCTCCATCGTCATCCTGGATAGTCGGACGAGTTTTGTGGGGATGCCAAAACCTTACATGGCTCTGTATAGCTCGTCTCTATAAATGCTATGGTACGCGGCCTTAAAATCGATAAAGAGATGGTGGGTATCGATTTGGAATTCTTGGGTAGTTTCCAGGACCTGCCGTAGCGTGAATATTTGATCGATTTTGGACTTTCCTGGTTCTGAAACCACACTGATAGGGGCCAATCAGGTTGCTGACGAAAGGTGTCAGGCGTTCACATAGTACGGCAATGAGGATCTTGTAGGCGATATTCAGGAGACTTATTCCTCTTTAGTTGGCACAGTTTAGAGGGTCTCCTTTCTTGTGGTTCGGGCAAAACTTCTAACCTATTATCGGGGTTTTACCTTAATTTGTATTTTTTTGTTTTTTCCTTAAACCAAAAATAACAGCACTTATATTATTACGAATTTTTTTTTTATTTTTAATCGTTAACCAACATAAAAATATCCTTTAATACGATGTTGACTTTAAAGTACAAAATAAAACGATATCTTTCCAAATTCTGTGCCAAAATAATGCTTTACAAAACTGTCAAGATACGAGAGTGAATTAATTAATCTTATTTGTTTAGTTTTTTTTTTAATTCAAATTTAGCTTTTATCTTTTTTCGATAAAAATATACTTTGCGATCCACTTGAAGCACATTCAAACAAAAAAATGTATATAATTCACTAGAAATACCTTGCACTAAGTTAATTTCCACCCTGATACATGAATCATTTTGTAATTGTTTTGTCATTAAAATAGTTATTACATTGCAATTAGTAAGCGTGTTAGGAATTTATCACAATCATGCTTTTTTAACCGATAAATTAATTCTCTCCATTATACATTTGACAAATTGCAAACTTTGTTGGCATAAATTTGCAATCAAATAATACAAAAATCATCAAGTATATTGATATCTTATCAATATTGGTAGTAAAAGTTTATTATGTCTTGAGTCAAGTCGAAACGTACTGTAAGTATATGTCAACACCATGTTTACACGATGTCATTATAAAATGCTGTCATTCAATGTCAATAGTTCTAACCATTTCATTTGCTTAAAAAGTATTGACATAAATTCTTCAATTAAAAATGAAGAAATGCCACCGAAAATTATGTCTCCATGAAACATTTCTTTTGTCATTGAATCTCTTAATTGATTGATCTTAAGCAACTGAAGCTGAAGGTCATGTAAAAATTTCCCGATGTCATGGTCAACATCCCACAATTTTTTTACTCATCCTGGTACAATAACTTTGATGTTCATTGTCATCTCACTTCATTAGACGTGCTGTTGCATTTTATAACGACAGAGTACACCATATAATGCAGCACCTCCTTTTTCAATGAAGTCTCAATGCTAATGGTGTGCCATTCATTGTAACGACTTTTTGAGAAAAGCCGAGGAAGCCTATAATAATAATCTACAGACATGCCTGCGGCATCGAGACTATATGAAGAAAAAAAAGCTCAAGGTTATCGCCAGCAAGTGGTTGTGGTTGTCTTTCCCGTCCTCAGTACAATTCACTTGTAATGCCTACATGCTCTTGTGAATCACTAGGAACAGTGTTGTAGACGCGTGGGATAAGGGGCATTTAAAGGGAATTTTTTAGAGAAGCACAAGAAAACTGTTTCCCGGAAAATACTGTTAGGGCTTAAACCTTGTTTCCATGTTTTTTTTTGTAAGAAAAAAGGAGTTTAAAACCAAGTGTCAATAATTTAACCGTTATATAAAAATGGCATTTTTTTCTTAAAATTCCCTTTTTGTCTGAAAATAAAAAAAATCCTTATTTACAATTGAATTGAACATCTTCTCTATAATGCTAACTTTGATTAATATCCATAATTCCTTTGTTTATTTGAATCACTAAAAAAGTTTAAATCACCAAAACCCTGTGGTTGTTTAGAAAGAAACAGTAATTTTTCGACAGATTAAAGGGAATTTTTGAAATACACCCCACGCGCACTGATGCTGGGATTCGATAGTCCAACTTTGAAACTGCCGGCGACTGTAAATGTTTTTATTCATTTTGTTGTTATTTTTTTGTTCTATTTTTTGTTGTATAACAAATGGTTTTTTTTTTTTTTTATTTGTAATGTGTCATGGCATGGCATTCGTGGGCGAGTAGATGAGTTAGTGCCATGCCACCGACCACCGACCGCCCGCTGCATTTCTTATTGATTTTTTTATTTGGAATTTTTGTCTTTTTGGAGGCCATCCGACGTCATTGAAGAGCAATGAGCTGGGATAATTGAACCAGGCCAACAGGTACCTTACCTATAGTCGTTACGCTAGTCAATGGAGGGTATTTATATGGATTTTGAAGGAGAATAAAAGCTTCGGCTTTATTTGGTGCATGGCGACAGAATAGCAATGAAAATGCAAATAGGCTTTCAATTTATTAAGACTGGAAAGTGAAAGTAGCTCAAGGAATTTTTTTTAAACCTAACGACATTCAAGTGAAAAGTAATGCAGTGTGTATGGTTTTTATATGGATTTAAGAAAGAATTTTATGAAAATTTACATAAATAAGTTTGCAATGTTAGAAAATTAACTAAGCTTTGAGAAATGAGTCAACGGAAAGTAGCGGTCATCAAAGGGTTTATTTTTTCTTTTCATGAGTACAACATTTCAAAGCAAGAAATCATGAGTATTAGTAAGAGTGATTTAATAAAACAAAATAAACCCATGACTGATGATTGATTTTATGCTTAGAGCCTAGAGTAAGATTTAAAAAAAATAAGCAAAATAACATTTGATTGCATAACCTTTTTTGTTAACAGCGGTACAGCGGGGTTGCATAGAATCAATAATGTTTTTGGGATCTTTCTGCGGATATTGATACCCAAGCATGCAAAAATCCTCCGTGGTCAACATAGCTCACCTCTTTAGTTGAGTTAGAGGATGCAAGAATAGCAAAATAATCAGCAATTGTTGCTATCATAACGTCTTTTTTTCTTGAGGTATATCTCGAGTAAAAAGTATTGGACCAAGAAGACTTCCTGGTGGAACACCATTTTTTTTTAATCCTAATGTTATTTTTCTGGTTAAAAGCCGGTGGGATTCCGGAATTATAGTCGTTTCGAAAAGAGATTTCTTTCCTTGACAAATTTCAATTTTAAAATCAAAATTCGTTTTCAGGATCAAGCCTTCTATTGGAAGTAGTGGATGTTTTAATTTCTCGAGGACCTTGGAAATTATTGGTAAAAGCGATATTAGCCTGAAAGACTTCTTTTCAGTAAAAGTTTTCCACAGTTTTGGAACTTTAAATACTTCGGCTACTTTCCAATTTTCATTGCCCTGGAATGTATGAAAGCCTGAATGAACTATTAATTGGATGTTGAATTTAAATAATTCCTTTTCTCGGTAACGGGCATTTATCAAGTCATTTGAGAGAGTTTTAAAAATATGTCATTTCGAAGTTGGAAAGTTTTAGATATCTTTGGAATACTACTGCGATCATTCAACAACTCCTTCAGTCAAAGGATTTAAATAAATTTTAATTACATTTAAAATGCAGATATAATATTTGTTCTTAGATAAAATTGGTTTCTAATCTCCCGACTGTCTGCACATAAATGTTAATTAATGAAAATGATTTCGGTGTCATTTAAAAGGCGCATTTAACAGAACTTTAATATGTTTTTTTTATGTTTTCTCTTCCCTTAATCGCTTAGAACTCACATAGAAAAAATACTTGCTCCGTTTGTGTAGCATTTTGATACAAGACGAGGCAAAAGTACTATCATGAATGTTTCAAAAAATAAATTTCACGACTGGGTCGCACAAACTTGCTCATATGTGCTGTCAAATCGTCGAATAAAATTTAAAAAATAAGTAACATTAATGTAGAAAAATAACACTATCTTATTTTAGTTTAAAAAAAAACGTCTTTTTGAAATTTTCGTATGAAGTTTTGTAGAGTTTATTAATTTACATGTGATTATAAAATTTAAAATAATTGTTATTGTTTAGTTTTAAAAATATTGATTTTTCAAAAAAAAAAAAATCTAAAATTAATTTTATTTAAAAAAACTTAATTCAAAATTTTGATTTTTTAATTTGGCTATTTAGATCTTATCGAATATAAAATTCGACAGAAATCCATAGAGCCGTTACCGAGAAATGCAAACATTAAAAAAACCTTATATGAAAGGTACCGTTAATAGGATTTTCCCGTAAATTTGGTTCTGATCAAATAATAGCCAATACCAGCAAAAAATTCTCAAAAATGTTCATCAAAATCGTTGAAGCCGTTTTCGAGAAAAATAAACTTTTCATATGAAAGGTACCGTTAATTTTAGGCCTATAAATTAAATTTCAATTTCCCCTCTGGTGAATGTCAAAAGAAACACACACCAAATTTGAAGATAATCGCTTTAGCCGTTTAGGCTACAGCTCGTTATACATACAGACAGACAGACAGACAAACATTTTTTGCCACTAACGTTCTTAGACTTCTATATCGTAATCTCATGTTTGATTGTTATCTCAATTTTTTTTTTATATTCACGAATCCTAAACATGCCTTATAGCCCCTATAATCGCAAGTAAATAACGGGTCCGCCATCAGACTTTTTTTTTTTTCAACTAGTGCTTATTTCGTGAATGGTAACACTTAGCTCATGTCTGATTTGACAGATAATTAGTTTTATCTTTCCGCTGAACGAATATGGTTGTGTATACGCTGGGAAATATTGCGACATTACTGCCTGCGATCGACTTAGAGAAGATGCCGATTTTGTCAAAAAAATCATCTTTTCAGATGAAGCTCATTTTGATCTTGGCGGGTATGTAAACAAGCAAAATTGTCGCATTTGGGGCACAGAAAACCCGCGCGCATACATTAAAAAGCCGATACACCCAAAACGAGTCACTGTTTGGTGCGGATTTTGGTCCAGAGGTATAATTGTACAACAAAATTTAAGAAAATTAAAGTTAAAATCAAAGCATTTATTCGATTTTTGTGACTTTTAATTAGTCGAATAAAGTACGTTAAATTGTATTAAACGCCATTTTATTTCTTTGTTAAAAAGTGTGCATTTTTTTCTAAATTGTAAGAACGGTTTTTAAATAAAACGGTTTATTTTTAACAACTTTTTTAAAAAAATAAAAAAAATTATTTAATAATACGAACTTAAGCACAAAATTAACTTTCAAAGTATTGATTTTTGAAAAAAAAAATTTAATTATTAAAAATACAAAAAAAAAAGTTTTCGAAAAAAAGTTTATGCGAAATTACTAAGGCTACCTACACCTTCTTGAATGTCAATTTTGTTAGTAATCGGATCACCATTTTTCGATAAAGTCGTACCGGTTTGCCCACCATATTAATTTTTTTACAGCAGTACACTGATTCTTTGAGCCGTTTTCGAGAAAAATAAGCTTTTACATAACGGTTATAAGACAGATACCGTTTTTTTTAGCTAAAAAAAATTTAAAAAAACTCCTCTGTAGAATATCAAAAACCTTAAGTTCTAAATTTTAAGACGTTTGGCCCAACCGTTTAGGCTACAGTCCCAAATACATCCGTACCTACAGACAGACAGACGGACAGAATTTTGCCACTAACTCAAATATGTTTCTCTATCATCGTAATGTCATTTTTGATTGTTTTTCAAAATTTTTAATCTGCACGAATGCATAACTTGCATTAAAGTACCTATAATCAAAAGTAAAAATTAACTACTCTGGGGGTGGCCGGAAGGTCAGATGGTTTGAAATTTGATGTCCATGATTGCCTGAGCTTGCTGAAAGAATAAAAATAGCCGCCAAATGCAAATTTTGGGCTTTGCCGCTTTGAGGAATACGCAATGACTATTAGTGCATTTCATATGAGTTCTCTCTACCCTAGATATCCAATTTTTTTATTCATTTATAATCAATTAAGTGGTAATGAGCATCTTCGCTCAGTATTGTTTTGAATACAAAATCATCGTAATTTTGAATGAAGTTTGACATAAGATGGTAGAAAGTTGACCTTACGATCTGGTGGTGGTATTAAGTTAATCGTTCGTATTTTATCAAGAAATGCAATTTTAGCTCTTCTTTAAAAACCGACGCAACGAATATCTACTCCTTTACGTTCGTAGTGTGCGGCTTGTCACATCTTCACAAAAAAATAAAGCCAATAATCTCTTTGTTGACAATAAACTGCAAATACACTTAAAATAACGGGTGATTTTTTTGAGGTTAGGATTTTCATGCATTAGTATTTGACAGATCACGCGGGATTTCAGACATGGTGTCAAAAAGAAAGATGCTCAGTATGCTTTGACATTTCATCATGAATAGACTTACTAACGAGCAACGCTTGCAAATTATTGAATTTTATTACCAAAATCAGTGCCCTAGAAAAGTTGGCAGAAAATCCGCTTTTTTATCGACAAATTTTGTTCAGCGATGAGGCTCATTTCTGGTTGAATGGCTACGTAAATAAGCAAAATTGCCGCATTTGGAGTGAAGAGCAACCAGAAGCCGTTCAAGAACTGCCCATGCATCCCGAAAAATGCACTGTTTGGTGTGGTTTGTACGCTGGTGGAATCATTGGACCGTATTTTTTCAAAGATGCTGTTGGACGCAACGTTACGGTGAATGAACCGAACACTGATTTTGGTAATAAAATTCAATGATTTGCAAGCGTTGCTCGTTAGTAAGTCTATTCATGATGAAATGTCAAAGCATACTGAGCATTTTTCTCTTTGACACCATGTCTGAAATCCCGCGTGATCTGTCAAATACTAATGCATGAAAATCCTAACCTCGAAAAAATCACCCGTTACAACGATTAACGAGTCCTTTCTTCTCAGAATGACCAATTAACATTATCTTTTTAAAAAGGAAAACAATTAACACCTACATTAGAAAATTTGATTTGTTGACAGAAAAGGGCTCCGAATTCGGGTTATCAAAAGAAAACAAATTTCTGGAGTTAATTGACGCACTCACTCCATGTTGTGAATTTCAGATAAGACCACGCAGCGTTTGCATACGTGCGTTATGGACAAACAGGTGAAGGGATTGTGTCCGACAGAAGAAAAAACTTCAAAGTCGTTAGAATTTTTTTGTTTGTTATTTAAAGAAATTATTGTCGGTGTATTCAACCCACGCCCTTCATTTTTTGGGATTCATTTAACAAACATACGCCCATGAAAAAATATTGACACATCGTGCGACCACGTCAGTTTTTCTCAGCTATATTTACAAAACCCTATAAAGGAATCCCAAGTCGCACAATGCATCTATCATCGTATTTTACGATTCGAAGAACAAAGTTTATTTGGGGGGACAGAGAAGATTTTCCAACATTTTTTGTATGGATTTAGACTGAAGTACCCCGCGTTATCATTTAGATAGATTGTGGATCATTTAATTAAAGCCAAACGCTTTCATAGATACGATGGATGCCATGGGTGTAAGGAACACATTATAATACTTGATGATAGGGTGAAAGGAGATGTTTTTTGTGTGATGTTCAACAAATCAAATTGTCGGGTCTGTGTATAAATGCATCGAGAATAGACGAACTCAGGGAGGCTTGAAAACATGGAATAGAAGTGCGCTTTTGTATCTGATGCCACTTCCTATTGAGGTCATCTCATCATCAAAATGTACGTGACAATTGACAAGAGATGCTGTACCCTAGATTTGTCTGAATTAGACTCGAATATTTGTGTTGATTGTTGTCTCCTCTTTGGGATAGATGAGGGTGGTTATAAGAGCTATCGAATCAATTTGTAGCTAAATGGGATGTTTGCATTGGTAATGTTCACTGAATTGTTCATTATTTGCGCGACGCATATAATCCACTTGGTTTGGAAATATGGCACAGTTTTTCCAACAATGGACATGATTTTTTTGTTTACAAAATAAACGTGCACTTTGAAATCACAATTTTTTTTTTTTTTATTTTTCCTCAGCTTTATAAGATGTTTCTTAGTACATGTCTACCATGCCACACAAGAATGTTATAATTATATTACAACATCTTACTGATGACGCTTTTCTTTCACGGTTTGTTAAATTAGGCTTTTATTATTAGCCGCCATGTACTTATCAGAGTGTCAGTCGGTAAGACTATAAGGCTTCTTATCAAATTTATGGGCAAGGGGTAATGTTTCCAATGTTTGAAAACGTTGGAATACCAGAAAGACGGAAAGTAATTATAATGAGTTGTAAATGTGACAACTTGTGTGTCATTGTAACACAAGAACATTAATTTGAAATTTAATTCGTTATTATGACGAACTAGTTTTTTATGTTGAACTCTGGCTTCCAAATTATCATCTTCACTTACAAAAAAAATCGGAGAAATTCAAAGGATTTAATTTAATATAATAATTTTTGAAAAATAAATATATATGGCCTGTAACCAGGTCATTATTATTATGCTTATAATCTTAAGATGCATATTTCCTATTGCGCATCTCCATGCGATGGATTTTTACGAAGCATCGCCGTCAGAAATATTGTCTTGGCTGCATTACCAACATTTAAGTTTGTGCATACGGTCGAAACTGTTTAACGCAGTTTCCGAAAACGTTTCAATTTTTCGCTTTTGTATTGACAATCAGGCTCAGGCGTCACTTCTTCTATAACCAATTTGATTTAACTATTATTTTATTATTTATTTATATTTATATATTTAACTATTAATGGGTTCCGTCTTAATAACCCATCATTCCAGGTACCTCAAATGTTCCTTTTTAGTATTTCCAAATGTGTTCTTTATTCCCTCTTCCATTATAGGCTACTTCCTTATAAAACAAATCAGCATTGTTCAACATTTTACTTGCTAATTTGTTTAAATAAATAAATAAATAAATAATAAGAAAACATAAAATTCAAAATAGCTACAAATTGAAAAAAAGCCATTATATAGCATTTGACATAATGTTTTTTTCAGTGAAATAAAGTTAGCAACATTGATTTTTCTAATGAACGTGTTATTTCGCAAACAGTGGTACCAATACCAATAGCAAAGAAATTCGCCTAATTAGTTACTCGCAACTTACCAAAGGATCGATTAGCTATTCTTAATAAGGTCTTAAAACTTTTAAAAATATTAGGTAAAATTTTAAAACGATTTAACGATTTTTTTATTCAAAAAAACTACTTTAAAATCTTACAATATAAAATGTTTTCCAATAAGAAGTTGACAACTTTTTACTTGCGATTATAGGACTATAAGGCAAGTTTAGGATTCGTGAATATAAAAAAATTGAGATAACAATCAAACAGGACATTACGATCATAGAGAAGCCTAAAATATTCAAAAAAGGCAAACAAAGTCTGTCTTATTTTTCTCGAAAACGGCTCCAACGATTTTGATGCAAATATTTGAGAATTTCTTGTTGGGATAGGCTATCATTTGATTAGAACCACATATACGGGAAAAGTCTATTAACGGAACCTTTCATGTAACGGTTTTTTTAATTTTTGGCTTTGTCGGTAACGGCTCTACGGATTTCTGTCAAAATTAATTCTGCATATCAACATTTTTAATAACTTTTTTTTTCTAATAAAAATTATTTTTTGATTTTTTTTTTTTTTTTTTTTGAAAAATTATTGTTTTTAAAACTAATAAAAAAAATATTTTTTTTAATTTTATAAGCACATGTATATTAATAAACTCTAAAAACTGCATACCAAAATTAAAAATAAAAAAAATTTTAAAAATTAAAAATAAAAAACAGGATTTTATCAAAATCCGTCCTACAATTTTTGAAATACTTTTTTTCATAAATTCTTTGTTATTTAAGACGTGTGATGGCATACTTAATGTTAACTGAAAACCGTTAAGTATTGTGGTTTTGATAGTTTTTATAAGTTCATACTGTGTTATTTTTAACGTAAATGTTATTTGTTTTTGTCAAAGATCTTGCCGTCCAATGTAATTAGGCACATAAGAGCAAGTACGTGCGACCCAGTCGTGCCCATTTTTTTAAAATAAAACGCAAACCATTTGAGATATTTTAAAAACTCGACTTCGTTCATATGGCCACCGCGGGCACGTTTGCAACGGTCGACCCAATTTTCGATTTGTAGGAACCATAATTTAAGATATTAATGGCTGCATTCCAAGAATCATTGCTATTCAAGTCTACTCTTTGATAGACAAATTTATCAAAAACTTCAATACATGCTTCTCTTAATGGTAATATTTTAATGTTTCTTCTACTTCAATCTTTTTCTTCGGGAATTACATAGTTTTCGGTTTCTCTGCATTTAAAATTTAACGTTTTATCCGTTGTTAGAAAGTCTTTTTAACTAAAGCTCGTAATGATTTTCTCTAGTTAGAGTTCAGATTTCCCAAAAACAGCAACTTCTTCTGCATATACTTTCCAAATCAAAATTAGGTTCATTAAAGTTCCTTGCAATGTCCATTTCTGGGAGTTCTTATTCCCTATGAAAATCTTCCAGGTAAATTAAATGGCAGAGAATTTGTTGAATCAACCTGAAGTACAATTCTGATAATGCTCGACTTTTCAGTAAGGACATTTTGTGGTTTTGAGTAAATGATTTAGAAATACGAATTATTTTTCCACTTGCTCCAATAAATTTTACAAGAGTTTTTAATGACACTATTGGTTTCCTCTTTTAGTTTAACAAAGACTGCAAAGAAAACTTCCTTTAGTTCTGACGAGAAAAATGTCTTTAATTGTGCGTAAGATTAAGATATTATTAACAATTCGTTTTTTTCCTGAAAACGTTATAAAATTCTGAGATATATGTTGTTTTTCTGCTTTAGGCCATTTCTAATAGCAAAAGAGTGCTAATTTCTTGGTAAAAGGGCGCCATATTTCTTTTCAATGTCACTCATTCCCAACTTTTTTTGCCGTTCACTCTCTCAAGCTATTTTTCCGAAAAAATGGAAAATTCCTTTGTTTTTACCATTCACAAAAGAGATCAAAAACAACATATCTACTTTAACGCCTTTGGTTTTCTACCCCTTTTTATCTCCTGGCTAAAATCGTTAATATAAAACGTCAAAATAAGATTTATCTTAAGGCATTCCATCTCTGAGCCTATTATAGCCACTTCAGGTGGTCCTCAAGACAGTCACTTGTGCCCCTGACATTTTGTCTTAACCATAAATAATGTTTGCAACATAATTAAGGACTCATATCTATCCATTTACGCAGACGATTTGAAAATAATTAAGGTCATCTCCTTAGATCTTAATATTTCCAAATGTTAATCCATAACCTTCTCCCGTAAAAGGTCTGCAAATCCAACAAGAACTTGTTATTTTATTAATGTTGTTATTGGCATAGTTTGGTCATTCGTGACATTAGAATTATCTGTGAAGAGGAATTAAACTTTTGTGATCACTTTGGTCAATTCCTCTCTAGGTTTCATGAAAAGTTGGTCTAAGGAATTCTCCAATCCTTACGTAACAAAAGCCCTTTACATAGCCTTTGCTAGACGCGTCCTTGAATACGCCAGCCAATTTCATCTCCATTTTACATTAATTAATTAATGCTCATAAGTTCACCCTTGAGCCCAATTTCGGACGTACCGTGAAATATTTTTTGGCGAACAACACGAATTTGGAATAGTTTACCCCGCGAGATTTTCCCTTGCCATTTTGATCAGCAAACATTCAAAACCAATGTTAATTGACACCTCCTATCTTTCCCCTCCCTATCTTCCTAATGCGGCGCGCAGTGTGCTCTACATTAAAAGGGAAACAAAAAGTCCCTTGAGCGCGTTAATTATGAAAAAAATGGGCACGACTGGGTCGCACGTACTTGCTCTTATTTTCCTAACAAATACAAAACAAAACAAAACAAATAACATTTACATTGACAATAACAGTTTGAACTTATAAAAAGTAATAAAACCAGAATACTTAACGTTTTTTTTTAGTAAAAATGAAGTACGCACACATCACACGTCTTAAATAATAAAGAATTTATGAAAAAAGCATTTCTAAAGTTGTAGCACCGGTTTTGATAAAATCCTGTGTTTTATTTTTAGTTTTTTGAAAAATTTTTTTTTTTTTAAATTTTGGTATGCAGTTTTTTAGAGTTTATTAATATACATGCAATTATAAAATTTGAAATAATATTTTTTGTTTAGTTTTAAAAATATTGATTTTTCAAAAACAAAAAATCAAAAATTAATTTAATAAAAAAAAAAGTTATTCAAAATTTTGATATGCAAAATTAATTTTGCTATATAGATCTTTTCAAATACAAAATTAGACAAAAATTCATGGAGCCGTTACCGAGAAAGCCAAAAATTAAAAAAACCGTTATATGACTTTTCCTGTATATGTGGTTCTAATCAAATGATAGCCAATACTAACAAAAAAATTCTCAAACATTTTAATCAAAATCGTTGGAGCCATTTTCGAGAAAAATAAGCTTTTCCTAAACGGTCGTATGGCAAGTACCGTTATTTTAAGCAATAAAAATAAAATTTCAATCTCCCCTCTGAGGAATGCCAAAAGATACACACATACCAAATTTGAAGGCAATCGCTTAACCCGTTTAGGCTGCAGTTCGATATACACCCGTGCAGACAGACAGACAGAATGACAGACAGACATACAGACGGACATTTTACAAAGGTGTCACTTGCAGTGATTACATTCCAGAAAAAAAGAAAAAAACAAAGAAAACTACATCCTTGTGGTTTTCAAAAGAAATCCATTAAATATCCCAAAGCAAGTGTGAAACTGTCCATCCCATTTGGTCATATAAATCAGTAACACAAAACACTTTCGGTTGCACAAGATTGACTTTCCATTGTTGTCAAACAAAATGTATCTATCTACCTGATGGCTTTTCTTACATTGTTTTTCCATTTTCAAGACTCCGATTAAGTTCCTTTACCCGTCAATCATTTCTAAGAATCAACAACTCACCTGTGTGGGAGAACTGGAGAGAACTGAGTGCATAAAGCACCAACCAATGTGGCAATTAAACAGATGATGATAAGAATCTCTAGACCAAAGGCACCCAACAATTTAGAGCAGATTATGTGATGAATGCAACATTTAATGTCACCGCTTGCAGGTAAAAAGTGTGGGAATCTTTTTTTTTCTTTTTATCAATTTTCTTTAAAAAAAAAACACACACACAAAGGGCTCTCTACTAGCATCTACTCACTTGCCTATTGAAATGTTATCCCTTGGAACTGTTCCAAAAGACCTGTTCGGAACCCAAAGTGTACAAACAAAGAACACTTTCATCCAAGATCCTCTTTCGAGCTGAGTCAATTACCATCCACAATAAAAGCGAATGCACCTTTGAAGATGCAACAAACTGTGTAACCCTCATGGGCAATAAATCCCATCTTCCCGTATGTGTGTCTGTGTTTTCGACTCTGCGTCTTTATCACGTCATAATACCCTCCTGGGTACTGCATCAGGCATTGTTAAACGAAGACTGTAATCTTCCAATTTGATCCTTTGGATTAGTTAGAGATTCTCCATCTAAAAGGTGGATTCCTTCAGTTCAGATGCGTTCTTCTCAGTGGCATTGCATTCGTTTGAAAAATGAATGGAATTCACTTCGTCCCCTCTTAAGTGCGAGATTACCCAAGACACGACACAGAGGGTTGCATGCCACAACACAACTCTGTATTTGGATGAATAGTGCCTCCTGTTTTGTTCATTAAAAACGCCATTTATGTAACGCACTGAGAAATGCTCTCTAGGAATGGTGAACTAACCATCACCGATCCACCACCTAGGGAGCGCAACTGCAATAATCCGCTTTCGTTCAAGATTTAAGAGTTCCAACTCGTGTTTGTTATTTTTATGGCCATTTTTATGTGGGTTTTAACTAGGGAACTATCAAATTTTTAAATGGGTATTCCATACTTCAGGAGGAGAAAGAGTGCCCCAGCAGATAACCATTGTGATGTAAAACTATGTCGTAGTTTTTAAAGTGGTCTGAGAAAAACGGTGGCAAGTTATTCAAATGCTTGTATTTTCGGCAGCATGTTAAATTATTTTAATAGCTTGATTTTACGAATCTCCTGAGGCAAGAGGATTGGAATTAGAGTTATTTATTGTCATATGATCAACGTGCATTTTATGGTAATTTTAGAGATTTACGACTTGGATTTGATACTTGGGCAGGTTTGTGAAACAAAGGATTTACTGTTTCATTTAAACATTTTTTATTTCAAAATTTTATAGGTTCTAAGGTATTGGAGAGGGTGAGGCAGGCATATTGGATGAGATTTGGATATTAAAAGGAAATTTCTATGAAGCGGGTTATTATCGTTAAGATTCACTAGGTCTTGTGTCGTAATTAAGAGAATGTCACGGATTTGTTATTGCAGCACAGCTCTAGAAATGTGAGCCTTTTAAATAAGCTATAAAATAAACCAAATGGGTGTACGTGCTCTAGAGTTAAATTGATGTTTACAGTTTCTACAAATCAGAAACAGGGGCAAGTATGTGTCCAAATGTTGCAGAGAAGTAGATTCATTAAAGCTATTTAATGTATCTCGGATGAATTTCGAAATGTGTAGGACCGATTTTGGTTAAATCAAGTGTTTAAGAGAGTTTGTTTCTATACTGATGTTTATAAAATAAAAAATATTATTTTGTTAGTCTTAATACATCTTAATCTCTATACACAGATAAATCTAAATTTATTTTTATGCGCTAGGATATATGACTCCAATTATGACCTGAAATTGAACAATTTTTGTTTGTTTTTCCGGAATGACGTAGAGTTCCTATTAATCTTCTAAAAAAAATCTTCTTTGGATCCAGTTTCTTAGATCATAAAGTGCTGGGCAATGTAATATGAATTGTGGAGTTTCTTAAGCACTACTTCATCACCACACCCTCAAAACTAATCTCCCATGCTGTATTAATTAGTTCAGGTAATTTCCGGTAGTGATATTCAAGAAAGCGTTCATAGGAACTTTCGGTTTTCTCTTTTTTTCAAATCGTGAACAGAGTTTCCTTGTTATGACACAATAAGTTCCATCTTTCCTCTGTTCCTGTGAGTAGTTCTATCCCGACTTCTTGTTTGAAGTTAAAAAAGTTACAAGTTTGTCTTAGGTCTTACTGGAGAAGGGAAAAGTCATGAAAATATGAGATCAGTGATCTCAGATCACTCTTACTATTTTATTTTCATCAGCGTAAATAGAGAGATAAGAGTAGTAATTGATACTACCCACTTCATTGATGGCGAGCACAAATAAGAGAGGGCCAAGACATCTGCCCTAAGGAACCCCTGAAGAAGGTTCAGACACCGCATTTCCAAGGGTAACTCTGTATATATGATTCATAAGGTATGATTTGATCTATTCGATACACAATGGTGAAAAATCGAAGGCTTTGAGTTTGAGATACATAATTTGGTGATTGATCTTATCAAACGCCTTACAAAAGTCAGTAGTTATAACATCAACATGATCCTTTTTTCTAGAGCAAAGTGTCGTAGTGAGGCATTGGGTAAGATTAGTCGTAGTGGAGATGCCTTTTAAGAGACCGTGTTGTAGAGGAGAAACAATAGATTTACAATAAAAATAAAATGAATCATAAACTATGCTTTCGAAAAGCTTAGCAATCGTATGACAGTTCAAGATCTCATTCTTATAATCGTTTTTAAAAATAGGAAAAACAAAGGATTTATTCCAAAGTGAGAGAAGACTGCTTGTGAGAGTGACAGTTAAAAAAGATTGGAAAGGGGTCCGCCTAGTGCATCAGCACGTTTCTTAAGGAAAATTACAGAGATTCTTTTTGGGCCAAGTGAAAAGACATATTTTAGAAAAGTTAACTCTTCACAGGAAGAACGGGAAGAAATAGTAAGAGAAACAAGAGACGTGTTCTTCCTATTTCATTATATTTTTTTCCTGACACCCCAATGAGGCTTGGGACCCAGTAATGTCTAATGAAATATCAATTAATCCTCTTACTGTCGTAAATTTTTCTTTCAACTTTTTTTCGTGCAATCTTTGGGTGTCGAATCATTTGCTCGTGATGCTGTTTTATTCTATTATTTACCAAATTTGTCCGTACTTTGATGCCTATGATATTGAAAACAAACTTGATCTATTCAATGATGATAATCCCAGTTATATTTCCAAAAAAAAATGCGTCTCCACTATTTCTCTTCTTCTCTCAAAAATGTAAGCTTATCTCTGTCTCATGGAGAATTTCCTTAGATATGGAAAACATCTTTTTCCTTATCAATAATCACCCCATTGTCAAACTATGGCAAATTTTTATACACAAATTTTAAGTTTTTACTGCAAATCTCTCATTTCTTCTGGAAAACATATGGTTTTCTCATAGGTAGGTCTTCAATAACTAACCTGATTAGATTTGTGTCATTTAACCTCTTAGCTTTAGGAAATGGGAAGAAAGTCCATGTTATTCAAACGGATTTCACAAAATCATTTGATAAAATTTCTCACCGACTAATACTCTTTCAACTTTATACCCTCGCCTTTTCAACCCGTTTTATTACGATGGATGTCTTATTATCTCGAAAACCGAACTCACATTGTTCGTTCTAGATCTTCCTTAAATAGCCTTTTTCTAGCTTTCCCTAGTGCCCCAAGGCAGCCACTTAAGTCTCCTACTTTACATTCTTACCATCAACGACATTGATGTATCTGAACATTCTTGTATCTGAAAGAACGCAGATGATATTAAGTTCTTACAAGACCAATTCTTCAACTGAAGATTCTCCCCACTTTCAACAAGTTTTCGACAACTTTTGTGTCTAGAGCTCCAAGTGTCAAAATCAATAACATTTTCATACGTGCATCAAATCAACTCAACTTTTCATCTTCTCCTTAATCATTGCATTCCCGGCCTCGGCATATGTATAAGAAATTCTCTAAGACCTTCATTCATTCGCCCAATCCTTGAATACACTTGTTAAGTGTGGTATTCCTCCTAACAATTACACATTTTTAGAATTGAGAGCATACAAATCCGTTTCCTTCGATTTGCCTTTCGAGGTCTGCCTTAGAATAATCATTTGATCCTATACCTCCTATATACCAGCAACTGGTATCCGGTCCAGGCCTCATCCAACAAGTTACGACGCCATCCAGTTTTGCACCGCAAGGATTCGGGTGTCCTGGTCTACGCCAACCTTCCAACGTAAGCAAAGTCTGCCACTTTTCTTTTACCATAAAAAGGACCACAAAAGACTTTCCGGGCTGTTTCCTCTTTTCTCATAAAACATCTGCTTCTAGGTAGTTTTTATACAATTCATGATTGTACCTTCTTCGGAATCCGCCTTAAATTGGTTGACATGAATTTGCCAGCCGCTCGAAGAGAAATATCCGACATACTCATTCATCGACTCCTTACTGGTAGCTTTGACTTTGAGTTTGACCCTTGACAACTTTATCTTTCTAAACACTAGCTTATATACGAAGTCCACGTCCATTCAATCTTTCCACCCATTTTACGTGCTATGTCTCCAAATAATCTATTTCAAGAATGCCACTTCATATCCATTCCCAATAGACTTTCTCGTTTTTTCGCTATTGATCATAGATCCAACATATTTTAATCCTATGTACTTGGGATGAACTGTTTCATTGAAAGAAATTTCCGGAATAGTTCTGTGTGGATCAGATAATGAGTAGCATACGTATCTAGTCTTTTTCTGGGTAATGCGGTATCTATTGCTCTCCAGAATATGCAACCATTCATCAAGTGCCCGTTGCAAGGATGTAGGATATTTACTTACGATGGACCATCATCTTCCATCATCGTCATCTCCTTCACCTTACCTTCTAATAGAAAATCAAGAAATATAATAAAAAGTTAAGGACTAAAGACTCTTCCTTGGTGCACGCCAATTTTAATTCAGAAATTTTGGGATACTCCAACGGTGCCTCATACCTTTGGTGCGATTTGCTTGTACTTCTCCATATTTTTCCATTCTGATTCTTATACTTTACATCTGTGGCTCATTTGCTCGAAACAAACCAGGACCGCTCTTGACAAAGCCGTAACGTTTTGTTATCAAAGAAATCGACCTTTTTTAGTAATTATTTGTTCGTTATTGTAGTATTAAATTAATTAATTTTATTAGCGTGTGTGTTTTGTGAATTTGCCGGATCACCGAATCCAAACTGCTTCATGAGATGCACTTTTTCGAGACAAATTTTCCTTTTGGCGAATGTCATTTCCTCTCAAAGGCAATATCCCGGAAAAGGTAGCTCTTACGGGAAGCAATGCAGTATTGCATTGTTCAATAAATGTTTTTCTATGTTTGTTATGCACCAGTGCACCCATATGTATAAACATCACTCTGCAACTTACACTACCATGCCCCATAATTACCGTTTTTCTTTTTCTTCTGCTCAAACTTACCGACCAACAGTACAACAAATTGCCTGCAATCATAATTACATTCCTAAAGGTAATGTTACACTAATTGCATTGTGGTCTATCCCGTCATCGAAAAAGAAATCGTTTTTTTCAACTGTCAGCAATCAATCATTGAAAATATGTTAAATGTCGAAGCAATTTGTTTCGTTGAGTTTCTTTTATGAATTTAAATGTCTACATCTATCTGCATATATGTAACGTAAGATATAATAAATGTATCTATGACATTAACAATATTTTATTTTCTGACCAAACAATATTAAAATACAAAAAAAAAACAAAACAAGATAAATGTCCACAACTCTGCGGACAAGAAACACCTATCACTCGCCTGTAACGCCTATACAACATGGACCTAAGAATTTATAGCCTCAAGGGGCATCAAACTTTTTGTATTTCAGACAAGACGAAAAAAAAGTATCTGAACCTCAAAGATGACGAGGCATACTAGTTAATAGAGCAAAGGCAGAGGTGTTTATGAAATTGGTAGACATTTGGACTTTTCATTCGATGGAATACAATCTTTTATTTTGAAAAAAAAACATATTTATTTATAGGATATCTTCTGTCATTCCCGTTTTAATTCGTTAGGGAAAAATATTTGAAATATTTATCACCAGTTAGAAGATTCCTATGAATCACTTTTAAATATTTGAAGTTCAAGCACGTTTTGGTCATTTGTTGTTATCTTTTTAAATTATCTTGTTTTTGAAACTTTAGTAATCATCTTCATTAAACACGTTTTGTTTTAATTATTAAAATAGCGCAGTAAAAACAAGATTGACCTTCGGATAAATTGACTGATTATGAGTTCTAATTGCCAAGAAAAAGGAGACAATCTTTTAATAAATATCCTCTGATCTCTGATAATAACTTTTCAAATGATTAAATTCAGCACATTTTGAATAGAAAGATGTGAGGAGTTTTCTAAGCCATATCTATCAAAATCAAAGTGTAATTTTGGCCGGACGCCAATGATATCATCGTTGCTGGCTAGAGAAGCCAATAGCTCTCAAAGATCTTTATATATATATATATATAAATCTCCTACCCCGGATTGTTTACCTCCATTCTTTGTCGGTGCGGTATCGTTTCTCCCAGTTTCCTTGGTACACATTTGTTACCCATATTTCACTGATACAAAATAATAATTTTTGAAAGTACATGACATCGGAGACTGCTTCGAATTTTATAGTTTTGAATAATTCTGTGCCGAAAGCTTACCGACAAGTCAGGAGATGAACATGGGATCGGTATACATTCGGTAAATCGGTAAATACCGATTGCAGATACCGCACCGACAAATGAGGGAGCCGCCTTACTCGAACTCGAAATCTTGGTTTCCCGTGAAAATTCGACTTAGAGAAAGTCCGCTGTATATTAAACGATTTAAATTTTTTGTTTGTTAGTTAATTAAATTAAATTAATTACTTTAGTTTTTTAACAAAAATACGTGCCTTTGGGATCGATTATACTCTTTTTCGTTGGATTAGAAGCTATCTTTTGGACCGTTTAATTCAAGTTGTATTGGACGGTTTCAAGTCTGATTTCAACTAATTAAATGCTGGTGTACCCCAGGACTCCGTTCTGTCTCCGACTCTCTTCCTCATTCTTATAAATTATCTTCTGTCTGTTACTTCAAATCCACTTAACTGTTTTGCTGACGACTCTACCCTCAGCTTTTCATAAAAAATAAATTGCACGACTGAATCGCACGTACTTGCTCATATGTGCGGTCACATTGTCGAATAAAATTTAAAAAATAAGTAACATTAATGCGGCCTTTACACCACGTTATAATATTGCCCAAGATATTGGCCAATATTATTGCCTCTCTGCAATTTATTCTGTATCGGTTCGTTGCTAAAAGATGACACTTGCAATTTGAAAATGATTTTTTTAATATACGTAGGCATCGGATTTTTATTTTGTGACAAATAAAGAACCGTCAAAACGAATTAAATTAATACGTTGATCCGTCATATCTGCATTTAATCAAATAAAAACTAAAGTCTGTGAAGTAAGTTTTGAAATTTGCCTTACACGACGCAGTATACAGCGCAATATATTGAAGAATTATTTTTTTTACATTACACAATATATTAAGCAAACCGAAATCATTGGGCAATAAAGCCCTTACACTGTCATAGAGTACGCTATCACACGTCTTGTATAGTGACGAACTTATGAAAAAAGTATTTCGAAAATTGTAGGGCATATTTTGATAAAATCCTGTTTTTTATTTTTAGTTTAAAAAATTTTTTTTTTTTGAAATTTTGGTAGCTATGCAGTTTTTTAGAGTTTATTAATATACATGTGATCATTAAATTTAAAATCATTTTTTTACGTGATTACGACTTATAAAACAGGCTACACGTACGAAATAACATGACTAATGCTGACAAGACTCATGACTGATGCTTACAGCGATTTGGTTCTTTCAACCAAAATCGATCGCAAGCACCAGGCGAACATGAAAAAGAACAGGCGCAAATTACAAAAATAATTCCACTCAAATTCAAAAAGTACAAGAGAAAAAGAAATACAAAATAGGCGGAGTTTTGTTAAAGTAGAAAGTAGATGTACTAATGTGGGTGTGAATTTAACGAGAATGTTTGTGGGTCATTTTTTTTAACCAAAATCGATCGCAAACGTATTCTGATCACCAGGCGATCATGAAAAAGAAGAGGCGCGAACTCCCAAAATAATTCCACTCAAATTCGAAAAGAACAAGAAGAGAAAAAGAAATACAAAATAGGCGGAGTTTTGTTAAAGTGAAAAATAAATTTCGATATTAGGGTGTGTGTGTGGATTTAACGAGAGGGTTTGTGATGGTGAGTTAACGGGGCTGTATGTAAATGTTGTTGTCATTAATGTTTTCTTATAAGGTTATCACGTAAAATTATCGTCGAAAACCAACTTAACAGACAACTAACTCTTTTTTTGATTAGTTTTAAAAATATAGATTTTTCAAAAAAAAAAATCAAAAATTAATTTTAATTAGAAAAACAAGTTATTTCAAAATGTTGATATGCTGAATTGATTTGGCTACTTAGATCTTCTCAAATATAAAATTTGACAGAAATCCAAAGAGGAGTTAGCCAGAAAGCCAAATATTAAAAAACCGTCATATGAAATGTCCGTTAATACACTTTTCCCGTAAATTTGGTTCTGATAACCAATACCAACGAACAAATTCTCAAAAAATTCTCAAGAGCCGTTTTCGAGAAAAATAAAATTTTCCTAAACGGTCATATGGCAGGTACCGTTATTTTTAGGCTTAAAACTAAAATTTTGAATTTCTGGTGAATCCTAAAAGAATCACACACACCAAATTTGAAAATAATCGCGTAAGCCGTTTAGGCTGCAGCTCGTTATACATACTGACAGACAGACAGACATTTTTTGCCACTGACTTTTTTAGACTTCTCTATGATCGTAATGTCATGTTTGATTGTTATTTAATTTTTTTTTTATATTCACGAATCTCAAGTAAAAATGAATCTAGCTATAGGCCTATAGAGCGAACAAAAGTTCGTTGAATTTTTCAAGGTTACTTTCTCAGTAAAGATACAATTTTTTGTTGTTGTTATTTGTATGATGTTGGTATCTAAAAAATTACAACTTAACTGATAAACAAAAAAAAAATTGTGTCAAGTTTATATCAATAAAAGCAAATCTACAAAAACGTTTATCTCAAAACATCTCCTCATCTACATATCTTTCAACTACTCGTACCTATGCTCGTAGTTACTAGATGCAAATGTTGCTAGCGCTGCGTCGCCTGCGTCGCAAAAAGGAAATTCTTATTAAGCGCGTACCTCTACTTACAACGAATTCCATAGCTACATACATTATGCGACAGATAGATTGTTTTGTATTCCGCTTTTTTATATAAATCAAATTCAAACCAACATGGGGCCCGATTTTGTGGTGCTATCTCTCACAGCCCAACGACTACTCTGTGGGGTGCCCAGCCCAATTTAAATTGGACCACATCACATAAGCATAAGTTCCCCTTAGTTACACTTTCATTGTTGTTTTTTTTTTTTTTTATTCCAAGAACAATGAACCACTAAAATCAAATTCAATCAAAAATATACAAGGAACGTTTTTTTTTCAACTCTCAACCACACGAGTCAAATCAGTGTTTTGTGGAGCCCTCCTTAAAAAATAATTTTAATAAAATTCATAACTGCTGATCCCAGCCTGCCTGATGGCGTCTGTATCCGATTCAAAAAAAAAAAAAACGTTCCATTTGGAGCACACGGCTTGTTCCATTGTGGAAAAATTAAAACTTATTAATGGTTCGCGGAAGTCAGGAACGACCCTTTGCATGACGAACTTTGATCCCTTGTTAACTAAGGCTAAGAAAAAATTAAAAAAAAAATGGCCACAATTCATATAAAAAATTGACCATATCGTGCGTAAGTTTTGTTCACTAGTTGAAACTGCTAAATTTGAAGAGAAAAGATGCGAGTAGCTGGGGCAATAAATCAACTCGCAGTGTTGAAGAAAGATCTTCATCAACGCCAGTCTGGTTGAGAAAGCAAATTTAAATTTCATTACTTTAATCAAATTAGATAAACTTCATAACTCATGTATCTTTATGGCTTAGGGGCTGTTTACATTAAGTCTGCTTTTTATCACAAAAAAAAACGAGAAAAAATATTCAAGAGGCGTTTCTTACACAAATCAAAAATAAACAAAATTGAAGGCCAACTTGTGATGATAATATTGATTTTTTTATCATAAAAATGCAATTAATACTGACCAGTCGTCTTAACCTGACTGAGGTTTAAAGCCAAGACTGGAAACTGATATTGTTCATTTGGATTCAATAATAACCAAAAAAAAAATACTTATTGGCTAGTCTGGTTTAAGCAAAGAATAAACAAACAAAATCATACAGGAACTTTCTAGAGACTTTTTTGAAAAGATGATGGAAGCTGAAATCCTGCTGATTGGTTTTGGCTTAAATGACGATACATAAATGGACGCTTTCTTAAGGCACGTAAAGTAGGTATATGTTTTATTCGGATTTAACAGCGGGATGTTCGTTATTGGAACGGATTCACTTTCACTCCAAAGAAAAATAATTGAAGTACTAACTGAAGATATCATCAGACCCATTTTTTTGACGCGATAACGTCTTATAAATCAATAACTACACGTACGAAATAACATGACTTAGGCTGATAAGACTCATCACTCATGCTAACCGCGATACTATGCTTCTTTCAACCAAAATCGATCGCAAGCACCAGGCGAACATGAAAAAGAACAGGCGCAAATTCCCAAAATAATTCCACACAAATTCAAAATGAACAAGAAATAAAAAGAAATAAAAAATAGGCGGAGTTTTGTTAAAGTAGAAAGTAGATGTAGATATTGGGGTGTGTGTGGACTTAACAAGAGGGTTTGTGGGTGTGTGTTAAGAAACTGTATGTTGGTGTTGCTGCCATCAATGTTTTCTTATGGCGTTATCACGTAAAATTATCGACTTTACAGACAACCAATTTTTTTTAATAGAACATAAACAAAACTGCATAAAATCCAGAATTAAAAAAGTACGGTAACTTGGCCCTTATGAACCAAGATTATCCAAAGAATAAGTAATATGTAGAAAATAAAGTTAGATTATATGGCAGGTACCGTTATATTTTTTTTTGTTTTTTTTTGTAAACAAAATATTAAGATTTTGGTAAGCTGGTATCGTGCAACGTCCCGTTGCATTCTTAAAAGGCAATGCGTCTTCTAATTAAAATATTATTATACATCTAATACATATATAATAATGTCGTGTCTGGTGTTTGTGGTCGTACTCCTCTGAAACGGCTAGACCGATTTTTATGAAATTTCGTGTGTATATTTGGTAGGTATAAGAATAAGTCGTTATGTATATTTCAAACCACTAACTAGGTAATGATGGTGCCCATAAATACCTTTTTTAACGAAATGTTTGTATTGTATTTTATTTAAATTTGACAAATACATATAACTCCAAATTTTTACCCTCTTACTCCCAACACTCATATTTTAATCGCGATTTTAGTATTTTTGTACTATTGTACAAAATTTTATTGTAGTTCGTTTTTAAACAGAACGAAATTATTTATAATGTTGATGCGTCGATTTGATACTGTACTTCATTTTACAATTTACGTGTGCTTTGAAAGGTTGGTAATATATTAAAAAAAAATGGGACATTTGGGTCTGGAAAGTTTAACTTTGAAAGAAATAAGGAATATAGAAAAATAACACGATCTGAACTTATAAAAAGTGTCAAAACAACAGCGCTTAACGGTTTTTAGTAAAAATATAGTACGCTATCATACGTCTTATATATTATCAAATTTATGAAAAAAGTATTTCGAAAATTGTAGGACAGATTTTGATAAAATCCTGTTATTTATTTTTTATTTCTTGAAAAAAAAATTCTTTTTGGAATTTTGGTATGCAGTTTTTTAGAGTTTATTTAATATACACCTGATTATAAGATTTAAAATAAAAGTTCTTGAATAGTTTTAAAAATATCGAATTTTCAAAAAAAAAATAAAAAAATTAATTAAATAAAAAAAAAGTTATTACAAACTTTGGTATGCAGAATTAATTTGGCTATTTATTTCTTTTAAAATATAAAATTTTATGAAAATCCAATGAGCTGTTAACGAGATAGTCGAAAATTAAAAAAACCGTTACATGAAAAGTACCGTTAATTGGCTTTTCCCTTACATTAGGTTTTAATAAAATGAAAGCCAATGCCTACAAAAATATTAAAAAAAAAAATTCGTCGAAATCGTTGCAGCCGTTTCCGAAAAAATACGCTTTTCCTTAACGGTAATATGGAAGGTACAATTATTTTTAGCCGTAAAAATAAATATAAAAAATCCCTCTGAAACAGACACACATATTTTGTCAACTTTGTAACTTTTTAGACTTCTCTATGATCTTAATGTCATGTTTGATTGTTATCTCTATTTCTTTAAAAATAGACTTATAGTCCCCATGATCGCAAGTAAAAAAATAATATCTGCATACCGTTTTTCTACAGTATAGGTAGGTACATCAATTTAGTCTACGTGTGTGCGTGTTACAGTGAATAATGCCAGCAAGACGCGAAATGGGGACCATTTGGGCCATCGACCGAATAAAGCAGAAACCAAGCGAAAGATTAGAGCCGAAAAAAGAGACAAACAAAATCAAAACTGTCTTTCCTCAAGGGCAAATTTGTATCTACTTTCGTCGTACTTGAGGTAGCTAGCCAATTAAGCAGCGTCCAAAATAGGTCCTGAAAGATTCCTAGAATATAACTGCGACAACAATAATAGCACACCCTCAGTCTCAAAACAAAAATTTTATTTTTGATTTATACTTGAGTTTGATTTCTTTTAGATCTTCACTAGGGTGTCAAAAAACCCCGACGAGATACGCTATGAAATGATTGATTGCACAGATATTTCTGTAATTATCTGCGCCTATATAGCGCTGCGACTTTTTTTTGCTAACACTTCAGATTCTTTGATATAGTAAGCTTAGAGCAAGCTTTTTACAGCTGTTTACATTTTGAGATAACAATCAAACATGGCATTACGATGATAGAGAAACATATTTGAGTTAATGGGAAAATTCTATGCGTCTGTCTGTCCGTCTGTCTGTCTGTACGGATGTATTTTGGACTGCAGCCTAAACGGTTGGGCCAATCGTCTTCAAATTTTGAATTTAAAGTTATTTTGACATTTTACAGAGGGGTTTTTTGATTTTTTTTTAGCTCAAATGTTAACCGTGCCTGTCATATAACCGTTATGTAAAAGCTTATTTTTCTCGAAAACGGTTCCAAGAATGTTTATAAAAAATTCCTACTACTGTTGGTATGCATTATATTTTGGTGAAAAAAAAATTGAATATGGTGGGCTTAAAACGGTACCTCCCATAGGACCGTTTTTTTTTTCTTCGACTTTCTCGAAAAGTGGGAAGCCTAAGTAATTATGCATTAATTTTTTTCGAAAACTTGCTGGTTTTATTTTTAATAATTTAATTTTTTTTTTTTTTGAAAAATCAATATTTTAAAAAGGGGTAAGTGAATTTGTTTTAAATTTTGTTTTTAAATGTACGTTATTTTTGTGCTTAAGTTTATATTCTTGAATTATATTTTTTTTAATATTTTAAAAAAAGTTCTTAAAAGAAATCTTTTTATTTAAAAACGGCTCCTACGATTTTGAAAAAAACTCAAACTTTTTTACATTTCCTAAAGAAATAAAATGGCGTTAAACGTACTTTATTCAAACAATCAAGTCACAAAAATCGAATAAATGTTTTGATTTTCACTTTAATTTTATTCTACAATATGACCCCACATATGAGCAAGTACGTACAACCAAAATATTCCCTAGAAATAATTTATATGGCACAACAACGTTTGTCGTGTCAGCTAGTATTATTGTATTATGGCAAAAATATAGATTTTTAGACTTTCGTGGTTGTTTTTCGACATGATACAAATTATTTAAGGTTTTTCCACGTTACGAAATTATTTCAAAGTTCAATTTTTTATTTTTTTTTATTTAGCTTTAATTTAGTTTTATTTTATTTGTCAACTAAGAAATTCATAATTCTTGCTCAAAATGTACTTATTGGTTTTAGATGCGCTAGAGCTCGTTTCTGGATATAACTGGCAAGATTTATTGAAGCTAGTCACTTCCCCAATTTTGATGAAGCTTCAAGAACACACTTCCAAATTTTTCAATGTTGCTTTTTAAATGGAAGTTCTTTGATCTTCCCATACAAAGAAGAATCCAATACAATAAGGTCGGGAGATGTTCCAGGACAGTGAACTGGACCAGGTCATCCTATTTAATGATTGCCGTATTTTTCATTTAACCTTATTACTATAGTGGGTTGGAGTGCCAAAATGTTGGATAAATGATGAATTTAGTTAGATGAGCAGAATGTTTTCTGGTAAACCTAATGAATCATTACGTTAGTATTAGGTTGCAAGTTTGAAGAGTTTGTCGGTTCTGTCGGAGAGTTGTGTAGCCCGAGTGACAAATACAGATAGTTAACATCTTGATACAAACGGAAAGTTTATATTGACCGGCTACGGTTTTCGTAGCAACATGTGCACAATAAAACCAATTTTTACACCGTTTGGGAGAAAGTAAGATTATTGCATTTGATATTTTCAAAGCATTTGAAAGAGTTTGGCATCAAGGTCTTTTATCGAAAATTTATGCATTTGGTTTCGACGAAATTTTATTCTATGGATTGAAAATTACTTTTCGTACAGTTTTAGACATTTACCAACCTGATAGTTACAAAATAAATGCTGGTGTGCCCCAAGGCTTATATCTGTCAACAATACTCTTCCTTATTTTTTATCAATGATTTCTTGTATTTTAATCCACCGAAATTGTTTTGCCGATAATAGTACTCTCAGCTTCTCATAGTAGTTTCTCGTATCACTACCCTATTGTTTGGATGTGGAACTAAAAACACAGCGTATAATACTCTCATTTAGGTCTGATCTTTTCAGCATTTTTCAACGGGGACTTATCAGCCGTGTAGAATTTAATGCTTCACAAACTCAATGCTGTCTTCTGTCATTTAAGCATAACCTATGTCAATATCCATGAGCGGCACTTGCATCCTGAAAATTGTACAGCTTTACGTTCCAAGTATGTAAATCACAAACCACCTTCTGTTGAACCAACACATGTTCGACATCGCAAAAAGTGCGGCCCCTTGAAGAATGGCTTTGTTTGCAACAATTTGTTTGCAATAAATGGCAAGGGATATGAAGCTAAGGAATATATCTAAATAGGAGAAAGATGTCGACCCGAAAGTACCCCTGATGCAGATGCACGCTGATCGCTGGCTTTTCTAAGCATATCACGATAAGTTGTTTTTAAAAGTCTAGCCAGCTCATCGATAAAAATCACACGAAAATCTGTTTCTACCGCCAGGAATAATACCTCATTCTTTTCATATTACCTAATTCCAACACTAGACTAGACAATAGACTATTAAAACGGTGTTGAGTTTTTAATGGCTTTTGTTTTCCAAACAGTGATTTAAGACCTAAACTTAATTACTTTTAAAATACATTTTGTTCCCTTCAAGTATTATATAAAATCTTCTAAAATCTAAACTTAAACTTATATTACAACAATTAAAATGTCAAGTTAATTAGTAGGGAATATATATAACTATAATTAGCTAAGTTTGTATTGTCAAAACCAATTCCGCATTTACTCAGATGTCACGCTTCATTCGAGTTTATTAACTCGAAGATGAAACCCCTTTTAATCTTGACGTCCATTAAAACGTACCAGATGCATCTTATTTATATTTCGACTGATCGATTTACCACACAAAACTGGAGAATTTTCAAAAATATATTTTTAGTATTTCGATGAAGGAAAAATCGAACTCATAATGAAAAATCTCATAAATACATCAACTTAATTTGTCCTTAATTGTTTCCACCATAATTCCCGTCGTCGCCTTTTAAATAGATTTTGTCTTCGTTTCTGTACAATTTTTTTGAGATCTTGAACTTTCTTCATAAATAGTATTAAAAACGTCTTTTCCGTTTAACTTGTTTTATATTTCGTGCTCCCATAATAAAGCCAATCGTAAATCGTGTCTAGAAAAACAAATGGAAAACCCTTTTTTCTGTCCCTTGTTAGTATGCAATGCAGCCTTGATCAATTAACCACGACGGTAAGGCGCGCAATGGTTTGAAATTCCCTATTCAAAAACAAAACCATTTGATTTATATCCTTTTGTTCCGGTTGTATTCCCTAGTAATGCTATTCAGTTTTTTTTTTCAAAAAATAAATTAAAAAAAACAAGTGAACTCCCAGAATTTGATGAGCAATCGGCAATTTAATTTTATGTTTCCGCACGTCTGCAGCATTTGGAATATTGCGGGTACCCCTATCATCTATCAACACCAAAACTTCATGAATAAAGTATCTTTATCCCAAAAGATACTCGCAGTGTTGGTTTAACGCATGAAATTTTATTACGCCAATGGACCTTCCGCATCGTTTAGATAATTTTTATTTAGTTTTTTTTCAGTTAAACATTTGGAAAAGCAGGTGCGGGTGTGAAAATGTCTGGTAATTTAGACGTAGACCGTTTAAGGCACGATCTGTGTTTTTAAATGGAAATTCTGGGAGGAAATGCTCTAATGATTTGAAAGAATTCACAGAAATCGAGTGTTTCGTTTATTTTTAATTGTTTTATATTTCATTGTGCGTCGTTAGATACTAAATCTATGTTTTTATACATTACAAAGGCGCTTTTGTGTGTTTATAAGAACCAACCTTATTCTGTTTTAGAATCCATCCATTTGAATGGATTTTTATTTTCATATTTTATTTTGAGTATTTTGAATACCACTTCAGGAAACGATCAAAGGGTTTTCATGGTTCTTAAGAAAGCGACAAATTTGAAAACGTCATCAAAACAAATTTTGGAAACCCAGCTTCTTATATTACATTTAAAAAAATATCAAACATCAATAACCGCACTTGAAACTTAGTTCGGAATTTGGATGAATGCATTCAGTACAAACTACCATGCCGACGTAAAAATGAATTAAAATTCCATCTATCAATTCCCGTAAAACCAGCTTCAAAATAAAAATCGAATTAACTATTCTGCCATTGCATTGCATAATTTTGCTGATTTAATTGCTTCATCTTATCGCAAAGCTGTTAATTGAAGCGACTCCAACGCACTTGCAACAAATTGAAAGTGTGCCTGGCGTCTCAGGTTATCTCGCCAATGCGATAGACTCAAACTTTATCTCAGTACAATCCCACTTCTCTTATCATCGCTAAACTAGTACCAATAAATAAGTCATGTTAAATGTAAGCGAATGTCATTGCCGCAAGTTTTTGCAACTACCTAGCTATAGACAGCGGATTTCCATTCCCATTTTGCGATAATTATTCTTGGATATCTAGATCAGTAGTTCACTTGATCAATGTTCAATGTCATGAGTGGAAGAAGATATTTTAGTGTGTGGCATGATGTATCTTTAGTAGCATGTATGTGAGCATCTGTTGCACAATATTCGATTTAGCTTATCTTGAAGTTCTATAAATAAAAAAAAATTCTTTTTTTAATTTTATGTTTTTTTTTCTTCTTTCAGTTGGATTTCCCATCCTGTTGTTCTTTCTGCTGGGCGACCCGTACAAAAGAGGTTTCTTTTGCGATGACGAGTCGTTGATGCACCCCTTCCATGAGTCCACAGTCAAGAGCTGGATGTTGTATATTATTGGACTGGTGTTACCCGTGGCAATTGTAAGTTATAAGATTATCATTATTTTTTTAATATAAAAATTAAAAAAAAAGGAATGGTAAAGTAATTTTAGCAAAGGTTATGAGCATTAAGGTTCAATATTATTTAAGGATCAATTGGAGGCAATAGGCGACGAAATGGCTAGAACATTCAGTAAAGATAGTTTAAATTTCAGTTAAACTTATGTGTCCTTTGAATATATAGCTGACATTTTGATCGAAATACACTATATGTCCCAAAGTACAGTTTGAAGACCATATGTCAAGCTATAAACTGTCAAATTATATTAAAGCATGATGACAATGGATTATGAAACTTTCAAAAATGTTGCAGTTTTTGTTCTGCCTTGTTCTTTGTATAAACTTCTTCCTTAATCAACGATTGCTATGACGTCGACTGGGACCACAACTCCACATTTGGGATTATAGGCCAGTAGTGTTATTCAGACAAAAGAATTTCTTGTGCGGAGTCACCACCCAAGAGTGGTATTTTTTGTTTTTTCGCTTGTATGTTCTAAACTTATGAATATTTTCAAAAATCGTCTGAATAAAAGTTGTAGAACATTAAATTTTACGTCAAATAATACCAAAGTTTTATTTTTTGGACCACTTACTACCAAACTGAAAATACATTAGTTCAAAATTGGGCCAATTTTACACATTTTTCAAGTTTCTCAAATATCTTTGTAAATAAACTAATTATCACAGAAGTGCACATAAAAGTTGTAGAATTCAATTTTGCGTCATTGAAATTAAAAGCTAGGTAAGAGGCATGCCGTTAATTTGGGTGCGACTCCATTGCCGATAACACCACCGGCTGAAGAGCTATTAGCAATTAAAAGAGAGAGAGTCGGGTCAAATCAAAAACCGTCCACTTATTTCATTCTTGAAAGTTCAATAATTATTTGTTCTCCCCTTATTTCTGGTGTATGAATAGGAGGACCTAGGACCTCAAAATAACGAGATATAGGCATCTGAAGGCTTGAGTGAAAAAATGTATTTTCTGACACACGACCCTTCAATCCGCTCCTGCAAACGCAGTTATTTTACCTGATGTAAGTTATGAGAAACAGTCTCCTGACTGCAAGATGTAGGATCTCAACAAAAAATATATTTTTTTTCGAACCAATAATTTATTTAATATACAAATATGTGGAACCAAAACCTTTTTACTTAAAGCTCAGCCATTTACTCGGATTTCTGAGCATTTCTGCGGCCGGTTGAACTCAGAAAATTTTAGCTAGCATCGCGAGTTGAGCTTACTCGCTTCATCCTCTTTGCGCTTGTGTGTTCTTTAATGCCGTCAACACATGGTGGTTTTCCAACAAGTTTCTCCAGCGAGCTCAGTCCATAGCCCTCTGCCTCTTGTTTTTTTACGTGAAGTCGGTCGAGATCCTCTTCCAAATGCGTGCGCCACTTAAGTCTAGAGCTTTCACTGCTGCGTGGTCCCTTCGGAATTGAAGACTTTCATAATTCAGAGGTTATTCCACTAAGTAAGTAGCCCTTTTACTTAGTACAATATATGCATTTCTCTTCAATACTTCTACCTTAGTTGTCAACTGTTTGTTGGAGGATCCCATACTTGTTTTTAATAGCTCCATCGTCTGCAAAAAAAAAACTGATGCACTTTGGGGTTTGTAATCACGGACTGCAATAAATAAAAAGAGAAAATAGGTCGCTCAATTCCTTGAATTACAGGTTCTCTTATTTTTAATTCTTCTGTGATCACAGCTGAAAGCTAATGGCTGTCTTGATTAATCACAGTCTAGATTTTAGTAATACCTAGTTGTCTAAAGAATACTCATATCAAATCTTCTGGTTCTCTATCTTAAAAATGCTCTAAGAAAACGTGATGTTTCCATTTTGATCTTTTTAGTTTAGATTGCAACAACAGTTGGTTCATCTGGAACAAACAAACCGCATTAGTGGTCAGACAGTTATAATCAAACTGACCCATACTCGTTCGACAGTGTTCATGGTATATGACATCAGTTTAACTGAGCAGAAATAATCACTGCTTGACCTATCAGCTATTCTCCTTTAATCATTGGAAGAAGAAAACTAAAGTTACTCGTCATTTCTTAAAAGCTAGATAATTGGACCATCTAAATCCGATGCTCCCGATCTTTTTCTAAAACCAGTATAGAGTTACGTCTTTAGGTTAAGGGTGGACTTTGTCTACCAAGGCTCCACTAATAATTCATTGATGGCAACCCTAAGATCAAAGGATGAACATTTTTGATAGCTTCTGCGAAATTGAGTACCAAAGCCCTCCCTCTCGGGAACTAACGGAGTCTTCAATAGAACGTTATTGGTCATAATCCCAGTACTAAGCCTTGGTTTATGATGAAGAGGCAGGAGCTTTTTTGAAAAAAAAAATTATAAATAATTTAAAGTTCGAAAATATAAGAGCATAGAATGTAATAGTTGGATATGTCTTCTTGAATAAATACAGAAAAGAGTATTGAAGCTACCGAAGTTCAAGATACAATCTTAGCTAAAAAGTCTATTAAAATCTTGAAAAAAAAAATACAAATTGTTCTTCCTGAAATATTTACGAAGCAGCTGGTCTATTATCAACGCCATTAAAATGTTGTATACTTTTGACCTAATTTAAATTTTTTTTCTATTCTAATGATTCCAATTCACAGTTTGTATCTCATAAACGCGGCCTCTCAATAGTGTTGTCCTCCAAACAACGAACGTCATGCCAAGTTTATTGTCACCAAACGGCCTACAATTCCATCTGCATACCCAATCCTCCAACTGTCGGCAATTATCATTTCGAAACACTCCATAGAGAATCGTCTTCACAAAAATAATGACCCCAGTGTCAAAAGATACAAATTGGGTCACCGATTTTATATTAAATCGAATATCAAATCCCGTAGTCGATATGAACCAAACAAAATTAAAAAAAAAACTCATAAATTGGTGTTTCTTTGGGATTCTGGAACTGGATGCATCCGGGGGCAGATATTGGATGGTTTTCGAAGCACTTAATAGTTAACCATGGCGCATTGCTGCAACCCACGACATGCATATATGTGTGTCAACAGCTAAGGAGGGTGAGAGAATTTAAGCTTGTGGAACTCTTCATAAATTTGTTGCAACAAAATATAAAAATTTTTGGTTGCATAACCATAAATATGACCCGAAAACACTTCTCTTGATGCAATTTATTTGAGATGGAACTACAATGACATTTTTATTGGCCGATTTTTCATCTGCACTCCATTTGAGAATCTAGATTTTATGTCTCCGTTATGTTTTTAATTTTGAAACAAAAATACTTCTCAAAGGTTAACATTTTTGGATTCGACACGATGTGGTATTGACTTTTTCGGAAGTGCTAGCATTGATTTATTTATTATCACTTTTTTTCCATGTTTCTTGTTAAAAAAGAAAAAAAGAAACGAGGGGCGCCTTCCGACTCCTGCCGTCAGCCGTTAAAGGTAAACGAACTGAGATAATAACAGAGAAGCATTGTGTTGAAAAAACTCAATTGGATAATTTATTGAGACAACTCCGGGAAGGGCACGATCTTTAAGTGTGAACATATCTTTCCATCAACACATCTTTTTGGGAATCTATTTTTATCTAATGTGGAAGAATGGTTTTTTTTTAACTGAGAGTTTCGTTTTCTTGTATAATTTATGAAAACTGTTGAAAATTTACAATTTATTATTGACAGGTTAAACATAATTATTGAAATATTGCTGATTTATGTTCTTCGGTCTTTGTAAATAATTAAGAAAAAATCATGATAATTTGAAATTCAATCTTGGATTTCGAATGAAAAATTAAACCATTGAATTTTTCACGGATCGGATGAAGGAAGAAAGATAAATCAAACCTTCTATCAGTATCAAAAGGTTTAATCTTTGGACAAAGAAATGGGCGAAGCAGTCGTTTGGAATTTGCGTCACATCTCTGAGTGAAAAGGGCACAGCAACAGCTTTTGCTTAAGAAGAACCAAATTTTTTTAAATGGAAACTTCTAACCAGTCAAAGAAACCTGGTAGTGGAATGATGTTTATCAAAGCTTAAAAGTACTATACTTAATACACTAGAGTAAATTAAAATATGAAGAATGCCTCAAAATGAAGTACTGAAGTTGTATGAAGAAACGAAGAAAGCCTGTATTGGAAACTAGATAAAATATCTACACCAGATATTGGTATAGATAGATGTTTGAAAAAAAATCAATAGGATGTTGCTATCGTTAGTAGCTTATTTAAAGAAGAATGAATGTTCTGAAGATTCGTTCGTAAACTTTCTTTCATAATGAATGCCGACAAAATTCTTCTATGTTTGCAACAGAAATTCGATTAACTTCAGTATGAAAAGTTCCCCTACTGTACTTTCCAATGATTGCACCATGCACCTGTCTTTAAGGTCGAAGGAGTTCTGGGAGGCCGGAAAAACAAAAAAATTAAAAGCGTTTTTTTTATTCCAGACATGTAGAACAAATTAAGCTAGAAATCGATTAAGTCTTTTCTTGTTTTTATTATAAATTAATATTGATGCTCCATTTTGATATTTTGTTCCAACATTGATTAAGATCGTCTGTTTAATTCCCTCCTCACAATTTAATTGTATTAAATCGACATTTCGATATCCTCTGGAACTTTTTTTTTATTTTATTTTTATCACAGTTTCCAGCAGTTTCGTTCACACTAAAATATTCACCTTGTGAGCATCGGGCCATAGCTTACAATTAATTCGTTTGTGGGTTCAAATGTTGGAAGAAAATCCAAGAAATTCAATCAGAAAAGAGAATCCGCTTTTTAACTCCCAGAAACAATTGCTCAGAAAATTTTAAGGAAGGACTTGCAAAATTGATCCTTTTAAAATTTAAATGGTGCGGGAAATAGAAGACAACATTTTTTATAAAAAAAAACTTGTTAAACAATAAATGAGAGATTCCGTAAAAAAAACAAGTTATCGGAACCTATTTTCGGAAACTCAGATAAGAGTCGATTAATGTCAATAACAAAGCTATGTCCACATGATCAAAAATATTTTTAACCCAATTTCCGAACACATCCACCTTACTCATCACTGCATCAGAAATTAATTTTGTGACAAATAAAATGGAAAACTCACAAGAAAATAGGTATCTATCCGCAGCCAGATTTCAACTTCTGTTTTATCGCTAGTGCGATATTGTATTTGTTGTGTGTGTAAAATCCTACTGCACTGCGGATAGCTTTGCCAAAAAAAAAAATACGGCTAGTTATTATGTTAGTTTTATGTTATATTTACGATATGCAGCCAAGTCTGGTCAGGTCGGCTGAGAGCAACTTTGACCGATATTTGCTGCTTCAAAGTTTTCGAACACCGATCAGAAGACAACAACTGTGAATGCTTAAATGATTAGGGGGAGATTAGTAGAAGGTGGTCTGAGAGCAAGAAATGAGCGATTCTTCTTGCTCTCAGAACAACAGTTGTTGTCTTCATCTAATCGCCATCTAATCATTTGAGTACCTCGGCTTACGGACGCCGATTAGAGGTTGTACGCATTCAACAAAATTGGACTGACGCTAACTGGAACAGACTTCTCTTTACTTATGAGTCCAGATTTTGTCTGAGATCTTCACATGGAAGTAACAGAGTCTGGAGATGACCAGGTGTGAGATAGTCTTCGGCAATGGTTGCGCCCAGAGGTAAAACTTCTGGGGAGGTTGAGTCATGGCATTTTGGAGATCTCTTAATCAGTTAACTATCTACAAGTGTGGAGCAAATTGCACACTTAAGTCCAGTATGATTGATCTCCGAATTTTCGTTGAGGCAATTATTGTCTTGGACATGTAACCAAAATACTACTGTAAATATCTTGACCAACAACAAAGAGGAGGTAACACTTTGAGGAAGTTTGACGTCGAGCGGCTAATTTCACAAGAAATTGTTAGCGAAACTTCCTTCAAAAAGTATTGTGGAGCATTAACAACGTTGCCAAAATGCAATCAAGAGGCAGTTTCTGATGGTGTTGAAGGGTCTTACACGCTTTGACGACAAGTACTAGGAAGCACATGCAGCCTTACATGAACCACAGAAGAAATGAAGCTGAAAGAAAGAAAAACAGCTTTTCAGAACGAAAACATGTAAGCATGAGCCATAGCTTTGACGTGGTAAATAACTTTATCCGCTATGAACGAGGAATTACCATGCTTTCACCGCAGTATTGAAATTTTAAAGACCGAGACTTAGGTGGGGCACGCAAGTGGAAAACGGGTTCGACCAACTTCACTTGCAAAACTAGAGACAGATAGATAGAGACCGAGCTGGTGAGGAAATAGTGGGTTGGTTGAGGCTCAGGTTCACTTTGAACTATGTAGCACCACCTTAGATGAGATAGGGTAACGCGGTTATCACGTAGTGCAAAAATAGTTGGAGTTGTAATAATAATGGGAAGATTGGTTGGTCATCGGACATTACGCGAACAAGCCATAAAAGTTTTCCGATTGTTTCTCATAGTGCGAAATATACGATAAAAACTTCGACCCCTGATTTATTATACATGTGCTTTTTAACCGTCAATGGATCATTATCAATTATCTAACTTAATAGATTTTCTTAACCTTTAGTATGACAAGAAAACGGCATTTTTCCATTCCATTTTTTTTTTTTTCAAAAAAACTTTCCTGTAACTGACAAAATCCGATAAAAAGAGTTTTCATCGCACCAACAGGAACAGGCAACACTGGTCACAGACTTAGGCAAACTTATACTCAGGCTCACGAATTGTCATGTACAGAGTATAAACAGACAAATAGGTGTAAATTGTCTGTCTCGTCAAGTCTCCAAGCCTTAAGTTGTCTGAGAATTCTCTTCCATCCATCATTTTGCTTTCCTATGCGTCCCATGCGTGCAAACAATGTTTTCATATACACAACGGCCTTGTAGATTCCATCACATCAACTGAGTAAAGTAATTATAAAATTTCCCAAGAAAAGAACACCCATTGGAATCACTCGAAGGACACGCACTCGTAATCCAGCAACATTGCATTTTTTCAGGTGTCAATTAAGCAGGTACAATCAACCTTCAACACTCCGTCCATCTTTTATTAATGAATTTTATTCCCCACCCCTAAGATTCAATCGTTCACTTGATAGTCAGTCAGTCCATCCATGATCCATCCGCATATGTCCGAGCATAATGTAATGAGAAACGGACAGTTCTGCGAAAAATGCCAAACACCATGATTGCTGTCGCTAATGGTCACTGCTGTCCCGCGCTGCCGAGAAAGATCTACGTCAGTTTAATAGTTTTCACAAACCTGAAGAACCGAAGTCCAAGTCATCCGTGCGTTGCGTTCAAAATGCCTGCACACATGCACACTTATGTATTCTGACAGTTGGGCGATTTTATCTAGGTGAGCTAACGATCCTAGTCCTAGTATCCATCAGACACTGACAATGATGCATTGGATTGCGCCTGGCGCTATCACCTGGCGTGTGGATTTGATTGTATCTGCTGCATTTAGAATCCTCACATCATAATCGTTTGTGCTATAGCAACATGTGGTGACTCCTTAAAGGTGTTTTTTTTTTCCTCGTCTCTGGTCAATAGAAACAGAGCCAAACCAGAGGAACCCTTCCTATATGTTTGGCTGATAAATAATGCAGCCACGCGTGCAAACCATGATAAGCAAAGTAATCTTAAAGGTTGTTAGCAAATGAGACTGGCGTTGTGGATCATCAACGTGTTCTTGGTCACTTGAACTTTTTGTTATTCATAGAGTGTAATGGTGGTGTGTCGAAAAATTGATAGAAATCTATGAAATTAATATTTATAACTAATTTCATTGAGTTTGATCGATAAAAACTAGTTGGTTGTGTGTAAGTTTTTTTTGTAATTATGTCGGAAGGACGGAGACAGTGAGTCGCAAGGTGCGCGTTTGTGAAGGGTGACGACAGACTGACTTCTTAATAGCAAAGTCATTCATAATAAAGAAGATGTTTTATTAAGAATACAAAATTATGAGAATAATTTAATAGTTGAAATGAATAGGTTTTTGGTATTATTTATGACACTTTTGTTTAATCTTTTTTGCAGTAGACAGTAGCGGATTGAAGGCAATTTTGTATGAGGGCTCCTTGGTATTAATTTTGTTTTTAAAGTATTAATTATATGTTTTTTTTTAAATTAACACGTTCCTTGGATGAAAATCTTTAAATATATTTGCAAATTAGGAAAAAATCCTACTTATATCCTATTAATGTTATAAACGTTATTGTTTGAATGGTTGCTTGTTTGTTACGCAATCACGCCTCAACAGCTCAACGGATTTGGATAAAATTTGGTAAGAAGATGCACGAGGCGTTGGATTGAAAAATAGGATTATTAAAAAAAAAAAATACAAAATGATATATGGTTGAAGTTTAGTTCGTTGTGCTTCGCTGCCTCAACAAATGCACAAATGTGGAAAGTTTGGTAGATGAAGTTAAACGATTCCCTATACCTCTATACCACTGCGAAGAATTCGGCGACTGCGTCGGTCGTCTTCTAGAAGTAAGGCGAAGATTCTCGTCTCGTCTTCCATGTTCCCAGAACTTACTGAGAATTTACTAGAAGGTATCTATTTGTCACATTTAAGTTATAGTTTTCGGAGATTGCGCCGTCTTTCTAAATAGAGTATATGATTCTGTAGGCCGATCCATATTCTTCTAAATTTTCAGAACTCACTGGGAATCTACTGGAAGGTTTATGTTTGTATTTATTCTTGATCCTTTGAGTTTTTGCTTTGAGAGATTCTCTTCACCGTTTGGTAAAACTTCCGCACGTGATTCCCAGATAATTGTCTCTCAACTTTTGTATTGGGTGCTTCTAATGCTCTCAACTATTTCTTTGGCAAAGACTGTGAGAAACCATTTCTTCATAGGCCTCACGAGTATCTCACATTTTTTGGGTTTTTTGGGAAATATAATATATATAAATCCGAACTGATTTTTCCCATTTTTAATTGCGATTATAGGGACTATAAGACAAGTTTAGGATTCGTGAATATAAAAAAATTGAGATAACAATCAAACATGACATTACGATCATAGAGAAGCCTAAAAAAGTCATTGGCAAAAATGCCCGTCTATCTGTCTGTCCGTCCGGGTGTATATCGAGCTGCAGCCTAAACGGGTTAAGCGATTGCCTTCAAATTTAGTATGTGTGTACCTTTTGGCATTCTTCAGAGGGGAAGTTGAAATTTTGTTTTTAGGGCTAAAAATAACGGTACTTGCCATACGACCGTTTAGGAAAAGCTTATTTTTTATTGAAAACGGCTCAAACGATTTTGATGAAATTTTTGAGAATTTTTTTGTTGATATTGGCTATCATTTGATTAGAACCACATATACGGGAAAAGTCTACTATCGAGACCTTTCATATAACGGTTTTTTTAATTGTTGGCCTGCTCGGTAACGGCTCTATGGATTTCCGTCAAATTTTATATTTGAGAAGATCTAGATAGCCAAATTAATTCTGCATATCAAAATTTTGAATAACTTTTTTTCTAATAAAAATTAATTTTTGATTTTTTTTTTTTGAAAAATCAATATTTTTAAAACTAAGCAAAACAAATAGTTCTTAATTTTGTAGTCACATATATATAAATAAACTCTAAAAAACTGCATACTAAAATTAAAAAGTAAATTTTATTTCAAAAAACTTAAAAAAAAATCAGGATTTTATCAAAATCCGTCCTACAATTTTCGAAATACTTTTTTCATAAATTATTTGTTATTTAGGACGTACTTCATTTTTACTAAAAACCGTTAAGTTTTGTGGTTTTGATAGTTTTTAATAAGTTCAAACTGTGTTATTTTCAACGTAAATGTTATTTGTTTTTATCAAAGATCTTGCTGTCCAATGTAACTAGGCACATAAGAGCAAGTACGTGCGACCCAGTCGTGCCCATTTTTTTTATTAAATTACTTCGAGTCGTTTCTGACTGCTATCACGAGCTAAATGCACTTCTTATTCATAATAACATCGACTATTATGCAGTATTTGAACACATTTTGACCTAGTGCAAAAAATCTCGTAGCTATCATAAATTCCAAGAACTATGCCCGAAGAGGGTAATAAATGGTTTCGCCAACATTTTTCACCATTGCCTGTTGGATGATGAATTGATTTCATTCAGAAGTCTTTGTAAAGCCTTGATGAAGAAGTGTTCAGTAGGCTTTGCTCCTAAGTGAAGGGGTTATGTTTTAGATTGACCCGTAAAAATGTAATTTCGCCATAATTGGCAGGCGTCCACGATAAATCTATATGCATCTGGACTTTAATGCACCTGATCTTTCTAGGGATCCGATGTGAGCATAGGTTCACACCAATATAAGAATCTTACGTTCTGGTGCTTGAATGAAACTTAAGAAAATTCTGAAGCAAGCTTCAAAACCATTGAGTTTTGATTCACTATTTCCATTTCCATTTATGTTGTTGACACTCCTTGACAATTTCTGTTGTTGAATTTACGACAAAACTTGATTATGATTTAGGCGCTTTTATAATCAGACTCACCCAAGCAAAGACCATAACTTTCAGTTCCATAAACACTGCGGGAGTCCTTTCTTCACACGTGGAGTTCAATTGCAAGGTCAATTTATTGCAGCTCACCGTATAAATCAGCCATAAGTTTCCCGGTGTAAATTGCAGTCGCGTGCCTGTGTTTCCTTCCTTACTTCAAACCTGCGGGAACACTCCCCTATCGTCTCATAAAAAAAACCCACACTTGGTTGCTAATTGACAGCCAAAAGTACTTCAATCTGCGATGCGGCGAACGTCTAACGTGCCGCAAAAGTGAAATAGATTTTGCGTGTCTTTAACCAGGAATCAGTGCGCCTATAGATTCACCACATGTCGTTTCGCATAAAGCGCCCATTCGAGTAAATTAATTTCTCTGGAATGTGCTTCAAAGACCAAGGAACATGCACTGTGTCTTTCTAATCCTCTTCCAGAATTTATTTGTCTGTCAAAACAGTTCCGTGATTAAGAGGATTCCATAGGATTCTCTCGATCCAGATTTGTTTAGGTTCCGCATGATACTTCTATGCACGAGCAAAGTGATTGTTCAACAAATTAAAATATGGAAATTACCAATCTCGTCTTCCTTGAACCAACCACCATGTTGCAACCGCTCCTGCTGGATGAAAGTTTTAATTTATTTTTGGATTACAATGTCAGCGGTTGCAGCAGCAAACGTCTAGTCATCTCGTTACTCGTTAGCCCATTGATGAAGTTGATTTATGTTTATACGGCTATCATCGTCTGAATTAATTTAAAATTTATTTTCATATAAAACTTACCTTTAATAGAAAATATGCATTTTTATAGTAATGACATTTTTTTTCTTTTTGTTTCAAGATGGTGTCAGTGGAACTAGTCAGAGCCAATATGAAGCCACAAAATAGTACTAGTCGACGGTTTGTCTTTTACGGATGGGAGGTCCCGGAATGGCTAATTCAATGTTATAAGCATCTGGGAGTCTTTGGATTTGGAGCCGCAATGAGCCAACTGGCTACTGACATCGCCAAGTATTCCATTGGACGACTAAGACCGCACTTTTTTGCTGTGAGTATCAAAACGGGAGAATGGGTTGGTCATGTCAGGGGAGAATAGTTTAACTTTATTGGATTTTATGATGGATAGCTTGATTGTTAAGTATAAACTGATTCTCTTATTCTGAGTCGATGGACAACGGAATACAAATCCTAGGAGCTTTGGGATTTCATATTTGGATTATAAATGGTTAAGAAGGTTTTTTATGTGAATGTTTTGTAATAGCTTTTGGAAAAGGCTGCTAAGGTGGGGAAGAAAATGAACACGTTACCCTCTTCCTTTATTATATTATAGTCCGTCAAGGAAAACAGAACTCTGGGTATCTTTTCAAAGAGTAATCCCCAAGTTCCGAAGCTTATTAGCAGACAGGATTTGTATGGAAATAAGTGTGAGGGGCCAACTATTTGGGAGCCAACCAAGCGTCATGATACGCTGAAAAATCAGTTACATAAAAGCCATTTCTTCAACCGGTTCATCCGGCATCGATGGCATTGGTTATGTTGGCTTTGAGGGCCGCCTTATTTTGCGGCCTATTCGCATAGACCTGCAACTTAAGAAAACCCCACAAGAAATAGTCTAATGGGGTCAAATCACACGAACTCGGTGGCCAGTTCACATCGCCTCCACGTGTGATGACCATGCCCTCAAATCTCTCGTGCAGAATATCCAATGAGGCATGAGCTGTGTGGCACGTGGTGCCGTCTTGTTGAAACCAGATGTCGTTCGGGTCCATATATTCCAATTCAGGTCAAAAGAAGTTGGTAATCATCTAGCTATAGTGCTCGCCGTTGACGGTGATGACCTGACCAACATCGTTCTCAAAGAAATATGGACTGATGACACCGCCAGCCAAAAATCCACGCAAAACAGTGACTTAATTGGAATGCATTGGACGCCCTTGGATCTCATATGGACTGGGTTTCGTTCCAAGTTCAACAATTTTGGTTGTTCACGTACCCATTCATCCAGAATTGGGCCTCATAGCTGAAGATGATTTTTCGATGAAAATAAGGGTCAGGTGCTAACTGCTCCAGAGCCCATTCAGCGTACATACGTCGTTGTCTATGGTCGTTAACCTTTGGCTCCTGGATCAGTTGAATTTTGTACGGGTTCAGGTTCAACTCAAGACGCAAAATTTCACCAAGTTGTGGTCTGCAAAAGGCCGAGTTCTTGTGAGCGACGCGAAATCGACTGCCTCGGATTCTCCTGCACACTCTTACGGACATCGGCGATGTTTTCAGCAGATCTTGCGTTTCGTCGACGAACGGGTGTTGGTTGATTGTTTACTGAACCACTGGACTCAAATTTATTCACCACACTGCGAATAGTTCTCTCGGTAGGACGATTATGGTGAACGTACAATGTGTGAGGCGCGCGAAACGTTGCCCGAACAAAATACCCATTTTGATAAAACAATTTTATCATTTGCACTTGTTGTTGAACGTTATATCCGTCCATGGTGATTTAACAAAACAGACTGAATAAACGACACACAATTTGACAGATGTAGCTTACACAAGATGGCCGTTATCAAGTGTCAAAGTACGGAAGTCTCTATTGGAAGACTGTTTAGAATTTCAATAGAAAAAAAATATAGGAGAAGAGAAAGTAGAACGATATCATTTCAGATTTTTCTCTCATCAATACTCTATTAGCGTTTTTCCTGTTTTAACTTACTGCAGAGCCTGAACTGTCAAAAAACCAAATTTTGTTTATTTTTTTAGCTCTGAGCTTTAAGCTTTAAACCTTCAAATCAGTGTTTCTTTTTTAATTCTAAACGTGTTCAAAGCGCGCTCTCTGAGTTCAGATTAAAAAAACAGAGTAAACGGAGTATAATTCCGAACACAATATTTGAAATACAGGAAATACAAAAAAAATCCTTAAAACAATTAAAATTGCGGAAGAGATTGATCGCTTGATGGAAAAGGTACAATGACGGATTTTCTGGCATTTCTAACTACTTTTGTGCTGTTCTGTTTTGTTCTCTTCTCCTCTGTATTGTTCTGATATTAAACAATCCGCAATTGAAGAAAGCTATAGCATTATCCATTTTTGTTGAAAAACAACTTTAACTTTTTGTGATATTAAAATTCTAAAATTTTTTAGCTCTTACATAATTTGATGTAGTCCCTCGTGGCTTAGTGGTTAGTGTGTCGGACTGCTAAGCGAATGAGCCTGGGTTCAAATCCATTCTGGGGTACTGCCTTTTGCGAGGAACTGACAAAACCTCCAAGAGTAAAATTCGTCTCGAAAAAGTGCATCTCATGAAGCCGTTCGGACTCGGCGGTAAACTGTAATTTCCTTCCATTCTTGCAGATTAACAACACACACACACAGGAATGGTTGAGAGTATAAGTCACTAGGCCTTGGCTCCTTAAGGAGCTGTCGGACCAGTAAATTTATTTTATTTATTTACATAATTTGATATTCAGGTTCAGTGACAGTTAAGTGCTCAAGTTGTTTCATAATTAAATCAGAGAGCCTTGAGAATTCTCTGCTCAGATTCGTACTCCATTCTGTGCAGATTCTGCTCAGTGCTCGGCGCATAGCTAAACAATTAAAACGCCCTATGCAAGAGCGAAATTATAACCAAAGTAACGGTATTCTAAGTAAATTTGGTTTTAGTGAAAGGTTGGTACATACTGCTTGATACACCGAAGTCAAAAAGTTATAGTTGGTGACAATTCCTCTGATTTCACGGACTTGATGGCTGGGGTTCCACAGGGTTAAAATTTAGGTGCAATTCTATTCTGTATGTTTATCAATGACTCCACTACTAGTGTGGAAGGATTTCACTAGGCACTTTTACTTATGGGAGAACTTAACATGCAGAGTAAATGAATTTTGCAAATTATTTTACGAACGGACAATGTGTAATGGATGAACGCTTAACCAATTTCCATTTCTTAATCTTATAAGAAATTTGACTCGATCAATCTACGAATATTGTTACAAGCCTTGGTTTCAAAATAAATTGTATACAAATACGTTCTTTCTGTTGGTCGTATTTACGAAAAACTAAATTAATCGAAGCTTAACTAAGAATCGTACTCAGATTAATTTTTCAGCTCCATCAAAGTAACTGAGGAAACTTCTTGAGATAACCGAGATCTTGAAAAACCTGAACTGGCTCAGGTAAATACAATGTTAAAATCTTGAAATTTTTGTAATGAAATTCGACATTTCATTTGGGTGAACACATACCATTAAACACTCAAAGCAGAAAAAATAGTGGGAAATTCTCCGATGACAACTGTCAAAAAGTGCTTAACCTATAACCTATCAATATTATGATTGTGGATGTTTGTACGTTTCAACATTTGTTCCTCAACAATACTTTAACAACTTAATGAATTTGGATGAAATTTAGAAAGCAGAAAGATATGGGATATGGAGTTGGAAAATATGCTAGTTTTTATCCCTGAAAATGCACCGTCTCTACGGGAGAGGCTTAATTATGAAATATTTTATGATTAAAGGTTTATAAGCCGTGGCTATCCAAGAGTAGTTACTAGTGTTAGAAAAGGAAAAAAAACATTACAAACTTCCCGACAAATTAGTTGTGTTACTTTACTTTTTCAAGTAACTTCATGCTGCCGAAAGTTACTAAAACCTGCTTACCTAATCTTATTCTCTAATTTCGTAAAAGAGAGAGGTACTGAAAGAGTAAATAGTATTTTTCCTCAAGTGTAAACGTCTTATAAATCGATGACAGGCTACACATACGAAATAACATGACTCATGCTGAAAATGCTGATTAGAAAAGTGACGCGTGCTAACCGCGATACTGTGGTTTTTTCAACCAAAATCGATCGCAAGCACCAGGCGAATATGAAAAGGAACAGGCGTAAATTCCCAAAATAATTCCACTAAAATTCAAAACGAACAAGAAAAGAAAAAGAAATACAAAATAGGCGGAGTTTTGTTAAAGTAGAAAGTAGATGTAGATATTGGGGTGTGTGTGGATTTAACGAGAGGGCTTGTGGGTCATTTTTTTTGTGACTCTGGGTAAATATAGTTTTGTCTAGGGATCGTTCCTGTGAATGTTTTTCGCATTTCATATTAAAACATGTTTTTTTTAGGGCGTAGTAACGCGCGCCAGGTACCGCTAGTTAAATATAAAACTGGTGCCGATTGGTACTAGGTTGGAGGTAGAATAGTATTTTTGGTACTACATGTTTAGTACTTAGTACTAGAATGTAGTACTATTGTATTTTTGGTACTGGATTTGGTACTAGACTTAGTACTAGATTTAGTATTTAAAAGTAGATTTAGTACTAGATTTTTTGGACGTGATAAGTGGAATTGTATAGGGTGTGAGTTAACGAGCTGTATGTTGGTGTTGCTGCCATCAATGTTTTCTTATGACGTTATCACGTAAAATTATCGTCCGTAAACCGACTTTACAGTCAACCAACTCTTTTTTATGAGAGAATTCATCCCACTCCTCCAAATTTGGGAGTTCACTTGAAGTTACTTAAAAAAGTAAAGGAAAAGCAACACATATGTACATAATTTATAGAAGTGTCTCCTTCTGATTTCAACATGACTTTTCAACCATTTTATATGCTCATCATTGTTCTAAATATCAGTTTAAATATCCAAATAACGGCTACATAGGGGTGCCTCTGCAAGTTGCGAAATCAGCACAAATTTGTGTTGAAACATAGAACAATATATTTCCTTCTTTTCTATGATGCAATTTTAAACGCCTATTTACGCTCCCCAATCCAAACCTTAAAAAGCCAAATTCAAAACAAAATTAAATTGTGTTTCCTGCATATCATTTATTGTAATGAATCCCATAAATGGAAAAAGAAATGACACCAGAATGTCATTGCATTAAAAGAATTTCATTGTTTCCAACGAACACATCTTCTGTGCCTTCTTTTTCGGCCTACCAAACCCTCTGCCCTCATATCCGTGTTTTAATGTCACAACATAAAATTTATGACCCAAAGATAAAGGCAGCCCGCCAAAGTGTTTCAAATTAGGGGCGTTTCAAGAAAATGTTTCTTCAATTAACAGTCGCGCGTGCTTCAAAAGATAAATCTCCAAATATGACTTTGCGTAGGTCTCATTGAAACAAAAAAAAAAAACATCTTGCATATGTATGAATATTCATATAAAACTCATAAGTCAATTTAATGCAATATTTCATTTATAATTTTTTCTACTTCTTAATGATTTGCCTTGCGTATTGAAATTCTTTTTCTTAAGCGGCTGATGCTGCACATGTGGTCCAAATACGCGTGGTATATAACGCATAATTTCCTGCATCCGCCATTCGAGAAACTAAAACCACATTTTGGAATTTTTTGTTTAAATCCCCTTCTTGAACAGATGTAGGAGTTCCATCTTATAGCCCTTTTCCCACAAGCTCTATCAAAAGTCCATTTGGAAACATGACCTGGCGATAAAAACACGCCTCCACGCTTGATTGAAAAATGCATCAAAACAATTCTGCCATCAATTAGTTATGACACCAGTGCAGTTCGCCATAGTTAATCCGCTAGTGAATGAAACACAATTCTTCGAGTATCTCTATTCATTCATGTGATCCGCGTGAATTCGAAGATAGTGCGCCTTTCAGCAAAGCAATTTATATGGGGATCGCAAAAAGTATCTAGATATGCATGAATTGTGCGAAAATAATATTTCCATCTAGCAGTATACCCACAGACGTACCTTCTCAGCCAAAGTCGATTTGTCATCTAATGCCGTAGTTGTTGCAGTTGCCAGTTGCAGTATCAAATCAACTACGTCGGAGTAGGTATCTGCATCTCAATTTGGAAACCAGTGGGAGAGACTTACTGATCCAATGGATTGTCCTGCAATTGGTTGCAAAAAAAATATCTTCTTGTTTGAGGGAAAAATAAAGTGTACGACTAAGTTCCATATACTTGTTGTGGAAAATATTAAACATAGGTTCAGAACTTAAATCGGTAATTTGATTCCAGATAACAACATCGAATTACATTGGACAATATTTACGAAGCAGAAGGAACCGGGTTCTAGCCCTCTTTTTAGCTGCCCAATTGTAGTAATTTTGCCTTAAGAAGTTTTCTTCTCATGTTTTTTTTAAAAATACATAACTTGCCCTTTAGTTTTTAAAGCTTACCTAAAAATAAAGCCATAAGTCATGATGGTCGGACATGCTTGTTGGAATATCCATCGAAGTGCAACTGTTTGGTTTCGATAAGAAATCTTTTTATTGAAAGCCTTGATTAATAATAAAGAAAGCCTACCAAGAAAAAAAAGAAAATGATTTTTTATTTTTATCTTTCCGAAGCCGGTATTTCTTTTCGAAAGTCAACAAATTATGAATTGAAATATTATTAGCTTTTTCTTCATTGTCACAGTGTGGTGAACAAGAATAGGTATTTAAATGTTAACCTTTTCAAAAATATGAATCACAATCACCACTTCTAAGACCAATAAGAAAAATTTGTTTTTGCTGAGTGTTTTTGTTTTTCAATTTCCTCATCGGGCTTATTCTGGAAATCAAATAAGAGGGTACTGCAAAAACACCAGACCAGGTAAAAAAGAGGAGTTTTTAAGAGAGGCATACCCGAGGCACTTTTGTATCTAATGTCTGTATAGAAAAGTTATAAGAAAGCAAAGAAACAAGTAAAGAATTTCACATTCGTGTGGTACGGCAAGTGAGTTTAGCAAATTTAGGTAGGGGGTCAAAATGTTCCTATTGCAAAAATTCAGTTTTCCAGAATTCTGTTCTCCATAATTTTTCAGGGCGCAGTTTTTAATATTTTCCGAATTATTTAATTTTAAGAGCTGTTTTATGTTCTAAAAGAAAAGAGAAACAGAGAAAACGCAAGAATAGTCTGCCACGTTGTCTTCTACCATAAAAAGTTCCTCTCGTTCATGCGAGTTAGGTGCCCAGCCCACCGGAGTCTACCGATCTTTATTTTTTCCACCACATCTTCTTCGAGGTAGATTTCATACAATTCATGATTTTATCTCCTCCGCAATCGTCTTCCTTCACACACGGGGCCAACAATTCTCCGTAATACTTTCCTTTTCAACACGGATAAGAGATCAGAGTGCCTTTTTGTAAGCACCCATTTCTCGGATCTGTATGTGAGTACTGACCATAGTCTTGTTCAGCAGTAGTTTGGTTTTATGGTAAGGTTTGGGTATACTTTTGGTTAAACTCGTTCTGTTGCGCTGCGAAAATTCATCTTCTAGTTAACTTAACGCATTTTGGAAGGCTCTTTTTGGCCAAAGTTTGCTTTGAAATGACAAATTATTATACCAGAATAAGAAATGATCACATTTTTTGTTTTTATAAATATTTATGGAAAACTCGTTTCTGAAATCGTAAAAAAAGCAAGTAGACTAAGAGTGAATGAGAAGGTCCCTTGGATCTTTCAGCAACAACTGCATTCTTATTCCTATTTCATTTTTTCAATTTTCGATTGAATTTCTTCTAAATTCTCCAAAATCTATAAAAAAAAATTCATAATCGTCCCAATAGTTAGAGTCATCCGATCATCATCGAATTCTTTTTTCTCTCCGCTTTATCGCATTTAAAAAAAGATTTGGTTGTTTGTAAAGTCGGTTTACCGACGATAATTTTACGTGATAACCAGATAACGTCATAAGAAAACATTGATGGTAGCCCGTAAACTCACACCCACAAACCCTCTCGTTAAATTCACGCATATACCCCAATATCTACATCTACTTTCTACTTTAACAAAACTCCGCCTATTCTGTATATCTTTTTCTGTTCTTTTACTTTTTGAATTTAAGTGGAATTATTTTGGGAATTTGCGCCTGTTCTTTTTCATGTTTGCCTGGTGCTTGCGATCGATTTTGGTTGAAAGAACCACAGTATCGCGGTTAGCAGAAGTCTTATCAGCATGAGTCATGTTATTTCATTATCACGTCAAAGAAAAAATTCTCGTTACTCATATCATCCAAAGTCGTGTTTTGTTTTTGGGAAAGCTATCAGTAGTGCAGTGAGATCTTACAAAAAACGCATCCGCAGCAACCTGGTTATTATATTTTAAAAGTTGACACTCTTGACACCCTACCTGTCAAATAATTGATCTAAAAACAAATAACAAAAGCAGTGATCGGGAAGATGCAGAATTTATTTTTGGGACAAACAAAATGGAAAATTTACAAGAAAATAATATGGTACCTATCCGCAGCTAGATTGAACTTCTGTTCTTATCGGTAGTGGGATATTGTATTTAAGTATGTATGGTGTGCGTAAAATCCTACTGCACTGCGGATAGCTTTGCCAAAAAACACGCCTAAAATTATTTTCAGAATTCCAAAAACATTATTAAAGGCAATATTTTTATTTTAAAAAGGATTTGCACACTCGTTTGACATTCGACACCGTAACCGTATGAATGACAGCTGCCACCTAAAATTAAAAATGGCTTTGAGTGAGGGCAACTTAGTAGAGTTAAACTCTACTTTAGCTTTAAACGAGCTCCGTGAAACCGAAAAATTGGTAAACGGAAGTTTAAACCGAAACCGGAGTACAAACCCCCACTGTGAAACTTGGAGTTAGGGTTAGAGGTCTTAAAGTTAACGCTAAGCCATGACCTTCCACTGTAAAAAAACACTTTTTTTATCTATAACTTACTGAAGCGAAATAACCCAAAAATGTATTTGAAAAAATCTCATGACAAAAGCAAAGCTTGTAATATTGTCCAAAATTAAATTGTTGAAGCAATTAATAATGATCTCCGTTGATCATGTTAAGAAGAGAAAATTTAAAGCGGAAGTCAAAAAATTACTGCAGTTCTCCCTTAAACAAAATTCTCTGGTTTCCTTCAACCATACCAAATTCTATTCTATAGAAAGGGTGCATAAACTGTTCATGATATGTAGGTAAAAATGACATTCCAGAGAGGCCATAAAAATGAAAAATAAAAACCAAGCTGAAAATTCCAATTCACAATACAAATAAAAATGTTATCACCTTTACGGCATATTGCCGAACTGCTCTTAAAAGTTAAAGATAAAATGATTTAAAATAAAATTCAGCTAAATCACTCATATGGAATCAATTGAAAAAGAAAAAATTTTAATGTATTTATTTTTATTTATTTATTTAAAATGCTTCCATGTCAATAATTCAAACATGTAGTTCGATCAACATTTTTTTATTTTTTTTATTCCATATTGTGGAAAACATCTCATTAAATTTATCCACAAATACTTTAAAATTGTTAACTTGTAGTATGAATCTCGAGTGATAAGTTATTTATTTATCTATTGGAAGTTTTTGAATTAACCAGCTTCCTACCGCGATTTTGCGTGGACTTTAAATTAAACGATTTTAATAATTTAAACCAAAATCTAAATGAATAATTTCGATTTCTCCCACAGGTTCCATGCATTTTTTCGGACTAAAGATAGTCTCTTCAGTAATTTGTTGTATTATCTGTTACGAATGGCAACCGCGGCCATTCGATCCTCGAACAAATAAAATTCCTTTTGTCAAATGAATTGTAATATAGCCAGCCTCTCTTAGTCACTTAGACGGAGATGGAACATTATCTATCAAACTTCATAAATGCAGTCGTTGAGGCATAGTAGCATACCAAACTTCCAGCCCTACATCTTTACACATTTAAGCCTCTCCCACAGGAACCATTCACTTTTCCAAGATAAAAAGTAGCCTATTTTGAAATTTAGAACCTAATCCATTTATCTACCAAATTTCATTAAAATCCGTTAAGCCGTTATAATATTAGTAGGATGGATTATATGAAATGATTTTAAAAATACCCGAAAATCCATAGCAAAAGCTTCTTTGTTTCAAGAACTTTTCTGTCACGTGTGCTTACATTCATCGTTTTTCTCGTTTTAAAGGCTTAACTCTGCCACAACCTCAATCAAGATCACAAGAAAAACGTCAACAACACAGCAAAGGTGGCATGCAATCGAAATCTTGAACAATTGTCTATGAAAACCACACGATGATGGATGTTGTCAGCTGAATGCGTTTTATTTCGTTCAGATTACTCTCCAGAACATAAAGGCAGCTTATCAATCGCTTACATCAATACAGCTTAATTTTGTCAACGCGTCAATGTTAATCATATTTTCTTATAAACTCTGCTTCCGCATTAAATTTAAGTCTAAAATAAAAAAAAACAATTATTTACACGAAAGACACTTAGGAAATAGAGCTCAGTCATTTTTCTTAAGCTCCCACTATACCTTCGGCTGTGGAAAACATTACCCCAAAAATTGAATACTTCCTATAGACAAAGAACCACCAACGACATCCTTATGACCAAGTTTCAAATTTCCATCCCATTGTATTATCATTTTCTCTCTATCTACTCTACAATAATCCGATTGAGTCTTCAGTTACAACCGCAACCGCAACCAAAAGATGCGTGGGAACAGCATCTGTTGGATTAAGATTTCAATTTCTTTATATCTCGCACCGTATTTCATGCAATTTTTCGCTGGCAAAACATACAATAACATCGTTTAAATCCACCTCTGCTCTGCCACAGTACTCAAAACTAATTTATTCTAATCCGTAATTTTTTTTTTTTTTTATTTTTCAGGTATGCCAACCCATAATGCCCGACGGTACCAATTGCTCGAATCCAATCAACGCCGGACGTTACATAGAGAATTTTACATGCCTCGGTATCAATTCGACGCCACGAATGCTGAAGGAAGTTCGCCTCTCCTTCCCCAGTGGCCATTCGAGCTTTTCCACCTTTACAATGGTCTACATGGCTGTGAGTATAATGTCGTTGTAATCCACTTGACACTGAATGCATTTAATAGTTTGTTCGTCTGTCCAAACGTCCATTCGGATTAAGTTGACTGCCGCCAGGCTGTCTGCCTAGAAATTGTTTTAATGTTTTTTTTTTAATGTATCTAAAACTTATGTAAACTTTTTTTTCAAACAGCTTTATTTGCATTCCCGAATGAACTGGAAGGGATCGAAATTGCTGAAGCACTTCCTTCAGTTTCTTCTGATTATGATTGCATGGTACACTGCACTGAGTCGTGTTTCCGATTACAAACACCATTGGTCAGATGTCTTGTCCGGTTTGACAATTGGCGCCCTTTTTGCTGTAATCGTGGTAAGTTGGATATTTTGTTGCATTTTTTTTTGGTTTTATATATAAAATTTTTTGTATGTCTTATGATTTCGAAAAATTATTTCCAAACCAGGTTTTGGGCAATTTTTTATTTGATTGTTGACTCGTATAGTTTCTATTGGAATAGGGGAAGTAGATGTACCAATCGAGTACCAAACTCAAACTGCTTTCGAGTTCTGTTATATCATCCTTTGGATTGGTCACAATTTCAAGATATATCCACCTAAAAAGGGCACCCGGTTTCTGTTGTACCAATTCTACCAATTAAGCCAATTCTCCTTAACTCAAATCATCATGTTCCAGAGGATTTCTTTACACAGAAACTTGATGGCTTCCAAATGACATGGTCTCATTATTTTATTGGATTCATGTTTAAGCCATAACATCTCGTTAGCGCAGAATGCATCGACTGAGAAAAATTACGGTTCAATAAGGTATGATTATGATGTCAACCTTAATAGACGGAGGGTTGCTTGATCATTATTCTGAATTGTGTTAAGGCTCATCGACTGTTCGTCACACATGATCTTACGTTTGTTGATTGTTAGCTTATTTCATGCATTGTGAATAATGTTTTTGAATCAATTAAAAAGAATTGGGTTAATGATTCTAAAATACTTTTTTTTCAAAAAAATGTTTTTATTCAAGAAAACTTATTTTATGGTCAAAAAATATCAACATGCTTCTTATTTTTCAAATATAAAAAAACTCTTGTTTTTGAATGATAAAGAAATTTGTTTGATTTGGCTCACTTTAAGTTAAGCCATGAGCCATGAGATTTTAGGCTCCATTTTTTTTTTTTTTTTTTTATTTAAAAGCAACGATCTCCATGAAAAATGGGAAATGAAAAATTATATAAATTTGTACTGAACGACGATCAATCGAACCATTTCAATCCGAAAATTAGTTCGACACTAAACCCCGACTTCAAAGAATCGTGATTTTCAAAATTCCGGTTTTGAAAATCCCCACTGGTTTACTGGTTATTTAAGAAAAAAAAACGTTTTAAGAACATAATATGTAATACAGTTTAATTGCTTGCTCTTGTTGATTCTCATAGTATCGTGTACCTTTTTTTTTCTTTTATCTGCATTGTATTCGGTATTTATCTGTAAAATACATTTTTTACTTGCGATTATAGGTACACTATAATGCAAGTTATGCATTCGTGCAGTTTAAATTTTTTGAGATAACAATCAAACATGACATTACGATGATAGAGAAACATATTTGCAACACACCGGAAAAATTCTGTCTGTCTGTCTGTATGTATTTTGGACTACAGCCTAAACGGTAAGGCCAATCGTCTTCAAATTTGGAACATAAGGTTATTTTGACAGAGGGGTTTTTTTTAATTTTGTTTAGCTCAAATATTAACGGTAGGTACTTGTCATATAACGGTTATGTAAAAGCTTATTTTTCTCGAAAACAGCTCCAAGAATTTTTATGAAAAAAAAAATCAGTCTGCTATAGTTGGTAAGCATTATGTTCTGGTGAAAAAAATTAAGATGGTGGGCTAGAAACGGTACCTCCTATAGGACCTTTTTTTGTATTCGACCTTTTCGTGAACTGGTTAACCGATTACAACCAAAATTGACATTCCGCAAGATGTACATAAGTGGCCTACGTAATTTCAATTTAAAATATTTTCGAAAACTTTTTTTTTTTGTATTTTTAATAATTACAAAAAATTTTTTTTTTTTTTTTAAATCGAAAACGCGTAAGTGAATTTTTTTATTTTGTTATTAAATGAAGGTTATTGTTGTGCTAAAGTTTGCATTCGTTAATTTTTTTTAATTTTTAACAAAAGTTGTTAAATAAAAACCGTTTTATTTAAGAACCGTTCCTAAGATTTTGAATCACACTGTTTCACATTTTTTATAGAAATAAAATGGCGTTTAAGTCTTTCCGCTGAAAACTCTTTTATGTAATTTTTTGGAACAACCAAAAGTCAGAAAAATCGAATAAAAACTTTGAAGTTTTTCTTATATTCATCAAATTTTATTCGACGCTGTGGCCGCACATAAGAGCAAGTACGTGCGATCCAGTCGTGCAATTTATTTTTTTTATAATTGCTGTGCACTCAAGGGTTAAGTATTAATACTCTCATCCTAAAGTAACACAATGTGCACGTTAAGGGTAGTATTCACGAAAATAAAAGTCGGTGCCGATTGGTTTTGAATGTCTGCTTGTTAAACACAAATTAACAAAGCAACTTGGACACAAAACACTATGATAGTACAAACTAGTACTCCCTAAAGTCGTACCCTCCGAGATTTTTGTCAGTCCGGATTCTGAGTGTTGAAATATTGATAATCGGCATTTTAAAAAGATGCAAGTTAGAAATTTCACAGAGTCGATTGTCGAAGGAATAAATCCCGAAAGATATAATCCCGAAAAAATCCATATTATTTAAAAGAAATTCGTTTTTTTTTTAACTTTCAATAAAATTAATCCTGAAGATTAACAAAATAAAGGAAAACTTTGTCTCAAATATTTATTTAACATTAAGAAAAAATAATTAATATTATACAATTTTTCTCTTCAAAAGTAGAACAAGTTAACGTTTTCACTCGATGACACTTGATGAAGTTTAGTCCAATAATGTCTAATGAGTAGTGGGCCAAGTACCGCCATAATTAATAACTTGAAGTGTCGATCGGTTTTAAAAATCACTAAAACTCGAGCATTTGTTCACATCAAAATTATTCCTTTGAACTCGATTTAAAATCATTATTGACCTTAAAGAGTTTTAGTTCAGTTAACTTGAACTCAATTCAAGTGTATTATATTCAAAGTTTCGAGGCACAGGCAATCCAATTGAAAATTCTGATCCTTCCGAGATCTTCGGATTCTCAGAAACGTCAGCACGATTTTTCAGAAAAAAAAATCTCAATTTTACTCTCATAAAACAAACCCTTGATATGTTTTTGATTTACTTACTCAATTTTAATTTGTCAAAGAGAACTTAGTTAAAAGGAAATCTAACATCTATTTCCTCGTCAATAAAGAAAGCTTGCAATTGCCATCCTTTTAAGTATAATACCTAGTGTTGCCATAAGTTATGTTACAAATATAAAACGCTATAAAAATAAAACAAACAAACATATTGTATTCAAAATTATTTCATTTACTAGAACACAATATTGATTATTGAAAAAAATTGGATTCACTCGAAATGATCGCCTTTTGCTTTAACACAAGCTTTCAATCGGTGTTGTGGCTATTGGGCTATTATGGCACGTACGGTTTCAATCGAGATCATGGACGCTGCTCTGTTTAATTCTGTTCTAAGGCTTTCCAAATTTCAGTGGGAAGTCTTGCAGGCCTTGCATGTTCTTTAATTCTAACCACAAATCATAATCCAATGGATTTAGATCTGGACTCACCGAAGGCCAATCTGTTGCTGCTATAAAACCAATATTGACCATATTGTCATGTTGGAAGATCCATCTGTGTTCAAGTTCATTGAAAAGGGTATTGTTCAAACCCTTTACAACACCCTCTAGCACATCTTTTTTGTAAACCTTTGCACCAGTTTTAGGTCTTTTTCACAGAAATGGAGGGATTTGACACCGTGGTGAGAGATCCTCTACCAAAGCATTACGGACGTTGGATGATGGCCACTTTGAACCCTTGGAAAAACATTTTCGCTTCCTTAGACGAAGTGGCATACATTTTGTCATTTGGTCAGTTGAAAACTTCTTCCATTTTAAAAATTTTCTCATTCGTACACAAAATGTTTTCATGGTCATTTTCCGCGTGCCAATGCAAAAGTCGCTTGCATCTTTTCAGCCTAACTTTTTTTTGGGTTGAGGAGTTAGAAGATGACCCGTGGACCGATGATAGGCTTTCATGTGCAGATCATCCCGAATCAGCCTAGACATCGATCTGGTTGATATAAGTCCTATTCCTTGGACATGATCTTCTGCTTCCTAAGGGGATTCTGCCGAATTCGTTCACGCGCTGCCTTTTCTACCGCAATCGTAGGGACGACGCGCGGGCGATCACTTCTTGGCCTGTGCTCTACTTAAGACAATTCGCCAAAGCGACCAATAGCCCGATAAGCGAATATTCTTGATATACCGAGTGGTTTTTGCAAACTCAAAAATTTGGCCAGCACTCTTTCTGCACCTATGCAACGCTATTATCGCGACGCGACTCTCTTTAACATCCCACTCCATGTTACTAGTTTGCAAACTGAATCCAAACTGACTAGTATTCTTCTTTGATTAGTACATGTGTTTTGAAAAAAAGTTAACGGTTCTATTCCCGCAGGAAGTTTTAAAGGATAAGCGCTGGAAATTTTGTAACAGAACTTGGGTATAAGTTTTTAGACAGTACTTTACGGATCTAGGAAATAAGGCCCCAAGAAAACGAGCCCCAAAATTTAAATGAAATAACGCCCAAAAGTGGGGGTTAATTTCACTAAAGGGATTTTGACTACCCTTATAATGTTAATTAAACACAGCGAGGGCTTTAGGAAAATAGGAAAGGATGTGAAAGTAGGTAACGATGCACATTTGTTTTAAAGTTCTGTACTTCAAAGAGGGAAGGAAAAAACAGAGGCTAGCAAGGCATTCCACATTCGTGTGGTACGATTAAAGAAAGAATCCCTGTACTTGACAGTCGAAGTTAGGCTCAAGCGTATATTGATGGGCATTCCTTGCAGTACGAGTATTACGGTTGAATCGTTTCAGGGGAGGAATGCAACTGGCTATTTCGGTAGAGCATTGTTTATGGAAGTTGCGATAAAATAATGAAAGGCAGAAGACAATACGTCTGTTCCCAGAGATGTAAATGTTTCTGTTATTGTTCGATCGCCTATCATTTTTAAAGCTCTTTTTTGTATTCTATCTAAAAAACTTAACTGGGTTACAGGAGCACCTGTCCAAATATGGGAATTATACTCAAGTTTAGCGCGAATATATGCTTTATATAATGTAGCCAGATAAGACGGGGTGAAGAACTTTTTGCATCTTCGAAGGAAACCTAAACATCTCGCAGCATTTTTAGCAATGTCAAATATGTGGTCATTCCACAGAAGGTGGTCTGTAATGCACATACTGAGAACTAAGAGGTGATCGGTTTCCTCAATGCAAGTGCTACTCATGGATAGTACCATTTGGGGTATATTTCCCTTTAACGACAAAAGACAACATTGAGTTTTCGAAGCATTAAATTCTACGCGGTTTCTTATTCCCCATTGTACAATGCTGTCAAGATCCGAATTTAATGAAATGAACGTATCGGAATTCCGCTTTTTATAATCCCGTTTTTTTTTCAAAATCCTGAGTTTTAAAATCCCGTCTTTTTTTAAATACCGTTTTCTAAAATTCTGTTTGTTCAAAATTCGGATCTATTATAAACCCGCTTTTTAAAATCCCATGAAATCCCACTATCTCGTTCTTTTACAAACTAAATACAGTAGATGTTGGTTATATTCGCTTTTTTATTATTTTATAAATTCAAAAAAAATAAGAATTCTCCACAAAAAGAAAAATAGTGGGAATATTTTTGATTTTTACTGTGCGTACACATTTGTTTTTGCTTACAATCTACATTATTATATTTATATATTTTATTGGAGAAAACACTTAATTTGCTGATGATTTTCAAAACAAGCCTCACATTATGTTTTTAAACAGAATAGTTGAAAAAGAATTCAACGATATTGAAAATGATTTCTTGTCATTTAACGTTGTTGTTATGAATTCCCACCTTCAATTTAAACTACTCCCCTCCCACCCACTCTGTGTACATTATGTACCTACTTATGTAAATAGTTCATCAAACAACGTATATGCATGCATTTCATTCCATTCCTAAATCGAATGTTCCTCCATTTTTTCTTTTTTTCTTTAATTGCTTTTAATTTGCTATGGAGACCATCAGCACCTTGACATAAATCAATTGCAAGTCTTGCTCTGGTCTTCGCTTACTATCCTAATGCCATTCTAATTCTAATTCATCATTATATTTGTATTATTCTAGGCGCGTTTTACGCCAGCAAATTGGTTTAATTGGTACACTGTATGGCCGCAGTCAAAACATACTAAATCGAACTGATCGTGTTTGGAATATTTTAATTCCGACTTATCTTATAATTTTCTTTGCAGTTTGCCTTTTTTTTTGTTTTGAATTACTTTAAAATTCTCTTCAAATAAAGTGTAAATATACATTTTTTTTCTGTTTCCTTATGATGTATAAATAAATGATTTTAACAGAATTACCGCATTAAAAAAATATAAATTATTTCATTCATGGTTAGAAAAAATATAATTGAAAAAAAAACTAAAAAAAATAGAAAATTAATAGACAGTAGCTCCCGGTTAAATGCATAATTTCGATTTAATTACAAAATATCAAGTCCTCGAAATATTTACTTTCTTATTTTTCTGCAAATATTGTCTTATGAGCCTATTACTCTTTATTTTTTTCTATAAGCTATCTTCCTTTCCCGGTGCCGAAGATATTTTAGATATTTTTACTGCTTACCGCAGAATGCCAACTTGACATCTTCGCTCAATTAAAATATCTTTGCCACAAGACATCTGCGGTTGTAAGCTTTTTTATCCACAAAACGACAAAACTCATGTCAACCAGCGAACGACTTTAACCCAATTAACTTCAGTAGTTCTCTTTAGATGTTCTCAACCTGAAACGCTTCAATTAAAAGTCGACAACCATGTTAAGCAGACCCCTTTCATGATCTTGCCAAGGCAAATCCAATTACCATTGAGTTCCCATTCGACAACCACAAATGGTTGTTGCAATTTCAGCCACAGGATTTGGAGGCACGACATCACGCAAGGATTCTCTCGAATCCAACAAAAAAATATCTGAGGTGTTTGCATAAGTCAAGACCTCAACACATTATGTAAGCATTTTTTTGTTGGTGTAAATTTTTTTTCATTTTGCAACTTCTTTCAAAACAAATAATGGAAAACTTGTGTTCAAAATAACATTACGATTGTTTCTTCTGGTTTTCTTGAGCGACAGACTTCAGTTTTTATGATCCATTAACCATTACTATAAATCTCGTAGGCATCGTAAAAATGAAAAAGACGAGGTCTTCGTATTAATGCGGAGTAGACAATGACCACAATTTGGACAGTAAAATCGTCTTTGCTTTGGTTTTCATTAAATTAACCATCCTCATTGCGGCAATTACAACTTCTAATCATAGGGTATTGTCGGAAGTTCACAGTAGTTCAAAGAATTTATAAATATCCTAATGTGTTTTTTGGGAGGATGATAAAAAATTTGCCTAAAACTATGCAGGCAATGTTAGGGTAACGCCATCTGACATTTCAGCAGGACACCATGATTTATCGAATTCAAACTGAAGATGGCGGTAGTTGAAAAATTAAAAAAAAATTGTGACGGTTTAGGTTTGAAAAAACACTATCAAACCTGACAGTAAAAACAATTTTGAAAATTTTGATTAATGTTTAAAAATAAAAAATCACTGCTTATCATTTCAATGTTGATAAAGATAGGTTTTCTGTATGTTTTGGTGCAACAAAAATTTTCAATTTTACATGGAATACTAAAAATATAAACAAAAACATTACTATGAGAGGGAAACATACAATGTTAATGGCAACACTTTTGTTAAAATATTATGTTTTGTCAACTTAAGGTTAGAAAAAACTCCTTAAGAACCCTAGTTGTAGCCCTTGTGGGTATTGTAAGCTACGCAACATTTTACATACACAAACAGATTGATATGATACAACTATGATATACACAAACACACGTATGTATGTACATATATGTTTATAAAGGGTCTTTCATTAGAGGTATCCTATATCTTTAAATTTAAATAAAATAAATTGCACGTGTGCGGCTTACAGCATGGAATAAAATTTGAAAAATATTAAGAGAACTTTAAGGTTTTATTCGATTTTTGTGACTTTTGATTGGTCGAAAAAAGTGCGTAAAATAATTTTCAGCGGAATACATTAAACCATTGTATATCTATTATCTATAGTACTATCAAGATGGGTGTTTCACCTAGCGCCATCTAGTTTCGCTATCTTGCTATTTCTCAGTGTAGACTTTTAGTTGGGGAAATGTATTCTACACATGCAATGTTATAAAATGAGAGTACGGGAAAGATATATATAAAGTGTTAGCAGTCTGAGGGAAGCAAATTATCAAGACTTTTTCGTGTTATTTCTTTGTCATTTTCTGATAATGAGAATGGAAGATAGAAATTTAGACAGGGGTGTGAGGAGTTTTCAATTCTGTCTGGAAAATAAATTGTTTTTGGGTGGGTTTTTTTATAGATACGGCAACATGATGTAATTTACCATTTTACCGATTTTTGCTAAAATTTTATTATTGGTTTGGTTGTTTTGAATAATTTTGAATGGTTAACATGTTTGAAGTACCTACCTAGTTACTTATTTTACAAATAAAACACATTCTTTGCATATGTGTAACTATGTTCTTGCTTTAGACTATATTCACTTATCTTGACAAAAAATCTAATACTAAATACACTACTAACTATTAAATATAGTACTCAATCTACTACTAACTAAAAATATAGTACTAAACATACTACTAATAAGTACTTAATCTAGTACTAAAGATAGTACGAAAACTACGATAGTACTAAATTCTAGTACTAAGTACTAAAAATCTAGTACCAAAAATATTATTGTACCAACAACATAGTACTAATCGGCATCAGTTTTATATTTAACTAGCGTTCCAAATTGAACAATTAAACATTAAAACTTTAAACAGTCAAATCCGAATATGGCAACATTGGTAATTGATTTCGGTATAAGAAATAGAGAAAATACAGAAATAACCAAATTTCTTGAAAAATGCAAAATCCAAAAAATAATTGAAGACGCACAATCTTGGTTTGTTTACGAAAAATCAAAGAGAAATCCATTAATTTTTGTTTCCCTTACTCTGTCATACCATATGGTCGGTCTAGTGTCAATTTTTGAACCTTTCACTCGTACTTATTATTCATTATTCCTGCAAATGCTTGTAATCGTTCTAACTCATACGTTTCTGAAAATATAACATACAACCTACTCTTTCATCACTATATTTCTTTCTACTCTCCAAAACCCATACAAATGTATATCAAAAACAACCAACTGCGTGCTGTTGACATGTGTTATGTGTTTTCTGTTTTTCCGTCCTCTTTCTATCTTCTGTTCTGTCCTGTATCAATGTCGTCTTGTGTGTTGTCTTTGTAATTGTCTGAGCCGATGGCCTCAGCAGCCAGTGCTCATAAGTGTCTCTGTTTCGTAGATTTATCTATCTAGATTTATTTATCTATCTATTTATATTGAACTTCAAATCTTTTTCAAAATTGAATGGATTGGACCTTTAAACTACCAATGAGGCTGCCCTTTTCCGAAGATGTCAATTTTTACATAAACTCTGTGCCACCAGTTCAATGTTTTCGATAGTCTCTGCAGATCGACTAGGCTCTGGGCGTGCCGTGTTCATGGACGAAGCAATTGCCCAAAACCTCTGTACCTAGGAACGAATTAAATTCCAATCGGTCTATCACCTAACATTAGAATCTTTAAGTGTGAAAAAAATGTTTGACGAGCTATAATCTAAGAATCGTTGTTCTTGAAATGTCTATGTAGTTAACAAGGGTTAATTAGCTCCCTTCAGTTCATTAACTTATCCCAAAAGCATAGCAAGTCATGCAATATCATTAAATCTTGTCGGAAATGGACCGAAAATTAACTTAAATGAAAAAATTACAAGGATTTCCCTTTCTTTTTACTTGCGATTTATAGGGACTATAAGGCAAGTTATGCATTAGTAAAAAAAAAAAAATTCTAACAATCAAACATGACATTACGATGAAAGAGAAGTAAAAAAAAATGGGTCTGGAAATTCCGTCCGTCTGTCCGTCTGTCTGTCTATCCGTATCGATATATACAGCCTAAACGGTTGGGCCGATTTGATTCAAACTTGGTATATAGTATTTTTAGAGTGCTCTACCCGACAGTTTCTCGAATTGGCATTCTAGCTCCAAAACTAACGGTACCTGCCATATAACTTTTAATGAAAAACCTATTTTTCTCGAAAATGGCTCCTACGATTTTGATAAAACTTTCAGAATGATGTTTTCTATGCAAAATCTATCTTTTAGTTTTAATGGAAAAAGTTTCATAACGGTACCTCCCATATGACCGGTTTTTTTAAAATCAGACTTTCTCGTTAACTAATTGACGGATTTTGATGAAATTTTCAAGATATGTAGTGTTTTATAATTAAAATAATATTGCTTATTAAAATTTTCAAAAACATTTTTTTTTTATTTTTTAATAATTTTTTTAAAAAAATTATTTTGTTTTTTTAATATTTTGAAAACGGATCTGTAGATTTTTTTTTTAATTTTTTCTCCTACTATAAACTATAGATTTCTTTAAATTGACATACTCGAAAAAAATTTAAAATATGTTTTCGAACAGTTTTTCAAAAAAAAACATATTTTTGAAAAAACTGGTCGAACGATTTTGAAATGAAAAATTCATAAAATAGAAAACCTCAAAAGAAATAAAATGGCTTACAACATTTTTTTCCAAAAAACGTTATGAATAGTGTTTTTTTGATTTCATAAAAAAATTTCCCCAAAATTTTATTTCATATTGCTCGGCTAAGCCCTAGCCTTTAGTCAAATAAAAGAAGGTGACAACCTACATACATACCTACGTATTTTAAAGCATTTTATCATCATAAAAGCACACAGAATAAATAAGGAAGCCTATTTTTAACACACAAAAACAACTAACAAAAAATTCGATTACTACTGAATGCAAAAATTTCAATCGAGAAAACAAAAGTTTACATCTACCTATAAATAAACAAAAGCACTGTGTTAACTTTTAATATTGTCTCTATACCCACTCGGTTAACAGTAGTTGGAATGTGTATTTATTATATGTAGTGGTAACTAATATCATTAGTAAATTCCATTAATACCTACCCACACCAACCGTTTATCGATCCATCAAACATAATTAAGCTATTTTAATTAATTTGATTTCAAAAAGTAAATTATTCTTACCTATATAGGTATCTATACCTAGCATTATTGCCCTACTGCTGATTCCCACGAATATTTATGCCAGTTGTTCAAATTTTACCATACCAAAATGAAAATTAAACTGAAAAAAGTCTTTCTATTAGCAAATTATATTATAAACAGTAAACAACAAGTGGAAAGATTATACACTACAAAAACTGCAAAAGTTACAATCCTACATATTCATGTGTCTATCCCTTTGTCGTGACGCATGTTCGTTCGAGCTTCAAACCACAACGATTCTAAGGAAAATGCAACTCAAAAAAAAACATTAACATTTTATTTTACCAGCAACAGCACAACAAATAGTGTTTCTATAAAGAATAGTATAAGAATAAGTAAATAAAAAGTACTTTGCGTTAAACTTAAAAAAACAATCACTAATAACTTAAAAATTAAAACAATAAACATTTATGTAAACAATGCAATTTTTTTTCAGGCAAATTGTGTTTCCGACTTATTCAAGAAAAAAGACAGCACATATTTGCCCACAACAAGGCCGGACAGCAGCATTCCTCCACAAACAAATGGCCATTCTTAGGCCTCCAGACACCACCTCTGCCACGCATGGATTGCAAGCACCTCAAGTGTCTTCCAAAACAAAAACAAATTCGTCAATAATTTATTTTCCTCCTTTATAGTATCCTCTGTTCAAAATATATAGTAATATTAATTTTTTTTATATAAAAGATCTATATTTATTGTGTAATTTTGTTTCTATGTAATAGAATTTAAAAAAAAAATTATTTCAAAAATTGTCTAATTAAAAAAAAAATCTATGCGGACGAAAAAAAAAGAAAAAAATTCATATGGTTGCTTTAAATAATTTTAAATTAAATTAAACAAAAAAAATATTTACTTAGAGCAAACCTCTTATAGATGTACACATATAAACTGAGTCAAATTTATCACATTAACACACATGTATGCGTGCTGCAAGCACATCACCACAAGTATTTATTAAAAGTTCAAATAAATATTTTTATTTTTATTAACATTTTGTTTTAAGTCGGTGCGTATATCGACGCATTCTGTTATATAAATGAGCCTTTAAATATTATAAATAAAAGCCTTATATTAAATTAAATTATAAATTGGCCTCTATCGTTAAATTCCTTAAAATTAAATTCGCAAAAACTGCTTAATCCATGAGGAGCTTACGATATCTAAATAATTAAAGCAATATATTGGAATAAAATTAATTGTAAATACCAGTAACAATGCGAGTTTAGCCAGAAACGAAGGAAGGAAGAAGCGTTGTGAATAAAATATTTAAACAAAAAAAAAATGCAAAAAAAAAGCAATGCGTATGTAGCTACAAAATAATAAATATTTTTCAATGGTTTAAAATTTGCATTTAAAGATTTAAGATAAATATATACAATAAAGCCTTATAATATGTAAAATAGGTTAAGGAAATATTTTTATTTATAAGTTTTATTGTGTAATAATGTTAAACAAAAAATATTATCGTACCTCTATTTAAATAATAAAAAAAAACATTTATTTTATAATTTAATTGAATGATTTTTTATTTTATATAATAAAAGTTTGGGAATTAAAGTGAAATATGTTTAAGGATGGTCGTGGTACTTTGGATACGAAACAAACATGAACTCATTCAAAACTACATTTTCGCTTAAACAGCTTTGTCGGCTTTTATTAAACTTTCATATAGAATAAATTAAATGTTGTTTAATTAATTACATTTGGCCGGTTTATAAAGCGCAGCTTGAACTTACATAAATGGAGAGATTTTATCTAGAAACTTAACCCCGAAAAGACCTGAATGAGGGCAAGAGCTCCCATTACAAAATATCCAAACCTCCTTATCATATATCAGCCCCATCCACTTCCCTCGTTTCCTATAAATAACCTTTGGTAGGCCCTTCTTGCAACTTTGATTCCCCCATGGCACTATGTTCATATTTCTATAATCGGAAGCATACAAATACGTTTCTAGGCTTTGTTCTTCATGGCTTAACCATATCAAGATTCTTTTGTGCTTAAACAAAAAAAACATGCCTCCATATCAAGTCTCCAACTCATTAGTCTGGAAATTCTAGAAATACGAAGAGCGTTAGCCGATATTCTTTTCATTCACCCACTACTTACTTACCGACCCTGCTGATTTTTTTTTTCAATACTAACCGCCGCAATCTCAGAGATCATCTTCTTTTCTATCTGCCCACACACACCCCCGTACCTGATATGGTGATCCAGCTATCCGTTCACACCTCACATGTATGTATTTGACTTCAACATCAGTGTCGTACAGCTATCCGTTGTCCGTTTTATTTTTCATGCGTTCCTGTTACAAAAAATTATTTCCAAATCCTTAACTTACTTTGGAAACACCATAAATGTGAAGGGAAGCAGCGGAGACTTATGATCCCCTGGTACAAATTTGGTAATGAAGAAAAAGATAAGCATACTTTCAGGATGTTTTATGTTCAGTTGTATTGGCTAAATAATGATTTACGATCAATTTATGCATTCGTTGTCGTTTATTTATTTTCGCACATACGAACGTTTATTTTTTTCTGTTTTTAATGTACGCTAAGGAAACCGACGAGAACTTTGTTTGCCCTAGCTACACGCATTCTTACGAAATATTATATCGAAGCCTTAGTGTTAACGGGTGCTACATTTTTATTCGAATTTTTTTTCATTCAATTTAAAACTAATAGGATAAAAGCATACTTAAAGGCTCACGAGTAGTAAGATTAACCAAATATTTGTTGCATATTCTTAGCATAGGCAAATTAAATTATTGTAAAACCCTAAAACTATGCTTTAATTTTTATTCGATGTTTTATCTAATTATCCTGGTTGAATGTTGAATGCAATGATCTTTTAGGAAGGAATCTTTCATTGAAACACATTAAGTTTTATAGTTATAAACCTAAAAAAAAATGTTTTAAACAAAGTAGTTTCCGAGTTTTTCATCAGCGTCAATTTTTCATTTACTTATTTATTCATATTTCATTATTTTTGAAATTGTTTAATGCAGAGTTTATAGTTTAAATATTATATATGTACATACATATACTGTTTTAAGATATACAAATTGTGAGAGGAGATACTTTGCTTCATGTGTCTATTAGTTTAATTAAGTTTCCATGGAAAGTGGAAAAGTTTACCAACATTAGATGAATATAGAGCATATACTGTTCAAACGCAAGCAAAAATCAACAGATATTCAAAGTCCTTCTAAGATCTATGTATGTATGTATGTACATGTACATATGTAAATATGTTAGTCATCAGCGGAAACTTCAATCAAGAAAAAAGGTATGTACATATATACAATACTACATACTATGTATATGTATGTTTTTTTATGGAATCTTAATATGTTATTTAATGTCCAATATTGAAACTAGTAAGTATACACATTCGTAGTGCCCCGTGGCTTAGTGGTTAGTGTGTCGGACTGCTAAGCGAATGAGCCTGGGTTCGAATCCAGCTCATAGCCACCTTCTTTTCCGGGGTACTGCCTCTTACCAGGAACTGACAAAACCTCCAAGAGAAAAAATTTGTATCGAAAAAGTGCATCTCATCTAGCCGTTCGGACTCGGCGGTAAACTGTAGGGCCCACACACAGGAATGGTTGAGAGTATAAGTCACTAGGCTCCTTAAGGAGCTGTCGTGCCAATAAATTTAATTTTTTTACAGCCAAAAAACCAGGTGACCGCGAGAGTGTATTGATTACCTTTAAAATTAAATCAGATAAGTTATACTCAAACAAAACTTACTTACTAAAGTGGTACTTCAATTCGGTTAAGACTTGGGCCTTATAGAGATATTTCCAAATAGCTTTGTCGTTAGCTATCTGCTTCTAATAACGTCTGCAAGGTGGTTGATATTATTTAACTGCTGCGCTACTTAAGGCCATGTCTTCATTAACGCTGCCGCAGTTATAGTCTTGAAGGTAGCTTATTTTTCAGACTAAAAAAATTATCCCAATAATGTTAAGATGAGAGTTTCTTACAATTTTGTCTCGCATTGTGATAATATTTTAATTATGTATGTGTTTGTAAGACACACTGCCTTTTGGAATATAACTAGCAAGACACTAAATACACTTTAAATAGAAAAGATGTTTTCGGCGGAGTTGTTTGAGAACAAGGTAATCATTTTCTAACTTAGCTTGGGCACTACGGGATTGAAAAATTGCTAACCAACCTGATCTCAAAATGTCTGGATTAGCAAGGAAACAACTTATTTGATGCGGAATGCACCATTGCTGCCTCCAACTATAAACTCCGATTTTTCGAATTTATCAGACGGTTGTTTACCATAGATAGATAACTTTTCTGTAATAGCTTTTTCAAAACTATTTAGGAAACTTAATGCGGGCAGCAATCATGCAGTAGATAAGATGTTAGCTTGCAAATCCAGAGATCGTGAGTTAGATTCACAGCGTGGGGCAGCAATTTTTCCAAACTACTGGTGCAAGCTAGATGCCGTCAGTGGCCTTTAAATGATTAAATAGTCACCTAATTCTCAATCTAAGCGCCGAAAAACATGTCTTATGTCTTTCTAATTTTATAACTTAAAGGTGTTCCCCCCCCTCCCCCAAACAATCATTTTTTTAAAACATTTCAGGAACATTTAAAAAAACATTTCAGAAATGTTTCTTTGTTTCTGAAATGTTTTTGTATGTAACGGGTGATTTTTTTGAAGTTAGGATTTTCATGCATTAGTATTTGACAGATCACGCGGGATTTCAGACATGGTGTCAAAGAGAAAAGAGAAAGAGATGCTCAGTATGCTTTGACATTTCATCATGAATAGACTTACTAACGAGCAACGCTTGCAAATCATTGAATTTTATTACCAAAATCAGTGCCCTAGAAAAGTTGGCAGAAAATCCGCTTTTTTATCGACAAATTTTGTTCATCGATGAGGCTCATTTCTGGTTGAATGGCTACGTAAATAAGAAAAATTGCCGCATTTGGAGTAAAGAGCAACCAGAAGCCGTTCAAGAACTGCCCATGCATACCGAAAAATGCACTGTTTGGTGTGGTTTGTACGCTGGTGGAATCATTGGACCGTATTTTTTCAAAGATGCTGTTGGACGCAACGTTACGGTGAATGAACCGAACACTGATTTTGGTAATAAAATTCAATGATTTGCAAGCGTTGCTCGAAGATTATTTTTCTCAAAAACGGCTCCAACTATTTCGAAGAAATTTTTTGAGATTTGTTTTTAGGTCTAAGCTTTCATTTTATCCAAACCAAATTTAGGGGAAAAGTCTATTAACAATACCTTTGATATAACGTTTTTTTTCGGCGTTCCCGGTAACGGCTCATTGGATTTCAATAAAATTGTATATTTGAAAAGACCTTGAGAGTCAAATCAGTTCTGCATAACAATATTTTGAATATTTTAATTTTTGTATTTAAATTTTTTTTTTTGGAAAATTCAATAAAAAATATTTTAAATTGTATGATTAGCTGTATATTAACTGTATATTAAACTCTAAAAAAAACTGCATACCAAAATCTTAGCCAGAATTTTTTTTTAACCAAAAGATAAAAAACAGGGTTTTAGATATTAAAATCCGTCCTACAATTTTCGAAATACTTTTTTCATAAATTCTTTGTTATTTAAGGCATAGGGTGGCGATTTTTACTAAAAACCGTTAAGTGTTGTGGTTTTGACAATTTTTATAGGTTCAGAACGTGTCATTTTTCTACGCAAATGTAACTTGTTTCTATCATTCTGCATTCAGTTGAAAGCAACTCCATAAAAAATTAAATTAAGTGTTTCTTATTGAAATTAAAATATATTTTGTGAAACAAATAATAAATAAATTGCACGACTGGATCGCACGTACTTGCTCATATGCGCGGTCACATCGTCGAATAAAATTTAATAAAATCAATGACTGGGTCGCAAGAACTTGTTCTTATGCTAGAAAATTGCTTAGTGGCTACGTTATGTATGTACATTATTTATTAAAAAAAATTAAAAAAAAATATATTTTTTTTAATTGCATAGTTTAAGAGTTTTCTCGGAAAACTAAGTATGCAATAAAATTTTAAAATTAAATGTCTATCGACAAAAAAAATATTGAAAATCGTTTGACCAATTTTTTTTTTTTAAATTATTTTTTTTTTGAAAAACTTTTAGAAAAAATATTTAAAAAAAATTTTAGTTTGCCATTATAAGAAAATCTGTAGTTTTCACCTGGAAAAAATTATTTAAAAAATATTCAATCAACCCGTTTTCAATATAATTCGAAAGCTCATTATTTGTTTAGAAAATTTAAAAAAATCGAAAAAAAAGTTTTTGAAAATTTTGAAATGCAATATTAATTGAATTATAAATGACTTCATGTGTGCAAAATTTTACTTAAGTCGGGATAATGGTTTACGATAAAACCGCATTTGAAAAAACCGGTTCTGTGAGAGGTACCGTTTTAGAACTAACTGAAAGATATTTTGTTGCAAAACAAATAGAACCCTGAAAGTTTTATCAAAATTGTTAAAGCCGTTTTCGAGAAAATCAATTTTTTTATTAAAGATTGTATGGTAGGTCCCGTTATTTTTCGACCAAGAGCAAAAATGAAAAACACCCCAGAAGATACTACCAAATAAATACTTAATACCAAGAAAAGTGACGACTGTCCCCATATAATCCAGGAATAATGGTGTTAATTCACTTATTTGTAATTTTAATTTTAACATATCAGTAACTTTCTAGGTAATTTAAACAATATTTAAAAAAATAATTAAAAATATGAACATTTTGATTTACTTAAAAAATAAATATTGTTAAATTTCAAACAATATTATTTTTGAAATCTTTTAGATTTGTATATACCATGTTTCACAAAAGTCTTAAAATGGTGAAATCAAGAAATATTTTTTGAGTTATGAAAAACAAAGACCAACAACTAGCAAACACCGATTTTAATTTAAAATGCTGTAACTCTGCCATTTACCAAATTTCACATACTCATTCAGGCGTTGAGACATGGAAGCGTAACCAAAAAAAAACTCAAGCCAATTACATCTAAGCCTCTCCCACAGGAACCGGGCATTTTTCCGGGATAAAAAGTAGCATAATTTTCGAGTCCAGTCCAGCACCACATCCACATACTAAATTTTAATCAAATCTGTTGATCCGTTGAGGCATGATTGCGGAACAAACATACAAAAAGACACATAATATTAGGATTACTGGTTAAAGGCAGAAAGAGATATTTTGTTCTCATAAGCTTTGCAGTGAAATGAGTTTTATCACACTCAAAACTTTTAAGACAATGCTTGAGTTTTTTCTTCTCAAACATAAATTTTCACTAATTGATTACTTTATTTAAGTGACCGATACATCGTTAATTTAATTAAATTTATTGTATGCAAGCAATACTTTGGCAACCCTTAACACCTGTTTTCTTGTTGATCATCGCCGTAGTCGTAATCATAGTAGAGAGTAGAAATAAAAAACCACAACTCTAACTCACCTGGTTTTGTTCGACCACCACAGCATTGTTCACCTGAGAAGCATTTCACAAATTTCAGTTTTGAGCTAACCGCCGAATAAGCCAAACGTCCGCGCTCCGGTTCCAAATTGGTCTCTATAGTGTGTTTATATTTGGTTGATTTATTTCTGTTGTTGTTTAGGTAAAATACTCTTATACCTTATTTTATATTTGTGTGTGTTTTAGTAACTGTTTGTGTGGTGGAAAGTCACCCCCCTCTTGTCTACAGCTAACTATTGCTAGCAAAGTATTTGTACTATTAACCACACAACCCACACACACATATATACCGGAGACAAGTGTATAATAATCATCAGATAAAAGATACATACCTTGAAAGGTAAAATTGTAAAAAAATAAGTTAAAAAAAAAAGAATTCACAAAGAAAAAAAAATATTTAAAAAAATAAATATTCTATACGAGCGACCACGACAAGACGACGACGTTTGTGTGTAATTTCTCGAGAAGAAAGTTGATGTGATTATATTTTTCACTCACTCTGTGTATTGCATATTTGTTTTCCAATACGACAAAAAAAAATAAATACAACATTCGGATTAACATAAATTCAATAAAATACGAAACTCGCCTCGCTGCGCTCTCTTTTCGGGAAATTGTGAAAATTCAAGTTTCTTTTTTCTCGAGGTGTTGTGGCCAATATTTTGGATAAATTATTAGAACAAGTGGACATCATTCATTCAGGGATAATCTATTTAAAGCAAAAAGTAAGTAATCAATTCCAATAAGATGACCAAAAGTCCAATAAATTTCCAATAGCACAAAAACAAGTTCGTTGCTCAGCTCTTTCGTTTAGCAACAAAATCCAGCATCCGCATGAGAAGAGACGGAAAATATTCTTTTTTTTTCTTGCAGCCATATTTTTGTCTCTCCCCTGTGTGCACAACCACACCAACCCACCCATTTCTTTCTTTAGATTTTCTATAAAATTCCATTGAAATGGAGATTGAGTGTCTGGCAAATAAAGTGCGAGGTGAAGTGCTGGATCATGGATGCTGATCTTGGCGGGCGCAATGCGAGGCAACCGTGTGACGGGTCAGATAAGTGTGAAACTATCGTTCATATTAAATTTTAATAATTCTAAACTATATACACACACATATACAAGTGTAGGTGTTAATAATGTGATCGGATGATTTAGGTATTTCTATTTGGCTAACATTTCTTATTATTTCTCATTTTCTTACGTGTGTTTATGGCTTTTTATTATTTTTATATTATTTCACCTGAGTTTGGGTAGGTCATAATTTAAGTATGCGTAAGTGCGTCCTAGTTTTTCCGGAAACTGGCCGCCAAAGTTGAAATGGAACGAGGAATAAAATGCTGTTTGCTGCTGGAGAGTTGATGAGGAGCAGCAAAGATATTTTGTTTTTTTTTTTTGGTCTGTCGTTTTTGGGTAGAAAGTTTAAATTCTTGTTTTACGAGCTGTGAGGAATGTCTTCTTATATGTACGTTTTCATGGATGAAAATAAATTTCTTCCAGACGGACAACTGTTGGGGATGTGAATCTTCAATTTTACCTTTGCTGTTAGGTGAAGTGCCTTGATCACTTGTAATAAAAATTCTTTTATGAACTTGACCTACGTTGAACCCGAAAGGTGATGATGGATAAAAAATAATTAAAGGTATGTGTGTTTGCAGTACACATACAAAGGCTAAACCTTTGCTTTTTATCAATTATTTTCAATTAATTTGGGCTAGGTTCAATTTCTAGGCTGACGTACCCTATATCTTAGGTCTTCTTTCATTCTATTTCGGCCATGACATTGACGATGAAATCTTCCTGAGAATTTTCAAAGGTTAAAATCTTTTCTTGATTTATTGAATACGTTGTATAAAAGAGTGAAATCAAAACAATTTTAACCGAAAATCCTTTTACCTTCCATTCACGTGACCTAGTAAAATCCGTTGAATGGTTAATATGATGGGGAAATGCTCTAGTTCCTGGGAAACATATTTTTTTTCGAAACAGGAGGAAGTTTTGTAGTTTCAATGATCATTGATTTTGATTTTTATAAGTCATTTTATCTTCAGTTCAGATTTTGGGTGTTTTTCCGAAATAGAAGTTTTTATAATCAGCGTTTCCTTAGAAGTTTTTATAAACCACGTTAACTTTGATTTGTCGGCATTTTCATTGTCTTTTCATTAGGTTTTTGCCTTGTTGATTTTGATTGATTTTTGCCTAGTATTTACCTGTTTTTCAACGCAGAATCTGTTTCTGGAGTAAAAGAAAAGTTTACCCAAAAAGTAAAAAAAAAAAACTTTTTCAATGGAAGGAAAAATCTGAAGCTAATATTTTAGGTATAATTGGCTCACATTTGGCATCATCACATTGGTACATCATTAATATTTCATCATTGTTGCTTACACTAATACTGTTTAGCGAGGTAGGTAATTTAGGTAAGAATGGGTGATGATAACAGAAGCGGCATAACCTCACTCGGATCTGAATAGATCAATTTGTGTCCCCAGCAGGGGGAAGGAAACAAGGGTGGTAAATAGTAAGAAAATAATTTAAGAACTATTTTAAGATGTTTTTGGTGTTTTTTTTTTTAAACGGTTCGTCGAAAAAGTATTCTCCGAAGGCTGTTTTCCTGGTTTGGGATAGGTTGAGGTATTCACAAAGTAAGTGCTATGAGCCCTCTTCCGCATCGTCGTTTTGACACATTCTATACCTTCATTTGCCTAATGTGGTATTCTACTTATTTGACTTCTGATAAAGTTATGTTCTGTTAGAATTCCAAATAAGAGAGTTAGTTGAGGTATGCTTTGCTTCAAAAAGTATTCTGTGTTTTTCTTTGTGATATTGGGCAAAAGACTTCTCGAGATCCAACAACTGTCAGTGGTTTCACGACCTATGGTTTGCGGTTCTAGGAAGATCCGGTGAATTTCTGTATTTTCTTTTTCAGATGTACTAGTTCCGAAGGTAAGATTTGGTTCAGTTGAACGAATTTAATTAGCACCCTAAGGATTATATTCGAAAGTCTGCTAAGCGGTATTGTTATTAGGTTTCATTATGGTATGTAACTCGGCCATTTTCATAAAAATCTTTTCATATCATCATCCAATAGCGCTTGTGACTTCCAATGGCAGATTGCTTTATTTGAGGACAACAAATTATTAGAGTAGTTCATATTTCAGTTATTCAAAAGCCTGCATTTTTTTGCAGACTTTAAGTAGCGCGTGGTATCTAAAGAATCTTAGATAAAAAATTTGTCAGCTTTTAACGTCTAGACCTCTACCATAATCATCTGATGAAAACACTCCTGATTTAGTTAAATACTCTATTTCTTCCGTTGTCATTTCCTGTAGAATAAAACGCTGCATGTTGTATAGCCCATATCTTTCGAAAGATCAATTCTTCTTTCACAAGCAGTAATTGAACCATCGATTTGAGCCAACTGATCGACATGTTGATATAGTTTTCTTAAAAACCTTTTTTCTTATCACTTACATACTTTTCATGATATTATTGTAATAAATAGATCAATTATATTGTTATAGAGTCTCCAACTAACAACACTTGTTTTTGTTTCAAATAATGCATATCATTTTATGTCACACTTAATGTTTTAAGTTCTAATCACTTATCTGCACTTCCCTTCAGAATTCTGTAAGCCAAAATAATATGATTCCTGTCCGTTATAACTATTCCGCTGAAAACTGGAATCGATACAGTTCAAAAGTTTTTTTTTAAACTTAAACCAAAGTAAATCATCGGTCGACGGTATATTTCTTCGTCTTATTAGATTGATGGCCTCATAGATTCTTTTTTGGAATTTGTAAACATAGCGGCTGAATCATCTATTCCTAAGACCCAATCTTTTCATTCAAATCATTTCATCTTGTCGGAATCTATTTTAAAATTTATTTCTTCACGAAATAAAAAAAATGGATTCCATTAAGACTTGATATTTTTAAGAACAATGTTAAAATTTTGAACGAAAGAAATAAAAACGAAATAGACATTTTCGAAAAAATAAAAATTGAAATAACGAAGCCTTTTTCAAAAGTTACGAAAATAATTAAGAACAAAAGGTGAATCATTCTGCCTCTTCGAGGTAACGAGTTTGACATGAAGCTCGTGCTTTTGGGATCGATGATACTCTTGTTAGTTGGATTAGAATATTCTGGACCGTTCAATACAAGTGTCTTGAACGGATTCAAGTCTGATTCCCACAAAATAAATGCTGGTGTGCCCCAGGGCTTTGTTCTGTCTCCGACTTTTTTCCTATTTTTTTATAAATGATCTTCTGTCTGTTACTTCTTCTAATCCACTTATATGTTTTGCTGATGATATATAATATACCCTCAGCTTTTCATATTCGTTCGACAATTCACGTCCTTCGCCTTCGGACGTACAATTGCAACGGTGCCGTATGTCAAGCTCATTAAACTCCGATTTATACAGCATTGTCAAATGAGGTAATAGGAATCGTGTAGAGTTTAATGTTTCGAAAACTCAATGCTTTCTTCTGTCGTTAAAGCTAAACAAACCCCAATGCCATTGTCCATGAATGGCACTTACATCGATGAAACAGAAAAGCTCTCAGTTCTCGGTATGTGTTACAACGACGACCTCCATTGGAACGACCATATATTTGAGATCGCCAAAAATGCTGCTAAGTGCTTAGGTTTTCTGTATCGGTGTAAGAAGTATTTTTCCCCATCTGATCTGGCTACAATTTTTAAAGCATTTATATGCCTTAAACTCGAGTAGGTATAACTCCCACCTCTGGTCAGCTGCTTCTCAAGCATCGCTTCACCTGCGCTATAGAATACAAAACACAGCGGTGAGATTGATAGGAAATAGAACTGCTGCTGATACAATTTCTCCTCTCGAACATCGACGCAATGTTTCATGTCTTTCCTTATTTTACCGTTTCTCTCATAAAAAATGTTCACTCGAGGTAGCCAGCTGCATTCCTCCCCTTAGAAGTTTCGCCCATAATACTCGTCTTGCAAGGAATGCTCATCAGTTCACCCAATTTCGGACGACGCGTGAAATATAGTAATTCTTTTTTATAGCCGAACAACACGAATTTGGAATAGTTTACCCGGCGAGATGTTCCCTTGCCATTCCAATCTGCAAACATTCAAAACCAATGTTAATCGACACCTCCTATCTCTCCCTTCCCTATCTTCCTAATGCCCGCGCAGTGTGCTCTACATTAAAAGGGAAACAAATAGTCCCTTGTGCGCGCGTTAATTATTAAAAAAAAAAACGACAAAATCATACAATCTCATCTCATCTTAGTAATGTTGACATTGAAAATATTGTAAATGATTAACCTATTGAGTTCAATATTTTCTGCCAAACAATATTAAAATAATAAAAAACAAAACAACAATTGTTCAATGAAAGAATTAATTAAACTATTTAAATCAAAAAACAAAATGTCTGGGCTTGATGATATATTACTTAAAACTTTAACTTAAACGGCCACGAATTTTTTTCCAATGGTTTTGGTTTCCACTTTTCAATAAAAGTATGATCCTATCGTTTATAGATATTATAGGTACTACAAGTAAATTCTTTGAAAAATGTATTAAATAACGACTGCTAAACCATATAGAAGACGCCAACATACTCTAATTAGCGTTTGCCTTTCGAGCTGGTCTCTCAACAAGTCATGAAATATTAAAAATTACAAATCACGTGAAGAGTAACTTTAAATCAAAGTTATTGACTGGTCTACAACATAGCCTCTGGCACAAGAGGCTGATTTACAAACTCATAATGTTTAGTTTTGCGAAATATCTGATTAAAGAGATTTTTACTTAACAGAAAGTTTGCTCTATATGCAGGTATCGGTAAAGTCTTCACTATATGATATGGTTAGTGGTGTTCCGCAGGGTTCCGTGATGGGACTCATACTTACACTAAATTGGCTATGTTGCAGATTGCAGACAACACGGCCTTTTTTGCGTCTAGCTTATTGCTTCAAAAACATCTTGAAAGAAGCAGTTCGCTTTTCTTCTGCATCATCACAATAACTCTGTTTTCCCGTCCAGGGGAAATGTTTTGTTTTACAAACTACCAATTTTAAGTAAAACATAACGTTTTGGCGGATCCTTTGCAAAGTAATCAGCGAGCCTGTCATCAAATAAAGATGCGTTTCGTTTTTTTTTTAATAAGTCGATTTCAACCTAGATTTCTGCAGCTGCTATAACTTTATTTTCAATTTTGCGCTTTATAAAGGTTAACAAATCTTAATAAGACAAGAAGGTTTTTGAATCCGATCTAGTTTTGAGTCAGCTTTTCAATTACTACCACACGTCTACAGTCCAAATTAAACTCACAACTCTGGCTAACATATTTAATTTATTTAATCCAGGGTCACAGAAAAGTGGTCATTTAATGCGACCCACAACGCATTCTAAATGTTTATGTGTCGTCATCTTTCCACACAGATTCACAGCGACCGACAATGACGCTGACGCACAGCTCGCGTCTTGAGACGATTTCCTTTCCATTTGAATTCAATACCTTTTAAGCATAGAGCGCTCCGAAGCTCAGACACAAGATACTAACTTAACTCGAGTATATAAAGTAGTTTGCTTACCTCCATACTAATTACATACACTTATGTATATGCACTCCATTTACTCTATCAACAAGTTCTCTGTTGCGGAAAACAAAGTATCTAGGTAAACACATGCGATTATTTTCATAATTTATCTTTGCTGTCTTTTTGTTGTCATTTTTGTTTACATTTATCTTGTTCTTCTTCCCTCTTCTGACATCATCGGTTGACATACTTGGTATGTCATTTTTATTCACCGACAAACTTCATATGCAAAAAACACGACATATGGCTAATTTTAAAAACATTTTATTTTTTTTGTGGAGGCAAAAAAATTTGCATTAAAAAACATGGAATTTTGTATCTGTTCGCATATATTGAACACCAAAAAAAAAATACCAAAATTGATTACGTAGCTATCATTTCAATATTCAGTTAGCAGACGCGCACGTTTTAGGGTCCGAATGTCAGTTTGATTAATCGAATTAAAAACGGAACTTTAATCGAAACTGAACTGAATAAAAAAGCAATTATTCAATTTTGTTGTTGTTTGTGTTTGTGTTGGTTGTTTTTTCACTTTCAATGTCAAGTTTAATATTAAAATGTAGTTTTGTAGTTAAATGGGCTAAGTTTTGGTGCTTTTATTTGGTTGAAATGAAATGATATTCTTCATTAACTTTTTATAGAATACTTGTTTGTTTTTTTTATTAATATATAGTTATTAATGACTTTGTTTACATTTACTCTTTTCCTTATTTTTATAAATGATCTTTTGTCTATTACTTCTAATCCACTTAACTGTTTTGATGACGACTCTACCCTCAGCTTTTCATATTCGTTCGATGATTCACGTCCTTCGCCATCGGATGTGCAATTGCAACGGTACCGTATGCTAAGCTCATTGAACTCCGATGTACACATCATTGTTAAATGGGGTATTAGGATCATGTGGAGTTTAATGCATCGAAAACTCAATGCTGTCTGTTCTGTTGTTAAAGCTAAACATACCCTCAATGCTATTGTCCATGAATGGCACTTGTATCGAAGAAACCGAAAAGTTTTCAGTACTCGTCATGTGTGTCAAAGACGACTTCCGTTGGAATGACCATATATCCGAGACTACCAAAAATGCTACTTAGTGCTTAGGTTTTCAGTATCGATGCAAGTAGTTTTTCCCCTTCTGATCTGGCTACAATTTACAAAGCGTTAATACGCCCAAAACTCGAGTATAATTCTCACCTCTGGGCAGGTGCTTGCTCGATAGGATACAAAAAATATCTTCCAGATTTAATAGGAAATAGAAATGTCTCTGAAACAATTGCCTTCTAGAACACCGACGCAATGTTTCATGTGTTTCCTTAGTTTATCATTTCTTTAATAAAAAATGTTTACTCGAAGTAGCCATCTGCATTCCTCCCCTTAAAAGTTTCTTCCGTAATACTCGTCTCGCAAGAAATGATCATCAGTTCACCATCGAGCCCAATTTTGGATTGTTTTTTAGCCCAACAACACAAATTTGGAATAATTTAACCGGCGAGATTTCCCTTGCCGATCTTCGATTTACAAGCATTCAAAACCAACTTCCTCTATCGGCTGTTGAGAAATATTTATTAGAGAGGATTACTGGGCCTCTACTCGACTCTCGAGAGTGATCATCTTTCGTTTGCTAGTATTGAGTATTGTTGTAGATTTATAATCATACTAGCTATTACCTGCGACTTCGTCCGCCTGATATTTATCAAAAGCGCCACCTACGGTTAATTAAAATAGCTTAAATTATTCCTTTCAAAATGAGCTCCCTGCCGGTGAAAGTCCCCTCAAAATCGGTCCATAAATAACAATTTTCGAAAAAAAACGACACCAGCGTCACCTAGTGAGTAATTAACATAGCCTAAGTTACTCTTTAGGATGTCAGCTACCTGTCAGTTAATGTCGCGTCAAAATCGGTGCAGCCTTTCCCGAGATTACCCGGAACAAACAAACAGACAGACAGACAGACAAAAAAAATTTAAATGGTGTTGTTGTTATAAGTACTGTATATCCTTTCATATACATAAACTTAAAAGCTTTTATTTTGATTTTAAAAACAGACACTTCATTTTTATTTATGTGTATAGATGAGCTAGTAAGCATGCGATACTTCCAAAGATGCCGCTTACGCTCTTGCTACACTTTCACCTGTGTCTTAATTAATTAATTAACTTTACAAAAAAAGCAACCCGGCTTTATTTTTTAGTTTAAACTAGCTTACCCACCCAGCGTTGCTCGGGTGTACCATACATTTTCGAAAAAACGACCCCGGCTTGCAAGGAGCCACCTAGTAATCAAAATAGCCTTCGTTACTTCTTACAAAATTAGCTATCTGCTTTTGAAACAATCTCAGCGGCACCAATGGGTAATTAAAATAGCCTTTGTTACTAACTACAACATCAGATATCTGCCTGTAAAATTCCCGTCAAAATCAGGGCATAAATAAAAATTTAAAAAAGAATACGGTAATTAAAAAGCCTTACTTACTCGTTGCAATATCAGCTATCTGCCTGTGAAAGTCCCGTCAAAATAGATGCATAATTATAACTTTCGAAAAAAAAGACGCCAGCGCCACCTAGTGGGCTAAATAACCTAAGTTACTCCCTAGAATATCAACCATCTGCCAATGAAAGTCCCTTCAAAATTGGTGCAGCCGTTTTCGAGATTAGCCGGAACAAACAGACAGAAAGGCTGACAGACAGACAAAAAAAAATTAAAAATTGAGTTTTATTTATAAGTACTGTATATACTTTCATATGCATCTTGTAAAAAGCCGTTATTTTGATTTGATATTAAGAACAGACACTTCATTTTTATTTATGCGTATAGATTGTTTGTTATGGCGACGTTCAAATTTGACTTAACAGTGTTTTTTTTTTTACGGTGATAAGACAACCAATTTTTGGATATCAAAGACGTTAAAATGCTTCTCTCACTGAATCCAACAAATAAGATCGCGTAATTTGATAAACCTAATAAACAGAAAAGCTCAAAACAAGATATCTGATAATGTCCAAAAAATAGGCAAAAGATTGGAACATTTATTTCCATATTTAGTAGTCAATTATGTCTAAAATTAACATCCACATGTGGGCAGTATTTTTAAATATATCGGTTTTCTTTTTGGGGCATAGAATAAATATTATTTATAAAAAACAGTTTCACGCTTTCGACCAAAAAGTAGGTGGTTTTTTATTGAGTCTAATTTATTTTTAAATTTGTTAAGATCGGATAATATTTTAAAGTAAACTAAACTTAACTTCATAAGGTTTTCTTGAAAGTTTACTGTGGCTTCTTATTTAGTCATGCCAATTAATATAATTTGGATAGATAAAGATCGAATTAGGTGTTAAATAATAATTTCAATCAATCAATTAAAACTGTGAAATTCAATAGGTGAGTTTTATCAAACGCATTACTAAGGCAACTAGTATTCTTTTAATTTTGAATGAGTCAAAACAATTTCTGCCAGTTTAAATAAACAAGTAACAGTAGATCAATCTTTTGTATAGCCATACAGATACAGTAAATAATATATTAATAAAGATTCAAAAACGGCTAACGGAAATTGCCTCAGAAGAAATTCCCTATCAGAATTATTTTTATAGTCGGGGAGCTAGTGAACTTTTTTAAAACGTCATTAGTGCATGGAAAATTTATGAATTGCCTTGTAAAACTTGAGTTAAGGATCAATAAAATCAGTATCTGTGAGTTATCAGCTGGGGCGTTTGGGCGTGGCTAAGCCCTAAAGACGTCAAAAAAATGAAGCATCGACGTCATTAGTGCAAAGCTGAATTTTGTTATATGAGCCACTACCTATGGACCATTTTTATGAAAATTGAACCCCACACTTAAAAGGGGGTTGTAGACCCTTCCCCCTTTATAAGAATTAAAACTATAAATAAAATAAAATTAAATTTATTATTCTACCCGAAATGAATAAGGATTAAAACGACGTAAATACCAAACCAATTATAAATAAAATGCACGGCTGGATAGCACGTATTTCCTCATATATGAATAAAATTTATATAAAATGCGCGACTGGTTGCACGAACTTGTTCTTATGCTTATGCTTAATGGCTGCATATGTATATGTTTGTATATATTAAAATCAAAAAAATATTTTTTTTTTCGAAAATTCTTTAGAAAAAAATATTGAAAATCGTTCGACCAGTTTTTAAAGTCGTTTTTTCTTAAAAACTTTTCGAAAAATTATTTAAATTTTTTTAGTATGTCATTATAAGTAAATTTGTAGTTTTCATCTGGGAAAATTATTTAAAAAAAAACGAATCAACCGGTTTTCAAAATATTTCGAAAACCAATTTTTTTGTTTAGAAAATTTAAAAAAATCGAAAAAAAAGTTTTTAAAAGTTTTGAAATGCAATATTAATTGAATTATAAATGACTTCCTGTGTGCAAGATTTTATTGCAATCGGGATAATGGTTTACGATAAAACCGCATTTGAAAAAACCGGTTATATGAAAGGTACCGTTATAGATGAAATTTCGAAAAATTAATTCTAACTGAAAGATGTATTTTTGTAAAAAAAAAATAGCACCCTGAAAGTCCTACCAAAATCGTTATAGCCGTTTTCGAGAAAAAATGTATGGCAGGTACCGTTATTTTTCGACCTCGAGCAAAAATGAAAAACCGAGATACTACCAAATACTCAATACAGAGTTTGAAGCAAATAGGTCCATCCGTTTAGGCTGTAGAGGTGCGAACAGACAGACAGATAGACAGACAGACGGACGGAATTTGCGGACCCCTTTTTTTCGACTTCTCTATCATCGTTATGTCATATTTGATTGCTGGAATTTTTTTTGCACGAATCCATAACTTGCATTATAGTGCCTATAATCGCAAGTGAAAAAATAAATGGGTTTGATAAATTTATTTTTTCTCGAAAACTAGAACACATAGTATCATTTCGTTTTCAGTGTTCGATAAAAAATTAATAAACACGTGTAACAAATACTTGAAGCAAATTCAGTGTACACGTATATTCTAAACTTAAAAAAAATCAATCTAAACTATGTTTTTCATTTTTTCCCCCAAAATCTCGAGTTTAAAGTCAATTTTTCAAAAGCTATTAATAGACATTACTTTATTTAAAAACAAGATGATAGAACACATTTCAAAATATGTGCAAAACTTAATTCTAAGTAAAACCGTTATTTTTAAATATTATTATAAATATTTTTTTTCCTTGTTGACTGTTTTTGTTTTAAAAATTGCCCCTCCCGTCTAAACGGGAGGATATGGATCCCGCCTTTGATAAGAAATGCTTGTATTTAGTCAATATAGAAATCCGAAGTATTTTTGCGACTGTATCGTACTTTTTAAGGGCGTCTGGCACGCTTTTTGCCCCTCCCAAAACGGCAATATGTATACTACAAATATAATTACATAAACTGTTCATATAGAAAAATTTAGCTTTGCACTAATGACGTCACTGCTTCAATTTTTTGACGCCTTTAGGGCTTAGCCACGCCCCAACGCCCCACATGACAGCTGCCAGATGCTGATTTCCTTATTTCTTAACTCGAGTTTTACAAGACAATTTATAAACTTTCCATGCACTAATGACGTTTCAAAAACGTTCACCAGCTCTTAGACTATTAGAAAAAAGGCCTGTATAAAAAAGGAATATTTCTCTACTCAGACTTTTACAATGTGTCTCTCCACAGCCAATATTTGAGTCAATCGTGATAGCCAGAAGGAGGAAAATTTTCAATCTATGTTTTCATTGCTTCGTCAATTTCAATTATACGCGCTTTTTTCAAATAAGGTTATTGTCACTTTTCAGCCATTTTCAAAAGAGAGATAGAGAATATTGCCTTTGCGATGGAAAGCAATAATTGCCTTCCATCTACCGGGCAATATTGCTATTGCCATTGTTTCAGCACTAGGCAATAGGTCCGTTCGTCTCCTTTTTGGGTTGTTTTAGGAAAACTGTCAAAATTTGAAGAGTGGGAATGAAAACCCTCAGAAAATAATAAATTCGCTCAAAAGTAAAAGAACGCTTTGCGGATCAAAATAGAGAAACTTTTTAAACGTCAAAAAAATTAAAATTTAACTAAACGAAATGCATCAAATAAGTGCAGATGAAATAAAAATTGTGATGGAAATCATTTTATTAGGCCATTGTATCGTCATTTTATTATTTACTTTAAATTTAACTTTATAAATTTTTTTTTAATTTAAAATTCTTCAAATACGAAGACTTCACAAAACGTCAAATTTCAAATGTACTTTTGAGTTTGACAGAACTCACATTTCTCCCGCAAGAATTTTTGTTGGTTTAAAACAGCGAATTAAGGGGAAGCGTTTTGCTCTCTCACAATCTCTCTCTTCTCACGAAAACTTTTGAAAATGTATATATGTAAGTAAACAAACAACATTTGTGTAAAATTGTTCAAAATATGTAGTCTGTTGTAGGGAGTAGACAAACAGAGCTAATATGAGGGCAATTGCAATGAATTGGGCAATTTATTGCCTATAATATTGCAAATGGAGATTCTAGGTTAAAAAATGTCTCTGACCCAATTGGAATTATAATTACATATATAATATGTATGTATATTATAATTATAATACCTGAAACTGAAATTGAAATTTAGTTAGAAAAACTTTGCTCCGTCAAACGTGACTTAAAAAGTCACGGCTTTTAAAAAACTTTTCTTAACAAAGAGCTTTGACAAGCTTGAAGAAAACGGCTGTAACAATTTTGATGAACATTTTTGAGAACATTGTGATAGGTTTTTTTTATCTAATTACGCCTTTCATGCAACGATTTTTTTTAATTTTCACCTTTCTCGCTCGGATTGGATTTCAATAAATTTCAAATATATTTCTTTTAATAAATTCATGGTTATTTAAGACGTATGAGGGCATATTTTTTACTAAAAGCAGTGACTTGTTGTAGTTTTGAATTTTTTAAAAGTTGGGGTAGTATCATACTTGTTACTGTTAAAGATCTTGGCTTTCAAGACCGTTTATAGTCTGTTCACTAAAAATATTCAGTACAGTGTTCATCTCTCACGCAGACTGCAGTAGAATCTCACTAAACTGAGAGCGAAAATATTACATGGTTTCGTAGGGGACATTATAAATCATTGGTCCTTAAAAGCTTTCAGAAAGCACCAATTGTGAAAGCTCTTTAAAAAATCCAAAGAAAAATCCAACATGACTTGCATTAGCGTAGAAGTGGTAGGTCTAAAATGGTGTGCCAGTTCTAATTCGTGGGTTAGTTAGTGATTGGGTTTTAATTTCATTGGATATTTCAGGGAGCAAAACCACCAACTGGCACAATTTGCAAAAATAAAGCTCTCCCATAAGGCTTGCACTGACATTTTTTAGTGGAATTCTTAGAAGGAATTTAGACGGAATTCACATACTTAGGTGCCCAAAATAGGTCTATCTTTGAATTCTTCGTATGCCCTGTTCGTTGATAAATTTCTGTAACTCTGTTAGGTTATTTTTCTAATCGTTTCACCTTAACACTGAATATATAATAATGTGCAATGGAAAAAGCAATTTTTGATGGGCCATTCGAGTCCATGTATGTATTAGGTGAAATTTTCAACGGTTCAGGAAAACTGTTCCGTAATCCTCGCATAATGCGATTAGCTTTAAATTTGACATCCTCTGTTCCGTTGATCCTTTCAAAGGTCCTTTCTCACTCGAAGAAAAAAGTTTTAAATCCTGCGCTCGATTTTTCTCAAATGCCTTTTAATGCCAAATGTAGTTTCGGCAAATTCATTTCTTAAAATGTTTGGTACTAAAGCTTGGCTTTGAAATTTTACTAGATGGCGTTAATTGTTATTGTTGTTGTTTTTGATTCCTAACACGATTTCATATCTTTGTTCGTATACACTTATAACAAATGTTGGCTTTCTAATCATTTTTTCTGTTATATTCGTTTATTTCTTCTTTAAGTACAGGGATTCTAGAGCGATAGAATTAGAGAATGATATAACACATATAAGCTGGCAATTAAAATTTACATTTTCTTCACCTGAAGACCAAATATCATTCCTGACAAGTTCAATAAGTCAAATTTTCAATACACATGTACCGCTTAAAACCAAACTTACACGGAGTGACAAAAAATCTTGGTTTTCGGCAGATATTTTAAATTCTATTGATCAAAGGTTGGAAACGGTTTCGTCTTCCTGAAATGTACTCTATTTTTAGTTTTTTTAAGAAATATCGTCAGTAAAAAAATCAGGGATGCCAAAAGCAGACTCTACTCACAACGATTTAACAAAAACTTACCATCTAAAATTCTGTGGAAAAATATCTCTGAGCTTGGCGTTGGATCCCAAAAAGAATATTGTTTTGCTGATATATGTCTGGACTATTTGAATGAAGAATTTGCGAAAATTCAAAATGTTCCATTAAATGAAACCGTCCGGGTGGTTGACCCCGAAAATGAACAATTTCAAAGTGAAGACTTTTTAAATGTGGATGGGTTGAGAACATCTCAGGTTTTTGACCCTAGCACAGACACTGATGAAACAAACGAAGCCTATCGGGTGGATGATGCTGATGTCTTGAGTACAATATTGAAAATTAAATCTTGCGCCATGGGATTTGACGAAATACATCCACTTTTCATAAAAATGATTCTACCCACATTCTTCCTGCCCTTACGCATATATTCAACACTATCATAATGACATCACATTTTCCATCCCTTTGGAAAGTAGCGAAAATAATACCAGTTTTAAAAAACCTGCTACCCGCATGTCTAATCCAGATTTCAGACCAATATCAAGTTTACCCTTTTTATCAAAAGTATTAGAAAAAATCCTTCACAACCAAATCTCATACATCAATAAACTTTTGAGCAAGCAACAATCGGGTTTTAGAACAAACCATCGCTGCATATCAGCAATTATTAAAGTTTCAGACGGTATAAAAACGGCAATGGATAGTGATCTGGTGTCGTTTCTTGTGCTCTTGGATTTCTCAAAACCCTTTGATACAGTCAACCATAGATTGCTCATATCAAAGCTAAAAAAAAACAGTTTATATTTTCGAACACAGCAGCAGATATGATTTTTTCATATCTCAGTGGGAGAAGTCAAGCTGTAGTTATGGGTGAAAAAATATCACGTCCATTAAATCTCTAATCAGGAGTTCCACAGGGGTCAATTCTTGGTCCCCTGCTATTCTTAATTTTTATAAATGATCTCCCGCTACAAGTGAATTACTCCTCTTTAGATTTATATGCTGATGATGCTCAAGTTCGTCTAAGCTGCAAGCTAGGTATAATTGAAGATGGGCTGAAAAGTTAAACGGTGATCTAAGTAGTATTCTAAACTGGTCTGAGAAAAATAAACTGCATCTTAACCCAAGAAATTCGAAATGCTTAGTCGTATACAAAAATAAACTTGATTACAGCTATTTTTCCAAATTGTACCTTGCTAATCAACAACTCGAGTATGTCGAGAAAGCTAAAAATCTGGGTAGTTCGTTTAATCGCACTCTTGCTTGGGAAGATCATATTCAAATGGTTATCGGAAAAGTATACGGCTCCTTACGCAGTCTTTCTCTGTCAAAGCATTTTACTCCCCAGGATGTTCGGATAAGCCTAGCAAAAACATTAATCCTTCCGATTATAACATATGGATGTCAAATTGTAAGTACCCATAACTCTGAAACGAAACGAAACTTGACAGTAGCGTTCAATAATATTACACGTTATGTATACAATCTCCGGAGATATGACCATGTATCAAACTATATAAACAACATCCTTGGCTGTGGTCTCTACACATATTTTAAATATTTTTTCCTTAAAACACTTAACAAGATTTTAATCAGCAAACAACCGGAATATCTTTTTGGAAAAATACACTTTGTGAACTCATCTCGATCATTTAGGTTATTGCAACCCAGATTTGCTTGCCGTAACTCTGTGCGTCAGTTTTTTGTTGTTGTTATCAGGCAGTGGAATAGTTTACCCTATGTCATTAGAAGACTTCGCGGCACGACGCAATTTCATGCGGCTTTATTCAGATACTTGGCAGGAAATTATATTAAAAATATATAAAATTGAAAATAAAGTACATATGTACTTCAAATGAAAAAAAGAAACAAAGAACGATTAGTAGTTTTAAATTCAATGCAAAATTCGTATGTCTTTCTTGTAATTTTTCAAACTTAATTTATATAAAATTTAACTTGAATTTAAATTTAACGAAACAAATACTTTTTAACTTTTACTACCTATTTTATAGGCTTCACAGCCCATTGTAAAAGCTTCCATTGAATAAATAAATGAAATGAAATGAAATGAAATGAAATGAAATGAAATGAAATGAAATGAAATGATATGAAATGAAATGAAATGAAATGAAATGAAATGAAATGAAATGAAATGAAATGAAATGAAATGAAATGAAATGAAATGAAATGAAATGAAATGAAATGAAATGAAATGAAATGAAATGAAATGAAATGAAATGAAATGAAATGAAATGAAATGAAATGAAATAAGGTTTCATTTAATTCCTCAAACTAATATCTTAGGGGCCAGTTATAGCTATCATTGAAATGCTTCATTGAAACAAATCATTGGAATTTTTTGAGAGGTCAGTTATAGCAATCATTTAAATTTTCTGTCATTGGAAAAATTTTCCTGGTTGAAATACACACGAAAAAATTTTTCGGATACAAATCTGTCATTGGAACTGAACGAAATTGGAATTCAAATCAGTGGAACGAGTTGTTCCACTTTCTGTCAAAAAACAATCAGCTGACACGAAAAACGAATTTGCATCAGGAAAACAGATAAATACATTTTTAATAAAAAATATTTGTGCAAATTGGTTTTTTCTTGTTGAAAAAAATTCTTCGTATCATTTGCTATAGATTGGTATATCATTTGTGTTACTAATCAAAGGAAAACATGTAAAAAATCGGTTTAAAGTTTTTCAATGATGCATTTCAATGATAGCTATAACTGGCCCCTTAGTTTCACTTTTCTAATGGTAATGCTCATTTGCTTTTTCAACATTTTGCGGAATCAGATAAATTTTAAAGAATTCAAATGTCGCTTTGTATGTTAGTAAATATCCACTCCGAACTTATTTTTTAATGCGTTCTCTGAACAGAATTTTTTTTTACATAAACAAGGTCTAGTCATCCACAGACACACCCAAATCGAAACACACTAGCTCAATGACTCAAACCCCTTATCCGGCAATTTAGTAAGATAACCCATTCGGCTGGTTTGCGCCATAATCTACACCTACTTCCGTTTCTTGCTTTATATTTTCATATACTGTTGCAGGTGTCGTCATGTCCATCTATCTCAAGCTGGCCATCTATGGACATACAAACTTCCCATCCACTGCGATGGGATTACAGATCCATCGGTGGCGTTGTCCATTTTTCACCATTTTAAGCCAAAGCTGTGCATCATGTTCAAGTGACAGACATTGATTAAGCACAAAATAAGCGCGTCTACAACAAAAAGTAAAAAATCACTTTCTTCTATCTCTCCTCCCTCTTTGTTGCAAATTACCAGCGAGCACTACAAATGAAATTGTTTAGTAAAATAATAAATTTTATATTTGCAACATCATTGTTGAATGGATTTTGTTTTTGTTTATGTTTCCTACTTCAGGTGCATCGACCGTATAGCCGCAGGCCGCACACTTTCTTGCATGTGTCACTGAGTTGCTCAGGAGCACCGAGTTCAAAACCAGCCAACCGTCCAAATACATCAAACTACTACCAACTTCAGTCATAATTTTCTAGCTTAACGTATAATTTCATCAGAAGTGCAACTCTTCAACTAATTGCAAATGGTGTTAGATATTGGCTTTGCGTGTTTCTGGTCAGGAGCCCCTTTAGCCTCAAGACTTTCTAAGTTTGAAGAAATAAATAATTAAGGATTTGAAAGGAGATGAAGGCGATTGGAAGGTGGTGGTGTGAAAAAAAATTCATTCAATTACATGCGGTCTGAGGTTGAGAAGATGAGCTCGTTTATTCGATCACTTATGAAACTTAACGATGCGGCTAGCTAATCTGACGAAACGATTAGCTTAGACAAAGACTAGTCTTTTGTATTTTAAATACGTTTTTCAAGATATATTTTTTTGTTTATAAGTGATTAATGGTCTTTAAAATCAACATTAGCTTTGATTATTAATTACTTTATGCAAGGCGAAGACAGGTATCAATATAAATAAACTTCAAGTGATTCACCTTTGGATTCTTTAACGAGATTTTTTGTCACAATTCACAAGATTAAAGAATGAGGAAGTCAAAGTAATATTGGGCTTATTAGATAAAGAAGAGTAGGGCCATGTCTCATGACTCTATTTAAAAATCCCACTTTTACTTGTTTACTTAATTTTGTTAAAAATTATAAAAAGTTTTTTTTTGACGTGATAACGTCTTATAAATCGATGACATGCTACGTACGAAATAACATGACTCATGCTGATAAGACTCATGACTCATGCTAGCGGCGATACTGTGGTTCTTTCAACCAAAATCGATCGCAAGCACCAGGCGAACATGAAAAAGAACAGGCGCAAATTCCCAAAATAATTCCACTCAAATTCAAAAAGAACAGAAGAGAAAAATAAATACGAAATAGGCGGAGTTTTGTTAAAGTAGAAAGTAAATGTAGATATTTGTGTGTATGTGTGTGTGTGTGTGGATTTAACGAGAGGGTTTGTGGGTGTGAGTTAACGGGCTGCATGTTGGTGTTTTCTTATGACGTTATCACGTAAAATGATCGTCCGTAAACCGAGTTTACAGACAACCAACACTTTTTTGTTGAATAAAGAAAGATAAAAAATTTAACGAGGTTGGCCAACCGAGATGCTGGTTTCCATTTTTGTATTTCGTTTGTCGCGTAAAATTGAAAAATGTACCAAAACAAAAAACTTTATGTGATCTTGACTACGATAAGAACTCCGAAGTTGAATGAGATATAGATTTTGAAAGTGAAGTAAATACGAACAAATTTTTGGCAATACAAACTAGAAGATAATTTTTATAATTTTAGAAAAGGTAAAGTAGCGATCTACTTCATTTTGAAGTCAAGTGGTAACGCTGCTGAATAGTTCATAAGCTAAGAGAAGGAAGCTAGCACAAAACATGTGTACACCTTTGTGTAAAATAATAGCAGCGCTTTATATCTTTGAATAAAAATGGTGCAATGACATAAGCCCATAAATCATAAGAGTATATTTCATAATATACATATTTATATACTATTATACTATTTTGTCTTTTAATAAATTTATTTGATTTAAATTATAGCTTTGGGTTAAGAAAAGCAAGAAAACTTAAAAATACATTAATTTAATTAACGGAACTCATATATACATAAATATTAAAAACTTTACAACTTAAAAAAATGCTGTGGATTATAATAGCAGTGCTGCCAAATATTATCTTATGGAACCCTTTAAAATATATTTCTATTTTAAATATATATATTTTTTTATAATTAACGCTCTCACAAGAGATTATATGTTTCCCTTTAAATGTAGGGTACACTGCGCGGGCATTAGGAAGATAGGGAGGGGAAAGATAGGAGGTGTCGATTAACATTGGTTTTGAATGCTTGCAGATCAAAATCGCAAGGGAAAACATCGGGGAAACTATTCCGAATTCGTGTTGTTCGACTAAAAAAAGAATCATATATATATTTCACGGTACGTCCTAAATTGGGCTCAAAAAGGAACTGATGAGAATTCCTTGCGAGACGAGTATTACGGGAGAAACTTTTAAGGGGAGGAATGCAGAAGAAACGATAAAATAAGGAAAGACATGGAATTTAAATACTAATGAAAATACTTAGTACTTTGTAAAATGACTTTCATTTGCGAGTACAGCAGTATGAAGAATCAACCAGAGGCATACACCTTTCTTACGGAATGTTATTCCATGTCTTTTGCACTGCGCTACACAATTTCGCTTCATTTTATATTTTATTTTTGAAACACCTGTCCTTATATCGGTTCTTATGTTTTCCATCGGATTGAGGTCCAGTGATTGAGCAGATCATTCATTGACGTCTATGTTGTTAGTCTCAAACCAATTAATTTCTTGCGAGCTTCCTGGTATAAGTGCAAGACAGTAGAATATATTCTATTCTGAATAAGCCTGATCCATAGTACTAAAACAATCCCAAACATCAATTTCAGCTCCTTCACGTTCCTTTTCACAGAGGGTTTTTTTAATTTGCGACTTTCTCGTGGATTTTTATTAAATTTATATTTAAAAAGCTGAATGCATTCTACATACCAACATTCTGAATATAGTTTTTCTCTTATTATAATAATTTTTTTGAAATTTCTTCTTTTTTTTAATTTTCAATATTTTAAAACTAATAAATAAATGTTATGTTAAATTTTATGATGAGCTTATTAATAAACTCTACAAAGCTGGATACCAAAATCTAAGAACATTTTTTTTTTGTTCATAAAACTAAAAATAAAAAAAACGGGATTTTATCAAAATCGGTTCTACCAATATCAAAATAATTATTTCATAAATTTATTATTATTTAAGATGTGTGATGCCAACAATAAATCCAAATGTTAACAATACAATTCTCAAAGTACCCTGTCAGAAGCAATAAATATTATAGATTCTTACATGTATGTATGTCTTGTTTTAACAGATGAATGAACGGGAGTGCCTTAAAACATTCTTTGTTTTATAATTCACACACGCTAACGGGTTTGCGTTAATCTGAAGATGAGTGTTTAAAGGATATGCCGATGAAAATTTTAGTCTTAAATTTCTCAACATCATAATGCGATGCGGATGTAGAGTTTGACAAAATATTCCACATTCGAGCTGTACGGCTAAATAAAGAATCTCTCAACTTAACAGTTCGCCCGAAATAACGCTTAGGGTAAATTGGTGGACATTTTGGAAGCGCGTGTATTACGATGAAATCTTTAAGGGGCAAGAATATACAAGTGGTTGTTTCTCTTGAGCTTTAACCGTAAAATAACGGTAGGAAAGAGATATAATTTAGAATTCCGTCGGTGTTCGAGTGATGTATTTATATAGAATACCCTCCAAAAAGTCTCAAGTGAATTGAAGGTGAACCCGCTCAGATATGGGAGTTGTACTAAAGTCTTTTACGGATATACACTTTCAAGATGGTAACGAGATCAGAAGGGGGAGCATTTCTTACATCGTTGAGAAAGCCCAAACATCTGGCTGCATTTTTGGCGACATCGCATATGTGATCGTTCCACAAGAGGTAGTGCACCACCACGTACCGAGAATTTCATGATGGTCGACTTCCATTATCCAAATGCACTCATACCTAGCGGCAAGGGGATATCATCTCGCTTCAGTGATAGAAGAAAGCATTGTTTTTCGATGCATCAAATTCCACACGATTTCATATTTTCTATTTGATAATGCTGTCAAGGTCAGAATATATAATGAGCTTAACATACTTACGTTGCCGTTGAGTACATCCAAAGAGCAGGGGTGCGTTGAAAAACTAATATAAGAAGCTAAGTGTTCTGTTATCAGCAAAGAAGTTTAGTGGATAAAAAGTGAAAATGAGAAAGAGTTTCGGAGAACGAACTTGAATTTTTAATTTTATCTTATATCTTCTTTAACGTTTGTCCTGTCGAAAACTTTGTTAAAATAGAATAACGCAATTAAATTTTCAATTCTTTGTATTATATATTATACTAGCAGACCCGGCCACGCGTTGCTGTGGCTCATTTAATTTGCAATAAAACAATATTGAGTTCATTAATCGAGATAAAAAACAATCCTATGCCTCAAATTTGACCAAATTACACACAGAATAGTAAATTTCATGAAAACCCGTTCAATAGTTTTACAGTCTATTGGCTACAAACATCGTGACATGGATTTTTTATATATAAATATAGCAAACCAACCGGGCGTTGCTCTCGGGTTTAAAATACGTTTTCTGGATCCCAACAACGGCGCTATTAATCGCTACTACCAGGCTACCAGCTAGCCATGTTAATACACACAAAGAATTTTTTAAATATCGGTCAAGTCATTTTAATTTAATATTTTTGATATATACGAATTGCAAAGGTTCATGGAACACCTCGTTTTCCAATATCTCCTATCCAGGTCAAGCTATCGGGTAAACATTTTGTTAAAGGCTTTTTTTTAAATTTTTATTTGAATGAAAAAGGTGACCCCAACGCCACCTAGGGGTAATGATCTTAGTTACTCCTTGCAATATCAGCTATGTGCCTCTGAAAGTCCCATCAAAACCTATGTAAAAATAAGAATTTTCGAAAAAAAACGACCTCAGCGCCACCTGGTGGATAATTAAAATGGTCTAAGTTATTCCATAAAATACCAGCAATATACGTGAGAGTCCCGTCAAAATTGGAGCATGCGCTCTCGAGAACATCTCCTTTTTATGGATAAACAATTTTTGGTTTTTTGAAAATTTGCAATGAAATAAATAAAATCTTTGAAATACATTTCAATGGGATCGAAAACCTTAACGAAAATCATCATTAGCTAAAAAAAAAACTTCGACTTCCGCGGGACGGATTTTAATTTTTTAATTAATTTAAAAAATTATAGAAATCCACCCAGCCGGGCCCTAGAGGTCACACAGAAAATTGAAACTTATTTTTATGTATAAAGATTGCGCAGTAAAACTGCTTTTTGGCAATAAAAGCTACATAAATAAATAAACATAGCAAGAACTTGTTTCTCTCTACCGCATGTATTTACTCTTCGACAACACTAGCCATGTATAGGTGAGCGTAAACGAAAAGATTCGACGAACAGGTTCAAAGGCTGGGTGTCCCAAACCATCGATCTCAAACTTCATGTAAATGTTCTTGCATGTATTGGTGTGAAAGAAATCTCAATAGGACACCCATAGAATCCATTACGTCGACGGATTTAACTGACAGTTCGATAAAATACACACGTTCTTATGAGAACCGACCCAAACATTACGGACTCGACGTATACGGTTTAAAAAAAAAATAAAGGGAACGACAGGGCCGCACGTACTTGGTCCTATGTGCTAATCCTTTTTAAGTGCAGGCGTCTTTTTGACAAAGATTTTATTTTAATGTTTTTTTTGTTTTAGTTGCATTTTCCTTAGAATCGTTGTGGTTTGAAGCTCGAAAGAGCATGCGTCACGACAAAGGGATAAACACATAAATATATAGGATTATAAGCTTTTGCAGTTTTTTAGTGTACAGGGTGCGGCAAAAAAACCGATCTATTTTCTGCGGCGCGCCATTCTGCGACAGGACGTCCGAGGGTGGTGGGGGTAGACTCGTTGGAACGCCTACACGACGCCATTGTCGGTAACCATGGAGCAGTGGTCGCCTGAGCACCGCGCGTTTGTTATCGAATGCTTGCAGATCAAAATCGCAAGGGAAAACATCGGGGAAACTATTCCGAATTCGTGTTGTTCGACTAAAAAAAGAATCATATATATATTTCACGGTACGTCCTAAATTGGGCTCAAAAAGGAACTGATGAGAATTCCTTGCGAGACGAGTATTACGGGAGAAACTTTTAAGGGGAGGAATGCAGAAGAAACGATAAAATAAGGAAAGACATGGAATTTAAATACTAATGAAAATACTTAGTACTTTGTAAAATGACTTTCATTTGCGAGTACAGCAGTATGAAGAATCAACCAGAGGCATACACCTTTCTTACGGAATGTTATTCCATGTCTTTTGCACTGCGCTACACAATTTCGCTTCATTTTATATTTTATTTTTGAAACACCTGTCCTTATATCGGTTCTTATGTTTTCCATCGGATTGAGGTCCAGTGATTGAGCAGATCATTCATTGACGTCTATGTTGTTAGTCTCAAACCAATTAATTTCTTGCGAGCTTCCTGGTATAAGTGCAAGACAGTAGAATATATTCTATTCTGAATAAGCCTGATCCATAGTACTAAAACAATCCCAAACATCAATTTCAGCTCCTTCACGTTCCTTTTCACAGAGGGTTTTTTTAATTTGCGACTTTCTCGTGGATTTTTATTAAATTTATATTTAAAAAGCTGAATGCATTCTACATACCAACATTCTGAATATAGTTTTTCTCTTATTATAATAATTTTTTTGAAATTTCTTCTTTTTTTTAATTTTCAATATTTTAAAACTAATAAATAAATGTTATGTTAAATTTTATGATGAGCTTATTAATAAACTCTACAAAGCTGGATACCAAAATCTAAGAACATTTTTTTTTTGTTCATAAAACTAAAAATAAAAAAAACGGGATTTTATCAAAATCGGTTCTACCAATATCAAAATAATTATTTCATAAATTTATTATTATTTAAGATGTGTGATGCCAACAATAAATCCAAATGTTAACAATACAATTCTCAAAGTACCCTGTCAGAAGCAATAAATATTATAGATTCTTACATGTATGTATGTCTTGTTTTAACAGATGAATGAACGGGAGTGCCTTAAAACATTCTTTGTTTTATAATTCACACACGCTAACGGGTTTGCGTTAATCTGAAGATGAGTGTTTAAAGGATATGCCGATGAAAATTTTAGTCTTAAATTTCTCAACATCATAATGCGATGCGGATGTAGAGTTTGACAAAATATTCCACATTCGAGCTGTACGGCTAAATAAAGAATCTCTCAACTTAACAGTTCGCCCGAAATAACGCTTAGGGTAAATTGGTGGACATTTTGGAAGCGCGTGTATTACGATGAAATCTTTAAGGGGCAAGAATATACAAGTGGTTGTTTCTCTTGAGCTTTAACCGTAAAATAACGGTAGGAAAGAGATATAATTTAGAATTCCGTCGGTGTTCGAGTGATGTATTTATATAGAATACCCTCCAAAAAGTCTCAAGTGAATTGAAGGTGAACCCGCTCAGATATGGGAGTTGTACTAAAGTCTTTTACGGATATACACTTTCAAGATGGTAACGAGATCAGAAGGGGGAGCATTTCTTACATCGTTGAGAAAGCCCAAACATCTGGCTGCATTTTTGGCGACATCGCATATGTGATCGTTCCACAAGAGGTAGTGCACCACCACGTACCGAGAATTTCATGATGGTCGACTTCCATTATCCAAATGCACTCATACCTAGCGGCAAGGGGATATCATCTCGCTTCAGTGATAGAAGAAAGCATTGTTTTTCGATGCATCAAATTCCACACGATTTCATATTTTCTATTTGATAATGCTGTCAAGGTCAGAATATATAATGAGCTTAACATACTTACGTTGCCGTTGAGTACATCCAAAGAGCAGGGGTGCGTTGAAAAACTAATATAAGAAGCTAAGTGTTCTGTTATCAGCAAAGAAGTTTAGTGGATAAAAAGTGAAAATGAGAAAGAGTTTCGGAGAACGAACTTGAATTTTTAATTTTATCTTATATCTTCTTTAACGTTTGTCCTGTCGAAAACTTTGTTAAAATAGAATAACGCAATTAAATTTTCAATTCTTTGTATTATATATTATACTAGCAGACCCGGCCACGCGTTGCTGTGGCTCATTTAATTTGCAATAAAACAATATTGAGTTCATTAATCGAGATAAAAAACAATCCTATGCCTCAAATTTGACCAAATTACACACAGAATAGTAAATTTCATGAAAACCCGTTCAATAGTTTTACAGTCTATTGGCTACAAACATCGTGACATGGATTTTTTATATATAAATATAGCAAACCAACCGGGCGTTGCTCTCGGGTTTAAAATACGTTTTCTGGATCCCAACAACGGCGCTATTAATCGCTACTACCAGGCTACCAGCTAGCCATGTTAATACACACAAAGAATTTTTTAAATATCGGTCAAGTCATTTTAATTTAATATTTTTGATATATACGAATTGCAAAGGTTCATGGAACACCTCGTTTTCCAATATCTCCTATCCAGGTCAAGCTATCGGGTAAACATTTTGTTAAAGGCTTTTTTTTAAATTTTTATTTGAATGAAAAAGGTGACCCCAACGCCACCTAGGGGTAATGATCTTAGTTACTCCTTGCAATATCAGCTATGTGCCTCTGAAAGTCCCATCAAAACCTATGTAAAAATAAGAATTTTCGAAAAAAAACGACCTCAGCGCCACCTGGTGGATAATTAAAATGGTCTAAGTTATTCCATAAAATACCAGCAATATACGTGAGAGTCCCGTCAAAATTGGAGCATGCGCTCTCGAGAACATCTCCTTTTTATGGATAAACAATTTTTGGTTTTTTGAAAATTTGCAATGAAATAAATAAAATCTTTGAAATACATTTCAATGGGATCGAAAACCTTAACGAAAATCATCATTAGCTAAAAAAAAAACTTCGACTTCCGCGGGACGGATTTTAATTTTTTAATTAATTTAAAAAATTATAGAAATCCACCCAGCCGGGCCCTAGAGGTCACACAGAAAATTGAAACTTATTTTTATGTATAAAGATTGCGCAGTAAAACTGCTTTTTGGCAATAAAAGCTACATAAATAAATAAACATAGCAAGAACTTGTTTCTCTCTACCGCATGTATTTACTCTTCGACAACACTAGCCATGTATAGGTGAGCGTAAACGAAAAGATTCGACGAACAGGTTCAAAGGCTGGGTGTCCCAAACCATCGATCTCAAACTTCATGTAAATGTTCTTGCATGTATTGGTGTGAAAGAAATCTCAATAGGACACCCATAGAATCCATTACGTCGACGGATTTAACTGACAGTTCGATAAAATACACACGTTCTTATGAGAACCGACCCAAACATTACGGACTCGACGTATACGGTTTAAAAAAAAAATAAAGGGAACGACAGGGCCGCACGTACTTGGTCCTATGTGCTAATCCTTTTTAAGTGCAGGCGTCTTTTTGACAAAGATTTTATTTTAATGTTTTTTTTGTTTTAGTTGCATTTTCCTTAGAATCGTTGTGGTTTGAAGCTCGAAAGAGCATGCGTCACGACAAAGGGATAAACACATAAATATATAGGATTATAAGCTTTTGCAGTTTTTTAGTGTACAGGGTGCGGCAAAAAAACCGATCTATTTTCTGCGGCGCGCCATTCTGCGACAGGACGTCCGAGGGTGGTGGGGGTAGACTCGTTGGAACGCCTACACGACGCCATTGTCGGTAACCATGGAGCAGTGGTCGCCTGAGCACCGCGCGTTTGTTATCGAGGCGTATTTTAAAAGTGGTGATTCAATCATTGCTACTCAGCGGCAGTTCCGTGCATTCTTTCAATTAGGTCGACATGGAGAAGTTCCGTCGCGTAGCACAATTATGCGGTGGGTTACTAACTTTAGAACAACAGGTTCTGCGTTGAAAAAGAAGCTGCCAGGCCGTCCAAGGTCAGCTCGGACGCCAGAGAACATCAATAGAGTTCGTGCTGCTGTGGAAAACAGTCCTCGTAGGCCCGCCCGTAAACAAGCTGCTGCTTTGAACATACGCCTCGATAACAAACGCGCGTTGCTCAGGCGACCACTGCTCCATGACTACTGACAATGGCGTCGTGTAGGCGTTCCAACGAGTCTACCCCCACCACCCTCGGACGTCCTGTCGCTGAATGGCGCGCCGCAGAAAATAGATCGGTTTTTTTGCCGCACCCTGTACTATCTTATCTTTCCACTTGTTGTTTACTGTTTATAATATAATTTGCTAATAGAAAGATATAAAGGACTTTTTTCAGTTTAATTTTCATTTATGGAAAAATTTGAACAACTGGCATAAAGTTTCGTGGGAATCAGCAGTAGGGCAATAATGCTAGGTATAAAGGGACCTATATAGGTCCCAATAACAATAATTTACTTTTTGAAATCAAATTAATTAAAATAGCTTAAATATGTTTGATAGATCGATAAACGTATGGTGTGGTTAGGTATTAATGGAATTTATTAAGGAATATTAGGTACCTATAATAAGGTTGGAAGGAAGGTAGGTACTAAAATGAAGATAGACATTCCACCTACTATGAAGCGAGTGGGTATAGACAATATTAAAAGTTAACACAGTGGTTTTGTTTATTTATAGGCAGGTGTAAACTTTAGTTTTCTTGATTGAAATTTTTGCATTTAGTAGTAATCGAATAGTTTTTTATTTGTTTGTTGTTTTTGCGTGTTTATCATAGGCTTCCTTATTTATTCTGTGTGCTTTTATGATGACGAAATGCTTTAAAATACGTAGGTATGTATGTAGGTTGTCAACTTCTTTTATTTGACTAATGGCTAGGGCTTAGTCGAGCAATATGAAAAAAAATTTTGGGGAAAATATTAAACATATGAAATTTTTTATGAAATCAAAAAAACACTATTCATAACGTTTTTTTGGAAAAAAAAATGTTGTAAGCCATCTTATTTCTTTTGCTGTTTTCTATTTTATGATTTTTTTCATTTTAAAATCGTTCGACCAGTTTTTTCAAAAAAATGTTTTTTTTTGAAAAACTTTTCGAAAACATATTTTAAATTTTTTTTGAGTGTATCAATTTAAAGCAATCTATAGTTTATACTAGAGAAAAAAATAAAAAAAAAACTATAGATTCGTTTTCCAAGTATTCAAAAAACAAAATAAATTAAAAAAAAAATTATTAAAAATTAAAAAAAATGTTTTTAAAAATTTTAATAAGCAATATTATTTATATCGTAAAACACTACATATTTTGAAAATTGCATCAAAATCCGTCAATTAGTTAACGAGAAAGTCTGATTTTAAAAAACCGGTCATATGGGATGTACCGTTATAAAACTTTTTTTGAAATATCCATTGCAACTAAAAAATTGCTTTTGCATAGAAAAGACCATTCAGAAAGTTTTATCAAAATCGTAGGAGCCGTTTTCGAGAAAAATAAGTTTTTCAATAAAAGTTATATGGCAGGTACCGTTAGTTTTGGAGCTAGAATGCCAATTCGAAAAACTGTCGGGTAGAGTACTCTAAAAATACTATATACCAAGTTTGAATCAAACCGGCCCAATCGTTTAGGCTGTAGTAATCGATACGGACAGACAGACAGACAGACAGACGGACGGAATTTCCGAACCCACTTTTTTGACTTCTCTATCATCGTAATGTCATGTTTGATTGTTAGAATTTTTTTTTTTAAGAATGAATAACTTGCCTTATAGTCCCTATACATTGCAAGTAAAAATGAGAATACATACACATAGCACATATCTTAAAACTTTCTTCTCGACCATATCTTTCATAAAAAAAGTATATTGAAAATGGAGATCTTTAGCGTCATACGTTTTTGACAACATTTTTTTTATATATAAAAGATATAAATATTATTAAATAAATGATCGGATCTCGGTGGATCGGATTTAACATTCTTTCTTTCCGAGAGTCTGCTTTATTGGAATCATTGTAAGCACGGCATGCCAACAGAAAACATTTTATTTGACGAATCTAAGCAGACATCATATGTAAGTATTCCTACGATTATTTTGAATCAAAAAATCTGAAAAAACCAAAAATTTTCAAACATCATTCAATACAACCAATTTGCCTTCAGGTGCTTTGGGAGTGCCCGTGTTAAAAAAAAAATCAACCTCTGTCGCTATAAGCTCGTATTTACATAAACACAAACTAAAACTCTTAACTTATGTAAAGGCAAATAGAGAGTAATAACTCAATCTGTTTGATTAATTCATTCAAATTAAATAACATTTTAATGACAGCAGAGTATTTATTAAGTGCAAAGCTTATCCCATTAAAAAACACTTTTTCTTTAACGGAAAAAGCTTTTTATTAATTCAAAAAAAAAAATACACGACACAAGTTGTCAAATTTTTTGACACCCCTCAACGTATAAAATTTACATCACAATCAATTTCTTTCGTAACTTTTAGCTTTCGAAATTTAAATTTTCTTTTTTTGTTTACTATTTTCCGGCTCCACCGTTCCACATCTCCCAAAAGCACACAGATTCTCCAAGAGATAGTATAGCTAGCATTAAAATTAATTCGTAGATATCTTTTCATTTTCACCAAAAAAAGAGGTAAAACGTAATCCATTGTCAAGAGCATTCACTTTCCGATTGAAATCTCTTTCAGTGTCACTTTCGATCAGAAGGTAGGTCCTATGCATATTTAAGTTAAGACTTTCGTTTATTTTTTTGGTAAAAAATTATTTATTTTGACCATAATTTGGCCTAGGCCAAGATTTTATTGTGGTCGCACGTTTCTTATTGATGTCGGTAAGGTGGCTTGATGAATCTCAATTAGAATGGGTGATTCAAAGTAGAATTTCGGAAAAGCGGGGATTTATGTATTCAGTTGGTTTTTAAATGTTTCCGGCGGTAGGATTTCATAAAACATTTTAAATTGTCTTTTTGTAGTTTTGTATCTGGTAAATATCAATTATCACTGCTTCCAATACAAAATGCCCTCTTCTATTACCGCACTTGCATAAGGTCCAATTACTTTTCAAATGTTTGACACTAAATTGATCAATTTATAACAAATTTTAATAAATTACACTTTTATGGAAAACACAAAATCTAATTTATATCTCCTTGCTTTTCAGAAACCTCAATCAACTACACCTGTTCCCGCCAGCTCAAACACCTTACCACAAACTTATCTCTTTACGGACCAATTTCATCATACTCCACAGAGTTGTTTACAACTATTTCGCAGCTAAGATGTCGATAAATTGTAAATTTTATGAATTCTACTGATTGTAACCCAAAAGTATTTCCACACACGAACAAAAAAATTACCAAAAGGGCTACATCATACGTCGCAGCTATTTTGTAGCATTAAAATCGGATTGAAAGAGAAACACCGAATGCCGGCCGCATAACACTAATGCAATAAACACGGAGCAACAAAGTACCACTGTTTGGCTTAGATTGGCTATAATTAAAAATACCAAACATGTATCGGCCAAATTTCTACGAATCCACATGCCTGCGTTGCAACGAAATCGTCTACCAGGTGGACCGCGTTGGCCCGCTAAAAGACTTCACATTCTTCCATTCGGGCTGCTTCAAATGCGTCCACTGTGGGACGAAATTAACACTTAAAACGTACTTCAATAGTCAGCACAAGCATGACGACAAAGAGGTGAGTTGAATGTTAATTATTCAGATCCAAATAGAAGTTGAAATAAATGAGTGAATGCGTGAGTGAGTCCGTGAGGAGCTATCTATGGGGCCGTTTAGAGTCGTTGTCGTCGTCGCCTCGTTGTCGATGGAAAAAGGCAAACGTTAATTGTGTCAAATTGCTGAGCGTGCGCGCGAGTGGGTGATCTGGTTGATAATAATATTCGCTTGTTAAGTCTTCTAAATAGAATGCCAATCGATATGGGGTGAGAGGGGAAGCTTTCCATTTCATTGAAGAATTAGAATCGATTTGGACCACAGAATTTTCCGAAGCTTAATAAGGAGGTGAGGCGTAGACTGAAGAGATTTATCTTTCGTCTATGAGCGTTCAAGTGCTACCAAATTTGTATGTGTGATTCGAACTCGAAAGGGAAAGTGGCGCCTGTTGTTAATTATAGAGAGATAGAGAGATGGTTTAATGAGTTACAATTGCCCATTTATCTTTTAACTATTTCATAACAGGTTCATTGACTTTCTCTTTATTTGGCAAGTTTATTTCATTTTCAACCACATATCTAACTGTGCAACACTTTCTGGGACTTTGGTAGTGTTACTTTCCCCTTTTTATTTTTTAATTAAGAAAAATATATTTGAATGCTTGAGGCCTTCGTCAGAATTAATTTTAGTGAATCTTGAGTTCCTTTATTAAAACATTTTGAAAAAGAAGGGGTCGTTGATGGTTGATGTTTTTCCCTTTTTTCTTTTTTTAATATTTAAAACAAAGTTGTTTTAAATAATTGTTTTTAGTGCCTAATAAAAAATATTATACTTATTCACAATTTTTAAAGAAATAAAATATGGTATTTTTTTGTTTTGAAATGCCCTCAATACTCTTAAATGAATGTGAACTGAAAGCTTTTTTGTCTGTGCAAATTCTGGTAGCTTATATACAATCCCTCAGTTTCTACTCAATTTTTTAAGCTAAAATGAATGCCAACTTTGCTGTTAAGTGGAGTACCGCTACCGCTTGGTGCGATTTTTCTCATAAGATTCTGTTTAAATGATTTGGGCAGTTCCATTATAGTAGAGTTCCCTAGAGCACAGCTCCGGTTAGTGCCGTGTTACCTTAATGTCGATTTTATAGATCATTTAAGCTTTAAAATGACGTCTAGGTCAATTTTTTTCGGTGAAGAATTACCCTAGGGTAAGAATTACACTCGAGTTTACCGTTTTTCAGTCAACATCCAAACTGAACGACCGATGTCAGAATGATCTGCCGCAAATTGGTAAAAGAAACCTGGTTACCCTACGATGGGTTCCCGGACACAGCAACATTCACGAAAATGAAAGGTCTGATGAACTGGCCAAAAACGGGTCATCAATAGAACCAAGCCAAACCGTACCCTGGGTACTTGAACTACTGGAAAATAAGAAAAAAAAAATATTCACGAGAATTTCCTTAAACTCGCAAACGAGAGATGGTCAAAACTCGATAACTGTCGGTTCTCAAGAAGTCTTTGGCCAAAAATCTCAGAAAAAAATACAAAATACATTCAAAAGCTAGGTTGACCTCAACTGTCCCTTCTGGGACACAATTCAATGTTGGCCCACATGAGTAGAATGGGCATTAGTACATCAGACTTATGCAGAGGTTGTCAAGACGTTGATGCATAAGAGGCCTCAGATCACTTCCTTTGTGAATGTCCCAGCTTAGCTCAAACCTGGAAAACAGCACTCGGAGAATATTTCTTCGACGATCTGGGCAAAAAAGTTTCAAAAAAGCCACTTAAAAACATTCTGAAATTCATCACAATCTCAGGGTGGTTTAAGAAGGCATCCCAAAACTACTTCTCCTCCGAATTTCCCACCTGTTCCTCCTACTCCTTGGGACCGCAATGAATCCTTGAGATGCCGGTAAGATGAATCGACAACCTAACCTAAGCTATTTAACTTCTTTTATTTCGGAAAAAAAATTGAATGTACTGAAAAACTTGCTCTAAATAGGTCAAAACACGCCATTACAATCCTGCTACTGAAAAACAGTTCACTCTTACTAATCCATCGAATCATCTTTAGTTCGTTTGACTTTTTATGTTGCCGGTTGCATTGCGTATGAATTTAAGCTGTCAAAATATCGCAACGGATTCATTGGGTCTCCTCTTTCCGTTGTATCCGGCAACGTCAACGAATCTGTTGCGGAAACGAAGGCAAAGGATTCTATGGGTTGAGCCGTTTAGTCAATGATAAAGTGCAACCAATTTAGAGAAGTAAACACATTTTTTTTGCGCCGAAAGGTAAAAAAATCTTCTTACTTACTAAAACAGCCAAGAGAAGTAGCTTTGTGAACCGAAATTGGGCTCAAGTGTAAACTAATGAGAATTCCTAGAAGCGCGAATATTACGGTTGAATTGATTAAGAGGATGAATGGAGCAGGCTACATATTTCTCTAAAGATTTGTTCCACTGTTCAGTGAGATATGCCATCAGATCACCAGATTGCCAAGATAGCCACACTGCCGGTCATTAAGAAGCTTTCGTTCTTAAAGATATTTCTTAAGATGATAATTTATCAGCGTTTCCATGATCTAAGAAAGAAGATTCGTGACGTGATTACAATCGGTCAGTAATTTAAAGATGAAGAAGATTCACCTTTTTCTGGGAATTGGGGGACAAATGCTGTTTTCCAGTAAGCCCCAGAAAAGAAGGAAAAATGGAAAAGCTTATTACGCCAGCGTGGAAGAATACTACTTTAGACTAATAGAGATGATAGCACCCGAAACAGCGGATTTATATATGTTAAGGTTTTTTTTAAGAATCTTGCCACAGCACGCGTGCGAAAGAAGATTTGTCTCATGCAATCATTTACGTGCTCAAGAACTGGTGCAGTCATGCAACTATCACTGGCAGCTTAAAATTGGCGGGGAAGTGCCTTACAAATATTTTAGCTTTCTCAAAAAAGCTAAACAAAGAGTGTCATTGACAACAAGCGTTGGAACCAATGAACATGTTTTGTTTCGGATATTTTTTTTACAAATGACAAAAAAAAATTATGATTTTAATTTTTTTTTAAACGTGATAACGTTTTATAAATCGGTAACAGGCTACACATACGAAATATCATGATCATACTGATAAGACTCATGACTGATGCTAACAGCGATCTGTGGTTCTTTCAACCTAAATCGATCACAAGCACCAGGCGAACGTGAAAAAGAACAGGCGCAAATTCCCAAAATAATTCCACTTAAATTCAAAAAGAACAAGAAGAGAAAAATAAATACAAAATAGGCGGAGTTTTGTTAAAATAGAAAGTAGATGTAGATTTTGGGGTGTGTGTTAGTGGATGTAACGAGAGGGTTTGTGGGTGTGAGTTAACAGGATGTAGGTTGGTGTTGCTGCCATCAATGCTTTCTTATGACGTTGTCACGTAGTATTATCGTCCGTAAACCGACTTTCCATACAATCAACTCTTTTTTTACTTATATCTAACTTAATGCTAGATACAGGAAAATCTTAAGAACCAGCTTATCTATCGACTTATCTAACTTCCCTTGCCATTTTGATCTGCAAACATTCAAAACCAATGTTAATCGACACCTCCTATCTCTCCCCTCCCTATCTTCTGAATGTCCGCGCAGTGTGTTACATTAAAAGGGAAACAAGTAGTCCCTTGCGCGTTAATTATAAAAAAATAAAAAAAAAAACAGTTAAAAACTCTGATGTAATTTTCTCTAACTGAATAATTGTTTCCGGAAGAGAAAAATAAAATCTTCAATACATATACATAATGTATGATAAGATTTACTCTGAAATTTTTTTTTTCAATTATGTAAAATTGACACTTATTCTCAGACTTCGGAGTAACGTGCTTATAAGAATTTAATTGTATTACTGGTATATGTGTATCTTCGAACTGTCTTGGCTATCTCAGGTTTCTGAGATCTCAGTTTTCTCATACATTTGAAAATTATTTTTCAGAGACAAAAATCTTAACTACACAGTACTATGACTCGTTTGATCAACTTTAACTTGTCACAGGGAACTCAGTTAGAAGAAAAGAAAAACCTTTACTGGTTAATAAGAAGGATTTATTCAAACAAGGTTTTGAAACTAAAACGAGATAATTAGAAATAAATTAACCCACATTGTATCTCCAGTCTGTTCAAATAAGTTCGAATTCAGTATAAAGGCATTACAGTTATGAAATAAGTAAAAAAGTCTCACATTTATCATTATGAAACTCAAAATTAGTGACAACATCTCTGTTGCAAAACTCAAACACTTTCAAAACAGTTTTGATTCTTTCTTTCAACAATATTTGCATTAATTGGTTTCTCTAAATGTTTATTTCCCACATCCAAACAGTGTTGTTTGCTTCATCAGCGGATCGCTTATTATTTTGTTAAAAAATTCATTCATAAAGTTTGAAGAAACAAAACTCCATTCCAACCGATTAAAAACATATTTTTCTCAAACGGCCTTCTCAATTAGGCCATGCCACTCAGCTGCCAGCTCTACAACTAGTCTAGCCTCCCACCACTGTTTCCTTCATCCAAGTACATTGCCTACTGCTGGTTGGCTATTTTCAGCGAGATACATTCGATGACAGGCAGATATTGCGTCACAAAAATGATCCAAATTGGTGTAACAGGAAGAAATACATTATCCGAACAACGTATCTTTGTTTCAAGGCGGTAAAGCCGACAGTAGTTGATCCGAATCTTAAGGAATGGACCATCAGATACAGATACCAACAATCTGATGGTTTGTTAAACACCTTCTTTAACTAAAAACTATAAATTACTTGGCTTATCTTGGGTTAGCAGAAAAAAAGAGAGATCAGAGCTTTAATTACTAAGGTATTTCCTATTCCCAGCGGCTTCGAACGGTAAGAGTCTGGGAGTGCGGTGTGATGTGTTCATTTTGGCGTCATACTTCAAGTATTTTTTTCAATATTGAGACTCTGCATCCATGAAATATGTTTGGTATTTTGTAGCTTTTTGTGTGCAACAAGTGTAGTTATTTAATTGAATGTAAAATCTTTACAAAAAATTGTTTACTATTCTCTTTTTTGCTGGCGTACTTTCAGGTGTATTGCAGTTCACATGTACCAAAGAGCGGACCTGGTCATCTCGATCAGACATCTGTAGGTATAAGACAGGCGTTGAACGTGCCGCGAACAAATAAGTTCGTTAATGAGCAAATACGAGGCACGAGATTGAACGGTGTCGATGGTGAGTAGAAAATAAGTTTGTTTTTTTTTTCTTTCTAATAAGGTATACCTTTAGGTACTTAGCTACACAAGTCTGTTAATAAGTTTTCTTTTCTTAAATAATTGAAAACTGTTTGCTATTGAAACAGGGAAGTATGTGTACATTTATTGTTCTTCGTTGTTTATAATATCCTCAGATTGTCTGTGATGGCTCGAACATAAGGTAGAAATCATTGGGCTCTAGTTGTTACTGGACTTCCAAGTTGGTGTGGTTTCCAAGTTCCTCAAAATTTTAATAGAATTGATTTAATGGAATCCTTTTTGCGCCATCATCCAGCTTCTTGTTTAGGAATTTTTTCCTTGTTACTTGATTTCACTGAAGACCTTTTCAGCTATGAAGTATCTTCCTTCAATAAGTTGGATCATCTTCATGTTCGACGATGGAATCGTAAACCAAATGGGGTAGGCGACCGTCAGAAAGGTAGGAAACAGATACTTATATAGAAGTTTAGTCCTCCTACTCAGTCCGTTTCTCTTCCATAGAAGCTGGTAGACCAGATGTGGAGAGAAGTTGGTTCTCTTAAGTCTAATCAAAACGTGCTTGTTAAATTTAAACCAGTGAAATTCATTCTAAGATATTTGTTGTGGTCTTTGCCTCTATCACGGTGTTATCCAAAAGCTTGTAACTATTACTTTGTAACCGTTTATCTTTAGTTCATATTTGAAGTAGTAGTCCCACAAATTTTTGATATGATCCTCAACTCTCCTGGCAGTGATTTGCGTTAAAAGTGATGTTGAGTTGAAAGCGATGTTGCGTTTGTAATTTAGTCATTTGGATACAGAATGTAAGTTGGTCATATATATATATTATGTTGAAAAGTATGGGGCTTAACTTGGAACCTTGCGGTACCCGTAACCTGTCCATTAGAACTGTATGGGTTAGAAAATTTCTGATTAATCTTACTGAGTATTCAGGTAATTTTAGACTCAACAGTTTCAATTTAAGCCATTTTATCCAAAATGTGTCGAGTCTTTTGGATGCCCAGTAAACAGGCGACTATCGTCTCCTTCTTGTTGAATCCGTATGTCACGCCTGAATACCGCCCAAGAAGCGGATAGAAGGTGGAGTTTCGTCCTCTGAAACCATACTAAAATTCAGGTATGATTTGCCTTTTCCTGAAAAAAGTGAAGATCTCAAAAATCTCGCTGACACAGTAGAGCAGTGAAATTGACTGATATCCCTCGATTCTCGTCTGGTTGACCGGGAGGTAAGCTATTCTTTAGGCAGTTACTTATCAATGATGATCCCATCCTGTCATCCCTACAGCTGTCATTTTTGGTTCATTGTTTTGTGAGAAATGTTGTCTTAGTTGTAAATAAAGCTGAAGTCTGTTGATGACCCGAACGTCACCGAAGCTTTTAGGAAGAACTGTTGCATTCAAATAAATGTCCGAAATAGACGATTTTCTGATGAACAGGAGAAGTATTCAGTCTTTTTCGCGATAGTGCGGAATCCATCCTTCCAAACTATCTCTATACTCATTCATCAAGTGCTCGTTGCAAGGATATAAGATCTTCACTTCACTTCACATCGTCGGCAAAGTGTAATTGATTTACTTTCGGGTCCACCACCTTATCCTCTAGCAGAAAGTCAAGGACTGTAATAAAGAGCTTATGACTTAAGATACTACCCTGCTGCACACCAATGAGCCATTTCACCTTCTTTTATTTGCTCTTAAAAGTCCATGATCATACGCATGTATGATCTGCGTTGCCTAAAGCCAAACCATATGAGATCTCATGGGGTTCTTTATCCAATGCTTTTTTTCAAAACCAACCAACACAATGAGAAAATTGCTTGAAGAAGATTGGGAGAAAGAAACTCTTCCTCCACTGATTAGGCACTTTATCGGCGCTGATAATTTCGGGGATGAGAATCGTAAGTCATCTATACCCGATGTTTCCCATCTTTTTTCCAGAACTGTGAAGGTATCTCGTCTGGCCTAATCGCTTTTCTTCAACTGTGAAGTTGTTAGGTGTAGTTATTGGAAGGTATAGCTTAGGAAGGAAACTGAACATTTAATTGTCCTTCACAATACTGTCACCATCACTGCGGGCGGCAGTGGTCCAGTAGATAAGATATTTGCTTGCTAAGCTAGAGACAGTGAGTTCGAATTTCAGTTTGGGGAACAATTTTTCTAACCCGTAGTGCAAGCTAGAGCCGTCCGTTAGTTTTAAGTGAGAACGTTATTATCTAATTCTCGATCTAGTGCGCCATAAAAATTCGTTCCTATCTTTTTAATTCTTCTTACTAGTGTCGTGCAACATCCAGCTGCATTCTAAAAAAGGCATTGTGCCTCACAGGCACATAGTTAAAATACTAAAGAAAAAAAAACCTGTTAAGAATTTGGTCATCATATACAAGAAATTGCTCTTGAGCATTGTTAATGAATTTTGGTCATCGAATCTCCTTAGCACTTTTCTTCTTTGAGCGGGAATTTTGAAAAAAATTGTTCCCTTGTTCATATTAGCATGTTGCAGTTTCTAAATAGCGTGGTTTACATCAGCAGCCGGGGTGCAGATACATAAATTTCTTCCAACTCTAGACTGCCGATATACATATTCTCAAAATTAAATGAAAAAAAAATATTTTTTTTTAATTAAACAAATCATTGGACTACAAAATCTTTCTCATCCCAGGTATCAGTTCCCGTCAATCAACGCCCAACGGCTATGGCAGCCGGGAAGTCAGTTCGCCCTCACAAAACGACTCCGACTACAAGTATGGACGATTCGATGCGAGCGCATTACACATTGCACACGCACTCAAGCAGACCGAAATCCAAAAGGCCTACAACAAGCGTCGAGAAAAACCAATCGATTTCTATTTGGTAAGTTAATTAGCCCCGCATAAAGATACATTTTACCATCCAAACTCTGCCGTGGGATATATATTATTTTTTTTTATTATTTTTGGTTTTTGAATCCGTTTTTGCGGAACTGGCTCCAACATGGACCAGATTTGTCGGGCAACAAACTTAAGTCAATTCGAATGGATTCACCACCATCCGTACCGGTTGCGTGATAACTTTCTTTTGAACCAAAGATCGCACGCTAGTAAACAAGAAACATTGAGTAATTAAAGTATCTAACAGATACTATTCAGGGCATAACGTTCAAACCGAATAGCGAGAGTGAGGAGGCAGGCTTTTTTTAATGCAGCCTTGTATCATAACACCAAACAACATCATCATGCAACCAAACCATATTTCGTGAGGCGAAATCTCCCCGAAGTTCGCTAACCATAGAGCTAATGGTTAGACGTTAAAACGATAGAAAACGAGGTGCAGCTCCAGATGAATTAGGTTTTTGTTTTGAAATGCATGGCTACCGCGCTTGGATCGAGTCAGATTCAGAGTCAGAGTCAGGGAACCCTGAAAAATGCATTTCGAAATTCCAGCACAAACGCGATATTTGAATGGAGGCACCACTACCGACCAGTGAACGGTTGAATGACATTGCAAGCTTATTTCGAGTATTACCTCCTGTGGGAGTGGGTCTGGGCTAAATATTCATTTGAAATTCAAATTTTATTGACTGATTTTGCATTTGAATGCTGCATGGTCACCACGAAAAATATAATTTAAATTAAAAAAAGTTTGTTTTTGGTGATTCGGGAACCAATAAATGTTGGAGTTAGGGAATGAAGGGTGCAGGTATGGTGTCTGACAATGTCATAGTTTTATGGATATTTTGTGCACTTTCTTAGTACCAAGCCAATATCGTGCGTCGTTCATGGTCAAGTCTATGGAATTCATGAAGTAATGCTGTCATTGAAGTTTTTTTTTCGAAAATATCTGGCATTCGATGCAGTTTTCTCTGATGAAATTGGTATCGAATGCACGTTTCGTGGGCATTTTTTCTGTGATTGACGTCCAGTATGCCACCAAAAATGGGCACGGTCGCGACACAGCTAAATTCACGTGCTACACTGCGAATCTGTGTATGTTGTAGCTTTAAACAGTTCAGTCCTGAATGGGTGCTGATAGGATATAGGTATGTTTATGTTGGTTTTATAAGAAAGTTTGTACCAAAAATATGTGAGAAGGTTTAAGAAAGCAGACCATTTTCGTATTGCCTTCGCTTAATGATGATACAGTTCAAGGCTGTTTGATTTTAAAATTTATCTATCTATGTACATATCTATCTAATGATGCAAAACAGTTTTTGAGAGAAAAACATTGCATCATTGTGGGTAATGATTTTAATGGTCGCACTGGAAATGAGCAAGAACCGTATGTTTCGGTAACCGTAACATGATCCATAGAAAATTAAAAACACACGAAAATAAACGAGGAAGAACAATTTTTTGGATTTTGGAAGTGCTTTTGATCTATCTACAATCAATGCATTTAGGAAGGGATATGAAGAAGGAAAACTCACTCTTTTGTAGTAGATTTCTTATTCTTCAATTAAATTTTAAAGTAAAAAGTCGAATTTAAATGGATCATAAGCCGTTGAAAACCACTCTTCATTCTTCAGAATTGTACAACGAAGTTCAAACTGGTACCTTCAGTAATCCTCCCTTTCACAAAAACTAAGGTGGCGAGATGTTAATTGAAAGTTATAAGCAGAACATAAATCGATTTTTTGAAGCTTACAATAATCCAGCACTACAAAAGAAGTTCTACATCAAGTAATTCTATTCGCAGCAGTCATGCGCAAACAAAAATTTGATGCAGTCGATTAAAAATGAAGTCAGCGTGGTGAAGATATTCGATCTCCTTATTGTTTTTCTAACGTTCAATACTGTCTTATAGAAGGATAGCTACTTAACAGCTATCAGATTTTAGAGTCGGCACGAGGCTCGGTGTCTTCTGTATAAAATGAAGTTGCTTGAACGAGGAGGAAGAGGAAACTATTCCACACGCCCTTTTTGCATGTCCTGTTCTGTGCCAAAGACGTAAATAACTCTTGATTCAATAGGTTTAACTAGTGAAATAAATTGCACGACTGGGTCGCAAGAACTTGCTCTAATGTGCGACAGTCGTCTTGGGGGCTTGAGATTTTTGAAAAAAGTAGGTAACAAATCATTTGAAATTTTTGTAATCACTTAAAACGTTTTTCTTTTTTACTGAAGTAAGCAATTTAATTTCTTTTACAGTTTTAAATTTTAAGGAATTTTAGTTTTTTTTTCAAAAAACCGTTTTTTTTTAACTTTTTGAAAACATATTCCAATTTTTTTTAAGTATGCCAACATCTAGCAGCTGGTAGTTTTTATCAGAAAACAAAAAAAAATTAATTTTTCACAAACCGTTTTTGAAAAAACCAAAAACTCAAAAAAAATTCTTTAATTTTTTTTAATTAGTTCAAGAGTTTTGTCGGAAAACTAATTATGCAATAAAACTTGAAAACTAAATGTCTATCGATGAAAAATAAAAGGCACGACTGGGTCGCACGTACTTGCTCTTATGTGCTAATCCTTTTTAAGTGCAGGCGTCTTTTTGACAAAGATTTTATTTTAATATTTTTTGTATGACGTGCAACTTCCTTAGAATCGTTTTGGGGTGAAGCTCGAACGAACATGCGTCACGACAAAGGGATAAACACATAAATATATAGGATTGTTAGATTTTGCAGTTTTTTAGTATAGTATTATCTTTCCACTTGCTGCTTACTGTTTATAATATAATTTGCTAATAGAAAGATACAAAGGACTTTTTTCAGTTAAATTTTCATTTTGGTATGGAAAAATTTGAACAACTGGCATAAAGATTCGTCGGAATCAGCAGTATGGCAATAATGCTAGGTAAAGGGACCTTTATACGTCCCAATATGGGACCAATGGAATTTATAAAGGATTTAGGTACCTATAATAAGGTTGGAAGGAAGGTAGGTACTAAGATACGTGTTCCAACTACTGTTAAGCCAGTAGGTATAGAGACAATATTAAAAGTTAACACAGTGGTTTTGTTTATTTATAGGAAGGTGTAAACTTTTGTTTTCTCGATTGAAATTTTTGCATTCAGTAGTAATCGAATAGTTTTTTTTTATTTGTTAGTTGTTTTTGTGTGTTTATCAAAGGCTTCCTTATTTATTCTGTGCTTTTATGATGATGAAAAATACTTTAAAATACGTAAGTATGTATGTAATGTAGGTTGTCACTTTCTTTTATTTGACTAATGGCTTGGCTAGGGCTTAGCCGAGCAATATGAAATAAAATGTTGGGGAAAAAAATTTATGAATTCAAAAAAACACTACTCATAACGTTTTTTGGAAAAAATGTTGTAAGCCATCTTATTTCTTTTGCTGTTTTCTATTTTATGAATTTTTCATTTCAAAATCGTTCGACCAGTTTTTTCAAAAAAATGTTTTTTTGGAAAAACTTTTCGAAAACATATTTTAAAATTTTTTTTAGTATGTCAATTTTAAGAAATCTATAGTTTATACTAGGAGAAAAATTTAAAAAAAAATCTATAGATCCGTTTTCAAAATATTCAAAAAACAAAATATTTTTTTAAAAAAATTATTAAAATTTAAAAAAAAATGTTTTTGAAAATTTTGATAAGCAATATTATTTAAATCATAAAACACTACATATTTTGAAAATTTCATCAAAATCCGTCAATCAGTTAACGAGAAAGTCTGATTTTAAAAAACCGGTCATATGGGAGGTACCGTTATAAAACTTTTTCTGAAAAATCCATTAAAATTAAAAGATAGATTTTGCACAGAAAACATCATTCTGAAAGTTTAATCAAAATCGTAGGAGCCGTTTTCGAGAAAAATAAGTTTTTTAATAAAAGTTATATGGCAGGTACCGTTAGTTTTGGAGCTAGAATGCCAATTCCAAAAACTGTCGGGTAGAGCACTCTAAAAATACTATATACCAAGTTTGAATCAAATCGGCCCAACCGTTTAGGCTGTAGATATCGATACGGACAGACAGACAGACAGACAGATAGACAGACAGACAGACAGACATACAGACAGACAGACGGACGGAATTTCCGGACCCACTTTTTTTGACTTCTCTATCATCGTAATATCATGTTTGATTGTTAGATTTTTTTTTCACGAATCCATAACTTGCCTTATAGTACCTATAAACGCAAGTAAAAATGTCCACTATAATCTAACAAAGCCTAGGTGTTCATGGTCACCTACCGAATTGCTATGATCTCGTCTGGGACCACAGCTTCCACTTAACTGATTGAGCTTCAAGTTGGACCCGTGGGGTTCGACGTTTTTGTTTATAATTTAACTCGGTTTTTTTTTCTTTATTAATCTTTATTTAATGACACCGGTGCAGTGATTCCAGTAGTATGATCACAAGGGGTTACAAGCACACTTGTGGAAAAGGGTTTAAGTTTAAAAGCTAGGCGACCCTTTGTGTTCATCCTTGCCCTATAAACAAGAAAGTGCTATTCTTGCAGCACTTCTACCCTGCTCCTGCACAAGATCTGTGAAAAAATAAAAAAACATACTTTTTTTAAATCAATTGAGCTCTTTTCGAGAAAAAAGAACTTATGATTACTATTATAATGAAATAGGTTCCGTTATTTAAAGCCTGAGAAATGCTAGAAGCCGGGAAACTCCGACACAAACCAATTGAAACTGTGCGCAACTGGACTCGGTAGATTTGCTGCATGTGGTCGTCCCTCATCTCGAATTGTTGCATACTATTCCTCAAGACAAACAACGTGATTATGATGCCATGGTCAAAGCAATCGAGATGAGGTTTGGGGACGACCACATGCAGCAAGTCTACCGAGTCCAGTTGCGCCGAAGGGTCCAGACAAGTGGTGACACAGTTGCAAGCTGACATCGAGCGTTTGGCATATTTGTCTTATCCCAATACCAGCAGGGAAATCATAAACGAGCTGGCAACCGATGCGTCCACCAATGCCATTGCAGATGGAAAACTACAAATGGCTGTAAGAAAGCAGGCAAGAAAACGCTCGCTGAGGCTTTAGCATTATCGTCAGGGAAATGGCTACGCTAGAGTGCTCATGTCAACGCGTCGACATTGAAAGACAAAACCCGAACACTGCTCGAGGTCAAATAAGATGTTGGAATTTCGATTGAGTTTTATTTATCGAACACTAGTTCAAAATACAAGAATATATATTCTCAACCTATTAAAATGTTATTACAGTTTCCCAATTTTCAAAGAAATAGGAAGTTTGTATTTCCGGAAAGTTTGTGGCTCTTAGTAGACTATACGAAATACGAATTACGAAACATTAAATATTGCAAACATGGTTTAACATAACATAATAATTTTTGAAGTTCTGAAGTCATATCCGACGGGTGAAGGGATCGACATATGTAACTACAATTACTATACGATTACGATTTAATTCGTTTGTGCAATAAAATCAAAAAAAGCACGTCACCCATGTTAGGTTTATGAACTTCGATTTTTTTAAATCTTTAGCCTTTTCACGTTGAATAGAAATATGCTTTTAACCTTCAAAACCAAAACGGCCTTCATTGAAAAAAAAGAATGAAACATTGTTTCCAATGTATATAAAATATTAAAAAAAAAAAAACTAGGCATACTCAATGAGGCAGTATAATAAATTTCTACTCAAAATCATGTCGTATCAATTGAAAACCTCAACCCAGTAATCATTTAAGAGATATCCTTTTTCACTGCACAATCAGTCAATCACACACAATCGCTCGACTCCGTCAGTCCCATAGTCCCAAACTAAGTACCACACGTCACGAGCAATCTTCAAATCATAAAACAAACAGATTAATGACAACCTTTTACCATTGGCAATTTGTTTGACATAAACAATTTGCCAACCATCATACATTTACTCATGATTTGATTGTGATAAATTTCAATTCAAGCCTTACCCCATGGGGCTTGATGCAATCAAAATCTAAATGCACGCGTTAACACTAAGCAATAATGGACAGACTGCATCCATGCGCAATAAATGTGATTCGAATCTGAACTGGGAGCAATGCGCCGATAATTCTCTCTCAATGCAACTTAATTGACCGATTAATGTTAAAAACAATTAAATGAACAAAAAATTAAATCCGTGAGTAGTGGCCAGAGTGTTGAATTATTTGTAAAATGTTTTCTCAAAATTCCGCACACGCAAATAGATCGTAAACTAAGCAGCAAACTGACGATCTATACGAATGCATTTGTACGCTGATTTAGGACGATTTCTACATACCGAGGCTTTGCCATAAAAAGATGGAAAAAAGACAAAAACACAAACCAACAAACATATGTTTAACAAAACCATAGAGTGCTTGGTACGATGCGCAATAACGTCTTCGTTCCATTAACTAATTGCCAATACGTGTAATTTAAATTAATTAGATTGGCATGCATCAGTAAGCGGTAACTCTGGTCCGCAAACACGCAGCCAATTGTTTTGGTTTTTTGCATTTTTTTTATAAAGAGTTTGTTGGCAACTTACCCTAAGATTATATATGATGAATGAACGCTTTTTTTAATATAATGATATAAACATGGTTGCTTATAGCTAATCATTGCTAAGTATGCATTTAGCTACTGTTAAGACTGCACTTAGAGTCTTTCGGCTGTAACAAGGGGCAGCTTCATGTTTTTAAATAGTTTTCATTTACTTTGGACAAGAAAATCGTCTATAGTTGGTTATCGGATACGAAGTTCAAGGGGTTTTTAAAATCGAGTTCGTAGAACAACTCTTTTGTTTAGTATGATGAAAGTTTATTGCGTTTTTTAAAGATACTAGATATTATGCAATGTTTTTGTTTTTTGGGTAATAATAATAGTTAACACAATATAATACTTCGTTAATATATAAAAAAAACACTCTGTTCTGATGATTTATCGCAAAATTGAAGGTCATACACATAACCTTTCTGTTTATCATTTCTCTTGAACTTCCTGTCATCAAAATAATTCTTTAATCTTATTTCCCGTTTGTCTTCCTCAACAACACCCACATGCTATCACTTTCAGTTTCAAATCGCTCTCGAAAATCGCCAAAATATAACCTCACCTGTCAATGAATATTTCTTTGTGTTTGATCGAAATTCAATTAGTAACGGATCTCGGAATCAGAAAATGTATTATGACATTTATCGTTTAAGTCTCTAAACAGGTTAAAAAGATCCAACCAATGTCAAGGTCAAGTTGACATCGCTATACAACGCTGTTTGAGATTTCTACGTACTTTTTTTTATTGAGAATGGCGTTGGTTTTAGCTCACACTGTGGTCGGGCACCTACACGACATGGTACGGGAAGAGATTAGTTAACAAAAAAAAAATGACAAAAGATTTAATATTTTTCTATAACAGACAGAAATTTACACTAATTTTATTTTATTTCATTGAATTTGTTTAATAGAGGATATATTGGACAAATAAAATCACCCTATTGGACGATGTTATAACTTTTGCAAACAGCGGCAAATATCAATTCTGTTTTGACCTTGTGAAGTAAAAAAATCTTTAATAAGCTTTACTCATCAAGAACGCGGAATAATTGTTTTCATTTTTTTTGCGCAATAATTCGTTTGTGATATTGGCGCAGTGTGAATTTCCTCGCAGATTTCCCCGGAGCAGCTGTTCCCGAATTTATGGAAGAGGAACCCGAAATGTCGACCAGACGCTAGACGAGGCGACGTGCAACGCAAATAGGGGCCTAAAGATGTTCCCTTAAAAAGTGCACACAATGCATCAGCTGTTGACTGTTGACCGCCAAACACGGAACAACTCAACAAACAGTAACCGGTGCTTTCATATTTCCATGGAATCAGCAAGAAGCAGAATGGGGCTGGTATAGGGAAGAATAAGATGAAGTCCAATCCCATCACCTTTTCCCAGTCGGATGTTTTCTCCCTTTTGGGTATTCGAGAGAAAAGTACTACCAATGATTTATGGCCCTGTTTGCGACTAATGCATGATAAAGAAGAGAGAATGAGGTGTACGTGCGTACAGCGACAAAAGCCTAGCCAAAAAATTCTGCGGCTCTGATAGCTCGCCCATGTAGGGCAAATGAAGATTGACGTTCCAACGCCGAAAGTCTAACGACGGAAAAGCCGAGGGGGTCAGAAGCCATGGTAGACCACATCTTCTATAGATCGACCAGGTTGAGAGAGATGTCCGACTGTTTGGAGTGCAAAATTGGAGCAACAGGCTAGAGATCGAGCCAACTGGAGGGACATATTAAACTCTCTCCTTTCTTCTGTATCGAATCGTATCCACAATTAGAGAATGTGGCCAACTCTTGCAGTGTGAATAACAGACTACCATTTCACCCGCTCAAAGTTATTGCCTGGTGTGCTGTTTACGCTGGAGGAATCATCGGGCTATTTTTTTTCGAGAACGCAGCGGGCAAAACGGATACTGTGAACTGTGAGAGCTATAGAGCGATGATCTACGACTTTTTCCTTTCTCAATTGGATGATTTGGTAATGGAGGACAGAGCAACGGCGCACACTGCTCTAGTTACAACCGATATTCTGAAGAATCTCAAGAAATTTTGCCCCCGAATTTTTGGCGCTTTGTGGGATCCTACTACCATTAGATGGTGGTCTCTGGCAAGCCCCATGTCGGTGCCTCTCCTGTTTCTAACATCTAGGAGACTGCTTCTAAAACATCAGTTGATCGCGAAGTGATTAATTTATTTGGTAGATGCTTGTCTGCCCGTCGACACACAGCTTACTTTATAGCACACCGTGTTCAAAAATGGCACCATAAATCATAAGACGTTTAGAGTTGCAGAAGTCCACTATGAATGAACCTCTCAACATTGTCATTGAAGCTGGCGAATCCATGGTTACCCATCCCATGCGTTGTTATTGCCAACCTTAGCATTCAAGTCTCACATAACCATATTAATATCTCCACGCGGTGTGTTGTAGGCAACACCTAGCCGACTGTAGAAGTATTCTTTCTCTTCGTCCGAATTGGGGAGTAACATTGTAAAAGGATGACGGGCGTACTTTAGCCCGAAATATGGTCTTGGGGGTCTTTTCTCTAAGGGACTCTCATGAAATTAGGTTACTGATAGCTGTTTTGGTTAGCAGCAGCCCAACTTCAGCATCCCGAGCACTGCCGTTAACGTTAACGGAGTAGAATTACTAGTTGGTGACTTGAACATGCCCGATACCTGTCATCGTACTTCACTTAGCCCTAAGATGCAATCTTTTACCGCATGAACTGTCTCTCTAATTCCAGGATTCTGGCACTGTGGGGACCTCTGTTGCCTGCGTCAAAAAGCTTTCTCACAACCCAGAAACAAACCTTTGTCCAGGTAGAATAGCCAAAACTTTCGCACTTGCAATTTTAGCTAATTTTTGTATAAAGGCATACACTGCCCGGGGACCACCACGAGGAGGTAAAGCAAGCACTTCGACTAAATGATACATTGTTGGCCAAAATTCTCCTATTTCTTTAAATATTCTGAAACTCTCATAATTCTGATTTTTTGTAAGACATGACGAAACTGTTACTCTGTAACTTACCAATTAATTTAACATAAGGCGGCATTAGTTTCAATTTTGTATGCAAAATACAAAACCAGCTCAGGTGAAAGACATAACAAAACACATCATCAGTCACTATTAAGCTAGCCTACCATCGATGATCATCACAGCTCGATTATCTATCTTCCCAGAACCGTCTTCTGTATATCCATTAGGTAGACACAGGTACATTAAGTGAATGCCAAACGAAACTAGTTGATTGATTCCTGATCTTGATATATACAGCAAACTATTATATTTATAGACGTCATTCGTCATCATCATCGTCCATATGCACACCGCACTGCAGGTCTTATCTTATAGGAATAGTCAACTGCAGTCCATTGAGAACGTCTTTCCAGATTCCATCAATATGGCTGCTGTCGCGATGTGTGCTGAAATTGTGCGTAAAGTGAAAGTCTTTTTCAGCTCCATGTTGTCCAAGTAAATAAATTCTAAAGAACGATGATAAACACAGCGGCATCAGCAGACTGTAACACAGGAAATGATGTATGACCAGGCCAGTGGGTCTTGCACACATTGCGGAATCTTTGATTTTATCGCGAGTTTCTTGAAACGTGTCATGGTTTTGTGTTGTGTGTTTTTTCTTTCTTTCTCCACTGGCTAAATGAATCTGGAATAACTTGTTTCGTGTTTCGTTAGATGGAACAAGGGTATGCACGGGTGATTCTAAAGGAACAACCTATCAGAACACATCAATTCGATTGAAGATGAAGCTTCAAAATTTTGAGTGTTGTATCTTTTTGCATCAATGTATCTATGAGAGTGATTTGGAAGATGACATTTACAGGCTAAGCACCTGTTTGATTGGTTCTGTTGTTTTTAGTGATGATTTCATTCGCTTGGCAACTGTAAATTGATTGTTTTGCTGTATTGAAGATTATTTTTTTTAATTCACTCGAACAAATGTGGCTAATACCCTTAAATGGCTGAAACACAATGTCGGGGTTAGGCTCATTGGATATCAAACCAAAAGGAGAGTAAAATAAAGCTGGGCATACCATGAATCTCTGTATTTTGAGGTTAATCGGAACCTGGGCTCGTATTTCATTTAATTTTATTGTATTTTGTTCTATTTAATTTTATTCGAATTACTTTAATTTAATGAAATTTTACTTAATTTACCTAATTTTATTTTTATTTTATTTCATATAATTTAATTTTAATATATTTTATTTCATTTTATTTTATTTTATTTTATTTTATTTAAATTAATTGTATTTATTTAGATTCATTTAATTTTATTTTATTTTACTTAATTTATAAAATATATAAAATAAAATTAAATAAATGATATTACATATTTATTTAATTTTATTTTATATATTTCTTTTAATCTTACATTTAATTTTATTTTATTTAGTTATATTATAAATATTATTTTATTTATTTTATGTAATTATATTTATTTTTATTTATTTTTTTATTATTATTTATATTTGTTTACTTTACTTTAATTTTATTTGTTTCAATTTAACTTGATAATTTTTAATTTAATTTAATTTAATTTTATAACATTTTATTTCATTTTATTTTATTTTATTTTATTTTATTTTATTTTATTGTATATTTAAATTCATTTTATTTTATTTTATTTCACTTAATTTAATGTAATATCATTTTATTTAATTGTATTTTATATATTTCTTTTAATCTTACATTTAATTTTATTTTATTATGCATATTTAAATTAATTTAATTTTTTTTTATTTATTTTATATAATTATATTTAATTTAATTTATTTTTTATATTTTATTTATATTATTTAATTTTTTTAATTTAAATTAATTTTATTTTATTTTATTTTATTTGATTTAATTTTATTTTATTTTACTTAACCAACATTTCACTGCATTATTAAACTTTATTTCAGGCCCGCGAGGAGCAAGCTCATCTCGAAATGAAACATCGCAAAGAAGAAGACGACCTCTATCGCAAGTTCGCCCGCAAACGTGAAGAGGAAGACCGCAAAATCCAAAACGAATTCCAAGACGAATGGGAACGTGAATTGCAACGTCTGACACATAAATTCGAAAAGGAACTGGCCACATCGCGACGAAACCGCGACGAACACAGTGTACTCACGTTGCGTCATCAACAGCAAAAGGATGACCTGGAAAAGAACATGACACTGCGTCGCAGTAAAAAGAAGGAGAGCATCACACGCAAAATGCTCGAACACGAACGCTACGAAACAGCGGCGCTTGTCGATCGCCAATCGAGTGAAATGTTAGAACTGATCAGTGCTCGACGAAGTGAATACATGCAGAATGAAAGCATTTTCTTGGATGATGATTTCAATGAGGGGGCGATTGCGATAGAGTATCCGAATGTTGCGCCAGTTCCGTCTCCACCAGCGGTCAGTAAATTCCAAATCTATACCGATCCCATTGAGTTTGAGGATGTCGATCGAATTGCTATATCGGTAAGTTTTTTTTCATTTTCTCATCAAAATGTCAAATTAAAGTGAATCTCTTGATTAAGGTTGCGCAAGAGGATCAAAAGACGTTTACAGATCTTGTCCGTCAGCTGGTGGGTCGCTGCACCACTGACATTGAGAAGGCACGTACAATCTTCCGATGGATCACAGTCAAGAACTTGAATGCAATGCATTTTGACGACGACTTGAGGGGTGACACTCCAATGGGATTACTGCGGGGCATTAAATATGGAACTGAGAGTTATCATGTCCTGTTCAAACGTCTATGCAGTTATGCCGGTCTGCATTGTGTGGTCATCAAGGGTTATTCAAAGAGCGCTGGCTACCAGCCGGGTGTTAAGTTCCAGGACTCACGCTTTAGAAATTCTTGGAATGCAGTTTATGTCGCCGGAGCCTGGCGATTTGTGCAGTGCAACTGGGGAGCTAGACATCTGGTGAATGCCAAAGAAGCTCCAAAGACAGGGCGAGGCAAGAATGATAGTCTGCGGTTAGTCGATTTATTTATTTTATTTTTAATTAAATATATTTTTGATCAATGATTTTGATTTACAGCTATGAATACGACGACCATTATTTCCTCACTGATCCTCGTGAGTTCATTTACGAGTTCTATCCTCTGCAGGAGGATTGGCAGCTCCTAAAGCGTCCAATAACTCTGAGGGAATTCGAGAATCTACCATTCGTTCGATCCCTCTTCTTCCGATATGGATTGCACTTTGCCGACGAAGGTTACGGAGCCGTGGTCTTCACTGATGACACAGGTATTGACACTCTTTATTCCCGACGCGTTCGTGCCTAACAATTTGTTCTTTCAACAGGTGCTGCAACAGTGCGAATAGCCATGCCAGCCGATATGCAAAGCTGCCTGATTTTCCATTATAACCTTAAGTTCTACGACAGTGACGAGGACTCCTACGATGGAGTGTCATTGAAACGTTTTGTCATGCAGTCAGTGATTGGAAACATTGTGGCATTCCGAGTGCATGCGCCATGCTCGGGTGCATTCCTTTTGGATATATTTGCCAATGCAGTTACACCACAGGAGTACCTAACCGGTGAACCGATGAAGTTTAAATCGGTTTGCAAATTTAAAGTGAGTTACAGATTATGTTTAATATAAAGGCATTAACTTCAACATTTTGTTTAGATTTGCTGTGAGGAATTGCAGACTGTAATGGTCCCCTTACCAGATTGTGCCAGTGGTGAATGGGGTCCAACTAAAGCAACAAGACTTTTTGGATTGATTCCCATTACACATCAGGTCAGTTACAGCAAAGTAGTCTTTTTTGATTAATATTTTAATCCTCAAACTATTCCATTCCAGGAGCCACTTATTTTCGCTGGACGAAGCTTGGAGCTACAATTTCGTATGTCTCGACCACTGACTGATTTCATGGCAACACTCCATAAGAATGGTATTGAAGAAAAGAAGCTGTCGAAATATGTAGCGCATACCAATACATCTGAAGACACAGTAACATTTACTATAGCGTAAGTAAAGACATTAAAATATAACAAAAACTTAACATCTAAACTTATTTATTTAGTTTCCCCGAAGAAGGTCAATACGGCCTTGACATCTACACGAGAGAACTGGGTGTCACAGTACAAAATAACAATTCTCCCAGTGAAAAGCATTTGCTGACGCATTGTTGTAAATATTTGATAAACTCGTCCAAGAGGAACTAAAAAAGATTTTAAGTTTTTTAAGTTTAACCGTTGAGTTCATATAGGAAACCCAGTTTTGTTTGTTTTCTTGAAAATAGAATTTTAAAGTATTTAACATTAACATTAATAATTGTTTTATTTGAATGTTAGATCTGTAAAGTATTAAAAACAGTTTTAAAACAACTAAATTTAAATAAAATTCTAGTTACTCTTAACAATCTATACTGATGTTTGTTAAATCATCAAACTTAAATACAAAAAGTTTGTTAACGTGTTAAGACAACTGGAAAAATAACTGAACAAATATAATAGAAGAGTAAAAATCGTTTATCAGAAATGGTGCTTTATATTAATATGGCTTAATTTAGTTCCTGGGAAAGCCCCCAGAACGTTTTGTTATTTGGAATTTAGTTCAAAAAAGTAAAATGCATAGAATTGTTGAACAGTAATAATCAATTGACATTTAAAAATGTCAATCTTGTTTTTGTTTATGTATATAAAATTACTGATAATAATAATTTAAATAATATTATAATACGGTTTATATATTTTTCATAACCTAGAGTTAATTTTACTGAAATTAATCATATTTATTGAATAAACTTAAAACACAAAACTATTCTTTGTACCTTATTTGTTTATTTTAAATGCTCCAACTTCACTCACTGTTTTACCTGAAGGATTAACCTGGTAAGGTTCACCGTATTTTTTTATAATTTTCGACACGTGCACTCCTTTTTGTGTTTGCTTTTTAATTAACGACACGAATATTTCCAACTGAGTCAAACCCATATCCGAAATCGTGATTCGTGATTACCTTCAAACTTGGTTTTTTTTTTGGCATTCCTCAGGGCGTTTCTCTGAAATGCTATTTTGTACTGTACATGTTATATAACTGTTAAGGAAAAGCTTATTTGTTATCGAAAACGGCTCAAGCAGGTATGGAGTCTTATTTCAACAAACAAAATTCATCGGATGGGATATTAACGGGACTTATCATATTTTTAATTTCCGACTTTCTCGGTAACGGAAAGTCAGAAGAGAAACCAAATATCATATAAAAAAATAATATTGTCAGTTTTATAAATAATAAAAATCTTGTGAATAAAAACGTGACAAATAAACCTCCCCGAAAACTTTGTATATACCATTGTATATACATTTATTATATTTTATTATATATATATATATATTATTATATTATATTATGCAGCATTGTATATACATTTTCTATAGTACTCTCATGGTGGTCATTTTTCGTCTGGCCATCTTCCTGGTTGATTCAGAACTAACTCTAAATAGTGGAGACTAGAACCTTCACCGATATTTTACCAGTATTTAATAAACTTTTGTTTATTATTAAGTACAGACTTATTCTATATTCACGCCAATTGGCAATTTTAGCACGCCTCATTGCGACTTGATTCAGAACTAAAAAATGATGCTCCATGATAGTACTATATGCAGTGTATATACAAAGATATGCAGTGTATATACAAAGCTATTAACTGCGATTTGAATTTTTGTTTATTTTGTTTTGTTTACATACATCTGTTTTATAGGGAATACGAGCACTTATACTAACATACATATTATATACATACGTACGAAATTGGCTAGAATTCTTTAGGTTTTTTAAATTTTTGTTTACTCAAGGGACGTTGCCGTTTGTAAAAAAATATACACATTCCTTAAAATTTAAACACAAACTTACTTCTTGCTGTGTATAATATACAAACGTCCTTGAAGAAACGGATTTTTTGTCTTGAATTTAGCTTTCCATTCATTGGTACAAATTAAGTGCAAACTATGCGTAGAAATTTATGAATGAATTGTTTGTAAATTGATTGTTGTAGATTTGTAAACAGACTTTTTGTGAAAATATAAGGATGAAAAAGGGAGATACTGTTATTTGCGTTAATTTGTATGTCAAGTTGCATTCTATTGTAATTTAGCCTTAGTTTTATAATATTGCAAATATTTTGTTATGTAGAATAAAATTTAAGAAAATTAGTTAATATCAAAGCATTTATTCGATTTTTGTGACTTGATTGTTCGAATAAAGTACGTTAAATTGTATTGAGTGAAATAATTTAAACGCCATTTTATTACTTAGACTACCTACATCCGGTCCTATGGGAGGTACCGTTTTTAGCCCACCATATTACACATTTTTTTCACCAAAATATAATGCTTACGTACAAGTACAGAGATTTGTTTTTAATGAAAATTCTTGGAGCCGTTTTCGAGAAAAATAAGCTTTTATATAACGGTTATATGACAGCTACCGTTAATTTTTGAGCTAAAAAAAAAAATCAAAAATCTCCTCCGTGGAACGTCAAAATAACCTAAGTTCTTAATTTGAAGGCGATTGGCCTAACCGTTTAGACTACAGTCCAAAATACATCCTTACAGACAGACAAACGGACAGAATTTTGAATTGAATTTTTGTTTCTCTATCATCGTAATGTCATGTTTGATTGTTATCTCAAAAAAAATGTCTTTCACGAATGCATATACCTAACCTATAACATAATAGTTACTGTACGTTATACCTAATGCATATGCAGATACTTGTATAAGGCAAGTTATGCATTCGTGTCCTTTCATACGTACATATACATATAAAATAAGTACTTTCTTCTTTCTTGAACAATGCATAATAAGCCATTGTTATACCCCATGTAAAGAAAGTCCAACTTTTAAAATTCATGAGATGAGAAGAGAAATTTGGTTCAAGCTATTAATTATATGACTTAAGCTGTTAAGGCCGCAGATCATTATTACATACAGACGGACATGCAGACAGATTGACAAACTGACACAGACAAACATACTATTGTTCACTAACTTTTTATGCTTCTTTATTATCGCCATATCAGGATGTCATGCTTGATTGTTATATCAATTTTTCGTTTATATTCACGAACCCAAAACTCGCCTCATAAAATTTGCTTTTGAAATTGTTTGTACATACGTATATAAATACTTACCATGAACACGGCAATCAAAACAAAAAAAAAATGTTCATAATAAAAACAAACATTTCCCCAACAAAGCAACAACAACTTAATTCACCTCACTGCATGCATTTTTTCCTTTTCCTAATAGCCCTGTCTATTTCTAACCTGCCTCTCATTTTTATTCTCCATTTAAAAAAAAAACATTCTCTTAAGACTCTCTTTATTACTACCATTCAACTCCTTCCGATAGTTCTGAATCAACGAGACAGGGGGCGTACACAAAATGCGTCAACATGATAGTACTATAGTTTTTATATATCGGGTTTTTCAACAGGGACGCCACAAAAGTAGAGCAAGAGGGACAGCAAACGACGCCATATTTCTTGCCGCTCTTTTGACATTTCTCTTCAGTAAAATTTGCCATTTCATGGTGGAAAGATATACCAGCCAACAACGAGTCGAAATTATTAAAATTTACTACCGAAATTCGGAGTCAGTGGCCTCAACGTTAAGAGCGCTACGTCCAATTTATGGTCGTCATAATCGTCCTAGCAGATCAACAATTAAGCGTCTAGTAGGAAAAATTTTAATCCACAGGCACAGTACAAAATGTTCCCGTTCCAGTGAGACAAAGAAGTGCCCGTAGTGTCGAGAATATTGCTGCCGCTGAAGCTTCAGTTGGAGATAGCCCAAATGTGTCTCTCACACGTCGTTCTCAAGCGTTGGGCATCTCTGTGACGTCGTTGTGGCGAATTTTGCGAAAAGATCTTGGCCTACATCCTTACAAGATTAAATTGATGCAAGAACTGAAGCCGCTTGACCACCAGAAGCGTCGTATGTTCGTGAATTGGGCTGAGCAACAACTTGAAAATGATTCGGATTTTCATCGAAAAATCATCTTAAGCGATAAGGCTCATTTCTGGCTGAATGGCTTCGTCAATAAACAAAATATGCGGTATTGGTCAGGCAGCAATCCACACGCAGTACTTCTTCCGTGATGATCAAGACCGGCACGTTACTGTGAATGGGGATCGCTACCGTTCAATGATAACCGAATATTTGTTGGCCCCAATTGGATGTTATGGACCTGGAGGCGTGTGGTTCCAGCAGGACGGCGCCACAAGCCACACAGCGAATGTCACAATCAATTTATTGGAAATGCAAGTTTGGAGAACGTGTTATCTCACGAAATGCTCCAGTCGCTTGGCCACCTCGGTCGTGCGATTTGACGCCGTTAGACTATTTCCTGTGGGGCTACGTCAAGTCTATGGTCTATGCCAACAAGCCAGCGACGATTGATGAACTTCGTACCAATATCGAACGTGAAATTGCAGCAGTATCGGCCGATTTATGCTTGAAAACCGTCGAAAATTGGGTTCAGCGTCTGGACTTCTGCAAGCGTGCCCGTGGTTGCCATGCAAAAGAAATCGAATTCCATACATAATGCCATCGAACGTACTTTCACAGGAATAAAGAATTTCATTGATATCCAAAACCGTTTTTGGTTTATTTAAAAAAAACTTTTGTAGCGCTCTTATTGAAAAACCCTTTACAATGGTGCTGCCAAGCGCTGACAGTGTTTCAGCGATCACCTTACGCAGAGCTGAGAAAATTTGATAATTAAAATTGACCATCAAGCAGTGACACGTCAACTATCACCTCAGCCAACTCCACCCCAGGAATAGGCCTCCAGATTTTTTCACAAAAATTCTAAAAGCCGTTTCCGAGAAATATAAGCAGGTAATTTGGCAGGTACCATTAATAATTCAATTAAAAACTCTATAGAATGTGAAAATAACATTATGTTCTAAATTTGAAGGGATTAATTTGGTTAACTTCGGTGGCCAAGGAGTGTCCCCAATTTTCCCAAAGTAAATCCATTGAAGTTCTTGCCGCGTGTTTGATTTGCACCATCCTGTTGGAACCACGTGTGTGATGAGATCGCAGCTTCAGAAAAAAGATTCCATAATCATGTTTAGAAAATTATTGAGGGTTTCAGAAATTTAAGCTTATTCCTTTTTTCAAATAAATGCATCCACTCTGGTTCATCGGATCGTTTCCAACACCAAGCCAATAAACAAACTGGAGGAAAAAAACATTTTTTTTTATAAAAAAAAAACCAAGTGATCGCTTTATTTTTAACTGACTGTGTTTTGGTAAGACGTACATGCTAAAGACAAAACTCTGTTTCATCATTAATTAAATTGTTTTCTTTGTTGTGTACAATTTGTTGTGTTTACCATTTTAATTATAAACTTAATTTTAAAATTCCATCAAGTAAAAGAATTACTACTTTTTCCTCACTACAATAATTATGTAGCATTAACAACCGGACGACCAAGTTACTTCAGTTTAGGCATAAAAGGGGATAGAAAAAGGTGTTCACAGCTAACAAATAGAAATTTGTAAGATTTATTTGATTTAAAAAAAAGTTGTATTCAATGTTAAGCTAAGCATCATTTCTATGTTATAAATAATTGATTTGTTTTTGTTGTTTTTTTTTTTCTTTACTACATTCATAGAAATTTCAAGATTTAGAGATATAATGCGGTGTGTGTTGGTATTTTGAATATTTGTACTTGTGATTTTGCTGCTATTTTCTTTCTGTGTAATAAATTATACAATTTATAAAATTATTTGTTCATCGTTTTCTTTTTCTCTGTATTTCTTGTAATTCTTTTACATGCAGTGACTTAAATTGATTCTTATCTTCTAGACATGTTCGTTTATTTTAATTTTTATTAATTAAATTTAAATTTGATAAAAAGTAGTAGGTTCGATTAATTATATTTGCTATGGTGGAATCCAATGATACATTATTGTAAAAAAATAATGACTGATGTATAAAAGGAAATGTTTAATTGTTTTATTGTTGCTCGTTCTTGATGTTGTCAAAAAAGGGGTGTTCTTTGTTGAAATCTTCTTCTGTTGTTGTTTTACTAAAGTCTACTTCTTATACTCTGTGTGTGTTGATGGTTGTTAGTTTTGTTTATTTTGATTTAAGTTTAGAATTAAAAATTAGAAATCATTTCTCCTGTTTTCATGTACACTGAAAAGAGAAGAAATTTATGAAACAACTTAATTACAAATATCGGTTCATTAGTGTGAAGGCTGTGAAGAGGGATGAAAAAAGTACACAAATATTGGTCAGAAAATGAATGTAATTATATCATTTTTTTTTTTTGTTACTGAGCACTTTGCACTTTTTTTTATTTAATAAACTTTATATACACATCACAGCGCGATAGTTTTAATTTTAACCCACAGTTTCGGAAAATGGAAATGCATTCATATTAAGCACGACATAAATAGTTATCCCCAAGGTATGCGAACATAATGCAATTGATTTTAATAAAGAATAGATGAGATGGGAGTTATGCAATAAAATTATGTATGAAGTATGAGTTATGTTATTAAAGCGGAATATTTTGTAAATTTAAAACAATATTTTTGTTCCAGATGTAGTATGCATGTATTTAATATTATATAAACATTAATGAAGATAGCGAACATACATTGTAGAAAGACAAGGGATTTATTGTTAATTATATACCCAAACAACAAAATCACTAGTCTTCCATACAAAATATGCCATAGGATCGTTAAATAATGAAGACAGTTAGTTATAAGTTTGTTTGTTTGATTTTTCGTACCACACAAGCGCGAACGATATCCGTTTCACCAATTTAGCATTTTTGTTTGTTAGTTTTTTTTGTGAACTTTGCGATTTAAGAAATGTTAGTCACATGGTTCAAGTTTATTGAGTTTAGCATACGAAATTAAGCATGAGGGATTAAAGTGTTGCATTTTAGATACTAACCTCTGTTGGAGAAGATATTGGGCCATTTGTATTTGCTTTGGATTACCAGAAATGGTAATAATTCTATCTGTGGATCCAGGTAGGGGTTCGTCAATGGTAATATATGCGCCGGATTCGTTGCGAATGCGTCTGATGCGGCCACCTCCCTTACCAATGATAGCACCGGCGAGCTGAAAGGATTGATTGAAAATAAAATTTTATTTTAGCTGTTCATTAAACAGAAGGAATTTCAAAACTCGGATATAAAACGGAATAAAAAAAACCAAAAGAAAGTTTTAAAAATCGCGAATTTTTTTTTAGTATGACAATTGTGTAAATTTTTCGTCCAGCGAATGTTGTGTTAAAAGACTTTGCACATGAGAGGGACTAACAACCGCTGAATAAGCGAATAAAATTTCAGCTGAGCTTTGAGATGAGGTGAGCTGAAATGTGAACTTCTTGCATCCCTGTACGAACTCAAGCACGATACACGTTCCACATACGATCCACACTTCGAAGAAAACATTGTTTGCGCGCGAATAACCCCAAAACTACCAATGTTTTTGTTTCATATATAGTTGATAGCGATGAATAAGAAAATGCCATGTGAAAGGGAAGTCCAAAAGGACGAATTTTCGTTCGTGGGCCGTTGAACGCTCTCATGTGAAAAGTCCTTAAAGACTGTTCACATAAGAACGACCAACAATCAATGAATGAACAAACTTAAGTCCATTTTGACTTTTAGTTTAAATGGCCTTTGGCTTAAGAAGTCATCATTCACTAGAAAAGGCTAATCAAGAATGGCTATCGGGTTACCTACGTAAGAAATTTGCAATTGTTGCGATGATAATGGTATGTGGAACGCGATTAGAGTTTTACAATTCGAAACAATTAGATTACATTTCGTGAGGACCAATTTGCTTCCTTAATTCTTATTTTCTTACTTTAGTAAATATAACTGCAAGTCTTTACATTTCGACTAGATTTTCAAGATGATATTTCAACTTCAAACTTGAAAAGATTTTGCTGATATTCCGTAAAACAAAAAAAAAATATTTTAAAAAATCCCAAAAAACTAAAAAATAAAAAAAAAAAAACTAAAAAATAAAAAAAAAAAACAAAATTTTACTTACATCTTTTGGAATCGTCACTTGTGTACTATTCTTGGGATCGTGTTGAGTTTGACCACCTCCACCATTCATATTATTATTTCCACTACCAAAAGACCCACCACCGCTGCCGCCACCACTTTGGCCTCCACCCATTCCACCGGAGCCGCCAAGGCTTCCCATGCCATTTCCAAGTGACGATCCGCCGCCAAAGCCGCTTCCGCCACCACCTCCTCCACCACTACCAAAAGATCCACCACCCAGACTGCTTCCTCCGAAGCCTCCACCACCAGATTGACCCAAGGAGCTGCCACCACCTCCACCGCTGCCGAAGCCTCCACCCGAACTTCCAAAGTTTCCTCCGCCTAGGCTGCTACCGAATGAGCCACCTCCACCACCGCCCATTGATCCACTTCCGCCGCCGAATCCACCGCTACCACCACCGAATCCACCTCCAAAGCTACTACTGCCCCCACCGAAGCCACTACCGCCACTGCCGCCAAAACCGCTTCCGCCACCGCTTCCACCTCCGAAACCACCAGAGCCACCGCCGAAGCCGCCACCACCGCCGCCTCCCATACCGCCACCGCCGTTATCATTAGCCCATGGGCTTATATATTCTCTGTCGCGTCTGCCGCCACTGCGACTGCGGTCTTCGTTACGACCACCACCACGACCGCGGTCATTGTTTCCACCAAAGCGGTTGCCGCCGTTGCCGCCGCCACCACCACCGCCGCCGCCGCCGCCACCTCCTCCCATTCCACGGCCGCCTCCGCCGCCACCACCTCCTCGACCACCATCAAAGCGTGATTGACGATCACCGCCACGGAAATTGCCGCCACCGTTACCGCCATTCTGTTGGCCGCCACCTCCATAACCGCCGTACTCATCTGAATACACGTCATCAAAGTTGATGGGATCATAGTTGTAGACCATTCCTTTGATGGGAGTCTTAAAATGGAAACAAAATTGTAAGTTATAGCAAATAAAAAACTCAACAATTCAAAAAAACATTAATAGGCTTACCTCGCGCGTCAGAGTAATAACATCGCTGACAGCTTCTACACATTGTTCAGCCTTGCCAATAATTTGAACAATACGATCGGTACTTTGAGGTGCTGGTTTAGAGAACACCTTTAGGATTCTGCAGCCGATTTTCTAAGAAAGGAAAATATTAAAAGGTTAGACATTGATTTAAAATATAATTTTTTAAAGTTTTGCTCAATTGACTATGTTCCCAAGACGAATGTGAGTATAAGAAGTGCAAGACATGGAATCTTTATTGAGCCCATAAAGAGCACTATAAGGTTGAGATTTGTTTGTTTGTTTTTCCCAGAGAGAAACAATAAAGTAGCCAGTCGTAATGCTGCTTCAAAAGAAATATTAGGCCTGTAATAAACTCACTTGGGGGTAAGCCAAGCAGCAAGAGTAGAGCGAGCTTCCAGTATTTCACCTGAATTGAAACAAAAATAAGACATTTTTTGGAACAAAAGGATGTATACACAATACGTTCAGAGTAGCAGTACGACACCCTAACCACCACATAACTGACACAGAGTATCCCAAATAACACAATATTAAGAAACCATAAACAGTTAAATTGATTTCCGTACATTTAAGAATCTTTCATTCATTTAATTCCTTTTGAATCCAAATTGCTCATAACTACAGTATAACAGATACAGATGGAGGAACTGGGCAAATTAAAAAAAAACATCATTTAGGTTCTGTTTAGTGCTTTCCTGAGAGAGCAAAACGAAATACCATTCAACTATGAAACAGAGGAGGGAAATAGGAGGCGACGACGTAAAAAAGAAATTGGATTTAAAGTGATGCGATTCCCTGCTGAAAGAGCTTTGCATTTGACTTTTCATTTTTTTTTCTGTCCGGTCGGGTCGATGAGAGAGAAAATACAGATGCGTTATGCGTATATGCACCAAAAAAAGGAAACAGGATACAAAATAGAAATTTAGTAATTGAATTGGATAGTTTTTGTTGCAGCAGTGCTGTAAGCTGTTGGAGAGTATCCGGTGCCATGAAGACTCAAGCGACAAACAGCATCAGCAAATAGTGTTTTTTTTTTTTTTTTTTTTTTTGTTAATAAAACCTGGCATCGTATGCACGAAGGTTGCGCCCTTTAGTAGCCCTGGCGATAGAACCGATTTTAGTTTTCCAATTTCGAGCCTCATTTACGCGCAAGCTTCAAGACAAGTCTTCGCTTGAATGTAAAAACTAGAGATTTTGGGATACAGACCCTTGAATTTTAAGCGTTTTTGCGATCGGGTTGTGTAAGTTGGTTGGATCGAATTGCTCTAACAAGGCGATGCAATCAAGTATATGCTGTCATCATGACGGACAACCAACATCGACAAAAGAACACGATAGACAACTATAAATTTGAGGTATTTAGGGATTTTGTCTACCTGGTCAAAGCTATTAACTCAGAGAACAACACCACGGCTAAGATCAAACGAAGAATAACTTGCCAATTGCTGCTTCTTCGGGCTTAGAGGGCGATTGAGAAGCAAAGCCCTCTCTCAGTCCTTTTAAAAGACCATCATCATGCCAGTCTTCCTCTATGGTGCGCGGTGGACATTGGACATTGTATGAACACGCTGTAGGTTGTTTCGATAGAAAAATTCTCCGTCGAGTGGAGAAGGAGATGCAACAAATACGGAATTTACAGCGACACAGGTCTATCCAAAAGTGTAAAAGTCCAACGTCCATACAGAGGCGGATGAATTAATGCTCCGGGCCGGAAAATCTTCGATTTCACCTTAGAAGGACGGTACAGTAGAGGAGGACAGACAGCTGGCTGGAAAAGCTTGTTTGGTTGAGGCTCAAGTCCACCCCGGACTGTAGCGCCACTGTAAGGTAAGTAAGGTTAGGTATTCTTGGAAACATTTTTGAAAACTTTTGACGTCAATATTGATGTCGCTGTCAATGCTTTTCCCGAGTTTCCAGGAGAAAATCTCTTGAACTAAAAGCAAAGAAGAAAGAAAGAGAATCTTCTGATATAATTTCAATAAATTCGGATTAGGTATCACTTCAAAGACGTGAAATCTGTGACGATCCTACAAGAACACAAACACTTAATATAATGTTATAGTTTTACACTTTTTGACTTCGATTATTCAATTCATACCACATCAGTATGAAAATGTGGCTCAGTTCACGAAGACGAAAGTTTCCTGAGGCATTTGCCACTTGGCAGTTCTTCATAGAGATTTGACGTACACCCACGTTTTTTGTGTTTCGATGGTTTGATTCTAGCTTAAGGCAAATAAAGGATCAAGATAAATCAGGGTGTTACTAAAAATCTTTCTTTTTTTTACTTTTTGCAATCTAAGTGGTTTTCTATTGATGCCTTTAAATTCTTTAGGTTTTCGATCATGTTTATAGGATTTGGTTCAAGTGAAATCTGTCCCCGTTATCTTTTGGATAGCAGATATTGTTTTATGGGAACAAAACTTTCCGGTGGATATTTGAGCAAGCAGAATTTATTGACCAAAAAACATTAACGGAACGCAATGGCCAAATCAATGGCTCTCAACACTTAAAAAAGATTTCAGTGATTTAAAAGCAAGAGCCTCAATTTCTTTCCTCATTTTAAGTGGTTTTCGTTTTTATTAGATTGGATTCTTGTAAAAGTTTCAATTAATTCATACACTTTACTTCCTTCATCGTGATTTATTGAAATAATGAACTCAAATTAAATCAAACATCACTTCCGGCCACTCAAAGGACTAGCAGCATACATTTTTTTCTGTTAACTCACCACACATTTCATTTTCCATGCTCGTCATCATTAGTCATCTTCCGAATCAAGATATGAAGGTAGGCAGTCATTTTGTTTCTTTTTTTTTAAAAGGAAAAGCCAAAACGCCAATTTTAAAAGACCACCAGCACTTTCCGCTTTTTGATTTTTTGACATTTCCGGTTATTTTTGGACACAAAACAAGATGCAAGAGGAAAAAAACTTTGCTTTTCCTTGGTACAATGTTTGAGTATTTCTGGAGGAATCAAATTATCCAAAGCAAAGTGGGATCGATGAACGAGAATTTACAATCAGGAAAAAAAAATCAGAGATTACTAAACTATTTCGTCTGTGTGCAATTTTTTTCCTCGTACATAGTTTCTCTGATGAATACAGATATTTCCTTTGTTTTCTCGTCCTGATTCGCCTTGCTCTGGATGGACGCAAATACCTCCCCGAACTCTCTCCTTAAACGTCCATACAGTATTGATATCGTGTTGTAATCCTCTCAATTATTATAAAATGCTTAGAAATAAAAATGCTTCCCGGAGAGCAAAAAAAAATTGTATATTCAACACTCGAAACGGATGTAGAAGAAAAGTACAGAACACACAAGGACCAACAAGAATATCCTTTTGTTATTGAAGAGTTAAAAAAAATATGTTATCCCATTTAAACAGGAAAACTCGAATAAACCCAACTCATTTGGCTTTCAATAGACGCCCGAGGCCGAAGAAGTTGAAGGAACGATGTGAACGCGACCACTGTTAACTACAAACTGGTTGACTAACTAAGAAATGAAATGCTCCTGCTCCTGCTCGTGCTCCTGTAGAACCCAATGCGAACGTGGTAGAGAATAGAAACAGAAACAGGATAAAGTGCAAGCAAGAGTGTTGCTAGCCATTCACTACAGGATATCAATTTGTTGTTGTTATGCCATAATATCCTTCATAATTCCACAGGACTCTTCTCATGGCAAAGTTAACACAGGACGAGAGAGAGACGATTTTTTTCGAAATATTTATGTATACATCTATGTAGATGGATTGAAGACCGGTGAATTGAATGCGCTTGCGTTTGATCTTCTTTTTTTTTGTATTCTTCCAAATTTCTGTTTCACTCGTCATCCCTGGCACCTTTTGCCTAGGCTTCTCTTTATTGTTTTTGGCAATAACTAAATTTTTGTTCATGTTTTGGAATTTTTGAAAACAATTCCTACACAATGGTCATATGCAATCCAAACCAACACACATACGACAGTACCCGCCAACAACACAGAATAATTTCTCATCGACGTTTGAAACGCATGCAAGCGTACCTACAAAATATAACTTTGAACTAGCTGTAGCTCTACGAGTTTTGTTGCGGCTGACTGACATAGGTACATAATCATCTCTTCCTTTTTTTTGTGTGTTTTTTATGCTGTTTTAACTTATAGGGTGAATTAAGTTTGAAAGTTAATTCATTACGGAAAGGATATAGTTAAGGGCGGCTCATCGCGTGATGGATGTCCGGAATTGGACTAGCTATATAACCAGAAAGTAAAGTGAATGGTGAGGTAGAGAAAGAGAAAATAAGGTACTTTAAACATTCATCATAGTAGGTATACACTATTCTATTTCGGAATCTGTTAAAGTTTATATTCAAGTGAGAAATGTTTGGAAACGAAAGTTAAGCTTTTCATAACGTGGGTATTTGAAAATGTTCCTGCGATACGTAGAAATGCGTCACCTTCATCAGCGAGGATTGCCGTGCAATATTTTTTAGAAAAAAAGGTGTGATTTAGAACTTTTTTAAATAGCAAAACTATTCCCGCATGTACCGTGTATCCGTCGTTATGCGCTATTGTCAGCAAGGATTCAGCTACCTGTAAAATGTGCTATAGAATGTTGAAAGTTTTTGTTTGTCAAGTGAAACTAAAACTACATATTAACAGAATTGATGTGGCTGTAGGTGACAGCTGCATTGTTTAATTTTCTTCTTTTTTTTTACTTTATGCTGTGGTGCTGGGTGTGCTTGCAACTTCAACAACTAAGGAGAAAAATAAGATTTTTATCGAACATAGTCCGAACGGTCAAAATGGATGGAATTCTGTTGGATATTAGAGGTGTAGGAATCCAAAACTGAATGGCGGATTATATGTAAGACGATCAGCGTGATGAAAGACAATGAAATGTCCTGACTGTTACCGATACTGGGCGACCGAAAAATCCGTCTCCCTTAAAGGTGGCCCTCAATATGGTATGATATTCAGCAAAACAAGGCAGATGTGCCTGACAAATATTATCTTATTTATGGAGTCTTTCGACAGTGATCTACCAATTGGACTTCAACCCCAACGGTAACGAAACTATTAATACACATTGAATAATAGCCCTCTCCTACAGACGTTCTTTGAATACTAACATACTGCAAGTACATCAATTTGCAAATTTTGTTGATCAGCGTTATTATACTTATATTTCTTGTAAAATCACCTATATTGTAGCTAAAAGGCGCATATTCTATTCTGTGAAGGTCTCCTACTTTATTACATCCAAACCACCTTCAAACCCATCCTGTCGTTATGGTCCTGATTAATGTTCACACTGATGGTAGTGTATTAGTTTTAAAACCCTACCTTTCCGCACGTTATGTTTATAAATCAAAAGCAATAATTTCAAATGATAAATTCACACCCTGAATGTTGATGGCAAAAAAATAAAAAAAAAACTGATTAGTATCAAGGTCAGTCCGATTGAAATTAACAGGTTTGTGTGACTCATTGTGAGTTGTGTCAGCAGCGAAAAGAAATATATTAGTTAAAAGGATTAATACACAACCATATCAAGGAGTGGTGGTCGTGCGTATATTCAAGAGAAAGGAAACACGAGGAAATTCCCTGAAAAGGTTCTTTTCCATTCTATTATTCGTTTTTTTTTTTATATAATATAATTAATTTAACTGGAACAATGCTGTTATTAGGAGTGGTTGTTGTGGGTGTATACATACATATGTATATAGAAATTCAAATATTTAATGTTTTATAAGTTTTATGAAAATGTAAATATTTGGTTTGGAAAAGTTCAAAATTTCCATCGCAATTGAAATAAAATCAAGCAGCGGACAAATAGAGGTTAGGTACGTACATAAGTGAGGACCTTAAAGTTCTATCTTAACAACATAAGGTCAAACTGTCGCATGTCGGGTCGATGGGCATATGACAGTCTCAGTGAATGACGTGACACTGGCTTGTCATCAAGAGGGACTATCGTCACCAAGTCCAAAGAGATATTGTTTTACACAGACGACATCGCCAGAAGCTGTACAAGACTACTTTACCTTGATCAAGCGGGTGGTACAAAATATGGGGCTTGCATATTAATGAAAAACAAGTCGGTCCATAAATCGGGGTAGTGGAGCATGAATTTAAGGTAGTGAAATCCTTCAACTACCTTTGATCAAATGTAGCAGCCGACTGCTAAAATCCAACAGAACCTACTTTAGGCTGTCAAGGCTCTTTAAATTCCGAAATTTTGCCTTAAAAACTAAGCTGATGATGTACAAGACTTCGGTCTTACTCACATATGGATCCGAGATTTGGGTGCTTACTATAAAGCATTATAATCTCTAAGCCGCGTTCGAGAGGAGTCTTAGGAAGAATTGTTGGGCCAGTGTGCTAAACAGGAGAAGATTCAATCATGAATTATATGAATTCTACCTCGAATCACATGTTGGAGAAATAAATAATAAAAAAAACTCAGTAGTATCCGATGGACTCGGCACTAAGCTCGCATGATCGAAGACAATCAGCTCGGAAAGTCTAGCTGTTCTTTTTTATGGTACAAGGCAACCTGGCAGATCTTGTTTACGTTGGAAAAATGGCATAGACCAGGACGCACGAAGCGCAACTGGATGGGGTCAGCCAGCAATCGGGATGTATGGAAGAACTTCTTCTTGAACGAGGACGGGACCGGATCGCGGTTGTTTCCCCGATGATGATGATGAACTCACGTATCACGCCAAATAACTACGTTTAACGATTAAAACTGACTCAAATAGAGGTTGCAAAACGAAGACGAGCATGAGGCTATAACCTACTTCGTCAGTCACTGCCCTAGCCTATGCCACCTAATAAAAACTAAATACTCAGTAAGAATAAGCATCAGAATACCTTTATAGGAGTCAAGTATACTGGTCAATCAGTCAGTCAGTCAGTCAGTTGTCAAATAGTCAGTCAATTCTGAGTACAGTGAACAGGGTGTCCGAACTAACAAGACAATAAAGTTAATAGCTTTAAAAAAATAGGGTAGATGATAACACAGATAAAACACAACAACATTTCCAGTCGTTATTTAACTCCTTCTTTCAAACTCTGTGTTACCATGTCATTTACGGTTTGTTTGTTTCTAAAGTCCTAGTAAAAAAGTTATTAATTTAATTGAAATACCTTCCCTTCATACATACATATAGATTTAATTTCTAGCCTACACACATGTCCAATTACATATACATTTTATTTTTTGTCCACATTTTCCTGAAACTCAAGAGTTCTTTTGAGAAGTAATTTTTTTTTTTTTAGGAAGAGGTTATACGTATAATATGAAATGCACACTGTCAACGACAGTGAAAATTGACTGTTCACCCATATACTTGTATACTTGCGCACACACATTAAAAAAAAAAAGTATAAGCGGCGTATAAGACTTGTAGGAAGACTAAACTGAAGTAAGGAGGAGCAGAAGCGGCAGCAACGATAAGCATGTGTTCACTTTCAACTTGAACATCCTGTGTAACCGGAATAAATTGTGAACTCTTAAACTCTCGTCCGCTTGCTGTTCCGTTTGCTTCTGCATAATCTTCATCATCCTTGCGTTTCATTTTTCCTTTTTTTTTCTCTCTGATTTTGATATATGTATACTCGTAGCAAAATTATTCGAATTACACATTTTACTAACCTTCTCATGATTTGTTTTTTTTTTTCTTTGTACCTTCCGTTCAAAAACACAACAAACTAAGGATGAAACTAAGAAAAAAAAAATTAACATTCAGGGAAAACGATGACAAACGAACAACGACGACCATCTCAGACACCAAAAGAAGGATTTACCAAACATCGTTTCTATTCTCCCTTCGGTATCATGGTTAATTTTTTTTTCTGACTTCCACTTCAAGATTTTGCCTTTTGTAATTAGAAATTGAAAAGACGTTTTCCAAATCAAAAAAATCTCCAATTGATCCCATCATCGGTAGGTAAGAATGTACATAAATCCACCCGTAGCGCGGATGTTTTCTTGTGTGTGCTTTAGAGTGAGAATTAATTACAATGGCTAAGAGGGACAGATGGCTCTTGCCACTATACCAAACACCAACCATCTTAAGTTCGTGTTAAGCACCTGTTTTTCATAAATTTTAAAAGAAAAGAAAAAAATGTGTTGTTGTACATAATAGCACAGCCATCATTCAGCTGCACAAGAATGCAACGACTTGGGGGAGATGCATTTAGTCCTTTTCTTTTCCCTTCACCCGTGATAATGAAAGGAAGAAATAGTTTCTTTTGCAGGAGGAGAGTCCCTATTTCCAAGAAAACAAAAAATGCCAGGATTGAATTGAATTTCTTTTTAACACGAAAAAATACCATTTTTGTTGTCAAGGGTAATAGTGCCTGCCAACTGGCTCGGCTCGGGTGGTCACTCGTGCTAAAGATAATGTGTAGGACCTAGGACTCAGATAGTTTAATGTCACTCAAATATGAATTGAAAAAGATTTGAAGAAAGGCAATAATAAGAGATATGCTGCCAGCTGGTGATAAAAATGGTGTTCCAGGTTAAAATGAATCTTAGAACGAACCTGTTTTAAGGAACCAGCTCGAGAAACCCACAACTGACCTGCGATATAAAAAAATGACGACTGAAGGTAGATAGCATAGTAAGTTCGATTGGTTTTCTGTGCAAGCGGGGTAGACAAATGATATCTTTTTGTTAAAAAAAAAATTATGACAGTCATTAATATCAATGACCTGACAGACAACCTATTCGAATTTCCAACTGCTAAGCTCATTAAATTCTGATCTTGACAGCATTGTTCAGCGGAAAACAAAAAATCGCATAGAAACTAATTCTCCAAAACCTGAATACCTTTGTTGCCACTCCATAAGCGACATTTGTTACGCAAAATAGAACAGCACAGTTTTGGTATGTGTATTTGGCCATCTTGTGTATCACTACATATTTGACATCTTAGAAAACCCTGTAAACTATGTAGGGTTAAAGTTTTCTCTTGAGATAGACTTTTTTCAGTATGCTTGATTTGGAAACTATCTGCAAAGTATAAAGCGCTCATTGAGCCGTAATTTGAGTAAAATTCCCACATTAAACTACCTTGGGTCAAAAGTAGCAGCCGGTAATACTATGGAGGAAGAAATACGCGGGCCTACATAACAAAATATTGTCTTTCGAGGCTCTTTAAATTCAGAAGCCTTACCATAAAAGCTACAAGACGACTATGGTCTTCCCGGTACTCACATACGGATCCGAGATTTGGGTGCTTACAAAAAGGCACTCTGATCTCATAACCGCGTTCGGGAGGAAGGTCTTGCGGAGACTTCTTGGCCCCGTGTGGGAGTGATGAAAATGTATGAAATATAAATCGAAGCAGATTTTGTGGAAAAAATAAAGCTCGGCAGACTCCGGTGGGCTGGGCGCCTAGCTCGCATGAGCGAAGAGGAACCAGCTCGGAATCTTTTGCAGTTCTTTCTATGGCGTCGGCCAGCAATCGGGATGTATGGAAGAACCTGTTGAAAGAGGCCCGGACCGATTATTTGTTGTTGCGCGGATGATGATGATGAGTAATGACTGAATCAGCCAGTCTGAACCTGGCAGAGATTGAACTCTCCTCCAGTACACCATCTTCCGAACCCATTTGAGTTTTTGAATACTAAACATGCAAAAATGTTAGATTTTTAAAATGTAGGTTCCATGGTACATCAACTCAACTCATGGTACATCATCAACAAACACAAACATTCTATGTCGTGCATATCTGTTCCAATTCTATTGACCTGCTCTACCAAAGAACTTTTCTACATCAATTTAGATTTCAATGAGTATTACACAAAAAGTTAAAAACGTGCTACCTGAAACATTTTATTCGGTGCAACGTGATCAAATGAGACCCATAAAAGTCATCTTTGAATAATTCCCATGGATTACGATATGTGTGTGTGAACTTTTCACCACATATTATAAACTGTAACAATACTTCGAAAAAAATCCTTGTGTCAATCAGATAGATCTTGCAACCATAAATTTAAAAAAGAAAAGTTCCCAACACAAGATGAGTCCAAAAAAAATAAGGAAAATGTAGAAGGATAATTTTTATTCCATCACGTTGCACATATTGACGGATTGATAATGCTAAATGTGACGTAAATACTGTTCACGTAAATTGGGTGAGTTTGACAGAAATGTAAGGATGTAGAACTTTAGTTTCCGCGTATTTGAATTCTTTGCAGAAAGAAAAAAGTTAAACATCCTTTTTTTCTTCATCCCATGTTGATAGCAATGTACCCGTGTTTTTCCATTATCTATACCTACTCGAATATCAATCACATTTGACATTTGGTTATTGTTTGTTTAAATCACTGATGATGAAATAAAGTAATGTGTCAGATTATCCTATTTGACGGCAGTGGGCGCAGCAGGCGTGTGCTAAGATTCCTGAATACATTTAACTACTATTTCGTGAAATTTCAATACGAAATTTTTCCATCCAGCTAAAGAATCTATGTATGATGAAGATGTGTGTTGTTGGTTCGTTCATTCGTATGAACAAAGAAAAAACACAAAAGGAACCCACAGGGTATGTTTTGCCACGCGACGACGACAAAGACAACGATGAATAGGACACCCTACACAAAAAACATCAAAAACAGCTCTGTGTATAAAGATACGAGAGCATAACCATCGATGATGATTGGGGTTATATACAAATAATAGCAAAAGGGGGTTATGAGTTCCTCCTGGGGGCAGCAGAGTAGGATTGAGTACATATATTCAGTCTGTTGTTATAGCAAAAATGTGTAATATTGACAAGAATTTTCCAATAGATACAAAAAAATAAGAGGGTTTGGATGAAATAAATGTCTTTCAGTGATTTACTTTTCAATTTTACTACCGACTACTTTATTGCTTGGGTGCTTATTTTTTTCAAATAAAAGTGTAGGGAGAATATGGTTGGAGTTTTTTTTGGCAAAGTTTAAAAATATGCTAATTTTTGTTGTAAAAAACTCTTAGAGCTAAGACAACAACAGAAAACACAAATAAACAATTAGAACTACACGGAGGAGAACAGCTCACACTAAGTAAAGGTTCTTCCAAACTTTGACAGTTGATTGCGGTTATATTATTGAGTAACATTGTCAGTAGCGCTTTTGTGAGTATTGATATGGAAGCGGCGAAGATGGGTTTAGCAGTCAATGAGGACAAAACCTAGTATATGCTGTCATCAAGAAAAGACACCCAACATCGACGTCTTGGACAAAACATCAAGATGGACAGCTTTGAGGTAGTTAGGGATTTTGTCTACCAGGGCTTCGCTACTAACTCAGACAACAACACCAGTGCTGAAATGAAACGAAGAATAACTCTTCCCAATCGCTGCTTCTTTGGGCTTACGAGGCAATTGAGTAGCAAAGCCTTCTCTCGGGCAACTAAATTGTCCTTTTATAAGACATTCATCATTCTAGTCCTGTTCTATGGTGCAGACGCATGGACGTTGTCAAAAGCGGATGAGGACGCTTTAGGCTGCTTCGAGAGAAAGATTCTCCAGGTGATTTTTGGTTCCGTATGCATTAACGGAGAGTGGAGAAGAAAATACAATGAAGAACTGTACCGGTTGTACAGCGACACAAGCCTAGCCAAAAGTAAAAAAAATTCAACGTCTCAGATGACTGGGTCATATAGAGCAGATGGACATCAATGCTCCGTGCCGGAAAATCTTCGATTCAACGGTAAACTGTATGTCCCTTCCATTCTTGCAGACATCACACACACAGGAATGGTTGAGAGTATAAGTCACTAGGCCTTGGCTCCTTACGGAGCTGTCGCGCCAATTTATATATTTATTTTTTATTTATTTATTTATAGGAAACGCTTAATGAAACTTTTTTGCAAAAAAAATTAACATATATCCTCCTTTATTAAAGTTAAAAAAGAACTAAAACAACATTAGACAATAAAACACTATCTACATACCATTTCAAACATTTAATCATAAAACCCCAAAAACCCAACTTCCAAAACTTCTGAATCAAACTGTCGGTCGTCCCAAAATAAATTTTACGTCTCAAGTTACAGGACAATTGGGTTAAGAAGTTTTTGCCATTTTTCTAACAAATAATTACTTCCAGGTCAAACACCCTCTTGTCTCTTACAATTGTGTCTTTTTACAATTGGCAGAGCAACCGAATGGCTGATTAAGAAAGACAACTTGGCCAAGGTTAATATAGCTCATCTATTAAGACTTTCTTTTAGTCACCCACGATTTGGCCCAGATTATGTTTTTTTATTTTATTTTTTTTTTTTAATTGCTTTTCCCTACAGCAAAGTACATATTCTTTAAATTGTGCAGGAAGAGATCCTTAGAACAGGGGAGTAGCTTAAGGACAGACCTTTAGGAGCAGATGTTTGCAACAGAGAGGAGTAGGTACTTCTGGTGGAATAAAAAGACACGAGTGTGTTGTCATGTTTGACTTCATATAACATCTGAAACAAATAAATATAGAAACACACTCGTTTTAAGAGTAGTTAATGATGGTATGTCCTGGCACAAGAAAAAAAGCAACACGAGACATGTTCCATCAGTCTGTCTAATTTACCATAATTGTATAGACCAACACATCTAATAATAGGCCTCGAAGAAAGTAACGAAATCGACAATAAGCCGAACGAATTTCAAACTTAGGTTATGTAAATTTTTCAATAACTTAGCGACCATGTGTGGAAGTCGTAGGTACTATTCCAAAAAGGACACAAATCTGTGGTATATTAAGAAAATCAAAAAAAAAAAAAAAACTCCCCTTAATCTTCGAGAAAAGAAAAATAAATGTGTAGGGTACACATCTTAAGTTGAATAATGGCAGTCGGGTCGAAGGATACTTCCTTTTGATTATTTTCAGGCAGAATAAAGAACATCGGCTGAAGGAGCTCAATTCAGTATGTTCATACAAGAAACATCTGCTCTATGTACTGGGAGAGATGTACAAATAGGTAGTGAGTTTATGTTTGGCGCGAGCGTTCCTCGTTTATTTATTTATTTTTTTTATTCTGATCACATTTTTTGTAGTTTCCTGCCCTTTGCAACAGAACAAAAACACGTAGGAATACAAAAATAAAACCCACCTGGCACCTGGCGATGTGGTATAACTTGTACGATTATTTCACGTACGCGGTTTGCTCTTCTCCCAGGTTTTTCTTTTTTTTTCACTATCGGTCCTGCTATTACACTGTCCATGTGAAACTTAATAGGTATAGAATTGGTCGTCTTGATGTAGCTACCAACCAAACATTTTTTGGAAGTCATGTGAAATGAAGCCCTAAAGAGCAGAATAGAGTAGAGTGTAATTGAGAGGAAACTGCATTGTTTGGTGGGTTTGTTGGTGCTCCTTGCCCAAGGAATAAGGAGTGATTTTAAATGGATCAGTTTCAGTTGAATGTAGAAGTTGTTTCTATTGTATTTTCTTTGAAAAAAAAAGAAGTAGAACAAACAATGCAACGAATGCTCAATCTCGCTTTTACGGAAGCTTAGTTTGGATTGTTTTTTCTTATTTAGGACAAAATCAAAGAACGAGAAGACATACATTTGGATGTCGAACTTTTTGGTGAATCAAAACACGTCACACAAAGTTAAATGCATACTTTCTTCTTATTGGATTGTCGATGAAAAATGTGTGTAAAGTTTTGCAATACAACTTTGAATCTTCTTGGAATCTTGAGAAATATTTACTCTAATAGCAATTTGTAATAAGATCAAGTATGCAAATAAACATTTTACCGGAGAATGCTTAATTAATTAAAACAAATGTACCTAGGTCATGTTATCTATGGAGCTGATAAAATGGATCCATGCTGACATCTACGATATCACAAAAGTCATCGAGGTACTAGAAGACAGAAGACGGGATGAAAACCAGGCTTTCAGTAAATAAAAACATAGAACCGCCAGTACAACACATTTGCAAGAAAAAGTTGTTGGTTCCTCTACAAAACTCAAGACGGAAGAGAAACTGTATAGAACACTCAGTATCCCCGTTCAGGGTTACGGTGAAAAGGACCTTTTCAGGTATAAAGTTAAATATCTGTTCAGAGGCGCATAGTTTGGTGCAGAAATTACGTTTTCAACGTTTAAGATGATTTCGACACGTAAAGCGAATTAAGATGATCGACGATGTAGCTAGTACAGCATTTCGATGGAGTTTTCAATTTGGAGGTGACCTATATCAACTTGAGATAAAATTGAGGACAGCAAGCCAGGTATCGATCAGGCTAAAGAGTAAAACTCTGGACTCTGGAGGACCCTGTTCCACGCAGATCACATAAAAGGGAAAGGAAGCAGTGACATTCGAAAACGTCATGAGCCTTTGAAACAACACCGATTCAAGAAACTACTTCGTTGTGTCAAAAGCAATACAGACGTATTTAATAAATCTTTGAACCTCTATAAAAGATAAAAACTAATCGATCACCTTCGACAGGATTTTTTTTGTATGATTCGTACTATGTGCTCAAATTATTTTGAACAAATATTGAATTAAAGCACCAAATAGTTGTTTTAATAGCAATTATATGTAAGTTTATTAAATACGTTTTGTTAAACAAATAAAAGCCTTTAAAACACTCTAGCCTTGCAAATTCATACATACTCTCTGATATAAAAAAAAAGTTCATGTACAGGTGTACACGCAAAGGGGGTATGATAATAATTCTTTTTATACACTCGCAACGACGATAAAAGATGAATCTAAATAGATTCGTGCTGACATCACGATGAGTGTCCTCATTCATAAACCCTTTGTGTAATTTTTTTTTATTCTGTTCTGACAGAAAAAATCAACTAAAAGCATGTAAACTCCATCAGCGACAGATTGTTATCACCTGCGGTGTATTTTCATTTTTGCCTTGTCATCTATCCACAAAAGCTGATAAAACCTTTATAATACCCACAGCTACACATCTACATGTCCTCAATGCTTTCCGTCCACCATGTCCACTGGGGGTTGTCCGTTTTATTACAGGAGCAGCTAGCACCTAAACAATATGTTGCCCTGACTGACTGACTATGGCTACATTCCGATTTCCAAACTCTTCAAAAACACCAACAATGTAATACGTTCCATGCATGAATGATTAAAAGATAATTAGGGTGTATGTCATAGTTTTCTAAATTAAATTGAGTGGTTTGGATGGACGAAACAGTTGTTGGGAATGGTCGTCTGTACGAATGAATGTATGTTTGCGTGTGCTATGAATTGGCGGCAAGCAGGCGTTGGTGTTTCATGCCGCCATGGCCATCGTGATATAAAAATAAAAATGCCACCACAAATAACTAGCCGCACTGGCACGCAAGTGTAGCAAAAGAAAAAAAAACGGAAAACAAACACACATACAGAATATATAAATTATAATTTGAAATCATGCATTGTCGCGACGTGATAGCACACAAGCCAATAAAGCGCGCGTTAGGCAAGGAAAGAATAGAGGAAATTCTCCAAATGAATCCCCTTCTCACAAGGACATAATAGGGAAAAGAAAATGTTAAATATTTGCCCACGGGTAGTAGAGCAGAAAAGAGCGTACGTCAATATTATCAAAGCGGTATGAAGAACCCCCACTCACTCCTTCTTAACTTGTATTCCTTTTGGCGTAGAAAAGGGAGTGAAAATTATTGCATAACGGTCGGCAGTAGATATCGGGCAACAATACTAACACTACTTCGACCAGTACTTTAGCCGGCAATGAGCAACGGAAGGAAGCACCGGAAGGAAGTGACACTCATTTGCTTAACACAGACTATTTTATCTGCATTTGTTTTGGGTTAAGTTTATTTTGTTACTTATTTTTTTTCTATTTTGTAGTCAAAATGCTCTTCTTTATTTAGATTTTTAACAGAAGGAAACAAATACAAAATTCATTTGATTTCAATTTTCGGATGTCGAAACTGTCGAATCTGTTCTGGCATGATTTGAGCACTTGTTCCTAGCTGAGCTAAAAAAAACTTGCAAAACAGAAATTTTCGGAGAATCAAGTGACTATTTATTCACTTAAACCCCACTAGCGACGGACGTCTGGTTTCAACTAGGAGTTTAATAAAATACCCACAACGTATGGGTTAGCAACAAACATATTATCTACTGCCAACATAAGGCTAATAACTTATTTCTATTGATATAAATTTGTATTTATGTTCCAGTGTGGTCCACCACTGGGCTTCAAAACGCAGAATCTGCTAACCGGGTGAGTGTTTTTGGTGCGACTTTCCTTTAAGGGAGCACGCGTACATAAAAACTTAAAAAACGAAAAGATTCAAAAACTTCCCTTTAATTAAAAAATAATATTCTTAGGAAATCGACAAAAAAGCAATAATTTCCAATAAATATCCCAAAAATAACTAACTCTGGTAACACTCTCTGGTAGTTTGATGGAAAGAAGCCATTTTCGTATGCATTTTATATGGGAATTTAAGAATTTCAAAAATGAATTAAAAATAGTTAGAAGTGTTTCCTCCTTCTAAAATTGTGATATTTGTTATTAAAAAGTGCTAATCTATCGAATAAAAGTATCCGCGTATTAAAATTACGTTTAGGCAAAGAACGGCGATGTCAGAAAGAAAAGAAAGAGATATTTGATATCCCCTTCTTTTTTTTCTCTCCTTTTTTTATTTTCAATGTCTTTCTTCACTTCCATCGCCCAAGATGTTACAAAGAACAATGTTCAATGCATGAAAACAAAACATTGAAACTACGTGTACAATTCACGTGATTTGATCAATGATTTGCTGCAATGCAACTCGCGCAGCCACTCGAACGTCTACGGTGTCAACAGAGAAGTTCAACAAATCATGTGCAGCTCAAAATCGTTGTTAAACGCGTTGCGCATGTATGTTCATCGAGCAACTCGAGCACAGAAATTGGGAACGCTCGATGTTGTTTTTGATTCAATAGTTTCGGTGGTGTAATTCTATATTAAATGACAGTTGACGGACAGATGATGAACAACTCGACAAAACATGATGTCGAAATCCAAACCACCTTGGAACAAAATGTCTGCTATACTTTGGTATCGTAGAGCAAATTTTGAGAACAGCTGACCACGAAATCAGCCGGTTAGTACGTTGGGACAGAAATTGTTATCTATTGCGTTTTATGCGTTAACAAACGCACAATATACGCAGTAATAATTGAAAAAGGACTGCAACCTCGAACGCAAGCAATTATCGTACACTTGTTGAGCAATTATCTGTAACCATATCGAACGCGTTGGTTGAATAGAGTTGAGGGCCTCGTACATAAGAGATATGAATGTGTTGAATAGGGGGCACTGGTTCCTACTACGAAATGCAAATCTTTCTAAAATAGACTTTGTTTAGAAAATTGCATCTCATGTAGTCGTTTTGTAGGCGAGGTGCAGCTCCTACAGATTCACAACGCACCTACAAAAATAGTCGGAGTATATGTAAGTCACTAGGCCTTGGTAATGTGCCAACAAACTGATGGAGTGGTGTTATGGATAAGTTTTGTTTCTGTCAAATTCTTTGAGAACAATGTGAAATTCATATAAAAATAAATAAATACATTTATTGGCGCGACAGCTCCTTAAGGAGCCAAGGTCTAGTGACTTCTACTCTCAACCATTCCTGTGTGTGTGTGTTGTTAATCTGCAAGAATGGAAGGGACCTACAGTTTACCGCCGAGTCTTAACGGCTACATGAGATGCACTTTTTCGAGACAAATCTTACTCTTGGAGGTTTTTTTTTATAACAAGCACGCGCAAAAGGTTTTGTCAGTTCCTCGCAAGAGGCAGTACCCCGGAAAAGAAGGTGGCGGCTATGAGCGGGATTCGAACCCAGGCTCATTCGCTTAGCAGTCCAACACACTAACCACTAAGCCACGGGGGGCACTAAATTAATATCAGAGCAAGTACTTGGGACTGTGACGGATGTTGTCTTAAAAATCGCGATACCCGTTTAGTATTCTCACTGAAAAGTGACATTTGCATACATACAAGTACGTTTTATCACATAAAATTTCTTCTGTTTCGAAACTAAGTATACCGTGCCTTCAACTCAGTATAAGCAGAGAGAAGCCACTTAGACCTCGATTTTTCTCAAATTGATATGAAAAATGATCCGTTTAATTGAGCTACGTGCTTTATCTTATAAAAGACTTCCTGTAAAGGATTCCAAGAAATTCTATCTGAGCGAGATTAAGTTGAGATTCGAAAGCTCTCACACAGCTCAGTCCTGTATTGGATTAGTAGCTTTTAAGTAAGACTTTGTTGAGTTCTCATGGAATTTAGGTAAATATATGAAATACCCTAAATTATACACACATAGTAACAATCAACTAAACCACGTAAATAAAACTCTAATTTCAGATCAAAGATGATTTGATTTTGAAAAAAAAATTAATTTACAGTTAAAATTGATATACAAAAGACCATTTCGTAGCCAGGGTATAAAATAAACATTTCTCTTCTAACCATGACACCGCAGTATCTACCTCTATCAGAACATCTATAGACATATGACAAGTTACTTCCGATTTCATAACAAAATATATTCAGGAAGAACTCATTTCCGCCTTATCATACATCCTCCATTCGTTCTCCACCCTCTTAAAGGGGGTTTATTCTAAACATAATATTGATTTCACTTAAATCACACATTTTGTGAAGCTTTTCCTTTCTCTGAGGATAGAATGAAAATTGAATTTCACTTTGCAAAAAAAAAAGGTTACATGCGGTAGAGGAACAGTTTGAGCATAGGATATATTAAAATACATAATTTTGTTTTTGTTTTTACTTACATCGCGAATTTCCTTGATTTTTGCGCCTCCTTTGCCAATAACACAACCGGCAAGACTCTGATGAATAAGAATGCGAACATCGACTTCATCATCTTTCTGCAAAGTTAAAAAAAGAAGATAAATGAATAATATTGATTGTTAATAAATAATTCGCTCAAATTAGACTTACCTCTTCGAAGTACTTAAGCATTTCCGTTATGATTTTAAGTGTAGACTCCATATCAGTTGCAATTAAAATTGTACTGTAAGTGGAATCATAACAAAAATAAAAATAAAAATAATTGTATTAGTTAGACATCAAAAAATACTAATTTTTATTTTAATTTCTTATATTTCTAAGAATTTTAATTTTCGAAATCGTACAGATTTACATTGAATTCCTTTTATAATAATTCAAAGAAAAATGGTATAAATTTTGTCACCAACGTAACGAACATTTTGGTTTTTTGTATTTAATTAAAAACTCAGAAGAACATTGGTGTGTTGTGAAGTGGTGAGATATATATTAAATAAACACAGACACAGAGATCCTCCTTTACTCAGATGCAAGAGAATGTTCTATTAAGGCAAGGACAGGAGGAAATACGAGTATATTTAGAAGCAGCAGCAGTGAGTGTAGCATGGCCCTTAGGGAGGTCGAAAAGGAAGAAGTACACCATAGTAACAACCGCAAATGGCAAGCAAAAACTTTATCAGCCGTCTAAGCTGCTGTATGTTCGTAATAAAATGAGCACAAGAGGACAGACGTTAAGTATGTGATTGTTGTTACTACACCACGTAGAATCAGGCACAGAGCTCTTCTACAATTAAGGTTAAGTGATTTTGTTGCGAGAGACAGAGAGAGACTATAAATAGAATTAGCATGGAAAGACTCGGAATTCAACAACTGTGGGTGGCGGCAATGGCAGGCAGCACAAGACCAACATTTTTGTTCTTGAAAATAACATTTCCATCAAAAGACAATGAGTGAATGGTATTTGAGAATACAACCAACCAATGTTCATCTTTTGTCCGAGATGAATTATCTTCTAGCTATGTTAAGGTTTCTTCTTCTGTTTGACTTCATTAAAACTGTGCAAAGGTTTTTTTTTTGTCTCTTCCTTTATTTATTTGCTTAATAAATGGTTTACAAGATGCTTTATTTTTTTCTTTTTTATTATTTAATTTTTTTTTGGTTCTACTAACTTTTAAAAAATATTTGACGAATCTGCGTTAATTTACAAAATCAAAAACTTGGATACTTGTTCGTGTATTTGGCGCTTAATTTGTACCCATCGCGAAACATCATTGAGGCTGCTTTGATGCATCATGAATTGGAAGATTAAACAGCAGTGCTGAATGAATCAAGTGTGTATTAAAAAAATTAGATGGCTAGTGCATGTAGTGCTAGCAGTCATATTAGAATAATTAGAATTGAACGAAACGTCTTTTACGTTCTTTTAAATGACCTTCTAACCCATAATAGGTTTGAAGCCGAGATGGCCGAACCGTCAAATTGATACAGTGGTTAATGTTGTAAACGAAACAAATCGTAGCAGATGTACATTCAAATGTCAAATCATCTACCAACTGTCACTTTTCTAGAAAATTGGACGTGTAGTTTATTCCATTTATTACGCGTAGTTTTTGACGTAGAAAATATATAGTATATTTAATTGGGCCATCTCTAGTTGATGCCTCTAAATGCAATCATATCAAATCATGTTTACGGGGCATTAGTTGGGCTCAAAGGTAAACTGATGTGCATTCCATCATCTTCCATCTTCGAGACCTAAACCGAAACATCACGTAGAATTTTTCTCGACGTCAAATATGTGGTCATTACACAGAATGTGGTCTATGATGCACATTCAAAAAACTGCGATTTGGTCCGTTTCCTGAATGCAAGAGCCACTCAAGTATAGCGGCATTAGATGAATGTTTAGCTTTAACGACAAGAGACAACATTGAGTTTTTGAATCATTGAATTCTACGCTATTTTTCCCCATTGTAACTTCCGTTGCAGTTCCACATCAGAAGAACTTGGATGTGAGTCTGGAAACGAATATGAAAAGCTGAGAAAGCTATGATCAGCAAAACAATTTATTGAATTAGTTGTTACAGATAATAAGTCGTTGATAAATATAAGAAAAAGATTAGGAGGCAAAACAGAGCCCTGTGGCACATCAGCATTTATTTTGTGAATGTCAACTTGAATCCGTCCAACACAACTTGTATACATGGTTTGAAATGTAATTACTAATCCTAAGAAGAAGAGTTTCATCGAGTCCAAATGCACGAGTTTTCGATAAAAGAGCTTTATAGCCAACTAAAACTATCAAAAGCCCTATAAATATCCTGTGCCAAAACGATGGGAGATTGATTCCACTTTTCGCTGAGTTTTGACAGCGTTCAAGAATACCTCTTCAGAACAATAGGACCAGCAGATTTGTGTATATTAAGAACTTTCAAGACTCGCAGACTGAATCAGTGCGAAAGAAGATTGCTCCCATAAAGTCATTAACACTCTCGAGCACAGGAGAAGTTCTAACACCTGCTGGCAGCGTTGAGAATGCCGCGAATTGGGCAGCAAGCAAATCAGCTTATTTTAGAACTGACAGCAGGAGTATCGTTGAAGACGAGCGTAGGAAACGATGACGACGAAGAATTCTGTACGTTTTTTTACAAATGACCAACAACTACCTTTGGAAAATTGCATTATTTTTGCCGAATTTGTTATTCATGTAGAAATTTGGTTTTACGAATATGAGCATTGTTGTCATAAGTTGTTTGGTTAGGCGGCAAAATGTAGATACTTTTCATTCCTGCCGAGCCATTACTCAATAGGATTTGCATTCACATGGATCAACTTTTTTATTTTGCTTTATATTTTGTCATCGATGGATCATTTAAAAAATTCTGATGACTTATGTAGTTGAACATTTAGTATAGAAGTTAAAGAAGATTTGTTGAATGAAATGTATCATTTGACCGTATAGCTAATGTGGTGTGGACTCTTTGTACTTCATTGATTTCACTTAGGCAAAAAAGTTAGTTTGCTTAAAAACAGTCTAGGATTTGACGTAGCCATTGGGGAAGTTCATTGCGTCGGCCAAGCCCATAAACGGGCCTCTGACTGGTCAGATGCACTTTAAATCTAAGTGATTTCGTTGAGTTTTACCTCACTGATATTATTTGATTGAATAAGTTGACTAAGTCGGTGGTTGGGTGCTGCAGTCTAAGCAACGAACGTACCCATGTTTATTATTTGTTCGTTTCTTAAATTTCTTATAAACCATTTATTTTTGCTTATTGATATAAGTGTAATTTTAATTAAAAGCCTTGTTACAAAAGAATTGGAAAAGGCGTTAGTATTGTTTCCACCTGCACATTTTATTAATCAAAATAGATAAGCATTGCTTTGAGATAACCTTAATCCAAGTTAAATGGTTAATTAGTTTTTTTTTTTTAAAGGTTAGAAGATATCTTACGTTCTAAAGGTGACAAATTTCAACCATTAATTTCTTTTTTCTTGTTAAAAAGATATTTTTCTCTCACACTAAAGATCAGAAAATAAAACTGAGTGGCAAGAGTTTCTTCAGAGGACTATTTTAAAATCAAGACTGCTCAAAATTTTGATTCAATTCTGGTCAAAATAATATATCTCTTCTTAACAGACATTGACAGTACTAAAAAAAGAGATGTTTTTACTTAAATAAAACTTAACTATTGAATATTAATTTTTTTTTTAATCTTAAAATAGTAAAAATAGATATTTAGTAAAAAAAAGGAAAAATGGTTTACCGTTCGGGGCCTTGGCAATCGTCGACAGACACAGTGGCTTTATACTGCTCAGTTTATGGATTTGAGTTAACAGTTTTGGGTTGAGTTCAAAATGGTACATCGCGAGACAATCAGTTTATATGGTTGAATCATTGGTGGTAATGGTGGTGGTTGGTTGTGGTACGGTACATGGTGATGGTAGTAGTAGCAGTCGATGATTGGCAACATTAAAATTATATTTCGGTTCATAATTTCATTTTGTTTTGTATTAATTTATTATTTGATTATAACACAGACGAGGACACGCAGCAGATTTGGTTTTGTGGTAGATTTTGCGAAAATAGCGGCACATACATACATTATAATTTATTTAATTAATTAAATGTTTACACAATTGCATTTTTTGTGTTTTTTTTTTTAACGCGAAGACAATAAATGTTTTTTTTTTATTTTGTTTGGCGTGTGTCGGACGTATAAAATAAAATTTTATTTGTAATCAAAAACAAAGGATCAGAACACCCAACACACGTAGCAAGGATTGTTGTGTATGGAATATAATATATATTTTTTTTATATTTTGATTTTTTTTTTTTTGATTTGTGTCAGTTCCATGTAGTGATAAAAATAAATTCATTAATTGAGTGTGTATGTGTGCGTTTTAGTGCATTATATATACCACATTATTTGCAAGGGCATTATTTGAGTTGTTAATTGTTTGGTCAAACATTATTTTTTTGTCAAGGTTTTGCAGTAGTTGAGAGCGCGGGATCAACACAACCAATAACCAGGATAGACGGGCCAGTTGTAGAGGTGGTAGTAGATTCAATTCAGTCACAGGCAGGGCACAGGTACAGGCACGGGTTTTTGGTTTGTTTGTTTTTTGTATGGTTTTAAAAAACACACATAAAGAGAGGGTGCGAGAGAAAATATATATATTTTGTTTAGATTTAGTAATTAGCTTCTTTTTTTTTTGTTACATATATGTATATTATATATATGTATATACAATATACAGCTTATTAAATAGGTTAATTTACAATTAATGAGGTTTATCTTTAAGGTCTATGAAACAAACAAAAAAAAAACAAATGAGGATCAAAAGAGATTGTGTAAAGAGAGATGTTACAAAAGTTAATTATGGAAAACTAATACCTTATGGCTCTAATTTTGTTTTTGATTGAATAAAAGAATTAAATATATGATAAAGAGAAAGACAAGACAAGGCAGACTACCATAATAGGTCTTAAAGTGAATTAATTTAGTTAATAAATTAATTAAGCAAATGCATTATTTCTTTATTTTTTTTTTTAAAGAATTAGAGATTTGAGTTTGTTTTCTTATTCTTTTTTTTGTGGTTTCAAATGGATAATGGAATTCCTATAAATATAGACATATACAATGGTAAGTAATTGGATAATATAATTAAAAAAAAAATCTTTCTGCATTAGGGTGCATTTCTATAATGGAATTCTTTACTTTTAAAATTCAAAATCTAATATGGTATTCCAAGGAACAAACAAAAAAGGTAATGAAGTTCGAGGATGAGAAGAGGGTGAAGTTATATAGTTTAGTATAGGTTATATACCTGAGAACGCATCTTCTGGATGTGTTGGCCACCTTTGCCAATAACGGCACCAGCAATCTAAAAGAAAAAAATGTTTTAATAAATATTGAGATTTATAAAAAAAAAGAAAAAAAATCTTTCAACATAAACATGGGCATTTTGTATGTTTTTCCTTAATATTTCACACTTTTTTTAATGATGTTCAATCGTATTACCTATCGGCTTCTTGATTAATATCTAATGTCATCTTGCTTTTATAAAATTTGAGTTTTAAATAAATGTACCTTCATATTAATATTATTTTTTTTAATAGTCTTACGTTCAGAGGGTGCAAGCAATACAGACCTGGAACGCTTAATGTAAAGAATGGGTGGGGAAAATAGAGATTAGCTTGTGGACTTTTGGATATCTAAAGGGCCCGCCAAATAACTTCTTTTTTTTTTGAAAATGCTTCATCAAAATCCGAGAGTAGCTTCGGCTGTGTGGCACGTAGCGCCGTCCTGTTGAAACCAAATGTTGCCAATATCCTATCCTCTTAATTTTTGTGAACAAAAATTCGTTCAACATGGCCCGATAACGATCGCCATTGACTGTAACGGCCACTCCTTGCACATTTTCGAAAAATGGCTCAATTATACCTCTGGACCAAAATCCGCACCAAACAGTGACTCGTTTTGGGTGTATCGGATTTTCAATGTTTGCGTGCATGGTTTTCTGTGCCCCAAATGCGACAATTTTGTTTGTTTACATACCCGCCAAGATCAAAATGAGCTTCATCTGAAAAGATGATTTTTTTGGCAAAATCGGCATCTTCTCTAAGTCGATCGCTGGCAGTAATGTCCCAATATTTCCCAGCGTATACACAACCATATTCGTTCAGCGGAAGGATAAAACTAATTATCTGTCAAATCAGACATGAGCTAAGTGTTACCATTCACGAAATAAGCACTAGTTGAAAAAAAAAAACGTTAGATGGCGGACCCGTTAGATAATCTAACCGAAAATTAAACACATTACACCATAATTTTGCATCGATAGAGAGAGTCCATGTGCGAGGACACCAACTTAAAAGTAAAAAAAAACAATGGCACTCTTTGATTATCAATTACAATTAATATCTTCCGACGTAGGGAACGTTCTTGCCCACAAAAATTCCTTATAAAGAACAACCCGGAGAGTTTGGGTGGCATATCAAGTGAAGTCCTGAATTTTGACCCCGCTGCATTTTATTTCTGTTCGTAAAAGCAATTACGACAATATCACTTTCTTAGAAGAGAATTTCCTTGTTAATTATTGGCTATTACGAATACAAGTAATTCACATTGCAAAATGGGTAGTTCTCCGACTTTTTCGGATTGGAAAATGAAGTAGGACAAGGGGATGTTATATTGCAAATGTTTTTATTTTCAATAGCGTTGTTTACAGTTATTATTTGTCAACTTGCTTGTTCACATGACATGTGTTTTCATGTGCGCTCTCCCACATTTTAGTGAGATTCCATTTAGTTTAGTTTCCGTTCTCGAGATTTGGCCATACTTATTGAACGTTTAGGCGTATTTAGAAGCGTGATCTCTGTTAAAAAACGTATAAAACACAGTTCGTTCAAGAATTGAAGACGACTGATTTTGGCTTACGTTTTAATTTCGGTGTTTGAGCCTTGGAACAGGTTGCAATTGATCCATTTTTTTATCAAAAATAGTTTTAAGCGACGAAGCTTACATTTTGTTAAACGGCTAAGTTAATAAGCAAAATTGCCGTATTTGTTCCTATGAACAGCCAGAGGCAATCTTACAACTACCAATGCAATGTTCGGTGCGGATTATGGACAGGTGGCATCATTGAACCGTATTTCTTTTAAAAATGCGAAAGGAACGCGTGTTACAGTCAATGGAGATCACTACAAAACAATGATCAATTAATTTTTTGTAGCCGAAAATTGAGGACATTAATAATCAGCGATGAAAACATCATCTCTAGAAATGCTCCGTTCAATTGGCCACCAAGACCTTGACATCATTGGATTACTTTCTATGGGGATATGTGAAATCTCTTTTTTACGTCGATAAACTAGAAACGATTGAAATTTTGAAAGCCAACATAACTCTTGTTATTCATGGAATACCGGCTGAAATGCCTAAGAATGGTCAAAAATTTAACCCATTGAATTAGTAATTTAAGAGTTAGCCGTGGGCAGTAACATAAGAAGGTTATTATCTTAATGGCATGAACTAAACTAAGAGCTCAAATAATATTTTAAAAAAATGCAGGAAGTTCTTATTGTATCACGCTTTATATAGTTGGATACAAATGATGGTAATGCCCCGTGGCTTAGTGGTTAGTGTATCGGACTGCTAAGCGAAAGAACCTGGGTTCAAATCCAGCTCATAGCCACCTTTTTTTCTGGGCTACTGCCTCTTGCGAGGAACTGACAAAACCTCCAAGAGTAAAATTTGTCTCGAAAAAGTGCATCTCATGTAGCCGTTCGGACTCGGCGGTAAACTGTAGGTCCCTTCCACTCTTGCATTGATTGATTAACAACACACACACAGGAATGGTTGAGAGTATAAGTCACTAGGCCTTGGCTCCTTAAGGAGCTGTCGCGCCAATAAATTTATTTATTTATTTACAAATGAAAGACACAAACGCACGTTTCATACATGAGTTTATTATTCCTCCCAGAGAACTAACAAATTTTCGAGTTCTTGACGATAAAAGCAGAAAATAAAGCTCGTGCTGTTGCTTTTTTCTAAGATGATGACTAAACAGTCAACACCACCCATAATTTGATAAGTTAACGTTGACAAACGTTTTTTTCCAGTTACATTGTTTTTTAATAGAGTCCGTAAGAACAAATCCTTTTTTGAAACATCAGTTAATATGTATTATGAATGATCCCATCTCTGCTGTTTTGAGCAGGAGACTCCTTTTTTCTGGCCCGAAAACCTGTGACCTGTTTTTGCTCTCGAAAAACCTGTTTTTCGCCAAAGGTATTTTTAACGCACCAAATTTTAAAATTTACGCGTATTTCTACATTCACACCACACCCGTTACAGAACTGGTCCAATTTTGTGAAACGGTTGGCGTCGAATATGTTAAATTACTGGGTTACACAGACACGCATTCTCGCTCTTGGTCCAGCCATTAAGCGGGTGTTGCAGCTATATGATGCCTTGAAATTACTTTTCGTTGGCTTGCCGAAAGGAGAAAAAATGCTGAAAAATTTCTTCAGCAATCCAATGTCGAAATTTTGGCTACATTTCGCTCAAGAGCAGGTACACAATATGAATAATTTTCGATTCATCGTTTTATTGAAAAAGCTGAGTTGTTCGCAGAATATTTGCTTAGAATTGAAGACGATGATGTCACCCCAATTGATATCACTTAATATTCGGATGAACTGCAAGCAAACGTCTTTACAACTGCGGCGGAAAGATGTTTTCTTATCGCCAAGGACAGTGACATTGTGAAAACTGTTTTTAAACAAGAATGAGATGAGATCATTGTGTATTATGATTGACTAAGAATTTTAAACAATACCTGTAAACCGTATGGCTTCTACCTCTTAATGTTCTCTTAATATCCTAAAACAGATTTGCTAGTAAAAGATAACACTGGAAGAGAATTTTACGTAACAATTAATCAAAATATCGTTCATACAAAACCTTGGCACAAAAGAACAGAAGTCAATCAAATTTCATGCAGTGTCTGTGCGTATTTGTTGGTAATGTTGCAGTACAAATACAATTGATACAACAAAATAATCTTGTTTAACCAACGAATAATGACTGCAATGGATTACTTTAGCAAGATTTCAAAATTTGTTCTGAAGTTGAAAGCTTACTTCAGCGCAGAGTGCTCTTGCAGTGTGTGGTGGTTATACATCTTCAGGAAATAATATTGAATATGTATTAGTGCTTAGGGGTTTATACTAATGAGCAAGTTGAGCTTAATTTTTATTGTAAGCAACAATTCTTTTGCACACATAGCAAATCATTGGGACATTTCAGAAAACAAAATAAATTTAATTTAAATTTGTTTATGAAAAACGATTTGACGATACTGGTTTAGTACTTTTGTTTTAAGCAGGAAAACGTTTAAGGAGAATCTATCAGGTAAACAAATATTAAACGTTATGTACTTTGAATTAATTTTCATCTTTGCAAACATAATTAAAATGTACAATAGCTTAAGGAACACACATTGTCATGCTAATGATTATGGTTAAAAGAAATAACTAAATTTTGGCTATTCTTCTGTTACTTACACGGCTAGGAATCAACAATCGGACTTGTTCATCATTGTTGCCACCTCCTTGGTTGCCGCCGCCGCCGCCGCCGCCGCCGCCGCCACCGCCACCACGTTGTCTCTTGTTTGCTGATGGACCACCATCATCATTCATTTGTTGATTATCACCACGTTTCATATTGATAGTTCCTGCAAATAAAAGATATAATTTTGTTGTTAGTTTAAATTTAGAAATAACGATTGAAATTAGTGTTCATATAAAAAAAAAAAATAGTTCAACAACCTAATGAACATTGCAAATATAAATAAATAAGATCGTGATAGCTTTTCACGTCATATTTTGTATGATAAGAAGACCAACTATTCCTCGCTACTGTTATTTCTATATATGGCGACAAAATGCCAAATATGAATTTGTTTTATTTAAAGGGTTATTAGGGCTGAAGGGTTCTTATAAGTCTTTGGCTGATGTGATTTTGCTTCTTTTCAAAGCGATCATAATCTAGTATGATTTGCATAAAATGTGTTTTACAGGAGTTCTTAGATCTGCCACTCTCATTTTGCGCGGTTGAACCATATTGCTTGTTTAATAAGGATTCGAAGAAACTCGCCCTTTCAAGTGTTCAATACTAGTTGAACCGGTCGGTCGCACCTAATTTGCAATGGTAATTTTTTTGATAATTTTTTTTTTACGAAAAGGCTTTATCCGATCGTAGGTAATGGTAAGTCCTACTCTTGTGCAAACAAATCTTGCTCTGAATGATTTTTCAATGCAATTTTTGGTGCCTTCTTTTAATAATCTAGATTTGCTCCCTACGGCTTATCTTGCGACTTTGAGATTGTTTGTATTCCGTTGGCATCCAGAAGCAAAATTAAAAATACGCAATTCAAACAAGATAGATGGAGTCATCCGTAACACAACTACATAAAGAATAAATCAGAAAAGCAAAGACGTTCAATAAATTTGTACAATGCAAAGAAATTGTAAATCGCATAAAAAACCGCAGTTTTTTTCCTGATAACTTGAACGTACTCTGGTGGTTTGAGGGCGTTGATACAGAGAATAAAAAGAATTCATATATATTATGTAATTTGTTATTTTACCATAGAAGTAGGTTTGCACCATTTAGGCGGTATATTATGAACACCCAACATTATATTGATTTCCGAAGAATTATTTGAGATTAAGTATGCAAATGTAAATGAAATATCTTTGTGTATTTAATTACACACCTAAAAGCAACTCTCCAGTTCAGATATGGGGGCTATGGTAGATATAGAGAAGAGATTAGAGTGGTTTAATGCATTTATCACCCAATTTCCATTGTTGTTCGGACTATGTGCTGGTAGGTGTTCGAATATATGTTGTAACAGAAATCGAAATAGGATTTATGTAATAGGTAAAGAAATTGAGAATGATACGGAGTATAAATGTGTGGTTTTTAATTACATGGAAACATATACACAATAATGACATTAAGAACATCATAACGAATTCAATGGACTATAAGACAACCCGTTTGGGTAGTTTGCTAATTCACACATCGGGCGTATCTCTGGGCTGTGAGTAACCCATACTAGGGGATGAACAAAAAAAATTATCTGTTTTCTCAATCTGATAGGTGAGTGTGCCGATCGATCGATATTCTAAGCTTATGAGTTTTATTAATCATTGGCATATGAAATTGTGTGCCCAAGAGGTATCCTTCTTTTATAGAGAAAGAAGCGTTCTAATAAATGGCCTGAAGTAGGTAGGGACATTAAATTATAGGGTTTCCAAAAAAAAAAATTGCGCCTCAATCACTTTTCGAAATAAATAGATTCTCATCGAGTAATTGAATCACTGTAACTTCACTCCTGTTAAAAAATGCGAACAAATCGATTTCAATAAGAGAAAATTGTAGACTTATGTGATCAGCTTTCAGCGCCGCATTGCACTACGACCATACCCAACCAAAGAATTGTGTCACAGAGCGATTCAAGAGATGTTAATTGTTGGTTAAAAAAAAAGAAAAAGGCTAAAACAAAAGCTCAAACCAATTAACAGGCCATATAAGCGGCCAATGGGTGATAACCGAGTTTGTTTGTTTTTTTTTTTTTTTCGTTGAAAAGTATTTATTAAGTTTAACTTTGAGTCGTTACACAAATCGAGATTTTTCTCAGCTTCTGTAAGTATAGAAAAATCTTCGGCATTTGGTGAAGCGAAGTCCGTATAGAAAAAACGAAGGCTCATTAACGCGGGTGAAGAAAAATTATTTCTCAATCAATCTGACAACGATACGTAGTCCTGATTTGAGATAACTATCAAGCAAAAAATACAGTATGGAATGACGACAAATTGCTTCCGCCCTGAATTGCACACAAAATTCCGCCTTGACCAAAAAAAAAGGCAATGAATAAGTTTCGAGCGAAAGATCCTTCGAAGATTTTCGGCCCCATATGCCTTGAATTTGTCTAAGAAGGTTAAATAAGAAAGTCAATCAGCTCTTCAGCGATATAGCTAGTCAAAAACTAAGTATTGCATGTTTAAAATGGTTAGTTCATGTAGAACGTATGGGCAATAAACAATGCTCTCAGCCACAGTATTTTCGATTCCTGACTTGGAGAAAAGACCCCCACTTTAGCATAGAAGATGACTCCTTGCACAACTCATAAGAGCTTCATAGGACCGATCTAGAAAGAGAAATCTATTAATTGAAGCCCATGTCCATCAGAACTGTAACGCCACATTAGTTTGAAATTCATGATTCTTTTTGAAATGACTGAACGACATGCAAAGTAAGAAACTAAAAATTAGAATGAAGTCCTGAAAATACATTCCTAAAATTTCAACTAACAAATCTTTTGTAAACGAAAAAATTGGAAACTTCTCTCATACAAAGAAAATCTGATGTATTTCCATGGATCTAAGGATATACGAGATTTGATCATCACAATTGTTCCAATTTTACAATTTTCCAAAAAATTAAATAAAAAAATAGTATTTAAATAAACTGCACAAAAGGTTGGTAGCAACTGATTTTGAGATTGCAGATCCTTTTACAAGATTTGTTACTACTGATCTTCAAGCGTTTTACTGCAGTTGCAATGAAAATGACGTAACACAGTTTCAGGTAAACTGATATGTATTTTTTATATCAAAGGGGTTTGTATAGTCAATACATCTTTGGTATCTACAGCCGGAACTTTAACTTGTAAAATACAAAAAAATCAGCAGAAAGTGAATAAAGATAACACTCAAGACAACACCAACAAAAAAAAACTGACATTACAAAAAAATTAATTGAATATGTGAAACATTCACTAGTAAGAATTTGTACCAATCCATTCATTCGTATAGCACTTTACCTTTATTGATATTTAACACTAAAAATTTTAGTAAAATATTTTGGCACAATTTACAACAACAGCACCATTCTTAGAACGGAAACTAGTAAGCTAGACTCAAAGCACTCAGCTGTACTAGATAATGTTTAAAACTGGAAGATAATCTTTGCCGCACCCGTATTTATAGCAGTTTTTTTTCTTTTTCGAAAAGAAAAGTGGGAGTATAGCATAGAAGACAGCAATAAAGTTAATAATTTGTTTAGAAAAAGGGGAAAATAAGGACAATTCAGGCTTGTTTCTAGCCACTTAAATATTGGCCACATCGAACTATCTCTTTCGTTTGTGATTTTTTAGGACATGGGGAAGCATCGTTGTGTCCACCGGAAATCGGCGGCCAATCAAATCATGCGACATTCCAACTTCAATCGAACAGGACATCACGATAATTTCATGTTTCAAAGGACATGAAACATCCGCTAGACCAATAAAAAGCTAACAACTAGACATTTGATCATTAAAAATTCCAGGGGAAACAAGCAACTATGGGAAATTATGGTTTACAGTGACGTGGCGCGCTTAAAGTTTTGGTAAATTTTGGTTGCTTGGCAGCATACAATTTTCTTACTATTTTTTTTTTATTTCTACAAAATATACCCCATTATCTATTGACACTGGACGAGAGAATTTATGCATATTGAAATGATTGTGAAGCAGTAGTTGTTGTGCAAGGAAATTATCGCAGATACATTACAACGTAAATTACACGTTTAGAAAATTTAATAAAAATTGCATTAAAATACAATTGCTTGAAAGATAGAGACAGTCGATATTGCAAGTATTAAATTACAATTAATTGCTGCTACAAGGGAAGAAAGGATATAATTTAAAGGCAATTAGCACTTCGTTAAGTCAAATAAGATAAAGAAAAAAATGATCCAGTGTAAGGGCGTAACTCTTGAGAATTTATTGAGGTTTTGTTTTTATTCTCAACTCTCATAAGTTGGCAATTTTGTTCTACTAATTCCTTAAGATAATGGGAATGTTTCCACCATTTTTCGACAATGAAAACAGTTTAAAGTAGTAGTTAGTTTGAATCATAAAGTTCAGTTAGTGACGAGATCGAGAGATCTACAAACAGCATGTAAACGGTTGAATCTTTGAACTATGAAATAAAAAAATCGAACTACTTAGGTGCTTTGAACTTGTCTTGTTTGTTTGACCATTACTAGAAGGCTCTGGGGTTCGTTCCAATTTTTCTAGATTTAGATAAAAAAAAAATAAAACTCAGGCAAGTCAGAGCCTTAAGATCAGTTTGTCTTTGGATAGTCTGTTCTATATGTTTCCCCTCGATCTATTCATCGAACTCAAAGTGTTTCATTTCCCCATAATAAGATTGGCAACAATGTTATTTTGAATGTATTATAATCACGTCAATTGTACACTGAAAAATGGTGATCCTTCAATTTGATACAAACACAAACTTTTAAATCAGCAAAAATGACATTTTGATAAGAAATACCCATTTTCGAAACCACGGTTTTAAAACATGGCAACATGTTGGGAGATTTCATTGATTCGAATAGATTTAATCATAATTCCTCATTTCCTTCCCAATATCAATAAAGCGTGATACGGAACAGTTGATTATTTTGCAAATCAGTTGCTCAAGCTGTGCTGAAATGCCATTTATCAAATAAAGACATCAACTTTAACTAAATTTTGCATTCGGTGCACCTCTAAGTAAGCCTTCCTCATATAACTATGTTAACCAAGGGTGAAGAAACTCTGTAAAAACAGTCTAAATTTAAAATACATTGAACTATCAAGTTTCCAAGGACTAAACAAGTCATCATGAACTTAGTCATCGATAACGACAATGAACTAATTTCTTTTCTCTAGGTCAATTGGATAACGCTTTGAGCTAATAGAATTCATTGAATCCATTCAGAATTTGCTACAAAATTTAATTACATAAATGCACTTTTTGTACTAATAACATACAATGCAACCGTTTTTTAGTGTTTTTAACTGTTAAGCTTTGCGTCCTTGGGGATAACATAAAGAGAACTGTTTATCTTAACATATAATTAGGGGAGCCCACTTATTATTGTCTTTGGCCAGTATAGTGCATAATTGCGCTTTTTATACTGAAATTCATTCGTCCAAAGTGCGTTGTTAGTCAGTTAGTAGAGGGTGACCATTTATTTTTTTTTTTATGTTTCAGCAGCTGTCAAAGTAACAATGACATCCAGATGTCAAAATATGCAGTAAGGTTTGCATTTCATCATGCGTTGCTTCACGCTTACCGAATGTGTGAAAATATTTAAAAAAAAAAAAAAACATTATTGAGTGAATTTGGTCGTCATCAAGGCTTGAAGGGTTGAAATGAAGAAAACATATATTTGCCTAATAATGAAGAAAATTGCGTCATTTTTAACAAACAACAGAACGAATTGGGAAGGGTTCCGTGCAGATTGCGAAGAGGCTATTACACTTGAAGTATCATTGCAAACTCCGTTTGAATTAGAAGATGAAGTCGACAGATTTATTAAAATCGTCCAGATGCTGCCGGGAAAAACACTCCGCAAAATAGCAGAAATTCAATTCCTAACGAGCAAAATGTTTCAAATGAAATTAAACAACTTATACTCGAAAAAAAAGAAAAGCACGTAAATAATGGCAACAATCCCGCGCTCCTCAACACAAAACTTTTTCGAATCACCTCTCCAGTAAACTGAAAAATGCAATCAGAGATTCAAAAAAACCGTGAGATTTGTACTTATCTCGAAAGTTTTTCCAAAACAAAGACAGGTTTTTCCAAAACAAATATATTACATTCTGGAATCCTATCTGGAAAACAGACTTTTCCGAGTGAAACAAGGTACTGAATATTCAGGATTTAAAGAAATAAATGCTGGTGTTCCACAAGGAGGCGTTCTTGGCCCAGTGTTATTCGTTCTTTATACTCGAGATATACCTCAAGAAGAAGACGTCACGATAGAAACATTTGCTAATAATACGGCCATACTTGCATCATCCATCCAGCTCAATTGAAAGAGCCACCGAAAAGCTACAGAAAACTCTTGATAAAATAACAAACTGGACGAAGAAATGGCGCGTTCTAAACGAGTCCAAATCAACACATGTTAACTTTACTTACAAGAATGTTAACAATCTAACCATCTTTATTAACTCGGTTCAAATACCGTATGCTAAACGAAGCAAAGTATCTAGGCATGACTCTTGATGCTAAGCTTAAATGGAAGACACACGTTATAAAGAAAAGAGACGAACCCGATATTAAGTTAAGAGAACTAAACTGGCTAATTGGAAAATATTCCAATCTAAGTACTTATAACAAACTGCTTATCTACAAGCAAGTGCTAAAACCTGTGTGGACTTACGGAATACAACTTTGGGGTTATGCCAAACCAAGCCATATACAAACACTGCAAACATTTCAAAACAAAGTCCTCAGAGCAATTGTTGGTGCTCCATGGTACATACGAAACAGCGATTTAAACAGAGACCTGTGTATGGAAACTGTCAACGACGAAATTAAAAAAATCTGCCACCAAGTTTAAAACACGTTTACAAGGCCATAGTAATAGAAGCATACAGCGGGCCTTTGAACAGACAAATCTTGTACGCCGACTTCGGAGTACGATACCGTTCGACCTAGCGTAGCAAGACATATAACCGTGTGATTAAGTGGTATTGCAGGTCCCCTCGATGGAAAGCTCCCTGCCAAACGTGATTAATGAAAATGAAAACTAAACTACTTGATAAGGCAACTTAGTTGTAGTCGATTGAATTAATGAAGGTGTTTTTTAGTGACTAAGAATCTCACACTACCATATTACGGGCCTATGGTGTCTATGAAGATCTGTTCATCTTTCGCCGTAGAAAAAAAATATTTGTCGTGTCATTATCAAAGAAATGTCGATTCGGCTGAACTAGACATCGCCAGAGTCGACCAGAATTATTTTGCGGTTGGATTTGGGCCTACAATCATAAAAGATCGAGCTGACCATAGACATGGGAAATCGCTTATTGGGCGGTAATAATGTTGCCCGGAGATCCGTATTTTGGTCAAAATATCATCTTTTCGGATGAGACCCATAGTTAGCTAAGCGGCAATGTAAACAAGCAAAATCGCCATTATTCCAGCGAACATCCACAAAAGTTCCACCCAAGCATCAAGCCTACGCTAACAAGCAAAAGAATTTGGATGATCGAGGCCAGCATTCGAGAACAGAATGCCGCAGCACATATTGGAACGAATCATCCAACACTGAACCCGACTGCGTGAAATCGAGGCATCCATTTGTATAATGTTCTGTTTCATAGATTCTGTAGATTTCTTGTGATATGACCAAAATAAGTCCGAATCGCCCTCTTGGGTTTTATACAAGAACTTTACTTGTTTTACAAATTGAACATTGCGTGACAGATTATTTATAATTCTCAAATAAATAATTTATTTTGTATTAATGCAATTTTGTACATAACCAACAAAACAAACATATCGAGCCAATTTCCTTCATTCTTAAGACTAAGTACATACATATGTGCATAAAGTGGCGGAAAATTCTTTAAATTGTTTGGCAAGACCAATTATGGATAATGTTGACAAACAATAACATAAGGTGATTTTATTGAAGTTTTCGTTCATGGAATCTATTTGATTTGATTATTTTTTTATCAGAGTATCTTAAGCAAACTTGGACTCATAGACATCAACCTTCGCCTAAGCGTGACTAAAATTATGGAAGTTTCTTGTGTCATCACATAAGGGCTTCTCCTAAGAGTCAGAGGGAAACATGAATATTTTTCATATCGTTTGCTTGATATGACAGTCCGATTGAAAACAAAATATTTTATAAAATCCCCTGTCCGATTAAACATGTTTCTGTAGTGTATGAAGAATTTTGGTAGATCGCCGAAGAAGCATTATTGATTTACACAACGATAGGCAGTTACAAACATTTTCCCGCAATGTAGCGCATAAAAATCATTGTGTATGCAACAACTGGGCTTCATCCAACAAGTTTTTCCATACATCCGATTGCTGGCCAAGCCCATCCAGTTGCGCACCCCAACGATTCGGGCGTCCTGTTCTACCCCATTCTTCCAACGTAAGCAGGGTCTGCAATGTCGCCTTCTACTATAAAAAGAACCGCAACACTTTCCGAGCTGTTGTTTCTTCGCTCTTACAAGCGAGGTGTCTAGTCCAATGGAGTCTACCAGGCTTTTTTTCGCAACGTCTGCTTCGTGGTAGATTTTTTACTATTCATCTTCTCCGAAATCGTCCCGCTTTGCACACGGGACCAACAATTCTCCGTAAGACTTTCTTCTCAAACGCGGTTAAGAGATCGGAGTGCCTTTTTGTGAGCACCTAAGTCTCAGATCCGTATGTGAATACTGTTAATAACGTAGTCTTGTACAACAACAGCTTTATTTTTGTGCTAAGATTTAAGGATTTAAGCAGCCACCAACGCATTTCTTCCACCATGGTGTTATCAGCTTGCATTTTTGACACAAGGTAGTTTAAGGAACTTAAATTCATGCTACACTACCCTGATAGTTGGATCAGCACTTCTCGCAGACGTAGCCATCATGTATTTTGTTTTATCTTCATTAATATGCAGTCCCAGGTATTTGCCGTCTGCTCGATCTGGGTATAGGAGTCGAGTACAGTGGACTTCTGCCGTTGATGTCGATGTCGTCTGCGTAAGCCAAAATCTGGCTGGACTTGGTGGCGGCAGTCCCTCTTGTTGACATGCCACAATTAGGAAATGCTTTCCTCGACGACAGGTTGAAAAAGATGCAAGCCAGACCATCACCTAGTCGGAGTCCATTAAAGATGTTGATTGGTCTCCACAGCAAACCGACTGTTTTAATTTGCTTGTAATGTTGGTCAGAATACATTTTATAGTAGCCGGTCATGGTTTTCGTGTATGGGGCTATGCGTTCTTGTGAGATAGAGGAGAATATCTTATAGGATGTACTCAACAATATTATAACCCTCTAATATCTAATTGCTGCACACTGTGATATCTCTCCTTATCTACCGGGCATATGACGCCTTATCGCCAGTCTTCTGGCATTTCTTCGTCTTCCCATACGTGAAATGATTTCATGAATTGCTTGATGTGGCTTTGGCCTTCCATGTTTGATCAGCTCAGCAGCTACACGATCGGCTCTCGAGGACTTGTAATATTAATTAAAGTACACTTCCCATTGCTCCAGAAAATCACCAGGGTCGGTGATCAGATTTTTCACTCCGTCCTTACAATATTTGCATCGTGTCGTGGTGTATATTGCGACATGTTTCTGACGGATTGGTAAGATTGGTTTTCATCTAGAAGAGTAGCCGTGTTGATTCTAACCTGAGCGGCGGATGCAATACTTCTCGCAGAGCAATCATCGTTTGAATACTTCGCCTCAGTTTTAGTTAAGACATGAAAACGATGACAACTTTATGAAGTTTTAATTACAGTCTTGTGCAAATTAATTAATTTAATTTCTTGGTCATGGAACCATACCTCAATAATTGCAGAAAATAGCTTGGTTTTTGTGGTGCAATCCTTTTTCCTGAGCCTCGCTTTAAAAATAGCCCATAGATTCTCAATTGGATTGAGGTCGGGTGAGTTGCCAATCCGAAACATTCATATTGTTATTCGCGAAGAACAGCTTCATTTCTTTCGATGTGTGGTATGGAGGGAGATCTTGCTGAAAAATTGAGTTTTGAGCTGAAGGTCTTCTTCGAATGGTTGGAAGAAGCATCTGGGTTAATACTTCAGCATATTTAACACTATTCATCATGTCTTCGATAGGCTTAAGACTTCCAGGACCTTCAGAGGTGAAACAACCCCAAAACATAACTTTGGGTGGGTGCTTAGTGGTTTGAACAATGTGGCCAGGTCGAAGTTTTTCATTGTCGCTTCTTCTCACTACACTTACCCAAATATTGAAAAATGAACGTACAAATCAAAGCCTGTTATCTAAAACGTTTAAAAATGTGTTTGTCTCAATTAATTTGCACAGGAATGTACGTTTTTTTATAATTACATATCATGTATATTATCTGTTTCTTGTTTTTTACATGATTCTAGAAAAAAATAACATTCTTTCGAAATAATTTATTACAAATTAATGACCACGTTCACCAAACTCCACTAGTTCCTTATAATAACCAAACCGAAATGTTTCTTAAAGTTATACTTAAACCTCCCACTTAATCAATTTTCTTGATAAAGTGATCTATGAAACAAATATAATATATTATATATATAGTTGACATAATTTTCCTACAAGAAATAACAAAAAATCCCCCACTAATATAATAACACAAGAAAAAGTTACGAGAGAATAGTAAAAAAAAACTCCATTACAAAACTTTACTATAAACTAACTTATTATCGTACTATAATTTCACGTGTCTATCTAAAACTATTACAATTACAACTCGTGCATTGTCCCATCGGGGTTCTATCTATTCATCCACGGAGTAGAAAATTACCTTCTGCTTCCAATTACGGCAATAGAAATGCATGCATATATACAAGGACAACAGCTAAAAAAAAAAGTTAAAAAAAAAGTACAAAGGAGTTGAACTAACTTCTGGTTTGAGAGTGCCACCCCACTCTAATCATGGGTTACTGCTAGCCTGTCACTTGCACACACACACTCCAACCACCACATATTGGTGGTTTTCTATCTTTACAAATGCATAAAGATGGTTCTTTGATTATTATTTCATCAGGGTAGTTTGTCAAAACAATGCGTCGCTATGGCAATCCGTTGTGGAGTGGTTAAAAATACAGAGTTCGACAAATACAAACCACCGTTGGTTTCTCGCTTGTGGGAAATCGGTCAAGCGGTAGATGCCGATGCCACCACTACCTCTGTCGGATCACCCGCAAACAAAACAGCACACAACAACGACAACGACAACTATGGCTTGCCAAAGTCAATGGGGAAACATGACGATGGCTACGGCAACTTCAAGGAGTCGAAGGACGTAGGACGTTGGGCATTAAAAAAAGAATATCAAGCCACTACTCTAATTGAAGTCTTTAGAAAGCCAAAACTCTATAGAGTGCTTGTCGCTGAGAAGAAGCCGACCACAATCGACGTTTGGCCGATTAATATTTGAAAGGCGTTAATTAAAAATGACTTTTGAGCAAATTGCTAGGACGACGTCTTCTTTGGATATCCTCCAACTACGAGTGAGTTGGATGACCACAAAGTTTTGTGCATGACTTTAGCTTATATTCAAATGCATATCGTATGTGTGACTTGCCTGCTGTTGCTGTAGTTCTGCTTCCTAGGGTGACGCGTGAATCCTTTAAAAAAATACTTTTCAATCACATTTTACCCCCTCGTCCCCTCCTACTATTTTCCTATGCCTTGCCATTATACAGCCGTTCAAGTTTCTGGAGGAAGTTCCGTCATTCTTGGACATGACCAGTGGTTGCTTTTGAGTGGACATTTCCGTTTGCAGTCACCTCCTCCCGGTGAAAGAGCTACCGGCGCTAATGGTGTGGTAACTTTAGTTCTATTTTTTTTTTTTGGAGGTAATAACTAATGCGGTATTCGCGTGTTTGGAGTTTCCTTCTCTCTTTGGCTATGAATTATTGACAAGTATTCGATTTTTTGTTATTTTCGTCAGCCCACCCCTAGTGTTCAACCCTCCTAAGTCGAGGGCTTTATAACCTTTGGATGACTTATATTTTCCACAGATTTTTCTGTTTTTTTTTTCCTATATGTAACTCCAACACATTTTTTTTTTTTTTAGCTTGAAGAACTGTTAAAGCATTTGATGCCGAACAAGTGGGTCACGTTAAGTGCCTGTTAAATAATTAAAGTAGCTAATTATGCCAAGTAGTCTGACGATTAATTTATTTAATTGTTTTGTGCTCATACACTTGTTTAAGGGAGCGAAGTATTTCAAAACAATATACACTTTTATGAGTGACATGATGTAAGCATTTCCCCCCAAACCCCATTTTCGATTAGTAGGTTGCAATGTACATATGCAGAGAGCAACATTCAATCAATTATAATTTGACAGTATAGATTAAATACGCAGCGATATGAAATCGGCATTAAGACCACACAAAACATTAGCATATGTGGAAACTGACTTAATAATCATTACAATTTAAATGACTAAATTTTAGTTAGGAAATGGTGGATATCGTGTTCTATGGATGGTATAAGCACACATATATATGTTTATCGATTTATTGATTATTCTGAAAAGGAAAGTAAAAAAAATCACACAAATACAAATAAATTATTAGAAATTTTGGAAAAAGAAGCAGACTGGGGTATGGCTTATTGAGTTCATCCTAGAATACTAAAATAAGAGAATCAAAAATAGCTTTACGGCAACGGATAGACCAAGAATAACTGAAAGTCAAGAGAAGTCCTTTTGGGATTAACTACAGTTAACTCGCAATCATGAACATGTCAAATGGAACAATGATAAAAGTATGATTTGTAGCTGGGGAAGGTTCCAAACAACAGGTGGTGTACACCAAAAAAGTGTCAGGAGTCCTCCTTTTAATTCCAATAATAATGACTCAATACAATATGCATAATTTTCTGTTTTAGAAAATAAAAATATTCCTAAAGCACCATCAACATCCCAACACAATCGAGAAAAAGGAGAGGCATGTCCAAAAACTACTGGAATATTGAAATGCAGAAACCTTATTTAATCGGCTTCAGATATGAAACAATACAAAAATGTCTTAGTCATTCCGGCGCGGGCGAACCATAAACACAGATCATTCCACGGATTTGTCTTAATCTTCGTCTATTTAAAATAATTTGGTTATTCCACATTCCAAATAAGATAAATCATATCTTCTATAATTTACCTCCAACCTATTCTATGAACACTTAGAACACCGCTACTACTTCGCTTACACTCGACGTAATTGAACTGAACTCGACACCATTTAAACAAAGAAACTCAATACAAAAGTTGTTTTGTTGTAAAATCAATTTATACATTAGAGATACATCGATGACATTCGAGTCAAGTGCTGCAAACATCTGTCGATATTAATGGCAATGGAGATGAAGCTTTTATGGCTTGCAGTGAGGAATTTCAAGGCCAAAGTATCTTCATATGGAATCTTGTTTTATCTTTTTTCGAATTGCAACACTTCTTGTCATATAGTTTGTTATATTACTTATTCTTTACCACATTGCAAATAAGAAAAATCATAACAATTGTAATGCATCAATTCATGTTTGTATATGTAAATTACCACTTCTACATTCCAGAAAGAATGCTGAGTTGCTGTGCATCATTTAATTCATAAAGAATCAAGAAACGCCTCTAATCCAACTTAGATATTGAAATGATTTTTGAATAACCTTATAGTTACTCAATCTTGAAGGAAACGAGTTTAAGACTTTATTTTTATATACATATATAGGGTAACCAACCCCTAACAAAAATGCTAATTTAAAAATTCTGGACAAGTTTTAGGAACAGTTAACGTTTAAAATGTGACAGTTTATGTTTGTTGCTGTCATTTTTTACAAAGCACTCTGAAGAATAAATTTATGAATTTAATTATTGGTTCACATTCTTGGATTTGGTGGAATTTTTTAAAAGCTTTCCCTGGTTTCAGACTGATTTCTTTTTCTTGCAACTATTCTTATACTGTATTGTGTGGTCATTTTAATTGTAACTTGTTGAATAAACGCTTAGCCGAAAATTTTCTTAGTGGTTTCAGGGCGCTCAACTTGTCCAGTTAATAACTCAACTCCTATTCACTTTACTAGAGTCTAGTTCGCTATTAGATCTTTATTTGGCTAGTGATATTGGTAAGGTGTTACTTTACAAGCCAGCTTTTGGCGCCTGGTTTTTCAAATGATGACTTGATTTTCTTGTGCTTAGATGTCACATGTCAATATGATCAACAAAGTTTTCAGTATCGAGACTACAAAAATCTAAATACTATCGAATTGTTGCACGTAACTTTAAATGCATTGAATGGAATCTTATTTATGGTATGCATAATATAAAGGACCACAAGTTAGTTTTCTACAACATAATGTCAACCAACTTTTTGATCAACAAGTCCTCTTAAAAACCAAAATTGCAAAGCATGGTTCACCTTCTTGGCTGAATGGCGACATCTTAGCACTGATGTTACGTCGAGATACCGCTTACAATCAAAGTAGAATTCTTTCACTAAACCTATTGCAGCCTATGCAATCAAGTGGTTAAGATGATCAGAAACGCAAAATAAACTGTTTTATGAGAGCAAACTTGGTCCTTTGATGTCTGGAAAGAAGTTATGGAGCAATTTGAGGGAAATCGGTATAGGCAAATTGTCCAGTAAACTTGCTGATGACTTTGATTGCGACGTTCTCAACAAAAAATTCACATCTCCTCTCCCTCTGAATGTTAACTTAATCTATTCCACAGAATTCCACAGCTATCAACAGCCATCTAAATTTTAATTTTATACGAATACGAGAAGAAGACATTGTAGAGGCAATAATATCCATAAAATCGAACGCTACGGGTCTAGACCTAATGCAACCAAAGTTTATAAGCCTGCTGCTTCCGTATTTATTACAATATACATATAACACATATTTTTAATAGTATTATAACTTTTTCTGAATTTCCAATGCAATGGAAGAAGACAAAAATTGTTCCTGTCCCTAAAAAGCAATTCAAGGTACGGCTACAGAATATAGCCAGTTGCTATTCTTCCATTTCTTTCAAGTGTTCGAAAAAAACTATTCTGAAACAAATTTATCAACACCTTTCAATTAATAACTAGTTGAGTCCCTCACAATGTGGCTCTCGTTAAAAGCGGAGCTGCAAATCAGCCTTACTTTTGGTTACTGAAAAACTCAGACTTGCATTGGACAGAGACTCTTATCGCTTTGCTAACGCTTTTAGACTTTTGTAAAGCTTTCGACAATGTCAGCCACACGATTCTATGTTTAGAAACTGCGGAATTTGTTTGGGTTCAGTTCAGAATCCTGTAAGCTAATTAACGCGTATCTAAGCGGAAGACAACAATGCGTAGTGGGAAATGGACGTTCTTCATCTTTCTTAAATGTTCTATCTGGAGTGCCACAGGGTTCAATCCTGGGTCCAATTCTCTTCTCTCTATACATAAATGACCTACCAACAGTTTTCAAACATTGTTTAATACATCTTTATGCAGATGATCTAAAGCTTATTATTGATCGACCCTTTGCAATGAAAAATGAGGCCATAACCTTAATGGATGAGGACATGCTGAACATTCATACAGATTTTATAAGACACAAACATGTTCTAATTGTAATAAAATACAAAATACAAATACAAATCCTATCCCGGATTATGTCTCAAAGTTCTAACTATTAAATCTCGGTGTAACATAAATTTTTAAAACTTTGACAATTTCTAAATCATTTCTTCACAGGCAAACGCTTTCACGTACCGTGATAGAAATTTCATGGAAGTTCTTTAAATGGTTTGGAGGATTTGCAATATCCAAACTGAACTAGATAGACTGATAACAAAAAAGCGCGGCGCATTGTTAAAAACTGATATTTCAATTCATCATCTCCTTTGTTATTCTCAAAAGCGAAAAGAAGCAAAAACCATCTGCCAGTTATTCAAATTAAATTTCATTTTACATTCTTTAAATTAAAATTTCAAATGAATCAATAGATATCAAATAAATTGCACGACTGGATCGCACGTACTTGCTCTTATGTGCGGTAACAGCGTCGCATAAAATTTGAAATATATTAAGGTAACTCCAAAGTTTTTATTCGATTTTTCTGACTTTTGATTGTTTGAAAAAGTACGTAAAATAGTTTTCAGTGGACAAATTTAAAAACCATTTTATTTCTTAAAAAAACGTGAAAAACTGTGAATGTTGAATGGTAGGAACGGTTTTTAAGTAAAACTGTCCTCGCTGCTACGCTCATTAATTTATAATTAATTAATTAATAAAAGATAATAATAAATTAACTTTAAAAAAACAATTCAAGAATGCAAACTTAAACACAAAAATTATTTACATTTAAAAAAAAAAATTTTTAAATCACCTACCCGTTTTCAAAATTAGGATTTAAAAAAAAATAAATTATTAAAAATACACAAAAAAATGTATTCGAAAATATTTTTTATGTCCAATTGCTTTGGATATCTACATCTTTCCGAATATCAAATCTGATCTAATCTGTAATCGGGTAACCAGTTCTCGAGAAAGTCGAAGAAAAAAACGGCCCTATGGGGGTATTACTTTTAGCCCGCCAACTCCCATTTTTTTTTCACCATAACATATACAACACCTATAAGAGTACACAGATTTTTTTCATAAAAATTATTAGAGCCGTTTTCGAGAAAAATAAGCTTTTACTTATCGGTTATATGACAGGTAGCGATAATATTTTAGCCAAAATAAAATAATGTTTAAAAGTCCTCTGTAGAATGTCAAAAATAACCCTACGGCCCAATGCACTCGAAAAAAAATTATTATTACCGATGCGAGTTGGCAACTAGTTTGCTTTGAAACAAAGCCCGTGTAATCGACGCATACGACGCTACTGGTTGAAAACTCGTTGGCGATTCACAAAAAAAAGTCTGTAAATAGTCGTCTGTTGATTTTCATGTCCGGGTGGGTTGCCTAGTGATTTAAGTTTCTAGTTTGTGGAAAATGAGCGAACAACAAAAAAAA